>CM038672.1:295431696-296087946 GCA_021605145.1 Aegilops bicornis | reverse complement strand
CATGATCATCTCATACAATAAAATATAGCATCACGCCTTGACCATATCACATCACAACATGCCCTGCAAAAACAAGTTAGACGCCCTCTACTTTGTTGTTGCAAGTTTTACGTGGTCTGCTACGGGCTGAGCAAGAACCGTTCTTACCTACGCATCAAAACCACAACGATAGTTTGTCAAGTTGGTGCTGTTTTAACCTTCGCAAGGACCAGGCGTAGCCACACTCAGTTCAACTAAAGTGAGAGACAGACACCCGCCAAGTCACCTTTAAGCAACGAGTGCTCGCAATGAGGTGAAACCAGTCTCGCGTAAGCGTCTGCGTAATGTCGGTCCGGGCCGCTTCATCTCACAATACCGCCCGAACCAAAGTATGACATGTCGGTAAGCAGTATGACTTGTATCGCCCACAACTCACTTGTGTTCTACTCGTGCATATAACATCAACGCATAAAACCTGGCTCGGATGCCATCATGGGGAAACGTGGTAATTTCAAAAAAATTCCTACGCATTAACGCAAGATCATGGTGATGGCATAGCAACGAGAGGGGAGCGATTGTCCACGCACTCAGAGACCGTAAGTGGAAGCGTTATGACAACGCGGTTGATGTAGTCGTATCGTCTTCACGATCCGACCGATCCAAGTACCGAACGACGGCACCTCCGAAGTTCAGCACACGCTCACTTCGATGGCGATCCCCTGACCCCGATCCAGCAAAGTGTCGGGATGAGTTCCGTCGACCTGACGGCGTGCAGGACGATGATGATGCTCTACCGCGCAGGCTTCGCCTAAACTCCGCGACGATATGACCGAGGTGTAATATGGTGGAGGGGGGCACCGCACACGGCTAAGGAACGATCCGTAGATCAACTTGTGTTGTTCATGGGGTGCCCCCTGCCCCCGGCTATAAAGGAGTGGAGGAGGGGAGGGCCGCCCTCTCTATGGCGGCTGCCCCTAGGGGAGTCCTACTCCCACCGAGTAGGATTCCCTTTCCTAGTCCAACTAGGAACCCTTCCATGTAGTAGGAGTAGGAGAGAAGGAAAGGGAAGAGAGAAGGAGAAGGAAGGAAGGGTGCGCTCCCTCCCTAGTCCAATTCGGACTAGTCCAAGGAGGGTGTGGCCACTCTTTGGCCCTTTCTCTCCTTTCCCGTATGGCCCAAAGAGGCCCAATACGAATTCCTCGTAACTCTCCCAGTACTCCCAAAAATACCCGAATCACTGGAACCTTTCCAACTCCGAATATAGTCGTCCAATATATCGATCTTTACGCCTCGACCATTTCGAGACTCCTCATCATGTCCCCGATCTCATCCGGACTCGAACTCCTTCGGTACATCAAAACTCATAAACTCATAATAAAAGCTGTCATCGTGGCGTTAAGCGTGCGGACCCTCTGGAGTTCGAGAACTATGTAGACATGACCTAGAACTATTCTCATTAATAACCAATAGCGGAACCTGGATGCCCATATTGGCTCCTACATATTCTACGAAGATCTTTATCGGTCAAAACCGCATAACAACATACGTTGTTCCCTTTGTCATCTCCAGATATGTTACTTGCCCGAGATTCGATCGCTTCGGTATCCAATACCTAGTTCAATCTCGTTACCGCAAGTCTCTTTACTCGCTCATAATGCATCATTCCGTAACTAACTCATTAGCTACATTGCTTGCAAGGCTTATAGTGATGTGCATTACCGAGAGGGCCCAGAGATACTTATCCAACAATCGGAGTGACAAAACCTAATCTCAAATACGCCAACCCAACATGTACCTTTGGAGACACCTGTAGTACTCCTTTATAATCACCCAGTTACGTTGTGACGTTTGGTAGCACCAAAGTGTTCCTCCGCAGAACGGGAGTTGCATAATCTCATAGTTACAGGAACATGTATAAGTCATGAAGAAAGCAATAGCAACATACTAAACGATCAAGTGCTAGGCTAACGGAATGGGTCATGTCAATCACATCATTCTCCTAATGATGTGATCTCGTTAATCAATGACAACTCTTTTGTCCATGGCTAGGAAACTTAACCATCTTTGATTCAACGAGCTATTCAAGTAGAAGCATACTAGTGACACTATGTTTGTCTATGTATTCACACATGTATTATGTTTCCGGTTAATACAATTCTAGCATGAATAATAAACATTTATCATGATATGAGGAAATAAATAATAACTTTATTATTGCCTGTAGGGCATATTTCCTTCACTGTGGTGTTTTTCCAAGTTGTTGCTTGAGCTAGCCTGTCCTCTCCGCCAGAAGCGGGTCATGAGTGATGTGAGGGCTGCCATGGATTTCGCTTTTCCTGTCCTAGGTGCGGGCAAGCCACTCGTCAGCAGATGTTATGTTTGAAGGCTGCAAGGGCCTCTGCATCCTGACAGCTAACGATTTGATTTTTCTTGGTTAAGAACCGTGTCTGCAATTGTCCGGCCGATTCATCTGTCAGCTGGAATTATATGGCTAAGGTCATCGGCGTTCGTGGTCGCACATATGTGCCTGGAAGTTATCGAGAATGCGGCTTCGTGTCTTCCCAACAACCAATTGATTCTGTGGCAAGCTGTTGAGCCAATGCCGAGAGCTGGTCCTTTAAGCTTGAGTGGGAGGTATTTGATGGCGTGTAGATCATCACCGTGAGCCATGTGGATATGGAGGAGATAGTCCTCGATCCGCATCGCGGGATCTGTGGTACCATCGTATGATTCGATGTTTACGTTTAAAACCCTCGTGGATTTGATGATCCATTACTTCATTTGTGAAGCATAGTGGGTGTCTTGGCGCCTTCAGATTGGGCTATATCACGGCGTAGCTCATATGAGCTTTGTCTCATCGTGTTCGCCCGCCGTTGTCAGATCCGGCGTGTGGACGGTAATCATCCCGAGTCGTTTAGCACGCCCACGCGATCTGTAGATCGATCTTGTTTGCTTTGCCTTATCCTCCAAGATATCTCTCGCAAGTCCTGCTGCGTTCTCCGTGCCTTGGTACTTTTGAGTGGCGCCGGGCGTGGCTTGAGCGGAGGGCCGAGAGGCCTCTGTCATGACCACGGGTGGCCGGGTCTGCTATGTCGTACCGGTGATGCGGGTGCTTCCTCCTCGATCGAGGCAACGGCTCAAGGCTTTGGGGTAGCTTTTGGAGGGCGTTCGAAGTTCAGACTCTTGACCGCAAGGACTTCACCATCTGTCGCCTAGCAAGTCTTGGTCGACTCTAAGTCAGCTGCTGCTTTTCTTGAGGCTGCTTGTCGTGGCCATAAGCCTGCGTTTGAAACGCCTCCTGCTCATTGGGATCCTCCCAAGACGACAAATTGGCTGTCGGTAGGCTTGCCTCATCTTCGAGGGAGGCATATAATTATCGCCCTTCACCTCTCCGTCTCCGCCGCTCTATCATGAGGGCTGGCTTCTCCCTCCTCTGTCTTTGAATCCTGCCGGAGGGGTTGTCTTCAGACCTTTGTCCGGTGTTATTATCTCCCGTGCGGAATCGCTGTTTTTGCCGTGGCGGGATTTAGAGCGGCCGATGGCGACGCCGGGCGCTATGCGTTGTTTCTTGGAGGGGTCATCCTCCATTGCTCCATCGCCATTCCCATCTTTTGGGATGTCCACCATGTATATGTCATATGACGAGGTGGCCTTCCAAGGCCACAATGGCGCTGGCTCTTGATCGTCTCCGGCACCGTCGTGCTTACAGTTGATGTCTTCGGAGTCGAATTCGAGATTGTGGGTTAAATGATAGAAAGTGGCTACAAAGTCGGCGTTTGGTGGTCGTTGAATTTCTTCGTCGTCCGAAAACCAACCTTCCTAAATCAGTGAAGGTTCGCCGTATTCTTGGACAATGAGAGAACTTTAATGAGGTTCAGGATATCGCCAAAGGGCGAGTGTCGAAGATGTCTGCGGCGGTGAACTCCATAATCGCGCCACCGGATTCGGACCGGCGAAGCGCTGGAGGTTCGAGTCCGGAGAGGAGTCCGGCACCTCGGAGTCACGGCTCTGCAAAGGACAGGGATGGTGTTCGGCTCAAATGTCAGAGATATCGCAGCCCCGAGGCGTGTCCGTACCACTGCCATCGATCGGCGAAATCGGCTCCGAACTAAGGGTCGGAGCGGATGCTGGTGCGGCCTCCAGGACACTGTTCGGCAGCAGAGCTAAATCATACCCATCGAGACAGTGCGGCACGCTATGGCATGGCTCGAATCCGTCGAAGATCAAGTCTCCGCGATGTCGGCCCGTGTAGTCCAAACTTCCAAATCTGACTGATGGCCAGGGCGAAGCTTTCGATCTGCTTCCGGATGGCCAAGTGAATTGGCCCGCGATGCAAAAGCCACCGAATACGAAGATCTGTCCGGGAGAAAAGTCTCACCTGGACCATGTCGTTGTTGATGATCGGAAGGAGCCATAGGGCCTATAGGTGGCGATGCAGGAACTCTCAATGAAAGCACCAATGTCGATTGTCAAACCGCGGATCTCGCAGTAGGGGTCCCGAACTATGCGTCTAGGCGGATGGTAACAGGAGACAAGGGACACGATGTTTTTACCTGTGTTCGGGCCCCTCGATGGAGGTAAAACCCTACTCACTGCTTGATTAATATTGATGATATGGGTAGTACAAGAGTAGATCTACCACAAGATCGAGAGAGGCTAAAACCTAGAAGCTAGCCTATGGTATGATTGTTGTTCGCCTCTACGGACTAAAACCCTCCTAGTTTATATAGGCACCTAGGATAGGGTTAGGGTTACACAGTCGGTTACATCGGTAGGAGATCTACATATCCGTGTTGCCAAGCTTGCCTTCCACGCCAAGGAAAGTCCCATCCGGACACGGGACGAAGTCTTCAATCTTGTATCTTCCTAGTCCAAGAGTCCGGCCAAAGATGATAGTTCGGCTATCCGGACACCCCCTAGTCCAGGACTCCCTCAACGGGAGCCGGGCAAACCCAACTATTGACCAAAGACATGATTCTGAGCTGATGCATATAAGGCCAAACTCGCGATGCCGAACACTCCCTAAGGTATTCGGACTTTACAACATATACTGGGCTGAGTAACGCCTTTGATAATGAACCACGAATTTCTGTGCAGTGCATTAGTCCGACGTGGCGAAGTAAATGCCAATAACGCCAAAGATCCCTCTTGGTTGTGTTGAGTATCCGGAGGTGTGAAGCAACAAGAGACAGAAGAAAGGTTTACACGGTCTTAATCTAAAAAGAATCTGCGTATGTGTCTCAAGCAGTCAGATCCTCGAAGGGTGTAGCACGATTATCATCTGTAAAAGAGAAAAACCGGGTGAAAGTTTTCGTGCGAAAAATTGGTTATTCTTAATGAACCATTAAAATTCAATCTAAATAAGATCAAGCCGAACCGTAGTCCTTTTACATGCGGGAAGCCCCTAGCCCCACCTATGGGGGTATATCCATCAACCCAATCTCAGGTTTATCTGAGCGTTTACAGCTAGTGGTGCGCCGGACTCGTCTAGTCGTGTCCGCGGTCTTGACGACCGATCATTTATTTTGGTTGGAGAGGCCGTTCAGTGTTCGGCTACTAGAGCCACCACACATTCTTCCGCACGTAAGGAATGCTCTGCATTTTCGCTAACTATGATGGTGCCACGTGGACCGGGCATCTTAAGCTTAAGATAAGCGTAATGTGGTACTGCATTAAAATGAGCGAAGGCCGTTCTTCCGAGTAGTGCGTGATAGCCGCTTCGGAATGGAGCGATGTCAAAAATTAATTCTTCGCTTCGAAAGTTGTCGGGAGAACCGAATACAACCTCTAGTACTAGAGAGCCCCGTGCGGTGAACCTCCGGGCTGGTATTACTCCTTTAAAGGTAGTATTGCTTTGAGAAATTCTTGTCGGGTCTATCCCCATTTTGCGGACTGTGTCCTGATATATCAAATTAAGACTACTGTCGCCATCCATAAGGACTCGGGTGAGATGGTATCCGTCAATTATTGGGTCTAGCACCAAGGCAGCCGATCCACCGTGTCAGATACTAGTCTGGTGATCCCTGCGATCAAAAGTGATCGGGAAGGCCGACCAAGGGTTGAACTTGGGGGTGACGGGCTCCACGGTGCATACGTCTCGGAGTGCATGTTTGCTCCTCCTGCTCACATGCGTGAATCATGTTCACCTGTTTTGACCTCCGTGGGAACTTTTTCTGTCCCCTAGTGTTTTGGTCAAGCGAGGCTCATCCTCGTCTTCACTTGGTGTCTCCCTCCCTTGTGTTCGGGCGTTTAGATTGCCAATTACTTGAAGACCCAACATTCTCTGTTGGTGTGATTTGCGTGTTTGTCTGGAGGTGCCATGAATCGACATAATCTGTCTAGAATCTTGTTTAGGCTGGACGGTCCATCTCTGCTGCCTTTGAATGGCTTTTTTTCCGTTGACCGGGTCGAGAGCCCTTCGAATCCGGCGTTCATCAGCCGGTGTTATCTGGTTGTCTTCATTGTTTCGGACGCTTCTTAGTGCGTCGTGGTTTTCCATTGCCATCCTCGACTTACGATGTGCTCGGTCGCTGGTGCCGCTACGGGCCAGCCAACTATCTTCGTCCGTGCAAAAGCGGGTCATAAGGCTTGTTACGGCTGCCATTGTCCTCGGTTTTTCCTGGTCGAGGTGTCTGGCGAGCCATTCGTCCCGGACACTGTGTTTGAAAGCCGCTAAGGCTTCGGCGTCCGGACAGTCGACAATTTGATTCTTCTTAGTGAGGAATCTATTCCAAAGCTTTCGGGCTGACTCTCCGGTTGTTGGATTATATGACTTAAATCGCTGCGCATCCGGAGGCGGACATAGGTCCCTTGAAAATTAGCCCTAAAAGCATCCTCAAGCTCTTCCCAACTTCCAATTGAGTTTTCAGGAGGCTCTTCACCAAAGGTCGAAATGGTCCTCTCAACTTGAGGGGCAAGTATTTGATAGCGTGGAGATCATCTCCACGAGCCATGTGGATATGAAGGATAAAGTCCTCAATCCGGACCCCAATTCAAGGTCCGGTTCCGTCAGATGCCTCTATGTTCACGGGTTTGAATCCCTCCGGAAATTCATGATCCAAGACCTCATTGGTGAAGCATAGGGTGCGCGCACCCTCGTATTTGGATGTGTCATGGCATTACGACGATTGTAGTGTTCGGTTTTGATTACGTGCGGAGCGCCGCTTCCTAGATCCGTAGATGGACCTGGTCATACCGGCTTTTTGGTGCAAGTCCTCACGTAAATCGTGTAATCGACTTTATGTGCGACATCGTTAGCCGCCCTATCGCGCCACGGGTGGTTGATTTGGCTGATCGGCCATTTTATTTTTTCGGGTCAGATAGGCTCTAAAGCCTCGCCATCAAATTCAGCAGAGCCTTGCGCTTTGGATAGCTCTTTGTGTGGCGACCGCCACCGTATTTTTCTTCGATTGTCGAGCACTTTGTTCCATCTACTGTTGAGTGTATTTTTGCGCGGCCTTAAGCCTTCCTTTGCTTCGCTTCTTTAGACTCCTCGCGGTGGCAATACGCCTTCTATGGAGGTTCTCTTGCTCCAAGTGCCTTTCCGGATGATGTGTGCATCGTCGTCGGACTGTTCTCTCCTCAAGACAAAGTTGATTAGTTTTACCTCGGCGTCGCCGTGGTCGGACAATGACTCCGTACTATGTTACGCCGTCCGCTGGTTCATCCTCGCTCGTCAGCCGGGTCCATGTGGTCGTCGTTTCCTTTGGAGTCGATCGGGGTATTATTCTTTCTTGCGCTGTTATCGTTGTTTTTGCCGATGCGGGATTTGGAGCGGCACCTACGTCGTTGCTTTGGTTGCTTCTCGAGGGGATTATCCTTTGTTGCATCCTTCCGTTCCTCGTCATTGTTTTCTTTGGGTGTATCCACCATGTATATATCGTGTGACGAGGTGGCTGTCCAGTGCCCTGTGGGTGGTGGTTCCTGTTCCTCTCCTGCATAGTCGTCCATACCGTCGATGTCTTCGGAGTCGAAATCAAGCATGTCGGTTAAATTGTTGAAAGTGGCTATTAAGTGGGTGGTGGGTGGGGAATGAATTTCTTCGTCATCCGCTTCCCACTCGAGCCGGACATAGTTCGACCAAGGGTCTCCTGACAAGGAGAGAGACCTTAATGAGTCTAGCACGTCGCCCAAGGGCGAGTGCTGGAAAATATCCATGGAGGTAAACTCCATGATCGGTGCCCAATCAGATTCGATAGGGACGGACGAAAGCGGTTCGGAGCCCGTGGCCGGGGACGAATCCAAGGGTTCGGCAACACGGGTCTCGTAAGACGTGAAGTCACTCTTCGGCTCTAACGCCACTGAGTGTGCGACCTCCGTGGCGGGGTCCAACCATCCGTCCTCGGACGGCGTGATCTTCTCCGGATTGAGGGCCGGAGTAGCCACAGGTGTGATCTCCCGAACACCGTCCGACGGCAGAGTTAAGTCATGCTCGTCATGTCTATGCGGCGCACTCTAACATGGGCTCGAATCCGTCCGAAGAACAAGTCTCCGCGATGTCGACCCAGTATAGTTTAAGTTTCCAAACCTGACACGACGGCCAGGGGCGTAGCTCTCGATCTCAGCTTCCGTGATGGCAAAGCGAAGGTTGGCCAGCGGTCAGCGAATCCGCCGAATACGAAGATCTGTCCGGTGAGAAAAACCTCAGCCTGGATCACATCGTTGCCGATGATCGAAGGAGCCACCAAGCCTTATGGTGACGGCATAGTGGAACTCTCAATTAAAGCACCAATGTCGGTGTCAAAACCGGTGGATCTCAGGTAGGGGGCCCGAACTGTGCATCTAAAGGCGGATGGTAACAGGAGGCGGGGACACAATGTTTACCTGTGTTGGGCCCTCTCGATGGAGGTAATACCCTACTTCCTGCTTGATTGATCTTGATGATATGAGTATTACAAGAGTTGATCTACCACGAGATCGTAGAGGCTAAACCCTAGAAGCTAGCCTATGATTATGATTGTTCTTGTCCTACGGACTAAACCTCTGGTTTATATAGACACTGGAGGGGGCTAGGGTTACACAGAGTCGGTTACAAGGGAGGAGATCTCCATATCTCAATTGCCAAGCTTGCCTTCCACGCAAGGAGAGTCCCATCCGGACATGGGGCGAAGTCTTCAATCTTGTGTCTTCATAGTCCAACAGTCCGGCCAAAGTATATAGTCCGGCGGTCCGAGGACCCCCTAATCCAGGACTCCCTAAGATACCAAATTAAATGAACAAATTTATAGCGGGGTGCAGATTTGTTGTGTGCATAAGAACAGAACAGAGACAGAGGCCTCCTTGCCCATGGCTGTGTGACACGGACCGAACGGCCCGTGGATCAAGCGCTGGCTGGTCTCTGTGCATGTGTGGGATGCAGTGTTGGCTCGGTTGGGCCAGGGGCAGGATCCGTGGCGAGCACGGCAGCCGCATGGCCACAGCTACGACCATGGGTGCTCGGTGATGCTTGCCGTTGACAGGAGCAAGCAGCAACACCTGGTGCTCCAGTGGAGCGTCGGTGCGGTGCCGAAAATGGAAGGGAGTGCCACATTCCTAGCTCGGTTGGTTTGGACAGACTGAACTTCCTATGAACAGCAAGGTCGAGTCTTCTCCATGGCACACAGGGAAGACGGCGATGACGAGCAAGACGGCGACGACGGAGGACGGGGCTGCAGGGTTAAGGCATTCATGCGGAAACAGGGCCTGAGGGCTACTGCGTGTGCATGGTCGGAGTGGAGCAATCGGCGGGTGATGTGCGCGGAACCGAGCGGCTGCTGCTATAGGCATGCGCGTGCAAGGCTAGGGGTACAGGAGATCGAGGACGAGCAGAAGCTTGCCTCAGTTGTGGCGGCGGCACGGCGAAGCAGAGCAACGGGGCTCGTGAGCGAGATGGGCGTGTGCTGCGAGCGTGAGTGCAAGTGTCGTTGCATGCACGGGTGAGATGTGTTGGGGAACGTAGTAATTTCAAAAAAATTCCTACGCACACACAGGATCATGGTGATGCATAGCAACGAGAGGGGAGAGTGTGCCTACGCACTCGTGGAGACCGAAGCGAAGCGTTAGCAACAACGCCGTTGATGTAGTCGTCACGCCTTCACGATCCGACCGATCCAAGTACCGAACGCACGACACCTCCGAAGTTCAAGACACGTTCATACCGATGACGCCCCGCGAGCTCCGATCCAAAAAAAGCTTCACGGAGAGTTTCACAAGACGACGGCGTGATGATGGTGATGATGATGCTACTGACGCAGGCTTCGCCTAAGCACCGCTATGATATGATCGAGGTGGATTATGGTGGAGGGGCACCGCACACGGCCGGGAGAGATCAATGATCAACTTGTGTGTCTAGACGTGCCCCCCGCCTGTGATATAAAGGATCAAGGGGAAGGCCGGCCCCCCTGAGGGCGCTGGCCAAGAGGAGGAGTCCTCCTCCTAGTAGGAGTAGGACTCCTTCTTTCCTACTCCTACTAGGAGGGGGGAAAGGAAGGGGAGAGGGAGAAGGAAGAGGCGCCGCCCCCCTCTCCTAGTCCACATTCTGGAGGGAGAGGGTGCGGCCCGCCCCTAGGCCAGCCCTCTCACTCCCACTAAGGCCCATAAGGCCCACTATTTCTTCCGGGGGGATTACAGGTAACCCTCCCAAGACTCCGATTTTCTCGAAACCACGGAACATTTCGTGTCCGAATATAGTCAGTCCAATATATCGATCTTTACTTCTTGACCATTTCGAGACTCCTCGTCATGTCCGTGATCATATCCGGACTCGAACTACCTTCGTAAATCAAAACACAAAAACTCATAATACCGATCGTCACACGAACTTTTAAGCGTGGGGACCCTGTGTTCGAGAACTATGTAGACATGACCGAGACACGTCTCCGCCAATAACCAATAGCGGAACACGGATGCTCATATTGGCTCCCACATATTCTACGAAGATCTTTATCGGTTAAACCGCATAACAACATACGTTGTTCCTTTGTCATCGGTATGTTACTTGCGAGATTGGATTGTTGGTATCTCAATACCTAGCTCAATCTCGTTACCGGCAAGTCTCTTTACTCGTTACGTAATGCTTCATCCCGCAACCAACTCATTAGTCACATTGCTTGCAAGGCTTATTGTGATGTGCATTACCGAGAGGGCCCAGAGATACCTCTCCGACAATCAGAGTGACAAATTCTAATCTTGATCTATGCCAACTCAACAAGTACCATCGGAGACACCTATAGAGCACCTTTATAATCACCTAGTTATGTTGTGACGTTTGGTAGCACACAAAGTGTTCCTCCGGTAACCGGGAGTTGCATAATCTCATAGTCATAGGAACATGTATAAGTCATGAAGAAAGCAATAGCAGTAAACTAAACGATCATGTGCTAAGCTAACATAATGGGTCAAGTCAATCACATCATTCTCCTAATGATGTGATCCCGTTAATCAAATGACAACTCATGTCTATGGTTTAGGAAACTCAACCATCTTTGATTAACGAGCTAGTCAAGTAGAGGAATACTAGTGACACTATGTTTGTCTATGTATTCACACATGTATTATGTTTCCCGGTTAATACAATTCTAGCATGAATAATAAACATTTATCATGATATGAGGAATGCTAGGTCTTGAGATTGCGTTGGTTTTCCTCGAAGAGGAGAGGGTGATGCAGCAATAGTAGCGTAAGTATTTCCCTCAGTTTTTGAGAACCGAGGTATCAATCCAGTAGGAGGCTCCTCAAAAGTCCCACGCACCTACACAAACAAACTGAGAACTCGCAACCAACGCAATAAAGGGGTTGTCAATCCCTTCACGGCCACTTCATGAAAGTGAGATCTAATAAAGATAATAGGATAAGATAAATATATTTTTGGTATTTTATAATATAGATGCAAAAAAGTAAAGATGCAAATAAAAAGTAAATTGGGAGCAAATATGATAAAGAGATAGACCCGGGGCCATAGGTTTCACTAGTGGCTTCTCTCAAGATAGCATAGGTATTACGATTGGGTGAACAAATTCATCGTCGAGCAATTGATAGAAAAGCGAATAATTATGAGATTATCTAGGCATGATCATGTATATAGGCATCACGTCCATAGCAAGTAGACCGACTCCTGCCTCGCATCTACTACTATTATGCACACATCGCACCGACTCTCACCGCATCTAGAGTATTAAGTTCATAAGAACAGAGTAACGCATTAAGCAAGATGACATGATGTAGAGGGATAAACTCAAGTAATATGATATAAACCCCATCTTGTTATCCTCGATGGCAACAATACAATACGTGCCTTGCAACCCTTTCTGTCACTGGGTAAGGACACCGCAAGATTGAACCCAAAGCTAAGCACTTCTCCCATGGCAAGAAAGATCAATCTAGTAGGCCAAAACAAACTGATAATTTGAAGAGACTTGCAAAGATAACTCAATCATACATAAAAGAATTCAGAGAAGATTCAAATATTATTCATAGATAAACTTGATTATAAACCCACAATTCATCGGATCTCGACAAACACACCGCAAAAAGAGTGTTTACATCGAATAGATCTCCACAAGAGAGGGGGAGAACATTGTGTTGAGATCCAAAAAGAGAGAAGAAGCCATCTAGCTAATAACTATGGACCCGTAGGTCTGTGGTAAACTACTCACAACTCATCGGAGGGCTATGGTGTTGATGTAGAAGCCCTCCGTGGTCGATTCCCCCTCCGGCAGAGCACCGGCGAAGGCTCCAAGATGGGATCTCACGGATCTGAGAAGGTTACGGTGGTGGAAATTGTGTTTTCGTCCGCCTCGGATGTTTTCGAGTGCGAGGTATATATAGGAGGAAGAAGTACGTTGGTGGCCGCCTGAGGGGCTCCAGGGCGCACCTCCTATCTCGTGGGAGCCTCGACGCTTCTTGACTTGCACTCCAAGTCCTCTGGATCACGTTCGCTCCAAAATCACGCCTCCCAAGGTTTCATTCCGTTTGGACTCCGCTTGATATTCCTTTTCTTGAAATACTTGAAATAGGCAAAAAAACAAGAATATGGGCTGGGCCTCCAGTTAGTAGGTTAGTCCCAAAAATGATATAAATGTGTAAAATAAAGCCCATAAACATCCAAAAGGGGTAATATAATAGCATGGAACAATCAAAATTATAGATACGTTGGAGACGTATCAAGCATCCCTAAGCTTAATTCCTACTGCCCCTCGAGTAGGTAAATGATAAAAAGAAATTTTGATGTGGAATGCTACCTAGCATAATTTATAATGTAATTTTCTTTATTGTGGCATGAATGTTCAAATCCAAATGATACAAAATAAAAGTTCATATTAACATAAGAAATAGTAATACTTCAAGCATACTAATCAAAGTAATCATGTCTTCTCAAAATAACATGGCCAAAGAAAGTTATCCCTACAAAATCCTTATAGTCCTGGGTCATGTTGCTCTATCTTGATCACACAAAGTATTTAATCATGCACAACCCCGATGACAAGCCAAGCAATTGTTTCATACTTTAATAATCTCAAACTCTTTCAACTTTCACTCAATACATGAGCGTGAGCCATGGACATAGCACTATATGTGGAATAGAATGGTGGTTGTGGAGAAGACAAAAAGGAGAAGATAGTCTCACATCAACTAGGCGTATCAACGGGCTATGGAGATGCCCATTAATAGATATCAATGTGAGTGAGTAGGGATTGCCATGCAACGGATGCACTAGAGCTATAAATATGTGAAAGCTCAACAAAAGAAACAAAGTGGTACATCCATCCAACTCGCTTGCTTCATGAAGACCTAGGGCATTTTGAGGAAGCCCATCATTGGAATATACAAGCCAAGTTCTATAATGAAAAATTCCCACTAGTATATGAAAGTGACAAACCAGAGACTCTCTATTATGAAGATCATGGTGCTACTTTGAAGCACAAGTGTGGTAAAGGATAGTAACATTGTCCCTTCTCTCTTTTTCTCTCATTTTTTTATTTGGGCCTTTTCTTCCTTTTTTTTATGGCCTCTTTTCTTTTCTTTTCTTTTATTTTTCGTCCGGAGTCTCATCCCGACTTATGGGGGAATAATAGTCTCCATCATCCTTTCCTCACTTGGGGCAATGCTCTAAAAATGATGATCATCACACTTTTATTTTTCTTACAACTCAATGATTACAACTCGATACTTAGAACAAGGTATGACTCTATATGAATGCCTCCGGCGGTGTACCGGGATATGCAATGAATCAAGAGCGACATGTATGAAAATTATGAAGGTGGCCTAGCCACAAATACAATGTCAACTACATGATCATGCAAAAAGCAATATGACAAAAGTAATGCGTGTCATATGAACGGAGTGGTGGAAAGTTGCATGGCAATATATCTCGGAATGGCTATGGAAAGGCCATAATAGGTAGGTATGGTGGCTGTTTTGAGGAAGGTAAATGGTGGGTGTATGGTACCGGCGAAAGTTGCGCGGCACAAGAGAGGATAGCAATGATGGAAAGGTGAAAGGGTGCGTATAATCCATGGACTCAACATTAGTCAAAAAGAACTCATGTACTTGTTGCAAAAATTTAGAAGTCATCAAAAACCAAAGCACTACGCGCATGCTCCTAGGGGGATAGATTGGTAGGAAAAGACCATCTCTCGTCCCCGACCGCCACTCATAAGGAAGACAATCAATAAATAAAATTGTGCTCCAACTTCATCACAAAGCGGTTCACCATACGTGCATGCTACGAGAATCACAAACTTCAACACAAGCATTCTTTAAATCCATAATCACCCAACTAGCATGACTTTAATATCACTACCTCCATATCTCAAAACAATTATCAAGCATCAAATTGATCATAGCATCCAATTCACTTTCTATGATAGTTTTTATTATACCCAACTTGGATGCTCATCATTCTAGGACCAAATTTGTAACCATAGCAAATACCATGCTGTTCTAAAAGACTCTCAAAATAATATAAGTGAAGCATGAGAGACTAATAATTTCTTCAAAATTAAGACACCACCGTGCTCTAAAAGATATAAGTGAAGCACTAGAGCAAAAACTATCAAGCTCAAAAATATAAGTGAAGCACATAGAGTATTCTAGCAAATTCTAATCAAATAGGCTTCTCCAAAAAGGTGTGTACAGCAAGGATGATTGTGGTAAACTAAAAGCAAAGACTAATATAATACACGACGCTCCAAGCAAAACACATATCATGTGGCGAATAAAAATATAGCTCCAAGTAAAGTTACCAATGAACGAAGATTTAAAGAGGATGCCTTCCTGGCATCCCCAAGCTTAAACTTTGGCTATCCTTGAATATGTTGGGGTGCCTTGGGGATCCCCAGGTTTTGGCTATTGCCACACTTTATTCCATAGTCCTTAATTGGTTTACCCAAAACTTGAAAACTTCACAACACAAAACTCAACAGAAATCTTATAAGTCTCCGTTTGTGAAAGAAAACAAAACCACCGCATAAGGTACTGTAATGAACTCATTCTTTATTTATTTTGGTGTTAAACCTACTGTATTCCAACTTCTCTATGGTTTATAACTATTTTATTGGCCATAGATGCATTGAAATAAGCAAGCAACACATGAAAAACAGAATCTGTCAAAAACAGAACAGTCTGTAGTAATCTGTAACTAACGCAAACTTCTGGAACTCCAAAAATTCAGCCAAAATAGGAAAACCTAGGCAATTTGTTTATTGATCAGCAGCAATTGGAATTACTATTTTATCACGTTCTTGTGATTTTTAACAATTGTTTTCGTGAACAGAAAGTTTCTGGAAATTACACCAAGATCAAATAACTATCATCCAAGAAGATCCTATAGGTTTAACTTGGCACAAACACTAATTAAAACATAAAACCACATCTAAACAGAAGGTAGATGGATTATTTATTCCTAAACAGAAACAAAAACTAAAAAACTAAAAATAAAATTGGGTTGCCTCCCAACAAGCGCTATCGTTTAACGCCCCTAGCTAGGCATAAAAGCAAGGGTAGATCTAGGTATTGCCATAATAATAAGATAGATCTTGAAAGCTCATCTCATATTCTCTACATTCGGCAGCAAGTTTTCTTTGAGGCAAGCAAAAGTAATCAAAAGGGCTAAATTTAGTGGGACAAAGGTCCCCAAGATCAATCACAGGAGGAACGGGTTCCTCATTTGGCCCTTCATAGTGCACAACTATTTCATCACTAAAAGCATTCTTTTGGCAAAATCTTGTGAGCCTATATTCAAGAGAGTATCCTAGCTCATTGTTTCGAAGGGCAAAATCATTATTAATCTCGTTAATGCTATCAACCAAGACATTGGTAGGAACCTTTTTTTCTAAGGTTTTCATTAAAAGCAACATAGTCCGAAGATTGAAAACGCCTAAATTCCTCTTGATCATAGAGGATCGCCTCTATGGGAGGACGACCGGCGTCCACCCTATAGTGCGCAAAGATTTCTTTGGCCTCTCTTATGCTAAATCTAAACTCATGAGCCAAAAGGATAGTAATAGCGCGTTTAACAGAAGAATGCTCAATATTGGAAAATTCTAGAAAAATTCTTTGTATGCAAGGATGCATATGCATAAATTGTCTTTCAAGCTCAACTACAAGCATAGCGATGGCATCCGCAAGACTACTAGTTCTATGAAGAATAGAACCACCCATGGAAGGTAAAGCACCGGCACAAGTAAAGAAATCTTGAATAACACCCTTTCCAATGATATTACCACTACCGATTCGGAACTTTTTAGTATGCAAGATAGGGGGTTCTTCAGCAGGAGCATCAGAATTTTCCATGTTATCATGGTTGTCCATATCGATGATAATTTCCCCAATTTCAGACATAATGGCAAACAAAAGCAATGGGGAAGAAAGCGAGCGGAAGAGAGGAGGAGATTGGGAAAGAGAGGGCAAATAAAACGGCAAGGGTGAAGTGGGGCAGAGGAAAACGAGAGGCAAATGGCAAATAATGTAAATGCGAGGGAGATGGGTTTGCGATGGGTACTTGGTATGTCTTGGACTTGAGCGAAGACCTCCACAGCAGCGGCGTGAAATCCTTCTTGCTACGCCTTGAGCTTATGCGTTGGTTTTCCTCGAAGAGGAGAGGGTGATGCAAAGAATAGTAGCGTAAGTATTTCCCTCGTTTTTGAGAACCAAGGTATCAATCCAAAGTAGGGAGGCTCCTCAAAAGTCCCACGCACCTACACAAACAAAGCGAGAACTACGCAACCAACGCAATAAAGGGGTTGTCAATCCCTTCACGGCCACTTCATGTAAAGTGAGATCTAATAAAGATAATAGGATAAGATAAATATATTTTTGGTATTTTATAATATAGATGCAAAAAGTAAAGATGCAAAAAAAAGTAAATTGGGAGCAAATATGATAAGAGATAGAGCCGGGGGCCATAGGTTTCACTAGTGGCTTTTCTCAAGATAGCATAGGTATTACAGGTGGGTGAACAAATTCATCGTCGAGCAATTGATAGAAAAGCGAATAATTATGAGATTATCTAGGCATGATCATGTATATAGGCATCACGTACATAACAAGTAGACTGACTCCTGCCAGCCTCTACTACTATTACTCAACACATCGACCGACTCCTGCCTGCATCTAGAGTATTAAATTCATAAGAACAGAGTAACGCATTAAGCAAGATGACATGATGTGGAGGGATAAACTCAAGCAATATGATATAAACCCCATCTTGTTATCCTCGATGGCAACAATACAATACGTGCCTTGCAACCCTTTACATCCTTGGGTAAGGACACCGCAAGATTGAACCCAAAGCTAAGCACTTCTCCCATGGCAAGAAAGATCAATCTAGTAGGCCAAACCAAACTGATAATTTGAAGAGACTTGCAAAGATAACTCAATCATACATAAAAGAATTCAGAGAAGATTCAAATATTATTCATAGATAAACTTGATCATAAACCCACAATTCATCGGGTCTCGACAAACACACCGCAAAAAGAGAGTTTACATCGAATAGATCTCCACAAGAGAGGGGGAGAACATTGTATTGAGATCCAAAAAGAGAGAAGAAGCCATCTAGCTAATAACTATGGACCCGTAGGTCTGTGGTAAACTACTCACAACTCATCGGAGGGGCTATGGTGTTGATGTAGAAGCCCTCCATGGTTGATTCCCCCTCCGTGAGAGTGTGTGAAGGCTCCAAGATGGGATCTCATGGATACGTAAGGTTACGGTGGTGGAAATTGTGTTTCGTCTGCCCTAGATGTTTTCGAGTGCGTAGGTATATATAGGAGGAAGAAGTACGTCTATGGTCGCCGAGGGGCCCACGAGACAGGGGCGCGCCCTATAGGGGGCGCCTCCTATCTCGTGGGAGCCTTGGGTGCTTCTTGACTTGCACTCCAAGTCCTCTGGATCACGTTCGTTCCAAAACTCACGCTCCCGAAGGTTTCATTCCGTTTGGACTCCGTTTGATATTCCTTTTCTTTGAAATACTGAAATAGCCAAAAAAAAAAAGCGACAATATGTGGGCCTCCGGTTAGTAGGTTAGTCCCCAAATGATATAAATGTGTAAAATAAAGCTCATAAACATCCAAAAGGGGTAATATAATAGCATGGAACAATCAAAAATTATAGATACGTTGGAGACGTATCAAGGAAATAAATAATAACTTTATTATTGCCTCTAGGGCATATTTCCTTCAAGATGAGCAGAGGCTAGAACACGAGCTCGAGCTCGTTGCCATGGTCCTACATGACGAACATGGACTCGGACACGATGGGATCGGCGGCTACCGTGACGAATCAAACCCCAGAAAGAGAGAGAGAGATGGGGAGGAGCGGCTGCTCACCAAGGGCTCGGGACAAGAAGACGAGGTCGGAGCGCGACCACAGAGGTGCGAGGAGGCACTGGTTGCGGAGGTGCTCGGGTCGATGAAGAAGAGGAAGCAGAGAAGACGACGTCGTGGAGGAGTCGATCGCTGAACTTGGCGTTTCCCTGATCCGTGAAGAAGACGAAGTAGAGTAAGAAGGAAACGTCGGCGGGGGATCTCCCGGAGCCGCGCGGTCCCATGCATGGTCGCGGAAGAAACGAAGACGTCTGCGACGTTCGCGTGGAAGAAGGAAGCGGCTACGGCAAGGTTCAGGCCGGAGAAGAGCTCGGGCTTTTCTCGGCCATGGCGCGGGGTGGAGGAAGCGGCGCGTGATCCTTATCTGGCGGCGGAAGGGGCGTGAGAGGGGTGGAATGGATAGAAGAGGAAGTCTAGGGCACCGGTCATGATTTATCGGAGGTAGGGAGGCTGTCCCGGCCGTCAAATCAAGCAAGTTGCCGGCGTGGAGGTCTGGATGTGCGCCGTACAGGAGGAGGACGAAGCTCCTGTGGAGATGGGCTGGCTGTGCGTTGTGGGCTGCAGGAACAGGTAATTGGAAGGTGGGCTTTCTCTCTCCCCCCCAATATTACTACTCTGTCTATATTAAAATGAACACAGATGACAAGGAAAATGCCAGGGAGATAGGAGAGGGTTATGAGAGATATAAGAATATCCCCAGGACGCTGGAATTATGCACTATTTGAAATAATTGGTTTGGGCATTTTTAGGGAAAGAAAATTATCGCAAGTTTGAATTAAATTCAAACTTGAGGCAATTTTGATTCCAACCAAATTAAGTACAAAAGAGCTCAAAATTGGCAGAGATGGTGTAGGCGTGGTTTAAGATTAATAGGGAAAGAATAAACATTTATGGAGGAGGGGAAAAGGTCACTTGCCAAAAATGAAAGAAAGAAGAAGGAAGGAGGTGATGATGCATGGGACATATGCATAGGGCAAGCAACATAGACAAACATAGTGCAAGTACAACAAGATGAATACCACAATGCATATGAGATGATTTTGGTAAGAACATAGGATGCCACAATGCAATATAATGGCAAGAGGCACAATGCAAACACATAGCACAACAAGTGAAATGAGCATGGTACAAGAAGCAAAGATATGACAAGGCACTCAACATGATCATGGCATAAACATATATGAATGATATATGCAGAACAATTATGATAATGCGACAAACATAATAAACACACAGCAATAACTAAAATAAATGGAAGGCGTCTGGAGCATCAGTCTCGGGGTGTCACAACACTCCCCCACTAATAGAAGATCTCGTCCCGAGATCTTAGGAATGAGGCGGAAGAGGAGGCAGGAAAACAAGAGCTCAAGAAAGAAGATGAACAAAGTCGAGAGCACTCTGGTAGGAAAGAGGAACGATGATTATGACGAGAATCAAAAGCTCAAGGTACAAGGTAGACTCTGAAACCACTCCGGTTAGAAGAAGATAGAAATGGAATAAGAACGAAAGAATTGTGATAGCATCCCGGTTGAACATGGAATGGAATAGAACATGAACTTGACAAGATGGAACGATACTTGACGAGAGGAACAACACAATGCCTCCGGAAGAATTGAAAAAGTGGAATGAAAAGAATGGAGAAGAAGATGACAACTTCTACCACAATTGAGTTTGAAAAGCATCCTTACAAAGAAGGGTTGATCGGAGTTGTTGGAAATTCAACAACGAAAAGAATAAGCTTGTCGTGGGCTTATAGAAAACATCTCAAAATTATGAGGTGATAACCTGCCACAAATGAAAATGATTGAATAGCTGAGAAGAACGAAGAAATGCAAAACTCCACTTCAAAAGAATACGGAGAATTAATTGCACCTTGAGACGCAAAGAGGAAAAGATACTTGAGCTCCTCCAACAATAACTTTGATGAACACTTGAAGGATGAATTAAATCCTTACGAACCACCGTGAAGAACTCCGATAACAAAAGGATGATGAGATAGAATTGAAGGACGAAAATAATAAGATTAAAGCCTTGTAGTGATTTAGATGGAGGTTCCGACGAGACGACCAAGGATACTTTGAACTTCGGGGAAGAAAAGGTGAAAACACTTCGAACCAAGAATGTGATATGATGAACAAACTACGAAAAGAAGAGATTAATCAACTTGATGAAAGAAGAATAAGAATTATGTTGTGCTTATCCTTCACCAATTAAATTGATGAGAAGCAATTGATTTGCATACTACTTATTCGCGTTGGAAAAGATTAAGGGGAGATATAGAGCAAAATTTGGGAAGGTCTTCATGAACCACCTAGGGATCGGAAAGAATGAATGAATTGATATGATCACAAAGGAAAATGAATCTTGAAAGAACCACCGTGAGAATTTGAAAATGAAAGAAGAAAGAGAATTCCTCACCGGGAAGAATAGAAAGAGAATTCCTCGCCGGGAAGAATTAGAAAAGCACGAATGATAGCTGGAACGTGAGAACGAAGAATTCTTCTAGAATTGGTGGCCTCCGAATGAACGCGGAAGGAAATGAATTCCTGAAATGTGTCGGATGGATAAGAAATAATTGCACGATTGGAAACAATTTGAGAGGATAACAACGAGCTAGCACCGTGAATCTTCAAGAGAACGGAGCAAGATTTAGGAGAAATTCTTCTTCGGTCTTCAAATGTTGGAAAAGACGACGACATACACCACCAAAATTGTTGAGATACTCTGGAAGAATGAAAAGAGGAAAGATTGAACCGAACATGAAAGAATTGAAAGCGGTCTTGGAGAAGGCATATGACTAATGGAATCCATACTTACGTCATACTTCGAAAAGAATTTAAGAATAACTCCGGAAAATTAGAAGAGTCAGGTAAGATCCTGGGAAAAGACCTATGGGTTAGGGCCCACTGAGAAGAAAAACACCGTTGGAAAGGATTGTTGGAGAGAGAGTTGATGCACCGAAATAACTGGAAGACTTGAATGAGGTGACAACCTCGAAATAATTGAATGCAAACATGAATCTTCTGAGATGTCTTGAGCACTCCAGAAGGATAAACTGGCGAGAGGCGAACGAGCAAGGGGAAACACTTGAGTTGAGGAAAGGAATATGATCAACCCGAAAAACTTGAATCGAATCCACCGGAAAGAAAATGAGACGAAAGCATGATGAAGTTGATGAGAATTCACCGGTTGAGACAACTGAGGAAAGACTGAAGAGGCTCCAAAAGAATGAAATTGATGCTCGAATAGAGGCTCAGACTCCGGGAAGAAAAGGGGTGGGAGGGCGGGAAAAACAAAGGCAACTTGGAACGGGGAACCGACGAATAACTTGAAGAGAAAAGCACCGGTTGAAATAATTGAGGAAAGAATGCAAAGGCTTAGCACGAGTATGATGGATACTCGATTACGGACTCCGGCTCCGAGAAGAAAAAGGGAGGGCTGGTGGGAAAAAGAAAGACAACTTCATACGGGGGGACAACGTCGTTGAGAAAGAACTAAAGATTGATCTCGTAAAAGATGACAAGGGTCGAATGACTCAAAAGAAGTGCGTCGGATGAAAAGGGGGATTGAGAACACAACAATCAAAAGAAGTGATGCGGAGCATCCCATGTTCATCCCCATGTACACTCCGACTACTCTCTAAGCCCCTAGAGGACATATGACAAGACCTCGAATATACGCCATTGGACACAAGGTGAACTCGCTCCTCTCTGAACCGTCACTTTCCACATGTGAGATATGGCTACTACCTCCAACGTGTGTGCTATGCATGACCAGGAACCAAGAGGGAGGCCATGGAACAGCTACGAGCATTGGACAAGACGGCGAGGACACCAAGCGCGAGGAACAAGAGAAAGAGCTGCAAGGAAGCTACAGCTCTCGGACGTCCGACAACCTCCGGACGACCGACGATCTCCAGACGTCCGACGCCTGCAGACTCCACCAGCCAGATCGACTCTAGCCGAGGCATCTCATACGCCCGGACGACCCTTGAGACACCGGACGTCCAGACACTCAATCGGCCGGACGACGGAGCGCCGGCCGGGACAACCGACACTTCCGGACCAGAGCCAAAACATCGGAGGTCCGAAGACTTCCGGACGACCGGACGCCCGCGAGCGACCGAACGACCGACAACCGTCGGAGGTCCGACGCCTGTCTGCGCACAGAGATCGGGCCCGAGGCCCATGTATCCCCCTCACACTTACCCCTTCATGGACCTAGACTATATATACTCCTCCACCTCCTCCTAGTCAGGGTTAGCATAGCTTTAGCTCATTTGAGATAGAGCTTTGCTCATCCATACGGATCTACTCCACGAGAGAGACCGCGGCCTCTACAAAGAAGATCCATCTTGGATTCAAGACCCCTCACGGGAAGATCCCTCGCAGATTCAAGGCCTCCTAACGGAGATGAACCCGTTACCCTATGTATCGTCCTTTGTTGGATTTGGACCGTTTATCGCTTTGTGTTTCGAGGATCTAGCACATGTGTGATCGCTTATTGTCTGTTTGAGTGTTTCCTCTCGTTTCCCCACGTGATTTCCCTCGTGTTTACCCTCATGTTCTTCGTGTTCTTCATAGGATCCGCCCCAATCGTGAAAGATCGGCCACTAGGGTTCCACCCTACATCAAGAAGCATGCGTGATCCTAAAAAAATTTGAAGGGGGAGAGGAGTAAGTCAAAACACCTATGTCAAGATTTCTCACCAGAGCGACGAAGGGGCTGAGGAGTAAAAAGAAGTCCTACTCTCCGATAACTAGACTCCGAAAAAGTTTTCTTCTAGACTCGACAATGGCCAAACTATACGATCAAACAAGGGGGCTCCTATAGTCGGTCGAGGCTCTGATACCGACTTGTCACGCCCAAAATGCGATCCTATCCAAAAGGAACTCGAAGGTCCCACCAAGGATAGAGCCGCATATTGAAACGCTTTTGCAAGGTGGATATCATTACATCGTACCATACATAATATATGGGGATACATACAAAGGGCATACGAATGCCACAAGAATACATCAAACACCATACATGAGAACAACATCCGACTACGGATGAAACACAAATAGAAACTCAAACGACATCCACCCTGCTAGCCCAGGCTGCCGACCAGGAATCCCAAGATCGACGAAGAAGAAGAACTCCAAACAAGTAAACATCGCTCACATCATGATCATCGCATTACTTGTACACCTGCCATTTGTTGTAGTAATCATGAAACCCACGAGGACTCGGCAATCCCATTACCATGGGTATCAAGACTAAGCAAAGCTTAATGGGTATGGAAAGGATAAGTCTTTGAGGTTCAAAGAAGCGACTAAGCATTGTATGGTGGCTAACTTACGAGTACAAGAGTAAGATGAGAAACTACGCAAACGGTCGCAAACTAGTAATGATCAATAAGTGATCCTGAACTACTTACGTTCAAACATAACCCCACCGTGTTCTCTTCTCGACTCACTCGAAAAGAGACCATCACGGTTACGCACATGGTTGGTGTATTTTAAATTAAGTTTAGTTCAAGTCCACTACAACCAGATATTAAAAATTCCCATCTTCCACATAACCGCGGGCACGACTCTCAGAAGTTTAAACCATGCAGGGGTGTCCCAACTTAGCCCATGACAAGCTCATGATCCGCGGAGACAATCCTCAATCTCGGGACCCTACGATTAGACTCGGAATCCCGGTGCACAAGATATTTCGACAATGGTAAAACAAGTCAAGCAAGACCTCCCGACGTGCCGACACCCTGATAGTAGCCGCGCGTATCTCATCTCAGGCCACGATCGGATGAGCGAAGCGTACAGGAACCAAATACCCCAAGTTGCCTAGGGGCGGTCCCGCATGATGCTCTAGTTTGGACCAACACTCATGAGGAGCACTGGCCTAGGGGGTTGATTAAGTCCTCGGGGTCCGGAAAGTCCCTATGCAAGTTTTAGTTGTTATTAGGCAAATGGTAAAACCAATTTTGGGCCTTTGCGGGAAGAGTTTTATTCAAAGCGAGAAGCTGTGAAGAGGGGCCCATAAACCCTCACCGTGTTAGGGACGCAAAATCAAGGAACATAACACCGGTATGACGAAAACTAGGGCGGCAAGAGTGGAACAAAACACCAGGCAAAAGGCCGAGCCTTCCACCCTTTACCAAGTATATAGATGCATTAATTAAATAAGAGATATTGTGATATCCCAAGATATCCATGTCCCAACATGGAACAACCTGCAACTGCACCTGCAACTAGCAATGCTATAAGAGGGCTGAAAGCAAGCGGTAACACAGCCAAACAACGGTTTGCTAGGATGGTGGAAAAGGCTAGGGGCTATCATGGCAATTTGGGAGGCTTGATAAACAAGCGGTAGGTAGCGCGACATAGCGATAGCATCGAGACAACTAGCAAAGCAATGATAGTAGTGAGATCCAAGGTGACGGTCATCTTGCCTGAAATCCCGCTAGGAAGAAGATCGAGTCCATGAAGAAGACGAACCCACGTAGTCGAATGAATCCTCACGATCGCAAAGAAACACGAACTATCGGGAAGAAGCACAACCGGAAAGAAGCAAACAACACAGTAAACAAACAGGCATAATCATGGCATGATGCACAAACAAATATGATGCATGTCTGTTTTAATGAGGCATGGCATGGCAAGGTGCAACAAACAATACTACAAATTAAGTGGAGCTCAATATGCAACGGGTTGCATATTGACGAAACACCACATTCGAATTATTTAGTTCGCTCTCGTTTATGAACAAGACAAGATTAAATGTTTGTTAACATGGCAAGAGGTGAAACATAATAAAACTACCTATCTAGGCAATTTAAATGAGGCCGGAAATAACAAACAACAATTCCGGAAAATCCTCATGTGCATATTTTCAAGTTGGTACTGTTCTGCCCTATACACAATTTTAATGTTGTTAAACAACAGGATAAAGTGCACCATGTTAATGTAGAATTTTTTCTAGCCCATTTGCATATAAAGTTCATTTAAAATGGAGCTATTGTTATTTAGATACGAAAGAAAGCATTCTCGCATGACATTTATCGTCGAATTGAATCTAAAATAGTGGCGTTATTACGAGGAGATCTCGCCCGGTAATTTGAGTGTGCAAATTAATGCAAACAACAATTTTAAATATTTTAACATGGATGAAAGTTGCATATTATGAAACTAGATGAAAATCTAAGCAATTTACATATAAAGTTTGCTTAAATCTGATGCATGGATATTTAGATATGAGGAATGCAAAACAATGGCGATTCTCAAGATATGCAGAACCTTTGGACATATGACAAGATCACAGATCGGAAAAAAATCGTCAGGCCGAATCTAAAAATAGTGCAAATGGCCCAGAGGAGATTTGGCCCAGCGGTGAAAGTGTGCAAAAGAAAAGAAAAATGGAACAAAAAGCTGGGCTCAAGCCGGGACCTCTTAGGTGGGAGGCTTCTTGCCCTAACCCAGCTCGTCTAGTCTCAGTTTGTGATAATACGGCGGATACCAAGATAAATGAACAGATTTATAGCGGGGTGCAGATTTGCTGCGTGCATAAGAACAGAACAAAGATAGAGGCCTCCTTGCCCATGGCTGTGTGACGCGGACCAAAGGGCCAGGACTGAAGCGCGGCTGGTCTCAGGCATGCGTGGGATGCAAGTGTTGGCTTGGTTGGGTGAGGACAGGAGCCATGGCGAGGCACGGCCGGGCATGGCCACAGCTATGTCCATGGGTGCCCGGTGATGCTTGCCGGCGACAGGAGCAAGCAGTGACACCTGCTTTCTGGTGGAAGCGCCCGTGAGGTGCCGAAAATGGAGGAGTGCCACATTCCTAGCTTGGTTGGTTTGGACAGGTGAACTTTCTATGAACAAAGAAGGTCTTCTCCCTAGCACCACAGGGGAAGCAGCGGCCAGCGGAGGGCAGGGCTGCGAGGGTTCTGACGGTGTGCATCACGAAAGCAGGGCACGAGGGCTACTACGCGTGCATGGTCGGAGTGGAGCAATCGGCGGGTCTTGTCTTGTGAACCGAAAGTGGGCTGCTGCTGCGAGCATGCGCATGCAAGGCTAAGTCTGAGAGATCGAGGGCAAGCGAAGCTTGCCTCGGTCATGGCAGCAACTGCAGTGAAGCGAAGCAGCGGGGCTCCATAAGCGAGATGGGCGTGTCTTTGCGGCGTGAGTGCAAGTCTGAGATGCATCCACGAGTGAGACAAGCAGAGGCTAGAACACGAGCTCGAGCTCATTGCCATGGTCGTACATGACGGGCATGGACTCGGACATGATGGGATCGGCGGCTACCGCGACGAATCAAACCAGAGAGAGAGATGGGGAGGAGCGGTTGCTCACTGAGGGCTCGGGACAAGAAGACGAGGTCGAAGGGGCGACCACAAAGGCGCGAGGAGGCACTGGTTGCAGAGGTGTTCGGGTCGGTGAAGAAGAGGAAGCAGAGAAGAAGACGTCGTGGAGGAGTCGATCGCGTCGGCCTTGGGTCCTTCCGGCTCTTGGCCTTGATTGAAGACGAAGAAGGCTGACGAGGGAGCTCGGCCCGAACTTGGCTTTTCCACGATCCGTGAAGAAGACGGCAGTAGAGGAAGAAGGGGACGTCGGCGAGGATCTCCGGAGCTACTGGCCACATGCGTGGTCGCGGAAGAATACGGAGACATCCGCGACGTTCCCGTTGAAGAAGGAGGCGGCTACGGCGAGGTTCATGCTGGAGAAGAGCTCGGGCTTTTCTCGGCCATGGCGCGGGGTGGAGGAAGCGACGCGTGATCCTTATCTGGCGGCAGAAGGGGCATGAGAGGGGTGGAATGGATAGAAGAGGAGGTCTAGGGCACCGGGGCATGATTCATAGGAGGTAGGGAGGTTGTCCCGGCCATCACATCAAGACGACTGCCGACGTGGAGGTCTGGCTATGCGCCGTACAGGAGGAGGACGAAGCTCCTGTGGAGATGGGCTGTCTGTGCGCTGTGGGCTGCAGGAACATGTAAGAGGAAGGTGGGCTTTCTCTCTGTCCCCCAATATTACTACTCTTTCTATTAATATGAACAGAGATGACAAGGAAAATGCCAGAGAGATAGGAGAGGGTTATGAGAGATATAAGAATATCCCCAGGACGCTGGAATTATGCACTATTTGAAATGATTGGTTTGGGCATTTTTAGAGAAAGAAAATTATCACAAGTTTGAATTAAATTCAAACTTGAGGCAATTTTGATTCCAACCAAATCAAGTCCAAAAGAGCTGAAAATTGGCAGAGAGGGTGTAGGCATGGTTTAAGATTAATAGGGAAAGAATGAATATTTATGGAGGAGAGGAAAAGGTCACTTGCCAAAAATGAAAGAAAGAACAAGGAAGGAGGTGATGATGCATGGGACATATGCATAGGGCAAGCAACATAGACAAACATGGGTACAAGTACAACAAGATGAATACCACAATACATATGAGATGATTTTGGAAACAACATAGGATGGCACAATGCAATATATTGGCAAGAGGCACAATGCAAACACATGGCACAACAAGTGAAATGAGCATAGTACAAGAAGCAAAGATATGACAAGGCACTCAACATGATCATGGCATAAACATATATGAATGAAATATGCAAAACAATTATGATAATGCGACAAACATAATAAACACACGGCAACAACTAAAATAAATGGAAGGCTTCTGGAGCATCAGTCTCGGGGTGTCACAAGTTCATATTGAAATCTCTAAAAAATACTTGTACTTAGGAACGTAGGTAGTTGTATTTTACATCATTTGTGCAATCTCAGTTTAGCTTCTAACATTTACTGGTTGCTTGTAGGAACATATCTGAGCGGTACTGATCCACGCTTCGATCCCTTTTGTGTATGAGGCAATGAGATATTTATGAATGAGCGTCAAGTGAGTAAACTAAGAAAGATTGTTAGGCGAAAGAAACTGGTGATGGGAATTAAGCTCTTTATTTACACTTTGTCCAAGACAACAGTGAACTTTAGGATGGTAAGTAATGTGTTGCCTTTTCCCCCTACCCACAACAAGTTACTATATTAGACCTCAGTATCTAATGTTCTTCTTTTTCTAGTGGTTTCCGAAGATATTTACTGATGATTACCTTGCAAACTACATGACCGGAGTGGAGGCAACTAAGGTTAAAGTATATAATTCATGCTACCATGATAATGCTCTAGAAGTCTTCACGAAAGGCGGTGAAGGATGGGCGAGCGATCGTCACAAGGGGTTGGACAAAGTTGTTCGTGCCTATGGCATGCGGGAAGGCACGTTATGGGCATTCCGCTTCTTCAATACCATCGGCAGTCAAAATGATTTACACTTGTCTCTTCACCTTTACCGCATGTAAATATTGTGGTTTATCATAGTTAATTGTTGTCTAATCCTGTAATTACTGAACATATTGTACTGACAATTTTATTTATGGATTCGTTGTTGCACCATTGTGTTGAAAATTTGAATTGCATGTTTCATATTTCAAAATTTCCAATTCGAATAATAAATTACAAGCAAAAATAAAAATATACATGAGCGAATAAAATAATATGCACACGGTTAGAAAGAAAACAGCTTGTGCGATGAAAAAAAGAGAACAGACGGTTCTTTGACGTGAAACGTTTGCGATGCCCGACGGACGCACACACGGGTTTCGCCTCATATGCGTAAAGCGATTCATGGTAATACGACAAACGTTTCAAACCAGTGTGCGTGTGTGATAGGAATACCAATCACACACAGTTATGAAGATGGACACGTTGGCGTTAGTACAGGCACCGCACACAATTTACTTTCTTGAACCGTGTGCAATAACGTACCTATCACAAACATATCGGCAGATTAAATGTTAAGTTCCACCTTTTTCACATGACTATAGCAGCGTAATCATTTGGGATGTCTCTCTGATAAAAAACGTAACGTCGAGATGTAATGTGTGGGACCGGGGCGGCTTCTCATACGTTTATTCTGTGGCGATCGTCGATGGCAGCCGCCCATCCACAGCGGTTGGAGTCGTGTGGGAAGGACCCCCTATCGCCCACACTCACTTGGCGACGGTTCCAAATGCCGCCACGGGAAGGGGTTAAAAACCGTTTGTATAGCACCTTACGATACAGTGACACCTCCTCTAACTTCCAAGTGATTTCCAGGCTTGCCCCCAACTCAGCTCACAACATATGTGAATCTTTGGGGAAAATACCATACATAAACACGAAAAATAGTACCACGATTGGCAATGCAAGCCATACATATGAATTTGTTAGGCCAATAAAAAGAATGGAAAGTAGTTGATATTCTGCAAACAAATTTCAACATTGATTCTCCACGAACATCGTCTTCACAAACATGAACATTTGCAATTGATGTGTCTGGATTTGTTTACTACAAAAAAAGGAGGTCAAACTTGTGTTGTGCTTCAAATAATATACCCATTCCTTGTTATCTTTATATAACTTTCTAATGCTTTCTTTCAGGGTAATCAGGTATTTTGAGAGTACATCAGATGCAATCATGTAGGAGAACCACTGCAAGCTCTATTACAATATAATTGAAAAATGTAATCAACTGATCACTTCCCTTGTGGTAAAGGGAGCACATTTAGCTGCAATTCTCATGAAAAGGAAGATGTACACTCCAAAAACTATAGTATTGAGTTATCCAGAATAACATACATTTCCTACATATTATATGCAAGTAACAAACAACACAAAGAAGTAATTGAGAGGAAGAGAGATGTCATGGTCGCTAGTCGCACCTTCGAACAACCCGTTGTGTGGGAGTCCAAGAGATAGAGCCAGAGAAGGAGGGAGCATGTAGCAGGGAGGACGACAAAGGCAAGGAGGAGACCGTTGCTCCATGCTTCCATGCCACGCCGCGTGTCACGGGCTCATGCGCGCTTTCATTGGCGTCCGCCACGCCAAGTCGTCCACCTCCCATGGTGGCGCAGCTCCGTGAACCTTTGGCTAGCGGCGACCGATCCCGTGTGCCCTCACCTACAGTCCGCAGTAGTCAGGCAGACACTGGAGCATTCATCGATGTTGTGAGGAACTCCGGTCGGATAGGCGGCACTCTCGGCGAGGTTAAGGGGTGCGTGCCGCGACGTTTTTAGAGCTCTGCAAGCTCTAACTGAAATTTGCACTACCATTATTAGTGTCACGCCCAATATGCGACCCTATCCTAAAGGAACTCGAAGGTCCCACCAAGGATAGAAGCGCATATTGGAGACGCTTTTGCAAGGTGGATATCATTACATCGTACCATTACATAATAGTTGGGGATACATACAAGAGGCATACAATGCCACACGAATACAACATCATCATACACAAGAGCAACATCCGACTACGGATGAAACACAAACAGAAACTCAAAGCGACATCCACCACCCTGCTAGCCGGGCTGCCGACACGAACCTATCCCTGATCGAAGAAGAAGCGGAAGAAGAACTCCAAAACGAGTAAGCATCGCTCTCGCATCGTGATCATTGCATAATCTGTACCTGCAACTGTTGTTGTAGTAATCTATGAGCCACGAGGACTCAGCAATCCCATTACCATGGGTATCAAGACTAGCAAAGCTTAATGGGTAAGGAAGGGTAAAGTGGTGAGGTTGCAGCAGCGACTAAGCAAAGTATGGTGGCTAACTTACGAAACAAGAGTGAGAAGAGGAGCTTTGCAAGCGGTCGTCAACTAGTAATGATCAAGAAGTGATCCTGAACTCCTACTTACGTCAAACATAACCCGAAAATCGTGTTCTCCTCTCGAACAACCCCGAAAAGAGACACTCACGGTTACGCACGCGGTTGGTGTATTTTAGAAGGGTTTGCTTCAAGTTTACTACAACCGGATATTAACAAATTGCCATCTGCCACATAAATCAGGCACGGCTTTCAAAAGTTCAAACCTGCAGAGTGTACCAACTTAGCCCATGATAAGTTCTCGCGATCAACGAAGGATATTCCTTCTCCGAAGACCCGATCGGACTTCGGAATCCGGTTACAAGACATTTCGACAATGGTAAAACAAGTCCAAGAAAGCACGCCCGATCTGCCGAGCAATCCCGATAGGAGCGCACATATCTCGTTCTCAGGGCAACACCGGATGAGACATCCTATGAGTAAAACCAGCCCTCAAGTTTCCCCAAGGTGGCCCCGCAGTCTACTCGTTTTGGGCCAACACTTAAAGAAGCATTGGCCTGGGGGGGCTAAAATAAAGATGACCCTCGAGAGCGCGACTCCCGAGGGAAAAGTAGGTGGTGGTGAGGCAAATGGTAAAACCAAGGGTGGGCCTTGCTGGAGGAGTTTTATTCAAAGCGAACTGTCAAGGGGGTCCCATAAATCACCCAACCGCGTTAGGGAAGCAAAATCCGGGAACATAATACCGATATGACTAAACTAGAGTGACGAGAGTGGAACAAAACACCTGTGCATAAGGCCGAGCCTTCCACCCTTTACCAAGTATATAGATGTATTAATAATGTAAGAGATATTGTGATATCCCAACATAAACATAATCCAACATGGAGCAATCTTCATCTTCACCGCAACTAGCAACGCTTATAAGAGGGCTGAGCAAAAGCGGTAACATACCAAACAACGGTTTGCTAGGAAGGGTGACAAAGGTTAGAGGTTCATGGCAATTGGGGAGGCTTGATAAGCAAGTGGTAGGTAACACAAAGCGATAGAGCGAAACAACTAGCATAGCAATGATAGTAGTGAGATCCAAGGTCACGGTCATCTTCACGAAATCCCGCTAGGAAAAAGAACGAGTCCATGAAGAAGAAGGCGAAAGGAATAGTCAAACGAATCCTCACAATCGCAACATTACCGGAACTAAGAAGCAACACCGGAAAGAAACAAACAACATGGTAAATGCACAAGCATAAACATGGCATGATGCACAAATAAGTATGATGCATGTCCGGTTTAATGAGGCATGGCATGGCAAAGTGCAACAAACAATGCTTCAAGTTAAGTGGAGCTCAATATGCAACGAATTGCATATTGACAAAACACCACATTGACATATTTAGTTTAATCTCGTTTAAGCTACCAAACAATGTTAAATGTTGTTAAACATGGCAAGAGGTGAAGCATAATTAAACTACCTATCTAGGCAAGTTTAAATGAGGCGTGAACAACAAACTACAATTAGGAAAATCCCCAAATGCATATTTCTGAATTTGGTACTGTTCTGCCCTAAAACATAAATTTTTTTGTTGTTAAACAGGAAAATAAAGTGCACCATGTTAAACTAGGCATTTTTCCACCCCATTTACATATTAAGTTTATTTAAAACCGAGCTACGGTTATTTAGTTATGAAATAAATCATTTTAACATGGCATTTGTGCAAATTATTACAAACAACAATTTTAAACATTTTAAAAGGGATGAAAGTTGCATATTGTGAAACTAGATACAATTCTAAGCATTTTACATATATAGTTTGTCCAATTTGGATGCATGCATATTTAATTATTAACAATACAAAACAGTGGCATTTCCTGTAAATATGCATGCAATCGGAAAATGCTAAAACACACGTACTAGAAAAAAAATGACGGCCGCATTACAAGAACTTGCAGCTAATGACCGAGGAGGACTTGGGTGAGCCGAGTGTGTGTGCGCATAGAAATAAGGGGAAAACAGAGCAAAAATATGGGTCGCCTCGGAAAACAGAGCAACAACTTTAAACATTTTAAACAGGGATGAAAGTTGCATATTGTGAAACTAGATACAATTCTAAGCATTTTACATATATAGTTTGTCCAATTTGGATGCATGCATATATAATTATTAACAATACAAAACAGTGGCATTTCCTCAGAATATGCATGCACCTTTGGAAAATGCTAAAAACACCTGAACTAGAAAAAAAAAATGCACGGGCCGCATTACAGTGAACTCCGCAATGCCGAGGAGGACTTGGCCTGGGTGGCGAGTGTGCGCGCATGTAAAAAGACAGAAATAAGGGGAAAAGCAGAGCAAAATATGGGTCGCCTCTGACTCGATCCCCGTGATCCCCTGATGGATAGTGGTCGCGCCAACCACCGAGCTAGCTACGTCTTGGTGATGCAAAGGGAGATCAGCGGGTAGATGAAGCATATGGTCAACGCGACCAGACCCAAAGCCAAGCGTCACTTACGACGGGACTCGCCGGCGATGGGAGCCAACAAAGAACGATTCTGTTGTGGTTTCAGAGGACCGGCGGTGGGTGCGAATCCTTCTAGGGAGGCTCTTGGGAATGGGGTGTGGATGCGTCTTGTGGAGCGGTTCTTGGGAGATTGGCTCGAGCACGGAGGCCGTGCTGCTTTCGGGCGTCAGCCCGAGCAAGTGCGGCAGAGGCGAAGCTTGGCGCGGCGAGCCGAAGCGGCAGCAAGTGCGCGCGCTGGTGCAGATGCATCACGGGGGCTACGGGCGCGTGTACGGCGAGCTTCGAGGCGTGCTGTGGGTACAACAGAGGTTGCGAAGATTTCCGGTGATCAAGGCCTCGGATATGCACAGAACGCCGGCTTCGTGGACGGAATCAACAAGGGAACAAAGACCGGGAGGAGCATGAGCTCACCACGGGTTTTGGCGACGTCGTGATTCAAGCTGAACGCAGATGGAGACGGCGGGAAGCGCTACGAACGGGCGGCGGAGACTTGGCGGGCTTCGGGTCCATGAAGCGGAGGAAGCGGGGAAGAAGACGTCCCAAGGAGGAGGTCGATCTCATGGCTCGAATGGCGCTTGCAGGTCGAGAAGAAGAAGGAGGCAGGCGTCGCCTCCCCGAGGAAGAAAGGCAATGACGTCGAGCTTGATCGCGCCGTGAGTAGAGCTCGAGCATGGCGTTGGCGGCGAGCTATGGCGTGGAGTGGCTTACCTATTGGTGGCTAGACGAGGAGGAGGGAGGAATGGAAATAGGAGACCCTAGGCACCGGGCATGATTTATAGGAGGTAGGAGGCTGTTCCGGCCGCCAAATCAAGCCGTTGCCGACGTGGAGGCTCTCGGCGCGCCGTGCAGTGGGAGGAATGAGCTCTGTGGAGATGGGTCGGCAAAGGTATTTGTGGGCTGCAAGAAGCAGGTAAGATAGGTGGGCTTCACTGGTTGCTCTTCCTTTGTCCCTCATTTCTTTTCTTTAATTCTTCGCATGTAATAACAAGAGCGAGAAATGCACAGTGACATCTGGAAGGAAGTAGACTGAGGCAAAAATAGATCTGAGATCCTGGATTTATGAACAATTTGAATAAAATTATTTGGACATTTTTAGAGATATAAAAATAATTCAAGTTTGAATTAAATTCAAACTTGAGCCATTTTTAAACCCAACCAAAACATATTCATATGAGCCGAAAATTGCAGAGAGGGTGTAGGCACTGAGCAGGATTTATAGGAAAAGAATGAACATTTATGGAGGATGTAAAATGGCACTAGCAAAAATGAAAGGAATAAGAAGGAAGAAGGAGGTGTTGATGCATGGGTAGATTTGAGAGACATAGCAAGGGTTTGGTCACATGCAACATGCATAGAGCAAGACAACATCATGAAGAATGCGATGCACATGGTGATTATGATGAAATGCAAAATGACAAAAGGCACAAAGCAATGTAAACAATGATGATCATGAAGCAAGAAGCAAATATGACAAGGCACTCAACATGATCATGGCAACAAACATAGGGAAAAGAAATATGCAAAACAACTATGACAATGCCACACACAATAAACACACGGCAACAACTAAAATAAATGGAAGGCAACTGGAGCATCGGACTTGGGGCGTCACAACACTCCTCCACTAACAGAAGATCTCGTCCCGAGATCTTAGGAACGAGATATAAGGGAAAGAGGAAGAGGTAAAGCAAGAGTGCAAGAGAGAAGATGAACAAGGTCGAGAGCACTCGGGTAGAAAAGAGGAATGACGAGTATGATAAGAATCAAAAGCTCATGGAAACAAGATAGACTCTGAAAGCACTCCGATTAGAACAAGATAGAAAAGGAATGAATAAAAGAATTTTGGCAACAGTCCGACTGAAAATGGAAGGATTAGAACATGAACTTCACCCAATGAGATGGCACTTGACGAGATGAACAATGCAACGCCTCCGGAAGACTTGAAAGAATTGAATGAAAAGAACTTAGAAGGAAGGATTGAATGGAGTTGTTGAGAAAATCAACAACGAAAGAATAAGCTTGTCGTGGACTTATGGATAACATCTCAAAATTATGAGGTGATAACCGACCACAATCGAAAAATAAATGAATAACCGAGGAGAACGAAGAAATGCAAAACTCCACTTCAAAAGAATGCGGAGAATTAATCGCACTTCGAGATGCAAGAAGAAAAAAACACTAGGACTCCTTGAACAAGAATCTTGATGAACACTTGAAGAGTGGATTAAATCATGCCGAGCCACCGTGAAGAACTCCGGTAACAAAAGGATGACGAGATAAAATTGAAGGATGAAAAGAAATAAGATTAAAGCATTGCGATGATTTCGATGGAGCTTGTGATGAGACAAGCGGAAGCTTGGGACTCCAAAAAAAAAAAGAAAAGACGAAGAACTTAGAACCGAGAAATTATTCAACATGAACAATCTCCAAAGAAAAGAATTAATCAACTTGACCACGATGAAATGAGAATAAGAATTATGTTATGCTTATCCTTCATCAATTAAATTGATGAGAGCAATGGATCGCATACAACTTATCCACGTTGGAAAAGATTAAAGGGAGATATAGCGCAACACTTGGGAAGGTCTTCATGAGCCACCGGTCGGATTGAAAAGAACGAATGAATATATGTGAAAAAGAACGAAATAAATCTTGAACGAACCAATCGTAAGAAATGAAAATGAACGAAGAAAAGAGAAAGAATCGCGGGAAGAATTAGAGCAATCACGAAGATACTTGAGGGGATTTAGAGAAAGAGAACGAAGAGATCACGAGGCGATTGAAGAATACTTGAACGAAGCACGGAAGAATATTGAGACGACCGAAGGGGCACAGACGTAGAATAATTGGAGAACGAATTCGAAAACTTAGAACGAAGAAATATTCTGAAAAGATGGCCTCCGGATGATTGAGACAGAAAACAACTCCTGCAATACTCCGGATGGATGAAAAGAATTTTTGACAAACGGGGTAATTTGCGAGGATAACAAGACGTAGAACCACGCGTCCTCGAGAGAATGGGCAAGATTTAGAGGAAAAACTCTTCTTCGGTCTTCAACTGTTGGAAATGACGACGAGAAACAACACCAAAATTGTTGAGATACTCCAGGAGAATGAAAAAACGAAGAGGTTGAGCCAACAATGAAAATGATTTGAAATCGATCTTGGAAAAGCATCTGACTGGTGAAATTCATACTTATGCCAAGCTCCGAAAAGAATTTGAGAATACCTCCGGGCAATTAGAAGAGTCAGGTAAGATCATGGAAAAAGACCTGTGGGTTAGGGCCCACTGAAAAGAAACACCGTTGGAAAGGATTGTCGAATGAGAAATGATGCACCAGAATGATTGAAAAATTTGAATGAGGTGACAACCTCGAAATAATTGAATGCAAACAGAATCTTCTGAGATGTCTTAAGCACTCCAAAAGGATTAAATGGCGAGAGACGAACTATCAAAGGGAAATATTTGAGCTAAGGGAAAGAATATGATCAACACCGAATACTTGAATTGGATCCACCGGAAAGAAAACAAGACGAACATTGATGAACCAGACGACAATTCACCGTTGAGACAACTGAGGAAAAACTGAAGATACTCCGCATGAATGAAATTTATGCTCGAATAGGGGCTCAGACTCCGGAATAAAAGGGGTGGGAGGGCGGGAAAAAACACAGGCAACTTGAATGAGGAATCGAGGAATAACTTAAAGAGAAAAGCACCGGTTGAAATGATTTAGAGAAGAATGCAAAGACTTCGCACGAGTAGAATGGATACTCGATTACAGACTCCGGTTCCGAGAAGAAAAAGGGTGGGCGGGTGGAAAAAAACAAGGACAACTTCGGACAGGGAAACAACGTCGTGGAGGAAGAACTGAGGATTGATCTTGCAAAAGATGACGAGGATCGAAACCACTCGAAGAGAAATGCATCGGATTAAAAAGAGGAAGAACAACGCACGAAAACTAACCGCGTGATCCTAAAGAAAAATTTGATGGGGAAGAGGAGTAGTTCAAAACACCTACGTCAAGATTCCTTACCAGAGCGACGAAGGGGCAGAGGAGTAAAAAGAAGTCCTACTCTCCGATATAACTAGACTCCGAAAAGTTTTCTTCTAGACTCAACAACGGCCAAACTACACGATCAATCAAGGGGCTCCTTAGGTCGGTCGAGGCTCTGATACCAACTTATCACGTCCAATATGCGACCCTATCCTAAAGGAACTCGAAGGTCCCACCAAGGATAGAAGCGCATATTGGAGACGATTTTGCAAGGTGGATATCATTACATCGTACCATTACATAATAGTTGGGATACATACAAGAGGCATACAATGCCACACGAATACAACATCATCATACACAAGAGCAACATCCGACTACGGATGAACCACAAACAAAACTCAAACGACATCCACCACCTTTAGCCAGAATGTCAGCCGAACTGGAACCTATCCCCTGATCGAAGAAGAAGCAGAAGAAGAACTCCAAAACAAGTAAGCATCGCTCTCGTGTCGTGATCATCACATAACCTGTACCTGCAACTGTTGTTATAGTAATCTGTGAGCCACGAGGACTCAACAATCCCATTACCATGGGTATCAAGACTAGCAAAGCTTAATGGGTAAGGAAGGGTAAAGTGGTGAGGTTGCAGCAGGGACTAAGTAAAGTATGGTGGCTAACTTACGAAACAAGAGCGAGAAGAGGAGCTTAGCAAGCGGTCGTCAACTAGTAATGATCAAGAAGTGATCCTGAACTCCTACTTACGTCAAACATAACCCGAAAATCGTGTTCTCCTCTCGAACAACCCCGAAAAGAGACACTCACGGTTACGCACATGGTTGGTGTATTTTAGAAGGGTTTGCTTCAAGTTTACTACAACCGGATATTAACAAATTCCCATCTGCCACATAACCGCGGGCACGACTGTCAAAAGTTCAAACCCTGCAGGGTGTCCCAACTTAGCCCATGATAAGCTCTCGCGATCAACGAAGGATATTCCTTCTCCGGAAGACCCGATCGGACTGAATCCGGTTACAAGACATTTTCAATGGTAAAACAAGTCCAAAGCAAAGCCGCCGATGTCTTGAGCAATCCCGATAGGAGCTGCACATATCTCGCTCTCGAGGCAACACCGGATGAGACATCCCTACGAGTAAAACTTGCCCTCAAGTTTCCCAAGGTGGCCCCATGATCTACTCGTTTGGGCCAACACTTAGAGAAGCATTGGCCCGGGAGGGGCTAAAATAAAGATGACCCTCGAGAGCGCGACTCAGGGAAAAGTAGGTGGTGGTGAGGCAAATAGAAAAACCAAGGCTGGGCCTTCTTTGGAGGAGTTTTATTCAAAGCGAATCGTCAAGGAGGTCCCATAAATCACCCAACCGCGTTAGGGACGCAAAATCCGGGAACATAATACCGATATGACGGAAACTAGGGCGGCAAGAGTGGAACAAAACACTGTGCATAAGGCCAAGCCTTCCACCCTTTACCAAGTATATAGATGCATTAATAATATAAGAGATATTGTGATATCCCAACATAAACATAATCCAACATGGAGCAATCTTCATCTTCACCTGCAACTAGCAACGCTATAAGAGGGGCTGAGCAAAAGAGGTAACATAGCCAAACAACGGTTTGCTAGGAAGGGTGACAAAGGTTAGAGGTTCATGGCAACTACGGAGGCTTGATAAGCAAGTGGTAGGTAACGCAGCAAAGCGAAAGAACGAAGCAACTAGCATAGCAATGATAGTAGTGAGATCCAAGGTCACGGTCATCTGCCTGAAATCCCGCTAGGAAGAAGAACGAGTCCATGAAGAAGACGAACGGGAATAGTCGAACGAATCCTCACAATCGCAACATTACCGGAACTAAGAAGCAACACCGGAAAGAAACAAACAACATGGTAATGCACAAGCATAAACATGGCATGATGCACAAATAAGTATGATGCATGTCCGGTTTAATGAGGCATGACATGGCAAAGTGCAACAAACAATGCTTCAAGTTAAGTGGAGCTCAATATGCAACGAACTGCATATTGACAAAACACCACATTGACATATTTAGTTTAATCTTGTTTAAGCTACCAAACAATGTTAAATGTTGTTAAACATGGCAAGAGGTGAAGCATAATTAAACTACCTATCTAGGCAAGTTTAAATGAGGCCGGAACAACAAACAATAATTCCGGAAAATCCCCATATGCATATTTCGAATTTGGTACTGTTCTGCCCTAAAACATATTTTTTTGTTAAACAGGAAAATAAAGTGCACCATGTTAAACTAGGCATTTTTCCATCCCATTTACATATAAAGTTTATTTAAAACCGAGCTACGGTTATTTAGTTATGAAATAAATCATTTTAACATGGCATTTGTGCAAATTATTACAAACAACAATTTTAAACATTTTTAACAGGGATGAAAGTTGCATATTGTGAAAGTAGATACAAAACACACAGACTGGAAAAAAAAATGCACGGGGCGCCTGAGACTCGATCCCCAGACCCCTCGGATGGATAGTGGTTGCGCCAACCACTAGGCTAGCTACGTGCTAGTGATACAAACGGAGATCAGCGGGAAGATGAAGCATATGGTCAACGCGACCAGGACCCAAACTGAAGCGTTCGCACGGGGACTCGCCGGCGACAGGAGCCAACAAAGAACGATTCTTTGTGGTTTGAGAGGACCGACGAAGTGCGGAATCCTTCTAGGGAGGCTGCGGGAATGGGGTATGGATGCGTGCGTCTTGAGCAGTGCAGGAGATTGGCTCGAGCACGAGGCCGTGTTTGTCTCGAGGCGTCGGCAAGCAAGTCTTGCAGAGGCGAGCATGGCGCTGGCGAGCGGCGGCAAGCAAAGTGTGTGCGACGCGGTGCGAGATCCATGCGGGGCTACGCTGCGTACGCATGGGCGAAGCTTCGGGCGCAAGCTGTGCAATGAGAGGTTGCGAAGATTTCCGCCGATCAAGGCCTCGGATATGCACATGCCCGGCCGTGGGACGGAATCAACAAGGGGACAAAGACCGGAGGAGCATGAGCTCACCACGGGTTTTGGCGACGTTTTAGTTCAAGCTGGAGCAGCGATGGAGAGCGGGAAGCGCTTGAGCAGCATGGCGGAGACTTGGCGGGCTTGTGTCCATGAAACAGAGGAAGCAGGGAAGAAGACATCAAGGAGGAGGTCGATCCGTGGCTCGAATGGGCGCTATGCAGGTCGAGAAGAAGAAGGAGGCAGGCGTCGCTCCGAGGAAGAAGGCAGCGGTCCCGAGCTTGATCAAGGCCGGAGTAGAGCTCGAGCATGGCGTTGGCGACGGCTATGACATGGAGTGGCTTACCTTGCGGCGGCTAGACGAGGAGGAGCGAGGAATGGAAACAGGAGAGACCCTAGGGAACCGGGGCATGATTTATAGGAGGTAGGGAGGCTGTTCCGACCGTCAAATCAAGCCGGCTGCCGATGTGGAGGCTCTCGATGCGCGCCGTACAGTGGGAGGACGAAGCTCCTGTGGAGATGGGTCAGCGGTCTTGTGGGCTGAAGTGAACAGGTAAGATAGGTGGGCTTCACTGGCTGCTCTTCCTTTGTCCCTCATTTCTTTTCTTTAATTCTTCGCATGTAATAACAAGAGCGTAAATGCAGGGACATCTGGAAGGAAGTAGATCGAGATGTAAATAGATCTGAGATCCTGGATTTATGAACAATTTGAATAAAATTATTTGGACATTTTTAGAGATATAAAAATAATTCAAGTTTGAATTAAATTCAAACTTGAGCCATTTTAAACCCAACCAAAACATATTCATATGAGCCGAAAATTGGCAGAGAGGGTGTAGGCAATGAGCTGTATTTATTGGAAAATAATTAACTTTTTTGGAGTACTTAAATTGGCACTAGCAAAAATGAAAGGAATAAGAAGGAAGAAGGAGGTGTTGATGCATGGGTAGATTTGAGAGACATAGCAAGGGGTTTGGTCACATGCAACATGCATAGAGCAAGACAACATCATGAAGAATGCGATGCACATGGTGATTATGATGAAATGCAAAATGACAAAAGGCACAAAGCAATGTAAACAATGATGATCATGAAGCAAGAAGCAAATATGACAAGGCACTCAACATGATCATGGCAACAAACATAGGGAAAAGAAATATGCAAAACAAATATGACAATGCCACACACAATAAACACACGGCAACAACTAAAATAAATGGAAGGCAACTGGAGCATCGGACTTGGGGCGTCATAATTAGTCTAAGAAATGCTAGTGGGCAAAGATAATAAGATAATTTCTGAATTCCATACTACTGCCAAGAGGACAACATCATATGGCAAGTTCTCTCTGCACATGTGAAAGCAAAAGAGATACATGTTGTTTACATGATGTATGTATTGTATTATATTTCATCATTCAAGTAGTTGCTCCCAGAAAGCAAGCCATCCAAATTTGCAATATTCCAACCAGGCAGATAAGAAGCCATACAAATTTCCAGAAAGATTGGTCCAAAATAGAACATGCCAATTGAACACAGTTTCCTTGAGAAGAGACCAATTCAAATGAAAATCAGCAAACATGGCATCAACGTACCACATTGAATGCAGATTGCAAGAGAGAGCCCATATAATAAAAACAAACATGTTGCACTGATATTGGTTGTTGAAGCAATTTTTTAACAAATTTGTAGTTTTCACGATAAAGCAAAACAATTGACAGCTTGCATGGAGCTATTAGAGGTACACATGACTGCTGGAATTTTGTCTATTTTTGGCCTAGCCCAATAGCAGTTTCAGAAATTCCTAATAAATCCTAGAGGACCATGCGGCCCATTCGTGCAAGGCAAGAGGTGGAACTAAAGTTTAGTCCCACATTGCTAGTTTAGAGGGAGTTGGACCTCTTTATAAGGGAGGCTCTTTCTCCACATGTATGAGGATGAGAACAAGAGGGACATCCACGCGCGCTCCTCCTCCATCGCCCGCCTCACCACGCCACACCTCGTCACGACGCGCTCATTTCATCTCCCTCGTTCTCTTCAGCTCTCTTGCGCCTATAAAAGGGAGGTCGCTCCTCTCAGAGAGACACACCAGAACCTCTTCTTCCTCTCGCCACAAGTTCCTGAGCACCACACTGCTGCTACGTTCTTCCCCATCCCGGCTTGCGGCATGCACACCACACCTTTTGAGTCCTGTACGGGAGAAGGGTGATAAGGTTTTTGGGGAGCGCTCAGCGCGACCACTGACTTCTTCGTCACGGACCAATGTTATTAAGGAGGTCAAGGATTTCCTATCTCGCTGTTTTGAAATGAAGGATTTAGGAGTGGCTGATGTCATTCTGAACATCAAGTTGTTGAGAGACGATGATGGTGGGATTACATTGCTTCAATCTCACTATGTGGAAAAGATCTTGAGTCGCTTTGGCTATAGTGGTACCAAGCCCTCTCCAACACCATATGATGCGAGTGTGTTACTTCGAAAGAATCAAGAATTGCTAGAGATCAATTGAAATATTCTCGGATTATTGGCTCGCTTATGTACTTAGCTAGTGCTACAAGACACGACATCTCTTTTGCTATTAGCAAACCGAGTCGGTTTGTCTCAAAACCAGAAATGTGCATTGGAAAGCTCTAGAGAGAGTTTTGTGTTATTTGAAAAGGCATCAATTATGGAATTCACTACACCGGCACCCAATGGTGCTTGAAGGGTATAGTGACTCAAACCAGATCTCGATGTCGATGAGATAAAGACCACGAGCGGTTATGTATTCACTCATGGAGGTGGCGCTGTTTCTTGGAAGTCTTGCAAGCAGACCATCTTAACGAGGTCAACAATGGAAGCAGAACTCACAACACTAGATACGCCTGACTACGAAGCAGATTGGCTTCACGGCTCTTGAATGACTTGCCGATTGTTGAGAAACTGTCTGGGTATCCTTATGAACTGCGACAATCAAACTGTGATCACGAGAGTGAGCAGCTCAAAGGATAACATGAAGTCATCAAGACACGTTCAGAGAAGGTTCAAGTCTGTCAGGAAAATGAGAAACTCCGGAGTTATTGCATTGATTATATCCAAACGTCTAAAAATCAGCGTATCCTTTTACTAAGGGTCTATCACGTAATGTGATAGATAATGCATCGAGGAGATGGGTATGAGACTCACAATATGAGTTGTTCAAGTGGTAACCTATTCTTTGTGACCGGAGATCCCGTGAATTAGATGTGGAAGACAAGTCATTGATCAACCGAGAGGAGAGTATCCTTACTATTAACAATACCACTCCATGAAGATGCAATACTCTCCTAAAAGCTGCATGGTAGGTTGATGTATATCTTAATGTGTTCTAAGTGGCTCATTTAAGCGGAGATGTTGTCATGCGTAACATCTTTTGAAGAACACACCTATATGAGTCTCGATTGTTAAGCGTCGCAATCTTTGAGAGTAGGGTTCTCTCTAGTAAACTCATGAAAGGTCTCGGAGTACAACGCGTAAGCTCCACCCGAGGAAGACCCACATGAGCCACGTATCGGTCAAGGCTTTATGTGAAGCTAGATTCACAGTAAAACTTGCAGCTCAAGGCCCACCCTTTATTCAAGTTGCTTACTAGTGTAGCATAGAGTTCTAGGTGGAAGTTCAACTTAACAGTCTCCACCTGCAGCATAGGTATATAAAACACTGTTTTGGAACCAAAAGGCAAATTTGGTGTGCCTCTCTGGGATCTGGTGGGGATTGCTTTGGAATTTTGTCTATTTTTGGCCTAGCCCAATCGCAGTTTCAGAAATTCCTAATAAATATAGAGGCCCACGCTGCCCATTCGTGCAAGGCAAGAGGTGGAACTAAAGTTTAATCCCACATTGTTAGTTTAGAGGGAGTTGGACCTCTTTATAAGGGAGGCTCTTTCTCCACATGTATGAGGATGAGAACAAGAGGGACATCCACGCGCGCTCCTCCTCCGCCGCCCGCCTTGCCACGCCACGCCTCGTCACGACGCGCCGTGGGTTGCGGGAATGAGCCATGTCTAAATTTTTGCCACATACGGCAGGTATCTGAAAAGGTCACGCTAAGCTGAAACGTTTTCTTTGTAGTGGAGATTGAATACAACGACGCACCTCTTCGCCTCGCTTGTTCGTTTAGTCTCCTCGTTCTCTTGACTCCGGCGCAGCGTCTCGCCTCCTTCTCTTGCGCCTATAAAGGAGGTCGCTCCTCTCGAGAGACGCACCGTAACCTCTTCTTCCTCTCCCGTAAGTTCTCGAAAGCACTGCGCTATTTCTTTCGTTCTTCCCCATCCCTACTTGCAGCGTGCACCATGCAGTCGGGACAAGATGGGCCTCCAACCGCACCTTTTGAGTCCTGTCAGACGGAGAAGGGTGATAAGGTTTTGGGGCGCTCAGTAGCGACCATCGACTTCTTCGTCACGGACGCCCGGACTCCGACGACTACTTCCCGACGACGACTTCTTCCCAGCGTCGACAACCTCCTCGACAACATGGTGGCGAGGACCACCTAAGACGGTGCATCTGCTCCCGTTCCGTACGTTCTCATACTCTTCCTGTTAGAGGTTCTATCACAACTTCTTGCTCTAGTGTCTGTTCTAGATGTGTTCGGTTCTAGTTTATATATGCAGATGCTGTTTACCTTCTCTTTATCAAATCGCATGACTTGTTTTATCACTGCTATACTAGTCGTGGTTCATCTATTATTTCTGTTAATAAAATCATTCGGTAAATTGCTCATATTTCCAACAATGACATGCTTAGAGCGTTTGATCAATCCTTCTCATGTGCCATTAACTCCTCTTCCTGCATCAGAGGTACACATGACAGGCTTTGAATTTGGCATGAAAGAAATCCGGAACAGGTGTTAACTAGTAGTGGATTGGATGTGCTCTAATATATAGAGGAAACATGTTGTTGTGGAGGAGGAGGGGGGGTGGGGTGGGGTTCAATACCTGCAGAGCTCGTCGCGCCGCCGCCGTCATCACTAGATCTTGGCGCGCCGTTACAGATCGCAAATTTCAGCCGTCACTCACGCGAGGATGGGGGCTGACGCCCGTGGCAGGTGGGCGACGCGCTGGTGAAGCAGCCATGGGGCGTCGGTGGACGGACGCTGGCATTTGTCGGTGATCGCGACACCACAACCTGGTGAAGTGACGACGGGGTTGTGGCGGCTAGATCAAGGAGAAGGGTGGCGAGAGGAGGAGGGGAAGGAAGGTGTGGCCGCGCAGGGGTGGAGGAGGAGTGGGCGGAGGTCATGTGGAGCAGTTTTTTTAGGAGAAGGGATTGGGCATGATTAGTGGTCGATGAGCGGTTCTCGACGTGGATGAATCGGTAGGAAGGGTTAGTTGATCGGTGGACCGGTGGCTTGCTAGCGTTAAACATAGGAAGACCGTGAACCATTAGATCGTGTGATTAGGCGGCTAAGATGATTTGGATCTGCTACCTCGCGTACTTTTACAGGGGTAGTAGATAGATGGGAAACATTTACAATCGGACTGCCGTTAGGAACTTTCGGCGGTCTGCTGGTTGTCTCGCCTTTTCGCACCTCTTCACCGCACATGCGCTGGCGTCCGTGGGTCCCCACACGCACCGGCCCCTTATCCGCAAGCCGCAAAGACCCTCGGCCCACACAATTCCCATCTCGTACATTGCTTTCTTTGTCTTCCTCCCTCTACGATGGATTTCCCTCGTCTTTCCTCCTACAGCTCCATGCGGCGGCCTCCCTTCATACTCCCCTAACCCCCTCTCGCCGATGGAGCTACTACCAGCAATGCGAGGAGCTGCAACCCCGGCCACGCAAGAGCTGCAACCAGTGGGAGGAGGAGCTACATCCATCCACGTCGAGTGCTACAACCGCCGGACAAACGAGCTGCAAACGGCCACGCCAGGAGCTGCAATCGGTGGAAGGAGGAGCTACAACCGACGACGGCCGTGCTGGAATCGGCCCGTAGGGATGCTGCAACCGGTGCATGCCCATGCTAGAAGAAGCCATCTCTAGTCTTTGGAAGCGTCTTTGGGGAACGTGGGAAGCGACCATCTTGATCTTGGAACCAGCCACCTGCAGTCTTTGGAACCGTGCTCACGGAATTCTTTGGAACCAACATCTCCGGGTGTGGCGGGTGTTATGCCAGCGATGGGCTACAACGACGGCTTACGACGAAGCTACAACCGGCTACCCGTTTTGCTGGAACCAGCGACATTTTTTGCTACATCCACACTAACGGCGGAGCTACGACCCGTGCGACGAACGGAAATGGTTATTTGCTGCAACCATAATCGGATTTTGCTACCACCACGAAGAAATTTGCTACATTCATTAATGGTGGAGATGCGATCCAGGACGGTGGTGACGACATTTTTTTTGCAGCCATTGCTGTTTTTTGCTACAACCTGCGATAATTTTGCTACATCCATTTAAATGGAGTTCATTGGCAGCCATCGTTCGTTCGACCTGTGCAAGCGCGTCGACTGGTGGAAAAAAGCTTCAACCGCCATGAGGAAAAGCTTCAACCAGCATGGAAAAAAGCTTCCACTTGGTGTGAGCGCGACCTTTGAAGTCTTTGCGTAGGAGAGGCATGGTGGTGCGGCGACGGCGTGTGCTACGACGGCGGCGGCTAGGTGCTGCAACGGCAGATACATCGAGCGTTTTGCTACGACGGCGTTGTTTTGATACGAGTGGAGGCGACATCCAGTTGGAATCGGCGAGGACGGGGATGCGATGGCGACCACCACCGACAAGGGCGACGTCCTATGGAACCGACAGGAGTCAGCCGGCGGTGACGAGGGCGGCGGCTGGTAGCGATGGGCAGCGTGACGTGAACGGCCGACGAGTTGGCTGATGTATTTAGGAACACGGGGCTGCTCGGGATGAACTCGACAGGCTGTTTTTTTTAGTAGCAGAGCAGTTCGGGACGAAGAAATTGTGCGGCTGTTATAAACCGAATCGTACGTGCGCGGTTAGACCGGCCGAACTTTCGGCCGGCGGACCGGCGCGTGTCAGCCGCCTAGATAGATAGATAGTAGATGATGGTTTGTGCAATTTACTTTTTTTTTAGGAGTTTACTCTGCTACCGGCGCTAGTGACGATCCAATCCTCATTCTTCACGGCAGGCCGGGCCGAACAGCCTGTGTTCAGCCCAACACATGTTCCACTAGCCCGCACACGCAACTCCCGGTCCCGGTCAATCCCCACCACTCGTTTTCCCTATTCACCCTGCCCCGTTTATTCCATCTCCTCCCTACGCACCTCTTGCCACCGCCGCAGCACATCCCCGAAAGCTAGGTTTTTATCACTCCACCCATCATCGCCTCGGCGGCCGCACAACCGACCTCCTCGAAGCCCCGATCTCCTTCACCTCTCCTCTCCGTGCCAGATCGTTGTTTATGAGGTATGAATGGACTCAATCGCCGCCTTACTAGATCTCTGCCTTTCCTTGTTTGATGGCTGATGGATCCGCGGAGCTTCGTAGGATTGCCTGGATCTGAGGGATGGACTCTTCGTCCTGTTTAGCGTGCTAGTATTAGTAGGTTGTGCTTGGTGGCGATAGTTCATGATTTTTGCGCTCTCGGATACTGCAATCGATTCTGGAAGCGCGAACAACGCTGTTAGCGTGACATTCCAGTATTCCACACTTGGTTTTGATCAGATCCAACTGATTTTGCGCGGTTAGGTTCCATCTGGCATTTTTTGTTTATTAATCCGTGCGAGGTAAGTGTTTTCCTGCTTATTAAGAACAGTTTTGCTAAAGCACATCTAGATGTGCCATAAGTATTGCACATCTAAGTCCTATGTGATTGATCTTACGTTGAGATTCGTGTGGATATTTTTTTTCTTTTTCTCTTTCTGCTTGATTCACTCACTTAGATGTGCAATAACTAGAGTTTTCTTTCCGACGTTTAGGGTTTCTTGATTTTCCCTAGTTAAGGATTTGATGCTCTTTTGTTGTTGTGAAACGTTGGTAGTAGTTGCTATGCTCTTATCAGTCCTTTTGGTTCCTCCTTTCCTTCGTGCACAGTAATTGTTCTGCCACTATTATTGTCTGAGATGAATATTTTTTCAGTTTTTTATGGACGCAGGTGATTGTCTCTATGTTACTTGCTACTTTTTTTGAGGGGTGCTTGTTACTTTCTTGGGCCTTGGATTAATTGAAGCAAGGTTATTAACATTTGTTACATGAATTCTTATTTTGACAATTCTTACTGGTCTCCGTTTCTCTCAATAAGTATTTATTTGGCCCCCCCTTTCTACAACTCCGAGTTTGTATATGCCGTGTCAATATTTCTTTGGCGAGCATATGAATTTTCATATCAACTGCTTATTTCATAATGTTAACTGCTGTGGTTTAATTATAACAACATGGGGCTTTATTGGTGAAAACCTGTATTTTTTTTATCTATTGTATTTTATTGTGATCTTTTTATTGACTTGTATGCTAAATCTGCTCATCTTAGTTGTGACAAATGAGTTTCTGAATTTTGTTGCTTTGTCTCTTTATTATAGCAAAGAGTCGTAGTTTGGTGAAAGCTTCTTGCCTTTGCTTGACCTGTATATTTCAAGTAGACGCTCCATAGTTGGTAAGCAATATTTGCTATTTTTTTTACCTAAGCCAACTGAAGGTCGTCAAGGAAGCCAATATCTATACCTAATAATAATAATAATAATAATATTGAAGGGAGGATTCTTTCTTCCCTCAAATTTTCGTCCGTCACCCCGCCTTTCATACATCGCAAATTTTGGTCCACCACCCCAACGTGCCTTCTGTATGTTGCTGGTTACATCCGCGTTAATGGGCCTGCTTCCCCGCGCTTTGCTAATGAGCCTGCCTATCAACGCTGCACAACTCCGTTTAAGCAGCTTTCCCCAGGCCAAGGCCCATACAGAGCAGCAATACTATCCTATAATCAGCTAAAAATAGGCAGCTGTGCGAATCGAACTAGCAACCTGGAGTGGTAAATTCTTACCAGCTAACCATCTGAGCCAGCTGAATTTTGTGAAAACTGTATGAACTTCCCTAACTTTGTATTGATCAAGTGGTGTTTTGTGAATGCCACCCTACAGCCAAAAGAGGCTCTCCTAACTTGATGCTGCCATGCTTAACTGCTTGCACTGCTCTTGATTGCCTTCTGATAAGCTGCTGCTTGTGTGCTAGATGAATGGATAGCAGGGAATCATATTGAATTGGAAAATATTGAGAACATATGGGTTTGGTTGAAAACTTAAAAAAAAGAGACCAGAAGAGCATGTGTCAGAGAAACATCACCTGTTTTAACCCTTGAAACAGGCTTCCCCCCGCTTTATATATATGAACGCCCCGCCAAGGGCCGAACAGATACAAGGTGATGAGAGAAACCTCTTACAAAGCAGATGAAAGATAAAACAAAAAAATACAGCTGGATAACATATTAACGCACACACCCAGTTGTCACCGGAGAAGGCTGCCTACCGTGTACTCTGAGCTGTGGAGTGTTGATCCTGCCTGCAGACAACAAGGATCGAGAGCGGAGACAACCTTGTCATGTGTAAAGGATAGGGTGCTACCGAGACTGTCTCACACCAACGCCTAAGATCTTTGAGAACCTGTTTTTAACAACTAGCCTCCTTCGTTTTTTTAGCAAAGACTATAATACACTGTAGTTTTATCTACAGTTATAGGAGTTTGTTACCTCTGTGTTTTATCGAAGATTAAATGCGAGTATTATATGCATTGTTGACTTCGTTGAAGATTTTAACAAAATTTCTATGAAATTAGTATAGGTGTCCTGATCAAGTTTGCCTGTAGAATAATGTATATATCTTTATTACCCCGTTGCAACGCACGGGCATATGTGCTAGTGTAAAATTATGTTAGCAAGCCAATTGCCAAGTGTGGAATCAAACCAAGTGAAGGACAACTGTTTGGCTTGCCGACATTTTACCTGCCAACCAAGCAGCCTCAGATATCTTTGTACGAACTGGTATGTTAGATCTAGGCATTTTAGGAGGGATTGACGAAGTAGGAAGTAAGGGCATGTTCGTTGATTTTGTCAAGGTTAACTCTGCCACAGCGAAGCTTAGGTAGTGTGTATGACTAAGCAAGTTGGCAAAACACTGACTCACACATGGGGATATGGATAATAAAGTGCAGCAGAGCACAAATGTGGGAAGGATCAATGCCTAAAAGCTTGTGGCGTGCCTACAGATAGCCATGGAAAGGCAAACTGTGGAAAAAACCAAATATCCCTTAAGTAAAAGTCCTGTGGTTGTACTTTAATTTACAACATTTTGTTTCTCTGCTCTTTGTGATCTTTTTGTTCAACAAGTAGAAACCAATCAGGCAGAATAGTGTATCTGTAGGCCACTATATTCATTCGCCGGGAAGAAGTTTCTAGCTATTTTATTTCCATATCATTTTTTCCTGGTATGCTCTAATTTGTGTTAATTCATTGCAGCTCGAAGGAGAAGCCCACCCTCGGGTAATACTCCTGTGTTCACTCACACCCTTGTTTCATTCTTTCATCGTCGATGCTGAGATCATATTAGTTAATGTATTGTTGATTTGTGATGCAACCGGACATGTGTCTGCCCAGCTATTCATATGTGTCTAATAAATTCGTTTCACTGATACTTTCTGTCTGCATGTTATGGATTTCTGACTTTTCAGTACGGCATGCCTTGCAACAAAAGGTGTTATCCTTTTATATTTTTTTGGCTGGAGTGCTTTGGCCTCAAACCCTACTTTTTCTAACTGGGTTTGTTCCTAATCAACATTTCATGCGACACTTGTACAAATTCATGCTCACAATATCATAGTGGTTGTTTGCATTTGTCTTGATATCTGTATAGTGTTGTTCCAACTATGCACACTAACATAAGAAACTTTCTTCCTGTTGAACGATATTTGCTTTACAGAGTTATCATATTATAATATGATTCTGATTTACTTCCTATCTTTTATTGCCTGCAAATTGTTTGTTGGGGAGCTTGTGTGTACCATTATAATTTTTTTATGTCCTGCAGAGGCCAGCGGATTAAGACCCGCAAGCGGAATATCGCAGCTCCTTTGGACCCTTCGTCGTTCTCTGATGCAATTGTCCAGATTTATCTGGATAATGCTGGAGACCTGGTTAGCCACTGTTTAACTTGCTGAATTTCACCTGTTGTAATGCTTGTAAGTTGTAAGCGTCTGCAGGTTGGAAACATTGTCGAACATCAAAATGTTACTTCCTCGTGAGATATATGCAGTTAGCTTTTTTTCTAAACATAGGGACATCTCAGGATTACTAATATTTGCAATAGGTAGTTTTAGAAAATCTACCTTGTGAGTTTTGCCTGGTAAATTAGCTAAGGACTTTCAGTGCTTATCAATTGAAAATGAAATCAATCAGTGCTTCTCTCTTTGACAACTTATTTCATTAAATATGGTCAACTGGAGTTCAGTCAATGCAACAGTTTTGTTTACAAATCATAGATTTGTGCGAGATAAAGGAAGAGTTGCATAGTGAATAAAAGTGGGGGTCCTTGTTGAAGATTAGGCTGATTAGCTGGACTAGGGCGTTGCTTTTTTCATATTAGTTAACATCTAATATGTATCTATGACTAATGTTATGAATCTGGAAACACGCCTTTGCCTTCTATTTTATTTTTCTACCCTGAGCAGTCAATATGAATAAAGTGATGTCTTGCAGGAACTTGTTGCCAAAAAGTATAGAGTCATCAGATCTCAACTTCTCACGTTACGGTGACACTTTCTTTGAGGTATGCATGGTCCAGTTTCTATATTGAACATTTTTCATGTATGCCTCGTTTGCATATGGTCATGCCTTTCTCCCAGTATCAACATTTATGGATCGCTTAATTGAGCTACACTGATTATCTTTGTTTCTACAGTTTATATTGCAAGAGTCTTAAGATTGTTTGAAAGTGTCCTTTTCTGAATTTTATGCTCGTTTACAGTTGGCTTATGTAAGATTTGGAACTCCTTTTATGAAATTGCAATCTTCATGCTAACATTTTCCGAATATGCATGTCAAACTTTAAAATTAAATGGCTTCGAATTCTGTCTAGTTAATTTTTTAATTGTCTTTAGTGTGCAATTCACTACGTTCAATTTTTTATACATACATTTAATTTACAAAATAATCGATTATTATATATGTGAAGCTAAAGGTTCGACACGAGTACTCTTTCGATATCTGCATGCTAGAAGATTGGTAGACGGTGGATCTGAGTTATTGTTTGCTGTTTTTGCTGTTCTCTTTTCATTTTGCAATCTGAGATTTCTACTTCTGATTTCCTCTTATTCATTTTCAGTTACCCATTTTTATATGCTCAAACTGACTCATGTTTCAGCATTAACTCTTGCACAGTGGCATACCTATAATAAGTAGCCCCCCTCCATGCAAATCAGAAAGGTTAATGTTTGAGTGAATGCATGAATGCAGGTTGTTTTCATTGGTGTGCGTACTCAGCCTGGTACGATTAAACCCGAAGAAGAGGGAGAGCGCCACCCCTATTCTCTCATTGACTGTGCAGCACAACGTGAAGCAATATTACCTTATGTCCTCTTTATTCAGAAAACATTGCGCAGGAGGCCTTTCTTAATAAAGAGTCTTGAAAATGTTATGCGAAAATTTCTCCAGTCTTTGGAGTTCTTTGAAGAAAATGAGAGACAGAAACTTGCCATTTTCACGGCACTTGCATTTTCTCAGAAATTATCAGGTCTGCCACCTGAAACTGTCTTTTCAGCCATTGCTTAAGGACAATCTTGTTGCCAAAGGGATAGTGCTTTCATTCATTACTGAGTTCTTCAAGGAATATCTGAAGGAAAATAGTTTGGATGATCTGATTGCACTTTTAAAGAAAGGCAAAATGGAGGACAATTTACTTGAATTCTTTCCATCAGGAAAGAGAACCTCTGAGGCTTTGTCTGAGCATTTCACGTGAGTTTTTAGACGCTGTTTGTGTTGATTCAATTTCTTCATGTTCTCATTTGCATGGGAGTGTAGTTTTGCTGTTTATTTTGTTACCAGCTGATCTTTTTACTTTTTTACATCAGCAAAGAAGGTTTGACTAGCCTTGTTGAGTACAATAGCAAGAAAATGTTTGAAGTTAAGCTCAAGGAGATAAAGTCAACTCTGACCACTATGATCAATGAAGAAGCTGAAATATCCGAAGTAACTGAGGTTGTCAAGCAACAGGTTAAAGATGCTAAATTTCCTGATATAGAGGTTGTTCGCATGCTGTGGGATGTGCTGATGGAGGCTGTTCAGTGGTCTGGAAAGAACCAGCAGCAAAATTCTAATTCAGCACTTAGGCAGGTAAGATCTGTGTTGGAATTATGTTTTTCTCTTGAAAGTGCTCATAAGTCCTAGGGAAAGAAGTAAATCTCAAGTATCGACATAATAAACTTTCCTACACCAGGATACTGGGTTCAGTTTGCTTTCAGCGTTGCGCTACTTACCTCACATCCGAACAATGCTGTTGGACTCCATTGGTCTTGTCCCATGTGCTATGGTTTTTTTTTGGCTTGCTCATGTCCTTACGAAACGGTAAATTTGGTCTGGCAAGTTACATAGAAGTTGAAATTATAAGACATGTCATGGATTTTTGTTGCTGTTGATAGGCTTCTAAATTTCTTGCATTGAGTGAGGGCTGATTATTTTTTTGCTTTAGAAGTTGGTAGAGTGAATTTGAGCATTCCATTATTGTGAAAGCTATAACAAGTGTGGCCTGTCATGGGATAACAAGCTTAGGGCATCTGTAGCTAGTTGGGTAGGCATGTAGTCCGTCCAAACAAATGTAAGGTGTTTTAAATCACTTGAGGGAGTAACTACTAGTGATATTATTTTGAAAGTGATTCATCTTATTTGTTGTGTTGTCCATAGGTGAATGCTTGGGCTGGTCTTATGAATGCATTTTGCACAAGTGGAAAGCTAGAACTGGAACTCATATACAAGGTCCAGACACAGTGTTATGAGGATGCTAAGTTGATGAAGCTGTTCCCTGAAATTATAAGATCACTGTATGATCAAGATGTCCTAGCTGAAGATACCATACTTCTTTGGTTCCGCAAGGGTTCAAACCAAAAGGAAGGTAACTAGTTACTGAGAAGTCATCTGTTAGAAATATTGATAGCATTTAATCTTGATGAAGCTCCTAGTAACTATAGTTAATCATTCGGCAGGCAATCTTTCGTGAAAGCTCTGGAGCCTTTCGTCAAATGGCTCGAGGAGGCCGAGGAGGAAGAATAAAGAGGCACGGTTGTTGCTTTAAAATGAGTTTTCCTTATACCCCATGTTTGCGGAGACGGTGGTCATCCTTTTGCTGCTTATTACTGAACAAACATTTTATATTCAGATGTGAGCATTGCTGTCATCTGCTATCATTTTCGACATTATTGTACCAGGATTTGGAAGGAACGTTACCTACTTTGTGCCGTGTATTAGTTGTTACATGGATATTTATGCAGAGTGCACATTTTTAACCCTGGACTACGTTATCTGTCAGGGACTGTCTACGACGCTGGTGCTTAGCCCAGCTCCATGATTTGATTCTCGGTAGTTTCGTTCCAAGCTGTCTGATCAGTCTGAGCGCTTTGTTGTTTTTTGTGGCAGCTGACATTATCTGCAGTGCAGAACAGTCTTCATGCACAAAATTAACCACAGCTGGTCAAAATAAGCCTAGAAATCAAATATCGAAGTACTCTCTGAGCTCAAATGAGCTTGGATAAACAGTAAATTGGAAAAAAAAAGAAAAGATTCCTTTTTTTGGGTAAACTTTGATAAAGATCACATTTGTCAGGCGTGGCAAAAAAACTAAAGAGAAAATATGTGTTGCAAAATGCTTTTGGAAGTAGCATCAATTTTGTTTTATTGGTCACAACGTCCAAAAATCTGATCTCATGATAAAATATTGCAAGCACTTAGAACATTTGTCGAAGTTCACCAAAAAGAAAAATTCAGAATTTTTATTTGTTTTGAATATCTTTTGGTTTTATTGTTCATCAAGCTCATTTGAGCTTGAGCTCAGATACTCGGCGTTTCTCTAAATCTTGCATGCAGTGAAGCTTTTTTTTGTGCCACATAATCAGATTTGTCAGTTGATATGTACTCCCTCTGTAAACTAATATAAGAGTGTTTAGATCACTACTTTAGTATTCTAAATGCTTTTATATTAGTTTACAGAGGGAGTATGATACTTCTATTAAGGATAACTTAATATGGTACACTTGATAGGAGTTGGTTGAGGGGCCACTTCATTAAAATTGTCTAGTTGACATGTATGATATTTTCATAAACATCATTAGGCATCAGACTACTGCTAGGTTGCATCTTTCAGACTAATCTTACCGTCCGATTGAGAGCAAGGTGTACATCCAATTAAAAAACAGTATAACTGAGCCACCTAGGACCCCTCTCAGCGATTAGACTTCGTGAACCGTCCGATCCCATGCACGAACGATCAGATTTAACATCTGCCTCGGAGGGCCCACTTGGGTCTCCCTCGCCGGGTCGATCCTCACGATCCGAGCTGGCCCGACGAACTGGCTGCTACTCTGCACACCGATTTGAGCCTTTACGTGAACGGGGCTGTCTCATGCAGTAAATTCTTTTAAGGCCCAGTTTAGAAGCCTCGTGCAGGTGCCGCAGTGGATGGGCCGCTCCACCAGGCTTCTCTCGATGACGGCTGCTTCGATGGCCTACTACGGCACCTGCTCATGATTCCTTCTTACGAATCATCCTGCCGACCTGCCCTGAGAGAATGGTGTAGAACAGACGCACGCTTTATGGCGATGACTAACCTGATTTGACTACCGGTGCAAGATTAGAAAATCAAGGAATGCTAGAGAGAACACATGAGCGAATAATAAATCAGAACCATCAACAAAATCCAAATCAGAAACAAGAGGAGAGGAGGCGCTGGACATACTTTCCTATATTTCTCATCCACAACTAGCCTGGAGCGTATTTACCATATATGCCCCACTCAACATATGAAGCAATCCACAACTATTCTGGAGCGTATTTACCATAGATACCCCACTCAACATATGATGGAAAAACGTTCAAGTTATGAAATATTTCCACTATTTAATTTTCTCTGATAATTTATTTATTTATTTTACCATTAAGATGAACGGGCGCAGCAAAGCGTGCATTCATGTTCTAGTTAGGTAATTAAGGAGACCGGAGCGTGGAGATTGGTCCGTAAAAGCAGGACATGCGTTGCTAGTTTGCATGCGGAGATTTGTTTACTAACGACCAAGGCCAACCACCAATACCGTAAATCATGTGAGATTAACTCCTAGCGCTAACCCCGGTCGTCTCTTCTCGTTCCCACTGCTTCCTTCATGTGCTTCGTCTCTTTTCGTTCCCACTGCTTCCTTCATGTGCTTCGTTTGTTTTTATGTGCTTCCCGTGCATCTTTTAGATGGTCAGGGCTAGGAAGCATCTCTTTTCATACATGGAAACATGTTTTATTAAGTGGAATCATGCTAAGGAATAAACAATTTATTTTCTTTCCGTCTGCTAAAAAATATGCTTCTATATTAATATGATATTGTTTAGATTTTGGTGAAATTTATGATATAGTAAATAACGTATTATTTTGTTTGTGCACACCAATTTTTTTTGAAGGACTGAAAAATTATTTATCATTATAAATTGCTTCCGACCAAACATCTTTTTGTTTCCAAAGAGAATTCTTATACCAAAAGTTGTGTTGGTTTGAAACAAATTACTCTATTTTGTTTCCAAAGAAACTGAAATATACATCCAAAAGAATCTGAATTTGCTTAGAAAGCAAAGTATGACATATAAGGTAAGCTTTTGCACGAATGCAGGCCAAGGATCCAATGGTGGACGAGACTTGCCTGCTCCCCGCGCGTGTGCCCATCCGTGCTCCCGCATACGTGGCTTGATTTGATTAGAACAAAATAAGGCCTGGCCCCACCCCCTTAAAATCAGGGGGGAGATGATTAGATTAGAAAGAAAAAAGGAAAAAAGAGAACCGTAGGATGAGGTGGGAGCACGGATGAGAGCATGGGGAGGGAGCAGGCAAGCCGGATCCTCCAATGATGGCATGTGTCCTTTCTATGGTGTTTGTGCTTCCTTTTGATGGTGTATATGCTTCCTTTTAATGGTGACCGTGCATCATTAACCAAGGGCCATGCTTCCTTCAGGTGGTGGGCGTGCTTCCTACTATGATGGTTGTGCTTTCTTCTGCCACAAGACTAACCAGGGGATTAGAATGGTGTCGACGAGGGGTTATAGAGACATTGCGACACTACAACATGGATGCACCGTTTGACGATGATCGTGCTTCCTTGATTGTGGACCTACTCTCTTCCACCACCGCATGCATCGAAATTGCATCAACAAGGAGGCGACATGGACAACGCTGGCTACCACATGGATGCGCCATTAGAAGAGGATCGTGCTTCCTTCCCATGATGGTCGTGCATCTGTGCTTCATTTGTTCATATAACATTTTTCAGACATACTACAATTTTCTTTCCTTCAAGTCATGAGGAGTACAATGCTTCCTAAGCTCATATCATATGTATTCTACAAATTATAGACTTGTTTCCCTTCATTTGTCCATGCTTCCTTTCACCGCTAGGTGTTGCACCAGATCAAAGTGATGTCAATTGAGGAGTGGCATCGACGGAGTGACGCTGCACCATGGATGCACCATTAGCCGAGATCCCAATTGATGGTGAAGTAGTTGAGGAGATGAATTACCTAGATCTGTTGATGACGACCCAAGGCGGCGAAAGTTGCATGCGACCTTCACATCATTGTCGTGGTGTGCGAGCCCCATCCTCATCTTGCGCCGGAATGCACGCCGCCACGCTCATCGCGCTTCATGATCTGCCCGGATGATCTCCCTGAGTGCACCCGGCTTGCGGCCTGATGGAGACGATGACGATACGCAGCTTGGTGCCCAGGAAGCAGGCGTCGTCGTGATGAGATATGGGAATAGGAGACGAGGAAGGTCACCGGCGTGCTGCCTCATCTCTTCGGCGGCGAACGCATTGGTGGCGATGCGCTTCTCGTTTTGGATCAGATTAGAGCGGACAAAACTGCAACTGGGTTTACGGAGAGGACGGGGTTGTAGCGATTGACGGCAAGCTCGGAGCAGTGCGGGAGAGATTCAGAGGCATTATTTGGGCGAGTGATTTAGGTTGGGGTTATGCGTTGAGGACGGATGGTTTTCAATGCGCTGACGGGATGTGTTTTCTCTATCTTTTTGCTAATACGCAGCGATGGACGACCATGTGATTGTAATCGACGGCAGTTTATTGGTCTGAGGGATGTCTCTAATCAGCCTACTGATTATAAGTGTTTTCCTATTCCCATTATGAACAAATAGACAACCTTAGTGTTAGAGTAAAACGAGATTGAATAAAAGTAAATGGATGATTAGCCTTGGTTTCTATTGATTCTCAAGTACTCCCTTTGTAAACTAATATAAAAATGTTTAGATCACTAAAGTAGTGATCTAAACGCTCTTATATTATTTTACGGAGGGAGTATATATATATCTCAAAAAAGTGGAAGAAGAGATGTCTATTCGAAGGCAGTCCTTCAGAACAGGTGTCTGTTGACTATAGAGAGAAGACATGACTGTTCGGGATTCGACACACGCCTTTACTAATGACTTTGTTAATTAGCATGTGCTAATTGTTAAGATTAATTCATGATTATTAATTAAGGGATAATCCCTGCTTTTACTAACCGCAGGCAGTTGCATCTGCCACATCCTTTCTAGTGATGTCTTTTTTCCTTTGTATAAATAGCAGATGTCATCTAATAAAGGATACACAGTTTTCATTACTTCTCTCGTTCTACTCTAACACATTACTTATCTAGTTTTACTCTAACACGTTATGAGGACACTCTCTGACGGAGCGATTTCACGGCCAAACTGTCGGCAGCGAGCGCGCAGCGTCGCGATGCCCTCCGGTCCTGCGTGGCGAAGGAAGCCCAGCGCTCCAGCGCTAGCAAAGGCAGCGCATGGCGCCGCACACACCTCGACGGCTAAGCGGGACGGCAACTGCGGCCTCAGCCCGGTCCTCCTCTAGCAGCCAAGGCCCTCGGCCACGACGCTTTCCTCTCGACGCCAGGCGCGACAACCACGAGCCGAGACAAGCGCGTCGTCCATGGCCTTTGCCCTGGATTCACGCGGCAGACAAGGCTGGGCACCACAGCGTAGGCAGAGGCGACAGTTCCTTCCAACCCCGCTGGCGCCCCCCTCCGTGGACCTCGACGGCGGCCTGCGCGGCGCTTGTGGCTTTTCGGTGCGTGCTCGTCTTCCCGGACAGCAACGATGCTCCCGGATAACGGCCTGCGCGACGACGACTATCTCACGGACGGCCGCGAGGCAGTAGCCCTTCAGTGCAGCCTGCAACGGCTCGCCCCGCGGGCCGTGGCGCTGCGACGCCCTCCAACGGCGCGGCTCCAGCGGCCCTCGGCAATTGTTGCTTCCTCCTCTTCGCGGTTCCTCGTGAACGGCCCAAGGCGTCTATGGTGGTGGCTCTCGCCTCGGCCCCGTTGCGGGGAGCAAGCACGGTCCACAACCAGCGCGGAAACCCGCGCAAGGCGGCGTGGCCGCGAGACGACGCCCGCGACCCCGACTACCCGTGGCACACCACCACAGAGCGCTCTTCTGGCGGCAGGGGCCGACCTTGACTTCCCAGCGAGCGGCGCACGGTGCCCTCCGGCGTGGCTCCCAGCGGCCAGGGTCATTCCTGCGGCGGCAGACCCTCATTTGCGGCAGGAGCATCACCATCCAGCGGGAGCTGCGGTGGCATGACCTTGACGACGCAGAATACACGGGTGTTAGAGCAACTCCAATGGGCCGACTCAAATTTCGTCTTCCTTTTGTCCGTTTGGGTCGGACACGAATGCCCGCTTTTGCATTTGGGTCGGCGCGTGCATCCAACGCTGGCCTGAGACCCATTTTGACGGCACAAAAAATGAACGCATACATATAAAAAAAAGAAAAACAATATTAATTAAACATTAAAGCCGGCCACGAAGGCCGGCGAGAATCCACGCGTCCACATTTGCATTAAAAAAACAGTCTAAACTACGAGGCGGTGCGCTGCCCTAGGCATCGTCGTCGTCGTCCTCGAGGTCCATGAGGTCGATGAGCGTCGGCGCTGCTCGCCCAGCGAACGCCGCGTGTTCCAGAGCGCCAGCGCCGCCATATCGTCGGCCGTAGGCGAGGTACTTTGTCAGGTAGCCGTAACTGGCGCGCCTCCTCTCGACCTCGCGCTGCTTTCCTCGAGGTCGCGCTCGAGCATCTCCTCAGATTACCATGCGACGGCGCTCCTCGCCGGCCAGTATGCGCCACATCTTGAGGTACGCTTGCTCACTGCTGCCGTCTTCGCCCAAACCGGTGGCGCGGACATCTGGCCGCGACCACTCCCTCCAGGAGAAGCGCGCGATGGGCTCGGACTCGGGCCAGCTGCGGCTCGAGCTTGATGGGGGCCCAGGCGGGGCCACCGGCGGCACCACGCTGTCGCCCGCCGCGGAGAGGGCAAGGGCCTGCGCCATTGCCGCCTCGTACTGGGCCTCCTCTTCCGCCTCCGCTCTGCGCCGCTCGTCCTCCTCGCTCTCCCGGTAGACGGCTGCAAGGGCCGCCTAGTAGGCGTCCTCCGCCGCCTGGTCCTCCTCGCGACGGCAGCGGCGTTAGCCTTAAATGCGACCTCGCGCCGCCCGTCGCCTCGCCTCCTCATGCTCGGCGAACCACCTCGCCCGGTGGCGAAGTCGATTCTGCGTGAAACCTTGTCGGCGCTGCTCCGTGTCGCGGCGCCAGCTGGCGCCGCACCTCTCTCCGCGTGAGCACGAAGCCGTCCATGGCGCCGCGCTGCATCGATCCTATCTGGATCCAGATGCGATCGTCGGCAAGATCACGTCCGGATACTGGCGGTGGCGGTTACGCGATGCCACTCCGCTGGTGCCTTGCACGTTCACCGCTGCCTCTGTGGCGGCGCCGACGGAGGTGGGAGGAACTCTGAGGGGAAAGGGGTGGCGGGGGACTTGCCCTTGGCCTTGCTGCCGCTGGCGCCGGAGAAGAGGCCCATCTCGCTGTGGTTGTGGTGGCTAGGGTTTGCCGGCGACGATGAAGCAAAGGTGGGAAGATGTGGACGGTGGGTTTGGATAAGGACGGTCCCGCCGCACGGTCGGCTTAAAAAAGGACGAGCACCGTCGGCCGACGCGTGGGCCCGTCATCATAAATTAAAAGGTGACCCGCGTGGGCGTGACAGTAGTTGGACGGCCGCCATGTGAGGACGCGGCGGATAGCGAGAAGGCGCGCGAAGCGTCCGTTCGACGTCCGCGCCGACGCATTTGGAACGCAAATTTGGACCGCAAATGCGTAGGCGCGGATGTGACACGGACGTGATTTGGGTTTGGGTCGGCGCATTGGGCCACCATTTTTGTCCACACCAACTCAAACGGACGCAAGCGGACTAAATGAGTCGGCCCTTTGAAGTTGCTCTTACAGCAGCGTTGAAAGCCAAAACGAATCCTTCGTTTGGTAACCACATATGGAGAAAAGCGATGGAGCCTTATCTCTTCCTCGTTTTTCATTTTAGCCATCAAGCTGTACCGATTCAGGGATCACTCTATAGTTTTTTGTTGAGTTTTAAATTCCAGAGTTGCATGGTTGTTGATGCTCGACATTGTTTTGTGATTGAGATTAAATTTTCTCGCATAACAATATTGATTTGCGAGAAAAAAAAAGTTTTCTCTCTCGCAAAACAATCTCATTGCGATTGGGATTAATTTTCTCTCGCAAAACATTAATTCATCCCGCTGAATTATCTTGCAATTTGATACAAGATCATCTCATTTAATTTGAGATATATACAATTCAAGTTTTCCTACTTGAGCATCAAGTTTGCAACATCATTACTATTCATTACAATAGTAGTGTATTTCCGTTGAGTATGATGTAATCCAGAATGTATGTATCTCTATGTTCGCTACATGTTGAGATTAGTACGTCTATTTGTAATTGTGATTTTTAATTTCTTGCAGATAAGAAGGCAAAATTCAAAGTATTTCTTCCAAATGATGTATCGGAATCACATGGTAGTGTGTAGATCTACTGCTTTGCGGATTATCACAACTATTGTTTAAGCCAACATTTTGTCATATTTGACATTATGATTGCTAAACGATGTGTTCTCCCATACATTTTATTAAGTTATGACATAAGGTACTAGAAATACGAGTATCAGTCAATTTCATCAGATTATACTCTCTAGTGCTCAGAGATGGATCCCAAAATTTATTTTGGAGAGTATCTACAAGATGTCATGCTTAACAATTTGAAGTTCACACTAATGGTTTCTTGAAATATCCATTAATTTTGCAAAATTCATTGCAACATTACCATGATGGTCTTTAATTTACTAATCACAATTAATTATCTCTGGTAACTGATGGCTAGAGAATTTGAGGCATTCGCCCTCAACGGCCACCACAGCCCTACTCGGGCCATGGACAACATGATCGCTCTTGTGTCTGATAATGTGTGCAATCTAAGACCCGTATGATTCACTTCTGGTCGGGATCACACTGTTAACAGAAAAAATGTTGTCTTATACGTCATAAGGCATTATATCGTTTCAGATCTTAGCATCTGGTTATTCTGTATTAGCAATCCCTGGAACACAAATGACCTCAAGGGCAGAGGTTTGAAGCTCACTTCAACCTTCAACCCGACATCACCAATGGTGACGGGACCCTATGGGCACGGAGAACGTGATGGTTGAATATGCCTCAAGTAACATATTTGAAGGCTTCAACTAGTCTCTCAATCTCCTTAGTGGTCAATATAATTTATGTCCATTTATGATGTTGTAACAACAACATAAGTATTGTTGTCATCATATATTATATATCACAATATACTGTATCAGCACTTTGGTACAAATTCATTTGTATGTATTCTATACCTGACAGTGATTTTCTTGAGCATGTTCATGTCTATATATGGATTTCTATAGGGGTCAATCTGATGAAAGATGATTTCTGCCATGTGGACATATGCACCACAAACTCTATACTCAGGTAAGTGAAATGTTTCCACTCTCATTGAGAGAAAGGAGATATTTTAAAATTGCTAGACGCGATGAGGTATTTATTGGCTCAACTCGAGTCATATTTACTATCCCTGTGGGTACTTGAGTAACGTCATGATGATTTATTGCTTCTGGACTCGTACCCTACTAAACTATAGAGGTATCCGTCAAAATAGTTTCCATAGCGAAACTTATGATGACAACAAAGAGGAATATCTTCTCATTACCATATGCAACGGAATGGCAAGCACATTCTCTATGTATCATCGGCATTGCACTACACATACTATAAAACCTGTAGCACATGTTGCGTACGAGATAGTTTTCCAGAGTGTCTTTTGCATGACAAACTTCGCATTCCTGCTTTGTTCATCATTGACATTGGGTTGAAACCGAAACTATCAGCAATTCCAGTGGTTTATGATTACTATGATGCTAAATTCTAACAATATTTGGATTTTATGTGCACTACATGTGACACAGGGAGGCAAATTTTAAAGCTCGTACACCTTAAAGTGTATGCGGAACCACTCAGACTCCTTGAGTGCATCAAGTCAAGGTAAGTGACTCTTCCCAACCACTGAGTAGACTATCCAGGTATTCCATGGTTCTAAAAGAAATATCTACATGATGGTCTTAAGTATGTGCTTTGTTCACACAAAACCATTGGCTCATTATCCTGACATCGATTTTAAGAAAATCGTATGGATAGCATTACAGAATTCTCCTTGAGTGCCTTTCTCTATGGCCCTCAGATTGAAGTTTAGCAATTTTTCCTAATGTCTAGACTCAACATGGTTTGGTAGAATCCTTTATCCAAAGAGTGAAGCTCATTGCATTATATTTACTCTGGAGTTGCAAATTACCAACTTTACGTTGGAGTCATGTAGTTTTACACGCTCATGACCAAACTGCATAATATTATTCCCCTCTGTCTTTGATACTTGGAAATCTACCAAGCATTTCCTATCTGCGATAATTCGGTTACACACCGATATCACCACCCCGACATACATCATTAGCCCCTCAACATATAGTTGGGATCTATGTGAGGAATAATTGTATTACCGTCAATACCTCAAGCCCCTCACATGGGGAGTTATTCAAGGCCAGTATGTTGATTCAATGAGGAACATTTCCAGGCATTACGGGGAGATTTCAAGTACCATAAAGAATGCCAGGAAATTAGTGGAATGTTCAACACATTTCTGCCTCAAATCCACATACTCAAAGAGCTGAACCATGTGTTCAGAAGATTTGCAACACATTGCAAATAACCTGCCAGATTGATTTAATGACTATAAAGGTGTCACACAATCCTACAATCCTGGAAAAGTACGCCTGAAAGAGTGGAGGTACCAACAAAATCCACTCCACTGCCCGTTCAAACCAGGGGAGATGTATGGCAGAAGTACATCAGGATTCAGCTTCTCGCAAACAAGGATATCAAGGCCTGTGAATCAGTAAATGCAAGTCAACTTCACGTTGGCGGACACACCTAATGGGTAGTATACACCTAGTGGACGGAAACCTCCACCAACCCAGGTCATAGTGCACACAATGACCGACATCGTAATACCGACTCAATCGCATTGGGAAATCATGACGGTCACTATGGGTAATAATATTTCCATCAACTATATATTGATATATAGATTACGGAGAATCATATAACCAGACGTCTACAATTGTCGACATACATTTCTCAACTAGATTGCAAAACCTTTCAAATGATTCAGATCCAAAGACCATGGCCATGGCAAAGTGTGATCAACACTCGGACTGAACTCAAGCAAAGGGTATAATCTAGGTAGAAATGATCTTGCTCAATAATGGGAAGATATTCATAAGCAATACCTACACCAGTTTTCTTTTGGAAACAGAATTGAGAATGAGGTGGTGAAACAAAGAGCAAGTATTGTAGCACAAGGGTTCACGCAGATGCCCAACTATTCTCCAGAGGTGGAATCTCATTCCGATAACTTATATCATTGGCAGTTCAAAATCATCTTTCTGTGCAGTTGATAGATGTAGTGATTAGATACCCATGTAGATCACTAGATTCAGATATAGATGGTTCCCGGTGGAACCTCAATTCTGAATTGAAGTACAAAATACAACATACATTGTGTAAAATCAATAAGTCACCACATGACTTGTTATTATTGTCGGTACATTTGGTACAATCGACGTAGTGAGTTCCTTATTCACAAGGATTACTCCTACAATGAAGATCATCTATGTTTGTGTGTCTACAATGATGATACATGTAATCATCTAAATGACATAGTTTAAAATGAAGGATTAGGGTAAACCAAAATACTGCTCGTTACTACAACTTGAGCACCATCATTCATACATTATGGTATACTTTGTTGTCTATATCCAAAATATATTGGAGAAATTCATTGTGGACAAATCTTATCCATCCATAGAGAAAGGTCTATTTAGACCAAGAGATGATGGAAATGAGATATTGGGACTCAACGTTCCGTAATGCCATTGGATCCACCAAACACAATTGGTTGGTACTCAAGAATGTCTTTCGATATCTTCAAGGCATCAAACATCTTGTCCTGGTTTTTTTCTTCAGTTTCACAAAATTGTGAACACCGGTATCATTGGATACATCGATCAGATCCCCACTATGTCAGATCGTAGACGAGCTTAGTGTTCCTACTAGGTGTGGTAGCCCTCTCATGAAGAGTCTTCAAAACAGACCTCATGGCTACATCCACCAACCATCATCTCAAAGATAATGTTGCTTGAGTTGTCCGAATGCAAACAAGTTACTAATAAGCAATATTGCATATCTTGCAAGTCAAATCATGCAACTGATTTGTTCACCAAGTCTCTACCAACTATTACATTCCAGAAACATGTTCATGAAATTGGTACGTGACGACTTTGGAATTTGCAAGAATCAAGGGGGGTATCTTCCTAAATTTTTCCTGTTCAATGCATCATATTATACTCTTTTTCCCTTCATGAGTTTACTATACAGGTTCTCATAAAGGTTTTTAATGAGGTAATATTAACATAAGATCATATGTCATACTACATTTTTCCCCACCGGGTTTTTGGGAAAAGTATATCGACATATTTATTGTCCTCTAAACTCTATGTGTTTTCTCGTATTGAATTAAAAGAGATAATGACCATTATATGTTGTACCATTTTCTCCTTATTTTTTCCCACTTTGGGGTTGAAGGAGTTTTAGCAACATATCAAACACGTATCTCCTTTCATTTTTCCCACAGGGTTTTCAAGGAGAATCTTTATCAAGATGAAGTCTGCTCATGATAGATCATTGATTAGGGGGAGTGTTAGGATTAATTAATGATTATTAATTAAGGGATAATCCTTGCTTTTACTAACCGCAGGCAGTTGCATCTGCCGCGTCGGTTCCCTGCGGAATAGGCACCTCCCTGAACAGATGCCTTCCTAGTGGTGTCTCTTCCCTTTGTGTAAATAGCAGATATCATCTAATAAAGGATACACAGTTTTCATTACTTCTCTCGTTCTACTCTAATCCTAATTAACAATAGACATGTGCTAATTAATCCACTAATTAATTCCTAACACCCCCCTTGTACAACACTGCTCCTTGGAAGTTTCATCATTGAAAGCTTTTTGTATATAGATCTTCCATCTTGAGAAATCTTCTGTATAATCTTGAGAGTCTCCCCAAAAAATCCAGTGGTAAAAATATTAGGAGAATCAGCAAATATGTTCATAAAACTCCTTTAACCCGGTGAGAAAATTAATAAGGAGAAAATGATGCAACATATTATGATTACTGTCTCCTTGATAACTCATACGAGAAAAATGTTTGAAGAAGGAGAAAACTCATTGGTGAGTTTGGAGAACATTAAATATGCTTTGTATACTTTTCTTTAAAAATCCTTTGGATTTTTTAGAAAGTATTTCTTATGTAGCCTCTTTAAATACATATTATGACAAAATTCAAGAGAATGCTCATAATGGTTTAAGTGTGCAATCTGATTTGCCATTGAAAACTTCTTTAAAACCCAGTGGGAAAAATAAAAGGAGAAAATGATATGCCATATCATAATAATTGTCTCTTTTAACTCAATATGAGAAAATCAATAGAGTTTAGATGACAATAGATATGTCATGTATACTTTCCTAAAAACCCCGGTGGAGAAAACAGGAAGTATGATCTACGATCTCATGTTGATATTACCTCGTTAAAAACCTTAATGAGAACCTGTAGAAGTAATTCAGGAAGATTCCCCCCTAATAGTTGCATATCTTGAAGCCGTCGAATACCAATTCAATGAACATGTTTCTGGAATGTTGAAGTTGGTAGAGACTTCATAAAAAAATTAAGAAGGTTGTCACATGATTTGACTTGCAAGATGAACAATATAGTGATATTGCTTATTATATAACCTGTTTGCATCCGGACAACATGAGCAACATTATCTTTGAGATAATGGTTGGTGGATGTAGCCACAAAGGTATGCTTCGAAGACTTTCATGAAATAGCTACCACACCTAGTAGGAACACAAAGATTGTCTATGATATGACATAGTAGGGAGCTGATCCATTTATCCAATGATATTGGTGCCAAGATTTCTCTGAAACTAAGAAAATTAGGACAAGATATTTGATGCCGTGGAGATATCGAAAGATATTCTTGATCCCCAACCAATTATGTGTGGTGGGTCCAATGTCACTAGGATATGAAACTGTATGTCCCAATATCGCATTCTCATCAACTCATGGTTTTAATGGATCTTTCTCTCGTCTAGAGAATGTAGCCATGCGATTCTGAGATGCAAAGGTTTGTCCACAATGAATTTCTCCAATATATTTTGGATATAGACAACATCGTGTACCATAATGTATGAGTGAAGGTGCTCGAGATTTTACCCAACCCTTCATCTCAAAATCCATCATTAAGAGGATCATGTGCTTCGTCATTGCAGGTGTAATCCCTGTGTATGATAGACATGCATGGATAATCATCATTGTAGGAGTAATCCTTGTGTATAAGGTACCCACTATGTCGGTTGTACCAAAATGTACCGACAACAGTAAGTCGTATGTGTCGGGGAACGCAGCATGCAATTTCAAAAAATTTCCTACGATCATGCAAGATCTATCTAGGAGATGCATAACGATGAGACGGGGAGAGTGTGTCCACGTACCCTCGTAGACCGAAAGCGAAAGCATTATATTAACGCGGTTGATATAGTCGCACGTCTTAACGATCCAACTGATCCAAGTACCGAACGTACGGCACCTCCGTGTTCAGCACATGTTCAGCTTGATGGCATCCCTCGAACTCTTGATCTAGTAGAGGGTTGAGGGAGAGTTCCGTCAGCACAACGGCATGGTGATGGTGTTGGTGATGTGATCCGCCCAGGGCTTCGCCAAAGCACTACGACAATATGACCGGAGGAGTAAACTGTGGAGGGGGGCACCGCACACGGCTAAGAGAAATCTTGATGTACCTTTGGGGTGCCCCCACCCACGTATATAAAGGAGGGGGAGAGGCGGCAGCCGGAGGGCGCACCATGGGGAGTCCTACTTGGACTCCTGTCCAAGTAGGATTCGCCCCCCCCCCCTTTTCCTTTCTCCACCGGAGGGAATAGGAAGGAGAGGGAGAGGGAAAGGGAGGGGGCGCAACCCCCTCCTCCTTGTCCTATTCGGACTCCCTAGGAGGGGGTCTTGTGGCCACCCGTGGGCTTCCCTCTCTTTCCCTTAGGCCCATGTTGGCCCAACACTTCCCCGGGGGGTTCCGGTAACCCCTCGGTACTCCGGTAAAATACCTGAATCACTCGGAACCATTCCGATGTCTGAATATAACCTTCCAATATATGAATCTTTACCTCTCGACCATTTCGAGACTCCTCATCATGTCCATGATCTCATCAGGACTCCAAACAAACTTGGTCACCAAAACACACAACTCATAATATATATCGTCATCAAGCGTTAAAATGCGGACCCTACGGGTTCGAGAACTATGTAGACATGGCCGAGACACATCTCCGGTCAATAACCAATAGCGGAACACGGATGCTTATATTGGCTCCTACATATTCTATGAAGATCTTTATCGGTCAAACCGCATAACAACATCGTCATTCCCTTTGTCATCGGTATGTTACTTGCCGAGATTCGATCGTCGGTATCCTCATACCTAGTTCAATCTCGTTACCGTCAAGTCTCTTTACTCGATTACCGTAATGTATCATCCGCAACTAACTCATTAGTCACATTGCTTGCAAGGCTTATAGTGATGTGCATTACCGAGAGGGCCCAGAGATACCTCTCCGATACACGGAGTGACAAATCCTAATCTTGATCTATGCCAACTCAACAAACACCTTTGGAGACACCTGTAGAGCATCTTTATAATCACCCAGTTACATTGTGATGTTTCATAGCACACAAGGTGTTCCTCCGGTATTCGAGAGTTGCACAATCTCATAGTCAGAGGAATATGTATAAGTCATGAAGAAAGAAATAGCAATAAAACTAAACGATCATAATGCTAAGCTAACGGATAGGTCTTGTCCATCACATCATTCTCTAATGATGTGATCCCGTTTATCAAATGACAACACATGTCTATGGTCAGGAAACTTAACCATCTTTGATTAACGAGCTAGTCAAGTACAGGCATACTAGGGACACTCTGTTTTGTCTATGTATTCACACATGTACTAAGTTTCCGGTTAATACAATTCTAGCATGAATAATAAACATTTATCATGATATAAGGAAATATAAATAGCAAATTTATTATTACCTCTAGGGCATATTTCCTTCAGTCTCCCACTTGCACTAGAGTTAATAATCTAGATTACATAGTAATGATTCTAACACCCATGGAGTCTTGGTGTTGATCATGTTTTGCTCATGGAAGAGGCTCGATCAGCGGAGTGCGCAACATTCAGATCCGTATGTATTTTGCAAATCTCTATGTTTCGTTCCTTGACTTGATCGCGGATGGAATTGAAGCGTCTCTTGATGTGTTTGGTACTCTTGTGAAATCTGGATTCCTTCGCCAAGGCAATTGCTTCAGTATTGTCACAAAAGATTTTCATTGGACCTGATGCACTAGGTATTACAACTAGATCGAATATGAACTCCTTCATCCAGACTCCTTCATTTGCTGCTTTCGAAGCAGCTATGTACCCCGCTTCACACATAGATCCTGCCATGACGCTCTGCTTGGAACTGCACCAACTGACAGCTCCACCATTCAATATAAATATGTATCCGGTTTGTGACTTAGAGTCATCCGGATCGATGTCAAAACTAACATCGGCGTAACCATTTACAACAAGCTCTTTGTCACCTCCATAAATAGAAACACATCCTTAGTACTTTTCGGTATTTCAAGATGTTCTTGACATTGTCGATGATCCACTCATGGATTACTTTGGTACCTTCTGCTAAACTTATAGCAAGGAACACATCAGTGCAGTACACAACATTGCATACATGATAGAACCTATAGGCGAGGCATAGGGAATGACTTTCATTTTCTCTCTATCTTACTGCGTTGGTTGGGCATTGAGTCGACTCAACTTCACACCTTGTAACACAAGCAAGAGCCCTTTCTTTGGTGATCCATTTTGAACTTCTTCAAAACTTTATCAAGGTATGTGCTTTGCAAAAGTCAATTAAAGCGTCTTGATCTATCTCTATAGATCTTGATGCCCAATATATAAGCAGCTTCACGAGGTCTTTCATTGAAAAATTCTTATTCAAGTATCCTTTTATGCTATCCAAAAATTATGTATTATTTCCACTCAACAATATGTCATCCACATATAATATTAGAAATGCTTTCTGAGCTCCCACTCACTTTCTTGTAAATCTGAGACTTCTCCAAAAGTCTGTATAAAACCATATGCTTTGATCACACTATCAAAGCGTATATTCCAACTCCGAGAGGCTTGCACCAGTCCATAAATGGATCGCTGGAGCTTGCACACTTTGTTAGCACCTTTAGGATCGACAAAACCTTCTGGTTGCATCATATACAACTCTTCTTTAAGATATCCATTAAGGAATGTAGTTTTGACATCCATTTGCCAAATTTCATAATCATAAAATGCGGAAATTGCTAACATGATTCGGACAGACTTAAGCATCGCTACGGGTGAGAAAGTCTCATCGTAGTCAACTCCTTGAACCTGTTGAAAACCTTTCACAACAAGTCGAGCTTCGTAGACAATAACATTATCGTCAGCGTCAGTCTTCTTCTTGAAGATCCATTTATTTTCTATGGCTTGCCGATCATCGGGAAGTCAACCAAAGTCCGCACTTTGATTTCATACATGGACCCCATCTCAGATTTCATGGCCTCAAGCCATTTCGCGGAATCTGGGCTCATTATCGCTTCCTCATAGTTCGTAGGTTCATCATGGTCTAGTAACATGACTTCCATAACAGGATTACCGTACCACTCACAGTGCGGACCTTACTCTGTTGACCTCTGAGGTTCGATGGTAACTTGATCACGAAGTTTCATGATCATCATCATTAACTTCCTCACTAATTGGTGTAGGAATCACTAGAACTGATTTACGTGATGAACTACTATCCAATTTGGGAGAAGGTACAATTACCTCATCAAGTTCTACTTTCCTCCCACTCACTTATTTCGAGAGAAACTCCTTCTCTAGAAAGGATCCATTCTTAGCAACGACTATCTTGCCTTTAGATCTGTGATAGAAGGTGTACCCAACAGTTTCCTTCGGGTATCCTATGAAGACACATTTCTCCGATTTGGGTTCGAGCTTATCAGGTTGAAGCTTTTTCACATAAGCATCGCAGCCCCAAACTTTAAGAAATGAAAGCTTAGGTTTCTTGCCAAACCACAGTTCATATGGTGCCGTCTCAACGGATTTAGATGGTGCCCTATTTAATGTGAATGCAGCCCTCTCTAAAGCATAACCCCAAAACGATAGTGGTAAATCGGTAAGAGACATCATAGATCGCACCATATCTAATAAAGTACGATTACGACGTTCGGACACACCATTACGTTCTGGTGTTCCAGGTGGCGTGATTTGTGAAACTATTCCACATTGTTTCAAATGAAGACCAAACTCATGACTCAAATATTCACCTCCACGATCAGATCATAGAAACTTTATTTTCTTATTACGATGATTTTCCACTTCACTCTGAAATTCTTTGAACTTTTCAAATGTTTTAGACTTATGTTTCATTAAGTAGATATACCCATATCTGCTTAAATCATCTGTGAAGGTCAGAAAATACTTGATACCCACCATGACTTCAACACTCATTGGACCGCATACATCGGTATGAATTATTTCCAATAAGTCGGTTGCTAGCTCCATTGTTCGGAGAATGGAGTCTTAGTCATCTTGCCCATGAGGCATGGTTACTTAAGCATCAAGCGATTCATAATCAAGTGATTCCAAAGCCCATCTGCATGGAATTTCTTCATGTGTTTTACACCAATATGACCTAAATGGTAGTGCCACAAATAAGTTGCACTATCATTACTAACTTTGCATCTTTTGGTTTCAATATTATGAATATGTGTATCACTACAATCAAGATTCAATAAAATAGACCACTCATCAAGGGTGCATGACCATAAAGATATTACTCATATAAATAGAACAACCATTATTCTCTAATTTAAATGAATAACCGTCTCACATCAAACAAGATCTAGATATAATGTTCATGCTCAACTGCGGCACCAAATAACAATTATTTAGGTCTAAAACTAATCACTAGGGTAGATGTAGAGGTAGCGTGCCAGCAGCAATCACATAGACTTTGGAACCATTTCCCACGCGCGCCGTCACCTCGTCCTTAGCCAATCTTCGTTTAATCGTAGCCCCTGTTTGAGTTGCAAATATGAGCAGAACCCGGTATCAAATACCCAGGCGCTACTCTGAGCATTAGTAAGGTACACATCAATATGTATATCAAATATACCTTTCACTTTGCCATCCTTCTTATCCGCCAAATACTTGGAGCAGTTCCGCTTCCAGTGACCAGTCCCTTTGCAGTAGAAGTACTCAGTTTCAGGATTAGGTCCAGACTTGGGCTTCTTCCCGGGAGTAGGAACTTGCTTGCCATTCTTCTTGAAGTTCCCCTTCTTCCCTTTGCCCTTTTTCTTGAAACTAGTGATCTTGTTAACCATCAACACTTGATGCTCCTTCTTGATTTCTACCTCCGCAACCTTTAGCATCACGAAGAGCTCGGGAATTGTCTTTCCATCCCTTGCATATTATAGTTCATCACGAAGCCTTTATAGCTTGGTGGCAGTGATTGAAGAACTACATCAATGACACTATCATCAGGAAGATTAACTTCCAGCTAAGTCAAGTGGTTATGATACCCAGACATTTTGAGTATATGTTCACTGACAGAACTATTCTCCTCCATCTTGCAGCTATAGAACTTGTTGGAGACTTCATATCTCTCAACTCGGGCATTTGCTTGAAATATTAACTTCAATTTCTGGAACATCTCATATGCTCCATGATGTTTAAAACGTCTTTGAAGTCCCGATTCTAAGCCGTAAAGCATGGCACACTGAACTATCGAGTAGCCATCAGCTTTGCTCTGCCAGACCTTCATAACATCTCGAGTTGCTCCTGCAGCGGGTCTTGCACCTAGCGGTGCTTCCAGGACGTAATTCTTCTATGCAGCAATGAGGATAATCCTCAAGTTATAGAACTAGTCCGTGTAGTTGCTACCATCATCTTTCAACTTAGCTTTCTCTAGGAACGCATCAAAATTCAAGGGAACGGTAGCACGGGCCATTGATCTACAGCAACATAGATATGCAAAAACTATCAGGTTCTAAGTTCATGATAGATTAAAGTTCAACTAATCATATTACTAAAGAACTCCCACTTAGATAGACATCCCTATAGTCATCTAAATGATCACGTGATCCATATCAACTAAACCATGTCCGATCATCACGTGAGATGGAGTAGTTTTCAATGGTGAACATCACTATGTTGATCATATCTACTATATGATTCACGTTCGACCTTTCGGCCTCAGTGTTAGAGGCCATATCTGCATATGCTAGGCTCGTCAAGTTTAACCCGAGTATTCTGCACATGCAAAACTGGCTTGCTCCCGTTGTATGTGAACGTAGAGCTTATCACACCCGATCATCAGGTGGTGTCTCGGCACGACGAACTGTAGCAATGGTTCATACTCAGGGAGAATACTTATACCTTGAAATTTAGTGAGGGATCATCTTATAATGCTAACGTTGTACTAAGCAAAATAAGATGCATAAAAGATAAACATCACATGCAATCAAAATATGTGACATGATATGGCAATCATCATCTTGTGCCTTTGATCTCCATCTCCAAAGCACCGTCATGATCTCCATCACCACCGACTTGACACCTTGATCTCCATTGTAGCATCGTTGTCGTCTTGCCAACTATTGCTTCTCGACTATCGCTACTTTGTTTAGTGATAAAGTAAAAGCAATTACATGGCGATTGCATTTAATACAATAAGCGACAACCATAAGGCTCACGCCGATTCTTGGATAACTTATAAAAACATGATCATCTCATACAACAATTTATATCTCATCACGTCTTAACCATATCACATCACAACATGCCTGCAAAAACAAGTTAGACATCCTCTACTTTGTTGTTGCAAGTTTTACGTGGCTGCTATGGGCTTCTTGCAAGAACCGTTCTTACCTCGCATCAAAACCACAACGATTTTTCGTCAAGTGTGCTGTTTTAACCTTCAACAAGGCCCGGCCGTAGTCAAACTCGATTCAACTAAAGTTGGAGAAAAAAACACCCGCCAGCCACCTGTGTGCAAAGCACGTCGGTAGAACCAGTCTCATGAACACGATCATGTAATGTCGGTCCAGGCCTCTTCATCCAACAATACTGCCGAATCAAAGTAAGACGTTGGTGGTAAGCAACATGACTATTATCTCCCACAACCCTTTGTGTTCTACTCGTGCATATCATCTACGCATAGACTTGGCTCGGATGCCACTGTTGGGGAATGTAGCATGCAATTTCAAAAAATTCCTATGATCACGCCAAGATCTATCTAGGAGATGCATAGCAGCGAGGCGGGAGATTGTGTCCACGTACCCTCATAGACCAAAAGCGGAAGCGTTATATTAACCCCTCGGACTCCCTAGGAGAGTGTGTCCACGCCCCCTCCTCCTTGTCCTATTCGGACTCCCTAGGAGGGGGGCGCGCGACCACCCCCCGCGGGCTTCCCTCTCTCTCCCTTAGGCCCATGTTGGCCCAACACTTGCCCGGGGGGGTTCCGGTAACCCCTCGGTACTCTAGTAAAATACCCAAATCACTCGGAACCAATCCGATGTCCAAATATAACCTTCCAATATATGAATCTTTACCTTTCAACCATTTAGAGACTCCTTGTCATGTCCGTCATCTCATCCGGGACTCAGAACAAACTTGGTCACCAAAACACACAACTCATAATACAAATGCGTCATCAAGCGTTAAGCGTGAGGACCCTCACGGGTTTGAGAACTATGTAGACATGGCCAAGACACATCTCCGACCAATAACCAATAAGCGGAACACGGATGCTCATATTGGCTCCTACATATTCTATGAAGATCTTTATCGGTCAAACCGCATAACAACATCGTCATTCCCTTTGTCTTCGGTATGTTACTTGCTAGAGATTCGATCGTTGGTATCCTCATACCTAGTTCAATCTCGTTCTGCGGCAAGTCTCTTTACTCGTTCCGTAATGCATCATCCGCATAACTAACTCATTAGTCACATTGCTTGCAAGGCTTATAGTGATGTGCATTACCGAGAGGGCGGAGATACCTCTCCGATACCGCAGTGACAAATCCTAATCTTGATCTATGCCAACTTGATGTCTACTATGCAACTTTATTCTTGTAGACACGTGTTGGGCCTCAATAGCCTTGAGTTTGTAGGGCCAGTGGCAATTTTCCCTCAAGTGGATGACCTAAGGTTTATCAATCCGTGGGAGGTGTAGGATGAGGATGGTCTCTCTCAAACAACCCTGCAACCAAATACAAGAAATCTCTTGTGTCTCAAACAAACCCAATACAATGGCAAATTGTATAGGTGCACTAGTTCGGTGAAGAGATGGTGAGAAAAGTGCAATATTTATGGTAGAAATATATTTTATAATCTGGATAAATAAAAACAACAAGGTAGCAAATAGTAAACAAGTACAAAACGGTATTGCAATGCTTGAAAACAAGGCCTGGGGTCCATACTTTCGCTAGTGCAATCTCTCAACAGTGCTAACCTAGTTGGATCATATGATTATCCCTCAAAGTGCAATAAAGAATCAATCCCGAGTTCCTATTAGCGGAGAACAAAAGATAGAAATTGTTTGTAAGATGCGAAACCACCTCAAAGCTATTCTTTCCGATCAATCTAAACTAGAGTTAGTACTAAAATAGCATAAGCTATTCTTTTCGATCGATCTAATCAAGAGTTCTTACCAAAATAACACCATATGACACACATCAACCAACTCTAATGTCACCTAGATACTCCAATGTCACCACGAGTACCCATGAGTTAATTCTACTATATGCATCAAACAACTTCATGATCATAATATTCAATCCACACAAGAACTACAAAGAGACCCCAAATTTTCTATCGGAGAAAAGATAATAAAAACGTGCATCAACCCCTATGCATAGATTACCCCAATGTCACCTCGGGAATCCGCAAGTTGAGTGCCATAACATACATCAAATGAATAAATATGATACTCCATTATGACCTCAAGTATTCATACCATAAGACATACATCATGTGTTCTCATATTTGAACATTCAACCCGACAAGACAAAACTTCAAAGGGTAAAGATTCAATTCATCACAACAAGATTATAGAAGGGAGAAACATCATATGATTCATCTATGTTAACAAAGACCATGATATAGATCACGAGAGAGAGAGAGAGAGATTAAACACATAGCTAGTGGTACAAACCCTCAGCCCCGAGGGTGGACTACTCCCTCCTCATCGTGGTGGCATTTGGGATGATGAAGATAGCCACCAGAGATGATTCCCCCCTCGTGAGGTGCGGAAGCAGGTCTAGATTAGTTTTGGGTGGCTCTGAGCCTTGCTTGGCCCGTGAGGCTGCTGATCTAGGTTTATTTCTGATGGTTTCTCTATTTATAGGATTTTTTGGCGTAAGTTTCACGCGAAGATGGGCCTCAAGGTGAGCACAACCCACGGGGCAAGCCCGAGGCCACTAAGCGCCCTTGTGGGCTGTGCCCTCCTCGTGGCTCTTCTCGCCTCCCATGAAGCTTGAGGTTCTCTTTTGTTCCAAAAAAATCATCAAAAAGTTTCAGCTCATTTGGAGAACTCTCATTTACGCACAAAAAACAACACCACTGGTAGTTACGCTAAAAAACAGCGTCAGTCCAAGTTAGTTCCATGCAAATAATACCAAAACCATATAAAATTGTTGTAAACATGGCATGAATACTTCATAAATTATAGATATGTTGGAGACGTATCATCATCCCCAAGCTTAATTCCTGCTCGTCCTCGAGTAGGTAAATGATAAAAGAAATAATTTGTGAAGTGTGAATGCTAGCAAAGTGCATAAGTTTGATCAATGATAATTTCAACCACTTTTCCTAGCATCATAACAACAACTCTTTCTCATAAAACTTATCAATTTAAACAGAGTTTTTATTATGGAATACTACCTATCATATTCATCATATACTCTTTTCTTTTGTAGCATGGACATTTGGACTTGAATGATTCAAAGCAATAGTCTAGTTTTGATACAAGGACTTAAATACTCAAGCATACCAACAAGCAACCATGTCTTTCAAAATATCACCGCTAAAATAAGTTATCCCTAGCCCATCATGCTCAATCATTGATCCATTCATGAAACACACTGCATATTAACTACACCCAATGCTCAAATATGATCATAGTGCCCCCTAGTTGGTGCTTTATAAGAAGATGGAGACTCAAATTAAAAATAAAAATTGCATAAAGTAAAAGAAATGCCCTCATGAGGAAGTAGGGATTTGTAGAGGTGCCAGAGCTCAAAGCGAAAATTGAGAGATAAAAACATTTTAGGAGGCATACTTTCTCACCATGAAAACGACTTAGAGAGCCCAACACTTTCCATGCTAGATATATCATAGGCGGTTCCCAAACAGAAAATAAAGTTTATTCCTTTTTCCACCATACTTTCACTTTCCATGGCTAGCAAGTATCCATGGGTGCCCTCCATACCAACACTTTCAAGGAATTTATTATTTGACAACATAAAGTAAATTCATTTTCATTTCGGACTGGGCATCCCTAATACCTTTGCCTTACTCTCGTGCAATGACAAGTGAATAAACACTCATCATGAAAATAACACATCTAGCATGGACAATATTGGCCACCCCTCACCGCCTCGCGAGCGGTATGAGCTCACAAAAGAGAAATTTATTTTGAAATTTAGAGATGGCACATACAAATTTGCTTAGAACGGCAAAAGAATACCGCATATAGGTAGGTATAGTGGACTCATGTGGCAATACTGGTTTAAAGGATTTTGGATGCACAAGTAGTAATCATACTTAGTGCAAAATGAAGGCTAGCAAAAGATTGGGAAGCGACCAACCAAGAAACGAATGATCTCATAAGCGAGCATTGAGCATAATTAACACCGAAAAATGCACCACAAGTAGGATGTAATTTCATTGCATAACTATTGACTTTCGTGCTTGCATAGGGAATCACAAATCTTAACACCAATATTATTACTAAAGCATAGTTACTCATCAACATGACTCACATATCACATCATCATATCTCAAAACTATTACAATGAATCAAATTTATTTTGTCCAATGATCTTCATGAAAGTTTTATTATATCCTTCTTAGATATCTCACTTTGGAACTAATTTTCATGTGTTGCTTTTGATAAGCTCAAACAAATATAAGTGAAGATCATGAGCATAATATTTCTTTCTTTCAAATTAATTTAAGTGAAGCAAGAGAGAATTTCTTCAAAATACTAAAAGCACACCATGCTCAAAAAGATATAAGTGAAGCACTAGAGCAATTCCATAGAAAAGAGCTTAGATTGACGGGATGTGAATGCCGCTCACTTAGCCTCCACAGAAACTATTTGAGGACTCTATTTTATTTGAAAACTTTCAGATCTAAGTATTTTATTAAAACAACAAGCAAAATCAAAACAAATGCAACTCCAAGAATAGCACACGTTATGTGAAGAAGCAAAAACTTAGGCTCAAGCAGATACTAACCGATAATTGTTGAAGAAGAAAGGCGGGATGCCTCTTTGGGCATCCCAAGCTTAGATGCTTGAGACTTCTTGAAATATTATTTTGGGGTGCCTTGAGCATCCCCAAGCTTGAGCTTTCGTGTCTCCTTAATTCCTTTTATATCACTATTTTCCTAAATCTTAAGAACTTCATCCACACAAAACTGAACAAGAACTCGTGAGATAAGTTAGTATAAACCAATGCAAAAACCTTATCATTCTCTACTGTAGCAAATCACTAAAATTATTATTCAATTTTGCATACTAAATTCCTCTGCATATTTAATACTCCTATCCTCAAATAGAGTCGTTAAACAACCAAACACATGCAAACAATGCAAACATAACATCAATGCCTTAAAAGCAGTATAGTGCGTAAAAAGAATGCAAGAGTATCAATACTTCTTTAACTCCAAAAATTATGAAAATTTAACACACAGTAGAAAATTTATCAGAGCTTATTGTGCAAAAAGTTTCAACATTTTATCACATTCTGACTTTTCTAGGGAATTTTTGCAACAGCGATAAACTTTTACATTTTGAAGCAGCAACATGTAGAGTTGCAAAATAAGCATGGTAAAGGCTATCCTTGACATTTTTATTGAAATGAAAGATGCAAAAAATTATTCCAAATAGCATCAAACAGATAAAAACAAAATAAAATGACGCTCCAAGCAAAACTCATATCATGTGCGAATGAAAATGTAGCTCCAAGCGAGGTTACCGATAATGTTGGAGATGAAAGAGGGGATGCCTTCCTGGGCATCCCCAAGCTTAGTTGCTTGGATCTTCCCTTGATATTACCTTGGGGTGCCTTGGGCATCCCCAAGCTTACTGTCTTGTTACTCCTTATTCTCCTGATATCAATATCTCACCCAAAACTCTAAAACTTCAATCACACAAAACTTAACGGAACTTTGTGAGATAGGTTAGTATGATAAAGAGCAAACCATTTCATTTTGGTACTGTCAAAGACAAGATTCATAATTGTTTCCACACAATGCCTACTGTAACATATCATTTCCACAATTTATATTGAGTAATATAAGCCATGGAAACTAGGAAACAAGCAAACTATGCATTGAAAACAGAATCTGTCAAAAACAGAACAGAACGTAAAGATCTGAATATTAGTCATACTTCTGCAACTCCAAAAATTCTGAAAAATTCGGAATATGTAGACAATTTGTATATCAATCATCTGTAAAATATTCAGAATTTTTTGACGCTCCAGTGAATTTAAGCAATTCTGTCTATGGAAGCAAAAGTTTCTATTTTTGCACAGAATCAAGTCAACTATCGTCCACACTATCCCAAAGGCTTTACTTGGCACTTTATTGAAAAAAAGCTATAAAACATTATTACTACAGTAGCCTAATCATGTGAACACGCAAAAATAGTAGGTAGAAGTGTTGGTTTGTGTCCCAGCAAGCGCTTTTCTTTAATGCCTTTTGGCTAGGCATGATGATTTCAATGATGCTCGCATAAAAGATAAGAATTGAAACATGAAGAGAGCACATGGCAAGCACATTTAAGTCTAACCCACTTCCTACGCATAGGGATTTTGTGAGGAAACAACTTGTGGGAACAAGAATCAACTAGCATAGGAAGGCAAAACAAGCATAACTTCAAAACTTTCAACACATAGAGAGGAAGCTTGATATTATTGCAATTCCTACAAGCATAAGTTCCTTTATCATAATAATTTTCAGTAGAATCATGAAGAAATTCAACAATATAACCATCACATAAAGCATTCTTTTCATGACACAATAGCATGGAAAACTTATTACTCTCCACATAAGCAAATTTCTTCTCATAAATAGTAGTGGGAGCAAACTCAACAAAATAACTATCATGAGAGTGAAAATTAAAATCATGATGACAAGTTTCATGGTTATCATTATTCTTTATAGAATATATGTCATCACCATAATCATCATAGATAGCAACTTTGTTATAAGTAGTCAATTGAAGCCTCATCCAAAATGGTGGATTCATCACTAAATAAAGTCTTGACCTCTCCAAATCCACTTTCATCATTATAATCATCATAGATAGGAGGCATGCAATCATTATAAAAATTTGCACATCAAATCTTGGGGGACTAAAATATCATCTTCATCAAACATAGCATCCCCAAGCTTATGGCTTTGCATATCATTAGCATCATGGATATTCAAAAGAATTCATACTAACAACATTGCAATCATGCTCATCATTTATACCAAACATTTTATTGAATTCTTCTTCTATCAATTGAGCACAATTTTCCTTTCCATCAGTTTCACGAAATACATTATAAAGATGAATAATATGATGCAACCTAAATTCCACTTTTTTGCAGTTTTCTTTTATAAACCAAACTAGTGATAAAACAAGAACTAAAAGATTCGATTGAAAGATCTAAAGATATCCCTTCACGCACTCACCTCCCCGGCAACGGCGCCAGAAAAGAGCTTGATGTCTACTACGCAACTTTATTCTTGTAGACACGTGTTGGGCCTCCAAGCGCAAAGTTTTGTAGGACCATAGCAATTTCCCCTCAAGTGGATGACCTAAGGTTTATCAATCCGTGGGAGGTGTAGGATGAAGATGGTCTCTCTCAAACAACCCTGCAACCAAATACAAGAAATCTCTTGTGTCCCCAACAAACCAAATACAACGACAAATTGTATAGGTGCACTAGTTCGGCGAAGTGATGGTGAGGAAAGTACAATATTGATGGTAGAAATATATTTTTATAATCTGAATAAATAAAAACAGCAAGGTAGCAAATAGTAAACGGGCATAAAAATGGTATTGCAATGCTTGAAAACAAGGCCTAGGGTCCGTACTTTCGCTAGTGCAATCTCTCAATAGCGCTAACATAGTTGTATCATATGATTATCCTTCAAAGTGCAATAAAGATTCACTCCCGAGTTCCTATTAGCGGGGAACAAAAGATAGAAATTGTTTGTAGGGTACGAAACCACCTCAAAGCTATTCTTTCCAATCAATCTATCCTAGAGTTCGTACTAAAATAATGCAAGCTATTCTTTCCGATCGATCTAATCAAGAGTTAGTACTAAAATAACACCATATGACACACATCAACCAACTCTAATGTCACATAGATACTCCAATGTCACTCACAGTATCCATGAGTTAATTCTATGATATGCATCAAACAACTTCATGATCATAATATTCAATCCACACAAAGAACTACAAAGAGACCCCAAAGTTTCTATTGGAGAAAAGATAATAAAAACGTGCATCAACCCCTTTGCATAGATTACCCCAATGTCACCTCGGGAATCTGCAAGTTGAGTGCCATAACATAGATCAAGTGAATAAATATGATACCCCATTATCACCTCAAGTATTCATACCGCAAGACATACATCATGTGTTCTCATATCTATATATTCAATCCGACAAGTCAAAACTTCAAAGGGTAAAGATTCAATTCATCACAACAAGAGTATAGAGGGGAGAAACATCATATGATCCATCCATGTTAACAAATCCCATAATATAATTACGAGAGAAAGAGAGATTAAACACATAGCTCTTGGTAGAAACCCTCAACCCGGTGGACTACTCCCTCCTCATCGTGGTGGCATTTGGGATGATGAAGATGGCCATAGGAGATGATTCCGCCTCGGCGAGGGTCTTGGGAGCAGGTCTAGATTGGTTTTCGGTGGCTCCAGAGCCTTGCGGCGGCGGAACTTCTGATCTAGGTTTATTTCTGATGGTTTCTCTATTTATAGGATTTTTTGGCGTCGGTTTCACGCGAAGATGGGCCTCGAGGTGAGCACAACCAACCGGGGCAATCCAGGCCCACTAGGCACCCTGGTGGGTTGTGCCCTCCTCGTGGCTCTTCTGGCCCTCCCACGGAGCTTCGGGGGTCTCTTTTGTTCCAAAAAATCGTCAAAAGTTTGAGTTCATTTGGAGAACTTTCATTTCTGCACAAAAACAACACCACGGTAGTTTTGCTAAAAACAGCGTCAGTCCGTGTTAGTTCCATGCAAATCATACCAAAACCATATAAAATTGTTGTAAACATGGCATGAATACATCATAAATTATAGATACGTTGGAGACGTATCACAGCTCAACAAACACCTTCGGAGACACCTGTAGAGCATCTGTATAATCACCCAGTGACGTTATGACGTTTGATAGCACACAAGGTGTTCCTCCGGTATTCGAGTTGCACAATCTCATAGTCAGAGGAATATGTATAAGTCATGAAGAAAGCAATAGCAATAAAACTAAATGATCATAATGCTAAGCTAACTGATGGGTCTTGTTCATCACATCATTCTCTAATGATGTGATCCCGTTTATCAAATGACAACACATGTCTTCGGTCAGGAAACTTAACCATCTTTGATTAACGAGCTAGTCAAGTAGAGACATACTAGGGACACCCTGTTTTGTCTATGTATTCACACATGTACTAAGTTTTCGGTTAATACAATTCTAGCATGAATAATAAACATTTATCATGATATAAGGAAATATAAATAACAACTTTCACTACAAAAAAAAAGACACATCCGTGACATTTTGGGCGAGCAATTTTTTCTTGTCATACTTATGACACTTCTATGGCGATAATTGTGACAAAACCGGTATCATCATAGATGTGGTGGGCTCCTACTTCTATGACAAAAAATCATGATGAAAATGGACTTTTTCGTCTGGCGGGCGAAGACCGCTGCATGACATTCTTTGGGCCGTCCATGACGAAAAAAACCATGGTAGAAGCGAGGCGAGGAAAATTTTAGGAGTTCCGATTCACGGTGGGTGGTCGGGGCGGCGATGCCGCGAGAGGTTCTGGCGTTTCTCTCGTACGCACGCCAGCATGGAGTGCGGCGTTGAGCTCCTAACTAAACTGGCGAGGCGTTGGGCTCTAATTTAACCCAAGCGATTACCTTTGCGAACTCTGGCGTTCTTGAACCCGGCGAGCGATTGATGGCTGTTAAATGAACCCGATCGGCGATTCGCCATAGCTTCTTTGCTAAGCGATCTTGAAGCCGATCTTTGCCTCTGGATGAGCGATGAGTGTTCTTTGGGGGTTTTGATGAACAGTTCCGGTGGGGTGGATGAACACGACCCGTGGTGTTGCCTCTGGATGAACATGACCCCGATCGGTCGGGCGGTTGGGGCTGGATGAGCGAGGACCCGTGGAGGGCTGGATGAATAGGGCTGACCCCTTGGAGGCTGGATGAATAGTAGGCGGTGGAGGGCTGGATGAACAATAGCCCATGGAGGGTGGTTGAGCGAGGAGCCCATGGAGAGGGCTGGTTGAGCGATGGCGGTGGAATAGCATGCGGTGGAGGCTGGATGAGCGAGGAGCCCGTGGATGAGCGATCGCGGTGGAGGCTGGAGGAGGTCGACGGTGGATGAGCCGTGGCAAGTGGAGGCTGGAGGGTCGACGGTGGAGATGAACGATTATCTCGTGGAGTCCCGTTTTGCGGTACGCCACACCCCTCCCGATGAACATGACCCCCGTTTCGACCATAGCGCTCCAACACAAGTCCGTTTCCTCCGTTTTGCGGTATGCCACATCCCTCCCGATCAATAGGACCCCGTTTCGATCGTAGGAGCTCCAACACAAGTCCATTTCCTCCGTTTTGCGGTACGCCAGATCCCTCCCGATGAACAGGACCCCATTTCGAACGTGGACGGTCGAACACAAGGCCGTTTCCTCCGTTCTGTGGTACTCCCTACCTCGTTTCCATCAGCTGTTCCGTCCAAGCCCTCCCGATGAACACGATGACGCATTCCGTTGCGACCCAGCCGGTTGGCTCCCCTGAACACGATGATGACGCTATTTCTCTGTTCCGACCCAGCCATGTACACGAGCCCTGGCTGTGCATTGTCTGTGATGGCGTTCAAGACCCGCTTGCGTATGTATGCGTATGTGGCCGTATTTTCTTTCTTGCACACTGGCGTATGCGTGCGTGTACATGCTACATGCGGCGCCTCTACATCGACCCGGTATATGCATTACCGTCCGCGACCAGAATGACAACGCACTTCCACCAGGTGGGTCCCAACTGTCAGGCACTTCCTTGCGTGCGAAGATGTAGCTGGTGAGTCCCAGCAGTCAGGGGGGCGAATCGTTTTTTTTTGCCCGGACGCACTTCCTTGCGTGCAAAGATGTAGCTGGTAGGTCCCAGCAGTCAGGGGGGAAACGTTTTTTTAGCAAAATATGGTTGCCCGTCCGGTGGGTCCCTGCTATCAGGTGGAGGAATCATTATTTTCCGCGTAATGAGGAGGCACTTCCTTGCTGCGGCCATGGACCCATATCGGCCTCTCCACGTCTGATCCACGTCCGATGGAAGCCGTTCCTTGACCATGTAGACCATGCCACACCGAGAGCACCCGGAAGCGGTGGGCGGCGAGGCCTATGAAGGGGGCGACGGGAGCCGGGGAAAGGCAGCGGCGATGGATGCCCACGTGTAAAGGAGTATGAGGGTTCACTGGTTCGCTGCGGTGTGAGGCTGCCGTCGCCACAGAATAACAGGGGGTGTGGGTGAGTAGAGGAATGGCCTGGCCAGCAATGGGAGTAGTAGGGGCCAGCGAGGCCTCCGGCATCCTGACCCGACCACGGAGGCGAGTACGAGCACGAGCCTTTGGTTTGGTAATTTGGAGCAAGAAGACCGGAAGGTTGAAGAAGCACTACGGCCGTCGGATGGACATCGTCACGGTCCTTTGGATCTAGAATCGTGCATATTGACTAAGTTGACAAAGCCCTCTGTCCCCGTCAACTTAGTAGGCCCTAAGTCAGCCTCCCACTATCTTTGGGTCCCGGCTAGCGGGGAGTATTCATTTTTGTGTGCGTAATAAGGAGGCACTTCCTTGCGTGCGAAGATATAGGCTAGTGGGTCCGGTGTCGTGGAGGTAATGTTTTTTCACAAAATCTGAGGCCCTTTCGGTGGGTCCCGGATGTCGGTGGAGGAATCATTATTTTATGCGTAATAAGGAGGCATTTCCTTGCGTGCGGTCCGTGGACCCGGCTGCCGGCCTCTCCACGTCTGATCCGCCCGGATGCATGTCGATCGTTGACCACGTTGACCAGGCTGCGCCGAGAGCACCGGTGGTGGGCGGCGGCGAGGCCTAGGAAGGAGCGACACGGGCCGAGGAAGACTCGGCAATTGTTTACCACGCGGAGAATCTGTTGTCTGAGGGTTTCTTGGTTAAATGCGCCATCGCCGGAGAATAACGGCGGTGTGGGTGAGTAGAGGATGGCTAGGCCAGCGATGGGAATCTGATGGGCGGTGAGGCTGCTTGTGGCGGCATAGCCGGCCTTGAGGAGGAGGGAAGCGAGCAGTCCCGGCGCTTGTTTGGCGGTGAAGCGGGAAGAAGCGGAGATTGAAGAAGCCTGACGGCCGTTGGATGGACATCCAACAATCCTTTGCTGTCGTCAACCTTTTTTTAGGAAAGCCTCAAATCTGTGGAAAACAACATACAACCCATCTACCATTATTTCTAATAATTTACAGCCCACTTGCTAATTCTTAAGGTTTTTTTGGAGCCCATATTCTTTTTGTTAGCATTACATCCCATATTGTGGCCACAATTAAAAAATTATACGAAATTTTGCATATTTCAGTGTGGTCCGAATTGTTTTTAATCCCGAAATTTCGAGTCACGTTCAAACTGATTTTAAAAATAAATGTATATCGATATAAAATCCAACAAATTGTCCACGCATAAAAATCAATGCAATTTAAAATCTCGAAATGAAAAAAAGAAATTTGAAACTAATTGCCGGTTTGATGTGTTTTAAAATGTACATCCCATTTCTCATTCTTGATAGGCCATTTTCTCGGCCAAGAATGAAGCTCTCCTCGTCTTGAAAGATTTGCATTAGCAGGCACGATAAAGCGACTTACTTGGCAAATCACAAAAAAACTAGGATAGCCATTTTGGAAAGAAAAAAAAAACTACTAGGCTGATGCATGGTAAACATAAAAGAGAAGGCTGTCTAGAGCAGGCGGAGTGCCTTACAGCCAGTTGACACCTTGCTTCATCTAAAAAACAAATTAGATAAATGCCACTCCAATTATGGCAATTCATAAAAATGCCACTGCAATTTCCAAAGTTTAAAAAATGCAACTGCAATTTTTGCAAACTTTCAGCATACTTGCAATTTGCAAACTTTGAAAAATGCCACTCCGGACTTGAAAAATGCCCTTTGGAAATGGCATGAAAGGGCATTTTTCAAAGTTTGGAAATTGCACCGACATTTCTCGGAAACACCAGATTTGGAGTGGCATTTATCAAATTAACCCAAAACAAAAAATAACTGGGCGATCTGCTGGGTCCTTGGTGTCAGCCGCTCATTGTGCAATTCTCTCGTTTATTGACTATGTTGACAATGGCATGGGACCCAGATGTCAGAAATCCATTAGGAGGAGCCATTTTTTATTGGCTTGAAATAAGGAGGCACTTTCTTGCATACTGCCATGACCTTGGCGGGTCCCTAACATCATCCTCTCCATGTACAATCATCTCCACGATTGTGTGCAGCGTCAACTTGGTAGGCCAACAAGTCAGCCTCTAAACCCGTGGAGGACAAATACAACCCATTTAAAAAATAACAGCCCATTCCATATGTTCAAGCGGAAAGTTCAACATTGAGCAAAAAGTAACAGTCTGATCCAGGTATAGAGAATCTTGAACTTCCACGTTAACAACCATCATAGCCAAGTTAACTATCTACTCCCACTAATACTGTAGTAGCGTACAAGTACTAACTTACTCTTAGCTAACTAGAAGATGCCGGCCGCCATCTGCGATACACGCTAAACGCCGGCACCGGCGTCCTCCGCCTTGCCTCGGACTTGCCAGAGGTGCGATAGGGAGCGTTGCTCGTGCCCGTTGGCCCTTTCCATGCCGGCGTGGTCCACCGAAGCTTCGGCTTCTAAGCGGGAAACCCACTTGACGAGCTGGTAGTAAAAATCGGCGTCGCGAACGCGTGCGTGCCCGACAACCTCTAGGGCTATTTGCCGGGCGCCGACCTCCACGTAGTCGGCCCAGTTGTGGGCGCTCTGCTCGCGACTCAGAGCGTCGGTGCGCTACTACTCCATGTCCCAATGGCAGCACAAATTGACAATACGCTGCTCCTCCGCCAAGTGGTCGCGCTCCAACAACTCCTGCTCCTCCGCTAGGCGGTCACGCTCCAACAAGTCCTTGATCTCTGCATTGCCATCTAAAGACCGATAGAATGCCTCCTCCCTCTGTCTTCCTTCCGATGGAAAACCGAACACTAGTTTCGGCGGTGACCGCCTCCGGCCCCTCGCCTACTCAGCGGGCGAGGCGGGGGCATGGCGGGCGATGGCGAGAGAGGATAAGTGGCGAGCAACGTCCGACCGTTGGGGGCTTATTAGGATAGGGTGAGTTGGGTCACGGTGCCACCGGAGAAGGCCAGGAAACATTACTTATAGGCGGAAGGTAGCGCGACGGTCATCGGAATGCAATGCATAAGAAGGCATGGTTTAGCACGCCAGCTTGCCGTGGAAAACTAGAGAAACTGAAATTATGACTGTGACATCCCGTCCCATCCATCTTTGGGTGCATGCGCTGGCATAATGCCAGTCGAGTGCACTCGAATCATCTCCATCCTTGTCAATAATGATTCCACAGATTTAAAAGGCCTGCAACAATTAAAGTGCATCTTTTTTCGCATCAATTAGCTGCCTTAATTACGGCTGGCTGCATGCAGGCACTCAGAATCCCTCGCAGCCGATGCGGGCAGCATGCAGCGAGTCGCAGCCAAGGGCATTAGTTAATGAACTTTAGCTAGGAGATAAGGCATTTCGCGAGCGTTTTATTTGGCGGTTTCTTTAGATTCGCATGACATTTTCTTGAGCAGCTTGTCGGTTTCTTGAGAGGTAGGCATTTTTATTCAAAAACTGCCGCCGGATCTTCGCGTGCTAACTAAAACTGCCGAGGCGCATTAGTAGGCTAGCTAGTGATCAATCGGTAACTTGTAAACAACGGCGAATAGAAATAAGGAATTGTTAATGCATCTCAATGATTCACGGATCATATACAAATATGTAGCTCAAAAGCAAAGATCAGCCACTTGGATCTTGCGTCGCAACTAAAACCAACTAGTACGATTCCCATACATAAGATCAACATGTTAATGCATCTCAATGATTCACGGATCATATACAAATATGTAGCTCCAAAAGAAAAGATCTAGAAAAACATTTGTTCTTCCTACTAACATGGATGCTTCTCTTGGCCAACATTCAAAACAAATTTGAAAGACAAATTTTTTTGTGAAGTCTACAATTCCTCTTGCAAGCGTAAGTGGTTTCACCAACAGTGGAACCATGAGAATGAACCACACATGATGGAGGAACATCCTTTGCAATATGATTTGGTCTTCTCTCGATCCTGCAGCGAGACTATTTTGAATACAAACTTTAACTTAGGCAAAATGATGCCCATTGTATAATTAGACCAAAGCAATGAAGCACCTAGTGTTGGCCAATAAATAATGCAATTACTACTTTTCTGCAGTCCATGAAGTGACTATCCAATCTTTCTGTGTCTATTTTCAAATGGCACTGCATGCAGTGACTATACTATTCTCTTGTGCAGTTCAACCAAAATTGCGGTCACTTTGTGTGTTTGCCAAATAGCAACGGGCAGACATCTCTGTCTACACAAATATCAAGCATCTAGTAAACATATACCCCACCTTGTATTTTCTATTTAAACATGTCTCTTCCGCTTAGCATCTGTCATGTTTTGCACTGGACAATTTGATACAATCATGTTTTGCCCTGGACAATTTCATACTGAATTGATTTGCTGGTTCGAGCGAAATATAAGCGCCTATTCTTCATCGGACCAAGGATATCCATGTTCGTAGTGATGGAAGAGGTGAAATCGATACAACGAAATTGAGCATCCAATCATTGAATCCTGTCCTGCACCTCCAATGTAGGTCCACCACCTTAATAAATTCACATGCAAACCACTAGTATTACTATCTAATGATAGTACAAAAAGAGTAGCAAGATAGTAGCAAACAATGTACCTTCATAATGAACAGCTCGTAGAGCCACCAATTGGATATAAAGATTTGGAAGAAAACATGCTCCTAATGTTGAACCAGTTGGACTTTTTGTACAGTTCCACTAAAATTAAGCATCCCTGTTTGCATAGATATTGAAAGTGTGATTACTATAAAAGTGGCACTAGTTGAAGCATAGACTCACAAATATAAGCATTCCAATTTCTTAATGGGAAAAAAGGTAGCAAGACTGTTTCTAACCACTGTTTGAAGGAATAAATAAAGGCAACAACAACGGTGATGTCGAGAAAGGCATATATAGTTCTTTACGGAAAGAATGATCGATTCTGACCTTTCCTCTTATTTTAAGCATATTTTGTGCGGTTCAACTAAAATAAAATGCCATCACCGCCTTGACAATTCGGTGACAACATGTCAGAAGGAAATGACTTAACATTACATCATGATGTCGGTATGTAGTCGGCGGGCATTAGAGACAAACATAGAGACCTCCTCCGGTAACATAATGAACATTAATTTTAACAAAGGTGTGACTAGCTTTACCGGGATAATTTGAGTGAACTCTACACCCTCTGTTCCTTAATATAAGATGTTTTCGTGGTTCAATTTAAAGTACCCAAACGTCTAGTATTTAGAAAAATAGGTAGTAGTTTTCTTGAGCACATATCTGGGAAAGCTTGCCACACTTTATTTATGTCCATATGCTAACGCAACACCATTCTAATACTACAAATATACACTAATCCGATTGGCTAGTGCAACAAAGAGAGTAGTTATTTTATTATAGGGTACAATACAATGGTTTTCTTGAGCAGATTTCAATAAACTCTAACCTTTGGAAGATTTCTATAAGAATTAACAATACAAAATGTAAAGGTAACAAGTTTCAGCATTGGTATACTAGCTGTGCATGAGCATTAAACCAAATACCAAAGTCTGAAGGTAACTAGCATTATTAACTAATGACAGTATAAAAATTGCAAACCACGTACCTCCAAGGTAAATATCATTTCAAACTCGGGGGTACCTTAAAAATTGCTATCCCAATCTTGATAATCGATCAAACATAAAAACTTGATCGAACGAATCAAGAGAACAGCCGGAGGAGGAGGTGCACACTCCTGACCTTTCCTCTTATCTTCATAATTTTTAATGCAGTTTAACCAAAATAAAATGACATCAGCGCCTTGCATTTTGGTGACACTGTACAAAAAAATTAACTTATCTCATGAAAGTGAGGTATGTAATCTATAAGCATTAACAGTGCAAAAATCTAAAGGTAGTAACAAGTTTCATCATTGGTATCTTTGGTACGTGCAACAACATTAGAATGCCTTAGCTGAAAAATCTTTAATACATCCACAATCAACAGCTAACCCTGAAATAATCCAGTGACATTACATGGCATTGCTTAAATTTATCGGTGGCATTAGACTGAATGCGGCATTAGTTAAATGTGGCATCACTTTAGCAGTAGCATTGCTTGACTTGACTTTGGCGTTATACTAACGACAAAAAGTGACAATAAGAGCATGGGAGGCCCATTCGGATAGTGGGCGCACCAGTACGATGTACCTCCATGGACACATAGAGTGGTGAGGGAGGTATGGTTGCCCAGAGCAACAAATATCCAGGCAACATATGTAGATTATGTCCCATTTTTGTTCTCTTTAGCCACCTTTTTCCTATGTGAGCACAACAAACCGATCGACCAGGTCATTCTCTATTGCATTGTCATGCCTTTCTACCCTTCTTCAACCAAGAGACACGAGACTGCTCCTTAGCTACTGATTTTCCCCTTTTCAACCTAGATGCGGGTTCGATGCCTATTCTCTTGGGCGATGCAGTCTCCCTTCCTTTCCTTATTCAACCCGAGACATGGATTAGTCTGCATGAAGTAGGGTTTCCTTTAATAGTGCAAATTAAGGTTTTCCTCTGCGTGACCAGCAGAGCGAGAGGATAGCAAATTGGGAAGATGGTGGAGTGGAAAAAGATCCACATGCAGCGACGTGGCAGATGGGGCAATAGAACAAGGGTATGGTTCGAAAGGAGGTAGCATACCTGAGGGTCGGCGGGAAGTGGCTTCGCTCGTGGTCGTCGTCCTCCGCACGCACTACGGCAACGAGCTTGGGGACGGAAACCATCCCTCGCGAGCGCTAGGTCTGAGAGGACGGCCTTGTCGTCAGTGCGTGACCTTGCTCGCCAATGACGAATGCGTCAACGTTGCACGTCCTTTTCTTCCCGGCGGATCTGTGACCACCGGTGACGAGGGAGAGAGAGGCCGTCTTTTTTATATCTGGAGAGAGGGTGATAGTATGAGAAGCAAGTGGGCAGCCCTTAGCAAGAAAGCTCTGAAGCTCCAGCCTATATATCTTTTTTACTACTAGTACTAGAGGTGGAGTAGTGGTAGAGTAGTTTATATTTTCTCTGCAAACAGTACCAATTAGTCGTGCTTCAAAACTGAACGGCATGCCATTAAAAAAATAAAGGTCAATAACTAATGCGGCACTTCGAGCCAATGCGGCCTGATCACATTTTGCACGAGAAATTACACACCATGTTTCGTTGACATGTGGTCCCGTTCCAACATGTCAGTGATACGACGACGAGTCCTTTTGTACAGCTTCCGAAAGGACGTGTAGGCCGGGGCGCCTCTTTGTGTACCATGGCAAACTGGCAACTGTCCATCGACTCTTCGCCTTTCCCTCTCGATTTGGAACTTCTTTCGCACGCTCTTCCTCCCTCCTCCATTTGCCTTCACCCTTCCTTCTGCCATTGTTCGATCGTATTCTCCATGGAGGGAACAAGCCGGAAACGACCCCGTTATTCTTGCCCGATCGAAAGATGACATGGTGGGGAACTCATTGATCGGTCGACGTCATCACCTCGGCTAGCATGGCAGGTTCGTTCAAGACCATTCTCGACTCAACTAATAACATCATTACAAGGAACCCAAGGGTCCAGGAGCGGTTTGATCTCCCTTATCTTCTTCGCTATAAGCCTGTTCGCATGGGCGTGGACGATGGAGGCCTCGCCTTGTGCAAGTTGATGCCGCTTGATAATGATACGTGTGATGTCAATATGCCATCGCTTAAGGGTAAGGCACAGGCTGGCGCCAAATGGAGATTGGGTTGTTTATATTGGGTACAATTGCGAGTGGGAACTTGTGAATGTGTACACTCATCAGTGATTCCACTTCCAAAAATCTCGAGTGCCACGAGGTTGAGCACACAGATGATCTACGTACGTTCAAATACGATCATGGTGGCTGTCATCTACAGAAGATAGCAATTTGTTGAGTTCCCAACCGCTCTTGGAATTACAAGAACTATGAAGTTGTTGCTATCTTTGACAAGCTTGTTGCCGTCATTACTGATTCCACGGTTCGTCCATGGATATTGCTCAAAAATCAGTTTCTGTACACGGATGATGAGTACTACGATGCAATTGAATACGAGGATGTTGTGTTTGCTTCCACCACTCGTGGCACTGTTTTTGCATGGGATCCTCGTAGTTTTGGTACATTTGTCTTCCACTGTAATTATAATTGTTTCATCCACATGCATGCGGGTTAGCAAGTTTCCCTTTACTAATTAACCTTCTTCTTGTGTTTCCAAGGTCATGTGAACATTCCACCACCTATACTTGAAAATTTTTATAACCAAGGGGGAGATGACGATGGTGATGATCACGATCATGAGCACGAGCAGGACTTATATACTCAGTGGCGTCTGGCAAGTAATTCCAATGGATCACCTCTTCTTGTCTGTATACAGTGCACTGAGGTTGTTACTACTAAGGGAGCACGTGTTGTCTCCCATGGTCGCCCTCTCCGGACCTATTCCAACACCCGTTGCAGGGTATTTGGGATGGATACTAGTGTGCTAGCGCCAACACCTTCTCCCTGGTATAGTATTGATAGTGTTGGAGAAAACTTGCTCTTCCTTGGACCAAACTATCCAATGATGGTTAAAGGCGATCCAGCTCTTTGTTGACAGAACGTTACTACCATTTATGAGAAGCAACTGTATCTATACCTCGGACATTGCGGTGGTTCCCTACCACACTCACGATATATGCCGCTTGACTGGATGATCGATCTGCGTTACTCTCAATATTGACAATAGCTGGCCCTTCCCAGAGCACCTATGGTTCAAAGCAAGCGTTTCCAACGCCAAGGATTAGTTGAGTTGAAGTTCATTTCATTGCTTGTTATTTGTTTTGTGATGAAAACTTCAGTATTTACTAGAATGTTTTGTTGGAAATAATCTATAATCCAACATGTATCATCGTTGTCGTTGTGTGTTGATGACTTGTTGTATGTAATGAATGGTACATTTGCAAATGCGTGTCATAGACTCAATTTATGAATGGTTTTCTAGTCACTTCTTGGAGTGTGAGTACTATAGTAGTATAGCCAGCATCCCCTTAGTATATGAAGCTGCCACATCACATAGAGCCTACCTAATATTGGAGTATGCTAGTCCTCCACAGGCACGCTGCTTCAAATGGCGGAGGAAGTGAGAGGTCGCGTCACCTTGTGTCCAGATCTAAGATGCCACGTGTACCAGATGAATGACTCCAAGTTCGACCACCGTGATGCTAGGTGCGAGCCGAGGAACACTGTTGGAGAGACCCCCTCATAATTTTCCTACATTGGTCGTTTGATTCATAGGATAGAATGTTATAGGATTTTTTTCCTATGTAATCATGTTTTAATTGGCAATCTAGCATCCACTCCAACTTTTGTTTCACTTCCTTTGATCCTCTGAAGAGAGTACTTGCTCTAAATGATGTGCCGCTGCAAGAGCCGCCTATATTAATTAACCATGCTCTAAAAAGGTGGACCAGCTTTGGCTATAGTTGTACTGTACTAGGTTAGTAGGTGACCTTGCGCTTGGCTCTTCTCCTCTTCTGGAAGTCGAAAAATAATGATGGTACTACAGTAGTACTTCTGGCAATCTGACACCAAATGAACTGCTGCATGTCCACCGCTTGTAAGCAAAAGTTTCTCCTCGTGCTGCGAGCCACCGCGCACGCGTTGGCGAGGGAGAAGGCGTAGTAAGCAAGATTCTCGTCATTCTGCGAGTTGACGGGACACATAAAAGTTACGTACTTATTATTACTCTCTTCAAAAAGGGCCGACCATGTCCATGGCTACCATCCTGTGCTCTGCCATTGAGTATGTGCACTATTCACATGCCATCGAGGAGAAAAATATTACGTATTACTAGGTGCCATCGAAGTGCACGACTCACTTACGCACTGCATATCTCCATTTTCTTGCATGACACGCCACCTTGACGCTAGATGTACCGCGTATCATGGAGGCATATAGTATCATTTTTAAAATGGAGGCATATAGACGTCCCGCGTGTCGGCAAAAGTATGAGAAAAGCTCATGTATTAAACGAAAGAGCAGAAGAACATAGATTCCTGATGACCGAGAAGGAGCAACAAACCTCGGGGTGGAGCGTCTGCACTCATAATATTTTATATTATTTAGAAATATAAAATCAACCAAATCTCTCCATGTTCCTATACCATTCTATAGTATGAGAATAACTTTGAACGTAAGCCATTGATTCACTCTATCCAATGGTCATAGTTGGAAAATCCAAACAAAACCAAGCATTGGATCAACTCTTTTTTCGAGATCAACTATTTTAGCACTTAGATTGTTGCCGCCTGCCCACCTAGCCCACCTATATATCCGCTCACGTGTGATGACCACAGGAGCTATCCACTCAGATTGTATGTTCAAGAAATAAAGGTCGATAACTAATGCGGCACCTCGGGCCAACGCTGCCAGATCACATTTTGCACGAGAAATTACACACCATGTTTTAGTGACATGTGGTCCCATTCCAACATGTCAGTGAGACGACGACGAGTCCTTTTTACAATTTCCGAAAGGACGTGTAGGCCGGGGCGCCTCTTCGTGTACCGTGGCAAACTGGCAACCGTCCACCGACTCTTCGCCTTTCCCTCTCGATTTGGAACTGCTTTGCCATGCGCTCTTCCTCCCTCCTCCATTTTCGTTCACCCTTCCTTCTGCCATTGTTCGATCGTCTTCTCCATGGAGGGAACAAGCCGGAAACTTGACCTGTTATTCTTGCCCCGATCTGAAAGATGACGTGGTGGGGGAACTCATTGATCGGTGTGACGTTATCACCTCGGCTAGCATGGCAGGTTCGTTCAAGACCATTCTCGACTCAACTAATAACGTCATTACAAGGAACCCAAGGGTCCAGGAGCGGTTTGATCTCCCCCTATCTTCTTCGCCGTGACCACCTGGTGGCCTTGAGGGGCGAGGAAGCCTCTCCTTGTGCAAGTTGATGCCGCTTGATAATGATACATATGATGTTAAGATGCCATCGCTTGAGGGCAAGGCTTGGGTAGGCGCAAATGGAGATTGGGTTGTTTATATTGGGTACAACTGCGAGGGGGAACTTGTGAATGTGTACACTCGTCATGGGGTTCCACTTCCAAAAATCTCAGACTGCCCGGAGGTTGAGCACACTGGTATTCTACGCATGTTCAAATACGATCATGGTGACTGTCTTCTATGGAAGATAGCCATTTGTCGAGTTCCCAACTGCTCTTGGCATTACAGGAACTATGCAGTTGTTGCTATCTTCGACAAGCTTGTTGCCATCCTTCATGGTTCGACTGGATGGATATTGCTCAAAAATCAGTTTCTATACACGGATGTGTACTATGATGCAATTCAATACGAGGGTATTGTGTTTGCTGCCACCACTCGTGGCACTGTTTTTGCATGGTATCCTCGTAGTTTCAGTATGTTTGTCTTCCACCATAATTATAATTGTTTCATCCACATGCATGCGAGTTAGCAAGTTTCCCTTCTCTACTAATTAACCTACTTCTTGTGTTTCCAAGGTCCTATGAACCGTCCACCACCTATACTTGAAAATTTTTATAACCAAGGGGGAGATGACGATGGTGATGATCACGAGCATGAGGATGAGCAGGACTTATATACTCAGTGGCGGCTGGCAACTAATTCCGATGGATCACCCCTCCTTGTATGTATACAGCCCACTGCTGATGTTACTACTAAGGAAGCAGGTGTTGTCTCCCATGGTCGCACTCTCTGGACCTATTCCAACACCCGTTGCATGGTATTCGAGATGGATACTACTGTGCTAGCGCCAACACCTTCTCCCTAGTACAGTATTGATAGTCTTGGAGAAAACTTGCTCTTCCTTGGACAAAACTATCCAATGATGGTGAAAGGCGATCCAACTTCTGTTGACACAACGTTACTACCATTTATGAGAAGCAACTGTATCTATACGTTGGACATTGCGGTGGTTCCCTACCCTGGTCGTGATATAGTAGGCCGCTTCAGCCTGGATGACCAGTCCTGCGTTGGTCTCGATATTAAAAATAGTTGGCCCTTCCTAGAGAATCACTTGTGGTTCAAAGCTAGCGTTTCCAACACCGAGGATTGGTTGAGTTGAAGTTCATTTCATTGCTTGTTATTTGTTGTGTGATTAAAACTTTAGTATTTATAATGTATCCTTGTTGTCGTTGTGGGTTGATGACCTGTTGTATGTAATAAAATGATATGCCTGTGATAAACTTACTAAATTTATGAATGGCTTTCGAGTCACTTCTCTGAGTGGGTGATGCGACGAGGCAAAAAATATTTTCCAAATACATAATTGTACGTGCATTGCAACAGGTTCGTATGAGGCCAATCAACAATAGTATACTATTTGTACTAGCTTCACATGCTGCACTATCTCTACGTCTACGTACGTAATACAACAAGTTTTAAACATGAGACCAGCGACCCATCCTCACAAAGAACACTTTTTAACCTAGCACAGACTCCAAGAAATTTGGCCACAGTGTGAGGTGGGCCATATGTTAATGTGTTTGCTGTACGTAACCAGCACCTCGAATCCTCGATACTACTACTATAAGTAGTAGGAGTAGTAGGGTGGCATGGGCCAGAACAAGCATTCACGTCCAGGAGTACGGCACATGCCACTAGCACAACTTCCATCTGACACCATATTTCTTGGAGTCCATGCAACAACAATCTCTTCAACCTCGTCGTTTGTCTAACTCAGCCATCGCGCAGCGGGCGAGGTGGGGGTTTGCCGATAGTCGGTTTCCTCAACTACGGTCCCACTTGTAAGGCCAACTCCAAAGCACGACCCCAAACAGACCTTCGTTTTTCCCGGATTCTGTCTGTTTGGGTAGGGCAATGGGGTCGTGCCCGGGCCATTTCTCAGATGCGGTGGCCGTGCGCCGAATGCGCGGATGCATCCCGGCCGCGTACATTTTTCTTTGCAAACACATATCTTTTTTTCATCATTGATTTTTTGGTACATGGAAATGCATCACCAAAATTTTGACTAGAAAAGCAAGACCAAAGAAAAGAAGAACCACAAGAATACATTTTAGAAGATATCCAACTTCCATAACTGCTCCTGTAAGTTGGATTAGTGCCTTCTCGATGCATTCATTGTTTATCTAGGATCGATCTTGCGTGCTTCTTTATTCTTCGAGTGTAAAGAAGTAGACGTGCCTAGCCTCTATTCTATCAACAAGTGCACTAGTCTCTTCTCTAGCCTCTATGCTAGCTAAAAGTGCTAGAACATCTACTAAATTGCGCTCTATCAATATATTGTTGTACTCTTCTTCCCAATACCAAAACTTGCATCCATTCTACACAATAAAATTTTAAGTTAGCACAACTAGTCTAATCCGAGAGCACAACCGAAGATCTGGTCGAGTTCTTCCTCCTTTTGCCGAGACGTGGGACATCCAACATCCAAGTCGTGTCATGCAAGAAAATAGAGTGGTAGTTGAAGCCACGTGATGTGCATCTTGGGTTAAACTATAAATAGAATCTTACTACTCTTGAATAACTCCAAAAGCGGCCACCGAAGATCTTTATTGGATTTGTTTTTCATCGACAACACGTCGAGGTGAAAGATGTGCAGGTTCAGTGGGTCCTCTTGCGTTTTCACTGACATGTGGGACCGCATATGAGCAAATAGATGATGGGCTCCGCGTGTCTGCTGGCTGTCTGAGAAGAGAGATAGAGGAGGGCTGAGCATGGACTCCAGGAAATTTATTCTACATAACCAGCACCTCGATATAGTGGGGTGGCATGGGCCATAACTAGCATTCATTTCTAGCAGTACGGCACACGCCACCCACACGAGTCCCATCCAACACCAATTTTCTTGGAGTCTGTGCTATAGCCATCTCTTCTCCCTCTTGTTTTCTCAGCCATCGCGCGGTGGGCGGGGTGGGGGTTTGCCGATAGTCGGTTTTCTCAACTACGGTCCCACTTTTAAGTGAAAATGCAACACAACACGCATTCCCCCTTGAGCGGCGTGCCGGACCAACCGTGTGGGGGTGCGGCGCGAACACGGCAGGCTTTTCCTTTTGAACTTGTAACTTGTAAAATTTGGTTATGCTCCATGGCTCGACCGATAGATAGAAATAATGATTTTCCCTAGAGTAATGAGAAGTTTGGTTCTGGCATGGTTCATGCATGGAGTACGTACGAAAATTATGAAGTTGATGCAAAAGGTAAGATAATTACTAGTAGTACCATATACTACTACATGGATTTGACGGAAAGATAAACATACATACGGATCCATCAACAACATCCTCACGCCCTAGTGCACCGGGTCACCAATCGACGTGTGAGGAGCAGAGGCGTTGGCAGCAAGCTCAACGTGCTTCTGAACAATGCCCTCCAAGGTTTCCCTGCAGTCCAAGAAGGCCAGCGTCCTATCGTCCTCCTCTTGCATGTAGTAGTCCTTGTGGAAAATTTGTGCGTAGACGTGGGTGATTATGTCGATGGTGTCTTGTCTTTGCGCCCGGTAGCCTTGGCGAAACACGACCTCGAGGTGGACATTGTCCGGCGTATGACGGCGAGCGATCGCAGGGCCACCAGTGCGTCAAAGAGGTTGTCACCATAGAGGCCGTTGAGGGTGGCAGGCATCACAGAGCCTGGGCGCGTGGGCTGGAGGCATACGTCAAGGTCGTCCGCGAGCTTCTTGACGACTGTGAACTTGTCGAGGAAGCCAACGAGGACCTCGTCGAACAAGGAGACAAAGTTGTCTTCCAAGCGGCCCCTCGCCCTGGAGGCCTCAAGCACTACACAGAGGCGTTCCTCGGTCTTGGCAGCGGCGCGTCGTGGACCATCAGCACGGCCGGTGATGCTCGCGCTCATCGCCTCCATGGGTCTAGCTTCTTGTCAACTGATCTTGCGATTAGAGTGATCACTCTTGCCCTTGGGTGCGTAGGTGCGTAGGATTTCATAGATTGGATTGGCGGGAGCCTTTATATGAGAAGTGCAGACTGCGTTGAATTCATGTGCGTGTTGGCCTTCTACTCCTCGCCCCTCTACTGCACCTGCCTTTGGCTGTATGACTGGTTGGCCGTCCACCTGTTGGGCCCACGTGTCATACACCCAAAGGTAGGTGCAGTAAGTCAATGAAGCTGCGTCCCCCTCCGTGCCGGTGCAGTATAGTCATCTCATCGGACCTCTAGTTGGGGCCAAACAAGAGAACTTTGATGTTTACTGGTTTATTGGTCCCCTTTGCATTTTGTGCCAAGTTTTTACCTTTGATTTAACTAATAAAATGTTATGCATGTAACCAAAAATGTTGTGTAAGTCACCTTACGAAAACCAAATAATCCCAAAACACTTAGGCACGGTACATTAACTCCCTCCTCGTTCTTATTTCGTGACATATCAACCAATGAGAGACGTGGGCCGTGCATGCTTTCAGTGACTTGAGACTACCAAACATCACATGCAGTGGTTAGTTCATTGCATGTAATCCTATTAAGTAGCAAAAAGACATTAAGTTATTGTTGGATCACGGGTTCCGGCAAAACCCTTGAGGTTCGAACACTGGGGTGCGCACAAAGATCTCTCCTCTCCCACGCTCTCACACTCCACGATCTCACAGACTAGCTCACCGAACCCAAAGAACACGAGGACACAAGATTTATACTGGTTCGGGCCACCATTGTGGTGTAATACCCTACTCCAGTGTGGTGGTGGTGGATTGCCTCTTGGGCTGAGGATGAACAGTACAAGGGGAAGAAAAGCCTCCTAAGGTGAGGTGTTCTTGTGCTTGGTGGGTGTGTGGATGAACTGAGTGAGTTCGAGACCCGTTCTCCCTTCCCTACTACGGTGGCTATCCCTATTTATAGAGGCCCCGGTCCTCTTCCCAAATATTGAGAGGGAAGGGATGCCACAATGGTCGAGTTTGAAGGGGGACAACTAGTACAACTTATCCTGACAAAACTAGTCTTTGCCTGCCAAAGGCTCTGGTGGTGACGCCGTCTTGGGCTCCACGGTGACCTCCGTCCTGCTGGTCTTGGTCTCCTTGCACCGATGTGGAAACCTTTGCTTGACGCCACGGTACTACTCACCTGCGCTTGCCTCCTTAGCACCAAAGAGAAAGCAAGGACAATGTGCGCGCTGACGCCCGCCTGGCCTTGGTCGTCATCGCTTACGTCATGAGAACCTCGCGAGGTTTGCCTTGCCTTGATCTCTCCGCCCCTCACGAGCCAGCCTGGTGAGGCCGTTACCTAGGAGGTCTTGTGTCATCCGCCTCACGGGGCTTGGCCCCTCGCGAGGGTCTTGAGTGCTTGCTGGCAAAGATGGGCCGTACGGGGCCACTTGCGGAGCCACGCCGTGGACCGCAGGCAGGCAAGTCTAGGGACCCACGTTCCCAGAACGCCGAAAGTAGCCCCCGGGCCCAAGGCGCACTCGGACTTGACTTCGAGGCAAAGCCAAATGGAAAGTGCGGAGTGCCGCGGGCCCCAATAGCCCGCGGCCATGGTCGACGAATGGCGGTTGATTGGGCGTGGGCGTCTCCGCTTCCCCACGCAGCCTCGGCAACTGTCCGACTTGACGAGTCCCTACTGCATGCAAGGAAAAACCAACATTACCTGCGATCGTGGGGGGTGCTGGTTGGCTTTCTCCTGCTATAAATGGGGAGGGGGGGGGGGCGGAGCCCCCGTCGCCCATCTTTTCCCATTCCGCTCGCTTCCCCCCTTTGCTCCATTGCCAGTAGCGACACCAATGTCACCCATCCAAAGGTTTTCCGCTGCGGAGAAAGGAAAGACTCCCCGCGATGAGCCAGGGCTGCTTCCGCCGAAGAAGAGGCCGGTCCACTACCGTGACGTGGTGGTGATGCAGGAGGTGACAACGCCTTGGTGCGAGCGGCCTCCTCCTATGTATCCATTACCCCTGTATGCCCAAGCAGAAGGCTCGGGAGGAAGAGGCGGCGGCCCGGCGCCAGGCGGCCATGGTCGCCGCACCGCGATGGCGCGCATCACCGCCCCCGGAGTCCACGCCGCGGACTCCTCGTGCGAACTTGTGCTGTGGGCGGCGATGCCTCTGCACACTTGGATCCGCTTCCCTTCCTTCTTCTCTGCCGAGATGCCGCCGAGGGGGGCCCTCGAGCTTTGGCTGCCGCACGCCGACTACGACGTGCCGACGACTGGAGCGGAACTTGAAGCCGTCTCCTCGGGCAATATCTTCATGACCCGAGGCTGGGGTGAGGTCACTCGAGTGTGACGTGCGGAAGGCGCCCTCGCGATCCACTACAAGTACGATGGCGCCTCCACACTGTCCTTCAAGGTCTTCGACGCAGAAGGCCGCCGCCTGGAGTGCTGCTCCGGAAGGGGCCGGCAGGATGGCGTCGCAGCAGGGGGGCCTGCTGTCTGCATCGCCAACGGCTCCTCTGGTAGCAGCAGCGACGCTTGGGAGTCCAACGATTCTCCCGAGCTCTACGAGACTCCGGAGACGAGCGACGACAGCTACGTGCCCCCAAGCTCTCGCCGCGCCAGGAGCAAGGCAGCAGCGTCTGGCCGTCGCCGCTGCTGATCTGGATGAGGTTGGCGCCAGCCTCCCATGGCCCACTGTTGATGATGGCGTCAGCCAATGTGGCGCGTATAGATAGGGCTCCTTGAATTTCCTTTCTTTTGTTCCCTGCAAGGAATCAAAAATAGCCCCGCGGGGGTGTGTAAAGGGCCTGTAATGTCTTTTGTTGATATCATCCGTATTATGAAATTGGGCGAGTGCGTGCCCTGTTCCGGCTCGGTTTTCCCTTTCTATCCTCGCGATGGCTTGGTGCTCTCTGTTGTGAGCCCTGGTCCCCGTGCAGCCTGCAGCCGTCCGCCGGTATGCTGTGTCGCGATGCCGTGGTCAAGGCCAGGAGGTGAGTGGCCGAGGTCGATGAAGAGCTCTGAGTCGCGATGCTCAGGAGGTCCCCTTTAGCGGCATAGCGGCCACCGAAAGGTAAGAAAGGGAGGCGACATTGCTGCAACAGAGCTGTAGCAAGTGAGGATCCCGTGTCATAGCGATTGGTGGATTCCGAGCGCGAACTTATCTTGGTAGTCTGGAGTAGTTTCCTTGCGTTGCGTCAACTCATGCATGGCGGTCGTGGCGCAGCTAGGTTAGGCCCGTACGAGTCTCCTCCTCTTCCCCACGCACTCCTTCGTGCTCTACGTCCTCAGGTCCCGGCCCTCGAGCGAGCTCAGCCGCCGCTGGTATGCAAGGTTGCGATGCCGTGGTCAAGGCCAGGGGGTGAGGGCTGGAGAGCCAGTAGGAGCTCCTGAGTCGCGATGCTCAAGAGCCACCCTTTTAACACGCAAGCGAATCGTATGGGAGGAGAGGGAGCCCGCGGCACCGCCCGCTGTTGTCCTCGAGAGGTTCCTGCAAGTCAACACGAGGGGCACAGATTGCCATTATAATTGCCGACCGGCCACTGGTTGCTCCGTGGGAGAGTGAAGGCACTAAGGGCCTGGTGAGGTGCCGGTGTGAGCAGCTCCCGTGGTGGGTGACAATTAGGCAGGTGATAATTGCAGATAGATCAAACATGAGAAGCAAACTAGCTTGGGTAAATGTACGAATGATTCATGCCACTGGGTCGGAACCGAGCGGCTTGGGGATGATGCAGCCCGTGGGGCGCCCCCAGCAAGGTAGGCTAAAGATGTAAAGGGATACATGCCACAGGGACGGACCCACGCAGCCTGGAAATGATGCCGCCCGAGGGGCGCTCCTAGCTAAAAGAACTTGAAAGATGTCACCTGGTTACGTCGTGGAAGGGGTGTTGGGGAAGCCGAAGATGCGTGGTGCAGGGGTTGCTCCTCATGAGCCACCGGGATCCTGAGCCTCAGGAGGCCCTGGGGGTCCAGGTGATTCCTTGAGGACTGTCTCCATCTCCGCCAGGACTGCGTGATGCCTGGCCTCCTGAGCCGCCAAAATGCTCCGCAGGCCGCGCTGGAAGGCGGATGACACACTCGGCAGGCCAAAGGGCATGCGAATGTAGCTGTGAGGTGGGCCCTCGCAGCGTCCCACGCGCGAAGGCCAGAAGGGCTCCTGAGATGCGGCTCTGTTGAGCCCTGGGACGTCGATGCAGACGCGCAGCCCAACATCCTTGCCTGGATGAGGAGCTGCGCCCGGTGAGCGGTGGTCGCCGTGCATGGCTCTTGCATCCTGCACTTCTCAAGTGGTCTGGGCAATGAATTCCTGAGCGCCGGACGCTCCTCGTCCGGTGTCCTCCTGAGGGAAATGTGTTGCAAAGCACGCCTCCAAATGGTGCCTGAGCGCCTCCCTCGTGACGTTGGCAAGGTCTGAGGCCCTCTAGAAGAGAGCCCCCGAGCCCTGCCCGAGGAGGGCGCCGGGCGCGCCTTCCTATGCAATGGAGGGAGGCGCCCCAGGCGCGGGCACTGATCCTGACGAGGTACCACTTGCGGTGCTACTCTTCTGAGGTCCGGCACGGAGTAGCTGCTTCTTCTTCTTGGGGATGACCTCAGGAGGGTACTGCGCTACGTTGTTGTCGGGGTCTTGGACTGACGCTGCTTGGAAGGCGCGCCCGAGGGAGCACACCGCATCTATTTCCTCGCAGGGGACTGTGATGATCCCACTGCTTCCTGTCATCTTGAGGATGTTGTAGCCATGGTGCATTACTGCCATGAACTTGGCCAGGGCCGTGTACCCGAGGATGGCATTGTATGGCAGCCGGATGTGAGCGACGTCGAAGTCGATGAGCTCGGTGCGGTAGTTGTTGCGTTCTCCAAAGGTGACGGGAAGGCAGACCTGCCCTAATGGTGTGGTGGAGCCATCAGTCACTCCTGAGAAGGGCTTGGTAGGCTGAAGTTGATCGTATGGTACTTGAAGGCTGTTGAACGTCTCGACGGACAGGACGTTGAGCCCTGCGCCGCCGTCGATGAGGGTCTTGGTGACTTGTACGTTGCTGATGACGGGTGAACAAAGCATCGGGAGAGCGCCAGCGGTTGCCGCGCACTTGAGCTGATCTGCCGAACTGAAGGTGATGGCGCACTTGGACCACCTGAGCGGGCGCGTGGCGTTGAGCCTGGGGAGGACTGCGTTAACCTCGCGAGCAAACTGCTTGAAAATGCGTTGAGAGGCTGGGGCTTGAGCTCCACCTAGGATGCAGGCGATCGCACGCAGCTCTTGGAAGCCCCCAGCCCCCTCGTCCTGATGGTGGTCGTCGTTCCTTCTTGGTGGTGGCGGCAGAGGAGGAAGACTGGCTTTGTCCTGAGGGCGGTCCTCGCGAGGCCGATCCCTCCAGGCGCCCTCGCGAGGCTGGTCCTGCCAACGGTCTTCGTGAGGCCGGTCAATCCACTCCTGGCGCGGGCCAAGGTCGTCCCAGCATCCTCCGCCACGTCCTCCTCCTCGGCCGTAGCCCCGGTCTTTGCGCTCGGGGCGTCGACCGAAGTGTCCATCTCGAATGGCCCTGAGCTCTTGACAGTCGTTGTTGTTGTGGCTATGCACGTTGTGGAAGACGCATAATGGTCGGCTGCTCTTGGATGGCTCAGGCTGGTCTCTACTGCGCTTCGTGTCCGGCTCCGCCGCAAGCACAGCCACTCCCTTGCGCTTCACGTCCTTGGCCTTGGCTTTCTTCTCATATGGGTCGGCAGCTGGGAGCTCGAGGAGGGAAAGGCGCCCTTCCTCAGCCCTTGTGCACTTGGTCTCCAGGTTGAACAGCTCCAGGGATGTGCACAGGTCCTCGTGGATGGCGAGCTCCTCCTTCATCTTGACATCGCGGACGCCGTCAGAGAATGCTGAGATGAAGGCCTCGTCCTTCACCTTGGGGATCTTGAGGCGAACGTTGTTCAAGTGCTGGATGTACTTCTGGAGGGTCTCTCCTGGTTGCTGCTTGATGTGGCGCAGGTCACCCGCGACCGGGGAGCGGTCGCGAGTGCCCTGGAACTTGGCGACGAAGCGGTCGCGCATCTCGTCCCAGGAGGAGATCGAGCCCGAAGGTAGGTTTAGGAGCCACGAACGAGCGCAGTCCTTGAGCGCCATGGGAACCAGTTCGCCATGATTTTCTCGTCGCCGTTGACCGCCTCGATGCTCAGCTCTTAGAGCTGCAAGAACTCTGCAGGGTCGGGGGTGCTGTCATAGCGAGGAGGCAGATCTGGCTTGAACTTGACCAGCCAGGCGACGCTACGCAGCTCGGGGGTGAAGGCGCGACAGCCTGCCGTGGTCACCAGGGCCCGCCATGGTGGTGGAGCTTGATCTAGGTGCCTGCGCGCCACCACGACAAGTGGTGCAAGGCCCTGCCGCGGCAAGCGATCCTGACGTGGCGGTGCGAGGAGCGGTGGAGCGTTCTCTTGCGGTCGAGGGACTTCTTGACAGCTTCTTTCTTCACACGCGGGTGCTTGGCGCGGCGGGTCGCACCGTGGGGCCGCGTGCCTTGGTGCCAGGGCACCGTCTCAGTGCAGAGGTGGTGGAGGTGCTCCATGAGCTACGTCGCCCGTAGCCGGAGGTGGACGAGGCAGCGAGAGGGACGGTGCAGGGGAGCCCCCTGCGACGCTGACGAGCTCGACGATGCGGTCCAACCAGTCCTCGTAGTGGTCGTCGACCGGGCGGTAATGTAGGAGCTCGCGCGCCATGAGTAGCGCGGCCTGCGCGTCCGTGGGAGCGCGACGAGCGTGAGACGACGAACCGGCGGGGGTCAGCGACGGAGTGGCGGTGCGGCCATCACGCCGCACCAATGGGTGCAACGAGGACGCCTGCTGCTCATTTCCAGCCGGGCCGGTGGCAGCGTTGGCGGCGGGTGACGAAGAACGACGGCGAGGCCCGCCGACAAGATCCGTCTAGGTGACGCGGGCGGCGAGGGCGGCCCGGTGCTCAGCGCGGGCGCGACGATCGTCTGACATGGTTGTGGTGGAGCGGCGAAACACGGATCGACGAGAGGAAAGCTTCGGCGCGCCCCTACCCGGCGCGCCAAATGTCGGATCACGGGTTCCGGCAAAACCCTTGATGTTCGAACACTGGGGTGCGCACGAAGATCTCTCCTCTCCCACGCTCTCGCACTCCACAATCTCACGGACTAGCTCGCCGAACCCAAAGAACACGAGGACACAAGATTTATACTGGTTCAGGCCACCGTTGTGGTGCAATACCCTACTCCAGTGTGGTGGTGGTGGACTGCCTCTTGGGCTGAGGATGAACAGTACAAGGGGAAGAACGGCTTCCTGAGGTGAGGTGTTCTTGTGCTTGGTGGGCGTGTGGATGAACTGAGTGAGTTCGAGGCCCGTTCTCCCTTCCCTACTACGGTGGCTAGCCCTATTTATAGAGGCCCCGGTCCTCTTCCCAAATATTGAGCGGGAAGGGATGCCACAACGACCGAGTTTGAAGGTGGACAACTAGTACGCCTTATCCTGACAAAAGTAGTCTTCGCCTGCCAAAGGCTTTGGTGGTGACGCCGTCTTGGGCTCCACGGTGACCTCTATCCTGCTGTCCTGCTGGTCTTGGTCTCGTTGCACCGATATGGAAACCTTTGCATGACGCCTCGGTACTCCTCACCTGCGCTTGCCTCCTTAGCACCAAAGAGGAAGCAAGGACACTGTGCGCACTGGCGCCCGCCTGGCCTTGGTCGTCATCGCTTATGTCATGAGAACCTCGCGAGGTTTGCCTTGCCTTGATCTCTTCGCCCCTCATGAGCCAGCCTGGTGAGGCCGCTGTCGAGGAGGTCTTGTGTCGTCCGCCTCGCGAGGCTTGGCCCCTTGCGAGGGTCTTGAGTGCTTGCTGGCGAAGATGGGTCTTACAGGCCCACTTGTGGAGCCACACCGTGGGCCGCAGGCAGGCCAATCTGGGGACCCCCGTTCCCATAATGCCGACAGTTATCTCGCCGATAGGAATAAAACAATACACCATGTATTTATTTACATAGGGAGTAGTACAATTTTTTGTGACATGCATTACTAGATATTGCTAGTCAAATACTAAATCCAGATGGACGTGGTAGTACTACTAAATCCAGACGGTGGTGCTAGTACTAGTAGTAGTACTACCAATGTAGTAACCGTACTACCGTTGGTCAAATTATTACGTCTTTGCTCCTCACAGTGAAGTGACAAGACCCTACGCCGGAGATGACACCTGAGTATAGGCGTCGTGTTCGCCATACCATAGTCAGCCTCACCGTCTGCAGTCACTATCATCATGGCTGTAGACCTAGCCTGCTTACAACTAGTCGTGTTCGACATAATTTCTCGTTTGTAGATGCCCGTGCATTGCACGGAACACCAAGATTGGGGGTGGGCCAGGCGCCCGGCAGCCATCGCGCGTTTTTCCACGGCCTTCTAGATGTGGTGGGGAGGAGATAAGGCTGATTGTGAGAGACAAGGAGTTGTTTGTAAATAGGGAATAAGTGCAGGCATCTTTTTGCAAAACTGGAGAAGTTTGGTTTGTATGCGTCAGATCTAGATCCGACGGCTATTGGTGAAAGACGGCAGGCTCATCACCAACTCAGGACCTGTTTGATTCGCAGGATTTTGAAAACGCAGGAACAGGACACGGCAATTTTACGAGTTTCAAACTAATATTACAAATGTTAGGAGTAATGCTGCACCTATGAAGAGGGAATTACTAGGAAGTTTATGTAAGAACTTTCATTACTTTAGGTGGATGCAACATTATCGTACAAACTAAAATCCACCCCCCTGACAAGTCACTAATGGGCAAATAAGTATTCGAGTCTCTGGACACTTGATGTTTCAAAAACAAATTCAGCTTCTACGGAGACTTTGTCATTTAGGCTTAGACGCTTGCACTGATCAGCACACCATTCATTGTTGCACCAGAGAATGCCGAACCTCATTACCTTGAGCACACTTGCCTCCAGAACAAACAACCTGGCCAATTTAATCTCAGATGTGCTACCTCGGTAGTCGATCAAATCAATTTCTGTAAGATGGAGATCAAGGCATTCGATGAGATTGTTATAGTGCAGCACATTTTGCACTTTTGGGTCTTTTTTTATCTGCAAAGAAGAGAGCATATTAGAGCAGTTGGCTGTATAAGATTACTGTGTCATCAAGAGGTACCAATATCATTCGCTCATGCGATAGGGTTGGCTGGCTAGTGATATTTTTTCACTCACTCACACTATCTCTCTCTCTCTCTCTTTCTCTTTCCTCTCATTTACCTAGGAGTACGTGAAGAGCTTGGGCATTTATTGCCTTCCACTATGTGGCTGTTGCCATATTTCGCAAAAGTATGCCACATAATACGCATCAATGTCAAATCAGAAGATTTTGGCACCGATCTCGCGATGTGAGAGAGTTGGCACCGCTGTGCACACAAACCCACATGTATAACCAAATCAATCAAACCAACTACACCAGCCTCTTGCTCTTCCAAACAAGTGTTTTTTTATTGCCTCAGTCCTCTCTCTCTCTCTCCCACGCAAGTGTTTTTTCATAGCGTGAGTTAATTTGGCACCAGAGCAAAGTAGGTGATCCAGATTGGGGCACCAGGTGAGCAATGGAGGGGCATCAATGCCAAATGCATCACAAGTGAATTTGGCACGTGTTTAGGCCTACATAGTGGAGGCCGTTATAGCCCACTTTTGTACTACCTCTTATTTAGTATAATATTTTGACCATAGATTTACGTAAGAAAATACCAATGCATGTCACTAAAAATTACACCATTTGAAATATGTTCAAATATGAATCCAATGATATAGTTCTTAGTGACATGCATTAACATTTGGTCAGTTAAATCTATGGTCAAAATTTGATACTACAAAATAGGAAGAGTAAACCAGGACGGAGGTAGTACTTGCTCTTAGGGTAACCATAGAGTTACTGGAGTAGTCTAAGTTACTGTCCACTATGACTAGCCTAGTCTACTATAGTAGTACAACAAAAAAACGATGCAGGTGATCACGTGAGAAAAAAATACTAAAAACATTTCTTTTGGTGCAGTGCGTAGATGCAGTTTTGAACACTACACTTGTCATAGTAATTTGGGAAAATTATGAAAAAATTGAGCTACGTTGTGATTACCGTTTACTAATAGGAAAGAAGTTTCACCTCGAGGAGTAGCTTCTCCGTGCACGGAAAGCATGTAAGGAATCCACCAACTTGATCCAGATTGGGGCCGATAGATTTTATTGCCAAGATCTTCATTGTGCGCATAGACTGGGTCAAGCTTGTGGGAATCATTTTCTGGAAGACGGTCGTAAATACATTAAGAAGATATTTAAAAATGTGAATTTCAAGAAGATGGAGAAGAAGATGAGTGCTATACCTGAACGATTACAGATCCAATAAAGAGTTCGGAGAATTTGGCAGACGAGTGCACCAACGCTGTCACTTTCGGCGCGTCAATGACCCTGATTTTTGCTGGACCTTCTAGATCTGATACAAGCAATCTCTCAAGGAAAGGCGCATTCTCAATGACCATAACATGGAACAGCTGGAGTGATCTCTTCCCAGTTGATGTATTGTTGCGGGGCCAGCAAGACACATAAATCCATCGGAGATTCGTCGAGGCGATGTGGAGGCTAATGAACCCGTGGATCTGCTCAAGATGAGGTACTCGAGCGCAATACAGCTGCGGAGCAGGTGCTCCATAGCCTTCTTCGAGATGACAACATCGAAGAGGTCGAGCTGCTTGAGTTGAGGGAGAAGAAGGGCGGGCGCGCCATTAATCTGGGGAAGATAGTAGGAGCTGAAGCTGGCGCGGTGCAGCGTTAGCGTGAGGCGGAGCACGGACGGCGGCAGAGAGCGACATCGTCTAGCTTCAAAGCTGAGCTCCTCGAGCTGATCTAGGGCGGGGGATAAGAACCACTCGTCGAACTTGGGTTGGACCTTGCAGTTGGTACTGAACATGCGGATGTCAAGGCGTCTGGCTGGCCCGAGTGCGGTGAAAGGATCTTGGAGGCTGGCCATGCGTTTGCAATCCCGTCGCAGAAGGCAGCTGTCGATCTGACGCCAGAGGGGCGCCACCGCCGGGAGAGCGGGGCGGTCCGCATGGCAGATTTGGTGGGGAGGAGGCCGATGATGACGAGCAGCATGTCATCGGGGAGGCTGCTGATGAAGTCCAGGCTCGCCGGATGCGGTTTTGGCTCGAGCCGCCTCCCCTTGTTGGCTGCCTCGCCGTCCATCTCAACCGGCGGTGACGCCGATGTACACGTGTGCTGGTGTGTGTTGTGTCTTTGGGTGTGCCTTGAGTCGTCATACGTGTATGCCGCCGTGCGATGGTGAATTGTCTTAGCGTCCTTCACACGGAAGAAGTGTGTCCTCAATGCGCCCTCAATTTACTAGCGTGCGGGGTGCTACCCCGAGTGGTTTGAACTTTGTTTACTTCACCACGTGTCAGATGGGCCTCTAGTTTACTTATTTTCACCCACTGCCACATGGGCCAGCACACGAAGATATAGAACACGAGCTGACAAGGCAGCATGTGGACTGGTTGACCGGTCAACTAAACAATACACGGAGCTATATGCTAACACAGTGAGCGTATAATCCGTCGGTATAGAGTGTTCGAGTGAGAGGGGAGGTCTGTGAGAGATAGCAGAGAGAGAGAGAGAAAGAGCTACTCCCTTTGTTCGATAATGTAGTTCCAACATTTTTTTAAAAGTCAAACTTTTGAAACTTTGACCAAGTTTATAAAGAAATTACTTATATCTACAATACCAAAGATAAATGATAGTATGAAGTAAGTACATGTTGTGATGAATCTAATGATCGTTCCAGATGGAAATGTTTTTCCCACATATACCTGGTCAAACTTTTCTGAGGTTTGACTTTTCAAAACATCCATATGCTTATGGACGTGAGAGAGTCCCTAACTAGAGAGAGAGAGAGAGAGAGAGAGAGAGAAATAGAAAGAGTGAGTGAAAAAAGTGTGTGTGCGTGTGTGAAAGAGACATGGACAACACTCGATAAAAGTCGAGAAAAAACGTGTGTGTATTATGCAAACATATCACACATGCATCTTCGACAATGGAAGCAAGGTGAGGAGATAGTGCGTGGTTGTTTCAACCAAGAGAGCAAGACCCCTAGCACGTGGCAAGAGGGGTCTGAAAAACAAGGGAGAGAGGTCGAGAGAGACGTATGGAGAAAATGCAGACATGGGGAGGAGAGAGTGTATGTTTGTCATAGAGAGATCCCCTGGAGATCGTGATGGGACTACATGGGTGGGAGATCGAGTGACAAGGTGTGCGTAGCGATAGAAGATACCCGAGAGATATCGAGATAGGCGTATGGATGGAAGGAGACAATACGTGTGTTCACGATGGCTAGTGAGAGATAATCATACTTAGGGGTGAGTGCTTGTGCCTATGATGGAGTGAGTGATTATGATACTTATTAGGGGGGTGCGTGTCACATAGAGAGAGAACAAGGGCGGAGAGTGTTGGATGGGTTAATATGTATAGCGCGAGCCAGACATGTGTATGTGTGAACCAGGGAGATATAAAGTTTGAGAGAGATTGAGGAGCCCCGATAAGGCTGAGTGGTGCATCAGATAGCTGAGAGGGGGAAAGAGATATTCCATCCACTCGATAATGCAGTGCATGTAAATTTTTTAGAAGTCAAACTTTGGAAACTTTGATCAGGTTTATGCAAATGTTATTTATATCTACAATACCAAAGATACATCATACCAAACTACATCTCATGGTGAATCTAATGGTATATGTTTGCCGTTCTAGATGTAATTGTTTTTCTCCACGTACATGGTCAAACTTTGTGATGTTTGATTTTTTAATAAATCAATATGCTATGGACCGAGGAGAGTGCCTAAGTCGAGAGAGATCAAGTGCGTGTGAAGGAGAATGAGTAAGTTTGCAAAAAGAGTATGTGTGTGAAAGAGAAAGTGACAATAAATGATAAATTAGAGAGAGAGTGTGTGTTTTTTCGTTTCTTAGGCGAACATATCACGCATGCATCTCCGAGATAGAAAAGCGAGGCGAGGAGATACACGAAGATAGATAGTGTGTGATTGTTTGCAACGGAGAGAGACACCCCTATAGCACATGTCCAATAGAGGTCTAGCCAACAAGGAACAAAGGCCGTGAGGGACACATGGAGAACATGGACGCATGGGGAGGGCGAGAGGGTGTGTTTGTGATAGAGAGATCCCCTCGAGATCATGAGGGGACTATCTGGGTGGGAGATCAAGGGAGGTGCGTGCGCGATAGAAATATGCCCTGAGAGAAATCGAGATAGACCATGCACATGTTTGTGATGGAGACTAAGATTAGCTAGTCATATACATATAGGGGGACTGTGTGTGCCTACAATTGAGTGAGAGACCATCATACTTGGCTAGCTAGGCATGAGATTGTGTGTGTGTGCGTGTGAGATGGAGAGAGAACGACGGAGAGAGATAGAGTTTTAAATGGGCCTATCGAGTGCGAGTGAGATATGCATGTGTATGTGTGACCCAGGTAGATGGAGAGTTTGCGAGAGAGGGGGAAGAGCTCCAAGACGATAGAGTGGTGCGTGCGAGAGTTACGGACGGCGGAGGCAGGCTGCTCTGCCGTTGGTCACTGGCTCTTCGGGGAAGATTCCTAACAGTGTCAGCCGAGAGGCACAAGACGGCCATCAAGCCATCTGGTGTAGATCGGATAGTACCAAAATAAAATAAAATCGTGTCACCCCAATTTAGTCTTCAGTCAACAGACATGTGACCACTCTCGTACCTTGTTGTTGATCTCTTAGTGTATTTCTTCAGATAAAAGAGATGTGTCGTTCTTAACATTATGCGTTATCTGCATCTTCAGCCACACCGTTTTCCGACTCACCCCAGCTGCTCCAACAAGGGAAGCATACACCAGAAGGGAGCTATAGTCCCCACTCAACAGCTTCCCTACATCGAATGCGCGCGTGCAGGCATGGACAGCCACAACAACTGAGGGGCCATAGACACGTCAGCACATGATGCTCACTCCTATGGATGGCGGCCAGATAGGTTGTACCCTCATCTTACTTGTGTACAACATTTATGGCTTTGTTATTCATCTAAGCATGGAAAATAGATTATCACATTTCACTATATATTCATGCTGATCTCTTACGAGTCTTGTTCAGGAGTTAACGTTGTTCCATAGTTTAGCTCAGATACTTGTTCTTTAGGTAACACTGTTCCATAGTTATCATCCATCAGCCAATGCCATCCCACAGGCTGGTGATTATAGTATTATACCACTTATAGTAGTACCTATGTTGTTCTTTAATACTTTTGTGTGCCATCTAGTTAATCTCGAGTATAAACGATACATATTCTGTAGCTTTCATCTGTGTTTTCCCTTTAGTTTTTGAGACACTGCTATTGCTAGTTAACCCCAGTCCTACTATTTATGTCATCTCCTACAGGCACTCATTACATAAATCTAACTACTAGTTGTCTTCCATGCATGTCCGATATAATTGCACGATATATCCACAAGAACCTCACGGAGCATTGTAAAGGCCAATAAACTTGATGTCAATGATACCCAATATGATGGAACATGTAAAGGCAGTTCTTCAGAAGACTTGCAGAAAGATGTTGTATCATGTTCACCCCACAAGGTCCTTGCTCTAACTTGGCCCGTGATATGGGTACAACATGCATATAATGTCCTGGAGTGTATCTACTCTGTTGCAATGCCATGTGCTTAGCATGCTGATCATGCATGTAAATATGTCATGCCTTCCTATTTTTCAGTACCTATTCCATTCATGACAACATGTTTTCAAATTCAAGTACTGCCATTCTACTCTATCACAATGCCATCTGCTTAATTTAGACACCATGCTTCTAATATCTTATGCATGCTTATTCATCAGTATGTACTTCATCTATCTACCATACCATGTTTTTTACATTGAAGTGATGTTCTAGTGCTCTGTTGCAATGCCATCTTAGTTTCCCAATCATACACCTATATGTTGCCTCAGTTTTTTCTGTATGTATTTCGCTAGCATACAATTTTACATTCAACTAGTGTTTTTTTACTGTGTTGTCCTGTCGTATCGCTAGCTCTTACACCATACTCCCTCCATCCGGATTACATGTTGCCGAAATGGATAAAAAAGGATGTATCTAGAACTGAAATACGCCTAGACCCATCCATTTTTATCCGGATGGAGGGAATACATGTCAATATGTCATGCCTTTCTATTCTTCAGTACCTATTCCATCTCTCTGCTGTAGCATGTTTTATAACTGAAGCACTATTCTTCTATACAAGGCATGCAAGGGGAAGACGACTATGTTAGAATCTGAAGGGTTACAAACTAGGTCTTTGCAAAAGATCCAAACGCCAGGAGATAATAAACCAACTCCAGTTTTTATAGATACTGCTCGATCTTGAAACCCAACTCCTACTGATAATAAGCAGATTCCAGTGGCCAAAGAACTAGTCCGCTCCAGTCCAACAAAAATATGTCAACTCCATTCTAAGAAGCGTGTGTGTATCCTTGCATCATGAAATTTTATAGCATACTGATCATGTTTTCTACATGTTTACCCATCTCCTTTTAGAAAATAAGCTTAATAGATAGAAGAATTTCTGCACATGTATTGTCTGTGAGGAAAGATTCTTGCAGGAATTCTCCGTGCTCCAATGCAGATGTAAGTACCTGTTGTATATCACTATATTTTTACATCAGCATGTATTTTGTTAATCGACGTGAATCCAACCTTTATCTGATCTAAATTTAGTTGTAGAAAAATGTATGATTAAAGGCCACAATGTTGATTTTTGTAAGGAAAACTGCCTGGTAGTTTTGTATCCTGAGCTGTATGAGTGTACTATCTCATATCAGTGGGTTTGAATACTTTGGTTCTGCAGTGGGTTTTCAGTGTTTTTTCTTGTGTTGTCTGTCAGATCCACGGCTCTTACATCATACTCCCTCAGTCCGGATTACATGTCGCAGAAATGGATAAAACTGGATGTATCTAGAACTGAAATACGCCTAGACACATCCATTTATTTCTGGATGGAGGGAATACATGTCAATATGTCATGCCTTTCTATTCTTCAGTACCTATTCCATCTCTGCTGTAGCATGTTTTATAATTGAAGCACCATTCTTCTATATAAGGCATGCAAGGGGAAGACGGCTATGTTAGAATCTGAAGGGTTACAAACCAGGTCTTTGCAAAAGATCCAAACTCCAAGAGATAATAAACCAACTCCATTTTTCATAGATATCTTGCTCCAAAGGCCAGAGAAACCCAACTCCCACCGATAATAAGCAGATTCCGGTGGCCAAAGAACTAGTCCGCTCGATCCAAGAAAAGAATGTCTACTCCATTCTAAGAAGCGTGTGCGTATCCTCGCATCATGAAATTTTATAGCATTCTGATCATATTTTCTACATGTTTCTTACCCATCTCTCTTTTAGAAAATAAGGTTAAATGATATAAGACTTCCTTCATTGGGCTTGTATTCAAGGAAAATATCTTGCGAAATTCTCAGGCTCCAATGATGATGTAAGTACTGTTGTATATCACTATATTTTTACATCGGCATGTATTTTGTTAATCGGCGTGAATCAAACCTTTATTTGATCTAAAATTAGTTGTAGCAAAATGTTAAAAGGCGCCAATGTTGATTTTTGTAAAGAAAACTGCACAGTAGTTTTGCATCTTGGCTGCATGAGTGTACTATCTCATATCATGCACATTCTTGAATTGTAGTGCTGCTCGATTGCCCATTCATTCATTGTGTCATCCTTTGTTGCTTCAGATAACCTTACACGGCCGACGATAGTCTGTGCCATATTGTGTTAATTTGGTGTTGGCTAGTTGCCCAAACGTTCGTTGTGCCAATGTTGCTTTCCTATTATCCGACTTGGCCAATGATAGCAATGCTAGTGTGTTAATTTGGTGCGAAATTTCTTTGAAGATAAGAAGACAAACTCGAAAAGCAACAGCAAGGCAACCCCATTGTTTCTTTCCAATAAATCTAGGCTAGGTAATATGGCAATAACTCATGATTAATCTGTTTGGTTCCCTCCTAATTTATGTTATGATGAACTGGTCGAGACACTCTCCACTATCAATAATAAAAGCCTGCCAAAATCGCCATATGAATCTGTTTAGTATCCTCTGTCTCGAATGCAACGGAAAAATGTATGTTTATGAACCAATTAATGGCTGAAGCAATGATGGAAATGGTGGAGGAATCAAAGGTGCAGAGTCGTGCGACACAACAACTGATCAATGTTTTCAGAGACAGTGTAGCAAAGCAGCAAGAACTTGCCCACATGCTTATGGGCGTCATCCGTGCTAAGGTTGCAGATTGTGACATTGTAGATCGTTAGGTTCTGTTCATTTATTTGCACTAGCATCAATTTTTGATTGCCCAGTGGATGTAATTTCCTGTAATATATGCTGGATGTGCAACGTTTTTCCCTGTATGTCATACCTTTGCTTGATCGGTTTTGGTCCTGTGCATAATTGCTCGTCGTAATGGGCTCAAATTATCTAATTTGGCCTAAAGACATGTACGAACTTTAGTGGGCCCATTAAGTTAATGGGCCCTTACCAGGCCGAAAGTTAAAGGCCTGCCCTCTTAACTCCCGGGTCATTAACAAGCTGACATCAAAGCGGGCAACATGTGGGCCCAATTGATTTCACGGGCCGTTAACAGGCCATTACTAAGTTCGGGCTACATATGGCCCAACTATACTGTGGGCCTTTAGCAGGCCAAAAGCAGACAATGGGCTTATCTTGGACCATGAAGAGCATGGGCCGCTAAGAGCCGAAAGTCAGGTCATATTGTAAATGGCCCAACTGTGTTGTGGGCCTTTAGCAGGCCGAAAGAGAAACCGGGCTGGTATTGGACCATGAAGGACATGGGCCGTTAAAAGGCCAAAACTTAGGTCCGACTACAAATGGCCCAACTCATTTATGGTCCGTTAACGGTCGAAGGCACACAGGGCGGAATTGGCCCAACACTTAAATGGGTCACTAAAAGGCCAAAACTTAGGTCGACTACAAATGGCCCAACCGATATATGGGCCGTCAACAGTCGAAAAGACACCGGGCGAAAATTGGCCCAACACTTAAATGGGTCGCTAAAAGGCCGAAACTCGGGTCCGACTACAAATGGCCCAACTGATTTATGGGCCGTCAATAGGCTGAAAGACACACCGGGCCGGAAATTAGCCCAACATTTAAATGGGTCGCTAAAAGGCCGAAAGATGTACGTCGTGAAAATTGGCCCATCCATTGAATGGGCCGTTAACAGGCCGAAATCTCATCGGGCTGATATTGAGCTCAAATATATAGTGGGCTGTTAACGGGCTCAAAATGACGATGGGATGCAATGGTGTCAAATCTTTAACGGGCTGTTGACGGGCCGAATTGGCACATCTCGTATGGGCCGTGGGCTTAAATGGACCTGACACAAGTAGGCCTTATATGGGCCGGCCTACTAATTTTTACCGGGCCGGCCTTTTTCACCGGAATGGGCCACTGTTGAGCCGTGCCACGTGTCGACCTATCATAGGCGCCTCCTGTCCAATGAGTGGATGACATATGTCCCAACAGTGAGGCAACACGTGTTTCCTCCGGCCAATGATGATTTTACACATGGAAAATTCCCATTGGTCCGGGCTGTTAACGGGTTATCGGATCCAAAACCGGACCCGATAGCTTAACGGCATTCCGTTACTGTGGATGCCACGTGTCGGTCACCGTTGATGAAAGCACTTCTGTGACGCGCGATTTATCGTCATGGAAGTGGACACTTCCGTGATGATAATTTTGGTAATTTCATTGTGACGCCCCCGATTCAATCGTACACTAATCATACACGCAAACTTGTACGATCAAGATCAGGGACTCACGGGAAGATATCACAACACAACTCTAAAAATAGAATAAGTCATACAAGCATCATAATACAAGCCAGGGGCCTCGAGGGCTCGAATACAAGTGCTTGATCATAGAGCAGTCGTGGAAGCAACAATATCTGAGTACAGACATAAGTTAAACAAGTTTGCCTTAAGAAGGCTAGCACAAACTGGGATACAGATCGAAAGAGGTGCATGCCTCCTGCCTGGGATCCTCCTAAACTACTCCTGGTCGTTGTCAGCGGGCTGCCCGTAGTAGTAGGCACCTCCGGTGTAGTAGGAGTCGTCGTCGACGGTGGCGTCTGGCTCCTGGGCTCCGGCATCTGGCTGCGATAACCAGGTAGAAGGGAAAGGGGGAAAAGAGGGAGAAAAGCAACCGTGAGTACTCATCCAAAGTACTCGCAAGCAAGGAGCTACACTGCATATGCATGGGTATATGTGTAAAGAGCCATATCGATGGAATGAACTGCAGAATGCCAGAATAAGAGGATGATAGCTAATCATGTCGAAGACTACGCTTCTGGCCACCTCCATCTTGCAGCATGTAGGAGATAGTAGATGGTAAGTTCACCAAGTAGCATTGCATAGCATAACCCTACCCGGCGATCCCCTCCTCGTCGCCCTATTAGAGAACGATCACCGGGTTGTATCTGGCACTTGGAAGGGTGTGTTTTATTAAGTATCTGGTTCTAGTTGTCATAAGGTCAAGGTACAACTCCAAGTCATCCTGCTACCGAAGATCACGGCTATTCGAATAGATAAACTTCCCTGCAGGGGTGCACCACATTACCCGACACGCTTGATCCCCTTTGGCCGGACACACTTTCCTGGGTCAGGAAGATCAACACGTCGCAGCCCTACCTAGGCACAACAGAGAGGTCAGCACGCCGGTCTAAATCCTATGGCGCAGGGGTCTGGGCCCATCGCCCATTGCACACACACGCGTTGCGAGGGTGCCCGGAAGCGAACCTAGCCTAGCAGCGTTCGGTCCAATCCGATGCGCGCCCGCTCGATCGGCGATGTCACGAAATGCTTCGGCTGATACCACGACGCTGGTTGCCCATATCTTGTTCCACGTGGCAGTTAGTGCGTATAAGGTCAACGACCCAACTCAGATCAAATACCAAGATCTCGTTAAGCGTATTAATTGAAGTATCCGCGAACACCGACCAGGGCCAGGCCCACCTCTCTCCTAGGTGGTCTCAACCTGCCCTGTAGCTCCGCCATAAAGTAACAGTCGGGGGCCGTCGGGAACCCAGGCCCACCTCTACCGGGATGGAGCCACCGCCCTTCACCCCATCTCCGAACAGTATCATAAGTAATGTAGCAGTATAAAGTATATAGCATATGCCCAAGATCACCTCCCGAAGTGATCACGGCCCAGTAGTATAGCATGGCAGACGGACAAGAGTGTAGGGCCACTGATGGAACACTAGCATCCTATACTAAGAAGTAGGATAGCAGGTAAGGGTAACAACTGTAGCAACAATGACAGGCTATGAAGCAGAATAGGATTAACCGAAAGCAGTAACATGCTACACTACTCTAATGCAAGCAGTATAGAGAAGAATAGGCGACATCTGGTGATCAGGGGGGGGGGCTTGCCTGGTTGCTCAGACAAGAAGGAGGGGTCGTTGGTGACGTACAACCACAGGGGCATCAACATCGTCACGGGGTCCACCGGAGAGAAGAGGGGGGAGAAATAGTAAATACATAGCAAGCAAGTGCATAACAGGACAATAGGCAGAGCCAGACGTGTTCTAACGCGGTATGAGGTGATACCGGTGAAGGGGGGAAACATCCGGGGAAGTATCCCCGGTGTTTTGCGTTTTCAGACAGATGAACAGGAGGGGGAAAGTTGCGTGTTTGCTATGTTAGGGATGTGTGGTGGGACGAACGGGCTGCGTATCCGGATTCGTCTCGTCGTTCTGAGCAACTTTCATGTACAAAGTATTTTCATCTGAGCTACGGTTTATTTTATATTGATTTTAAAAGATTTAAATCACTTTTTAGCATTTATTTAATCATTTTAATCCAACATTATCCAGAACAGTGCACGTTGACGTCAGCATTCAACAGGGGTGTTGACTGGTCAAACTGACGTGTGGGTCCCGTTCATCATTGACTAGACTAACTAATCATGATTAATTAGTTTAATTAGTCATTTAGTTTAATTAATCAAAATTAATTAAGTTAATTAATTCTTTTATTATTCATTTATTTTATTATTACTATTATTTTCAATTTCCATTTTTTTAAACGTTTTGTGGGCTCGGCCCCACATGTCTGTGACCCAGAGGGGCCTTAACGTGCGTTGGGTATGGGCAAACGGGTGCGGCAGGGCGCACCCGACTAAGGCTTGGCGCCCGACCCGTATGAGGGCCGAGCGGCGACGTCACGGAGGTGGCCAAGCCACAGCGGAGCTAGCGGCACGGTGAGCCGGGGGAGGCAGTGGCAAGGCACTGCCGTTCAAAGCAACGCTGGGAGGAGGAGGAGAGGATGGGGCGGTCGGTAGCGTGGAGGCGTCTTGAGGCTCTTTGCGATGCTTGACAAGCAGGGGTGTCGTGACCGGATTTCCGTGATATATTTCCGAAAATGGTCCTTGTGCTCACCAGCCCTGTGATTACCGTTAATGATGAGGCACCAACTTGATACAGAAATTCCAAGCAAAATACATAATATGTAGTACAAGACCATTTTGGCCTATGAGTACAACACAAGGTTTCTAGTGGCTGATGGCGGAAGCGATTTGTGGTTCATCAGTGACTATGGGACTCCATTTCCCACAGGAACAGCTGACCTGGATAACTCCTATCTTCGCGAGGCTGCTATCACCATTGCATAGGTTCCGGGGCTGTCATCGCAACGCTCCTCTCAATGCAAAAAATCTAGCCAAGACAATAGCCAGGGACAAGCCAATGAGTACTTTGAATGTACTCGCAAACATTATGAACACAGGTATAATATAACAGATGATAATTATGCTCTGAAATATGCCATGATCACTTCGTCAGTTATGAAATAAAATTCATGATGCACGCAAACAGGTATTCATATAAAACATGAATAAACAATCTGAGAATATAAATAAAATGCACCGATCGGGTGTCTGAAGCGACACTTTGACAGGATAATAATATAAAGCATGCCTCAGTCGGGCGTCTGAGCGACGTCACATAAAGGGCTTATAAAGGAAATAAGTAACAAACATGCCACAATCGGGTGTCTGTGCGACACCACATAAAGGGCTTATAAGTAATTTAAATAACAAGCATGCCACAGTCGGGCGTCTGAGCGACACCACATAAAGGGCTTATAAGTAATTTAAATAACAAGCATGCCATAGTCGGGCGTCTGTGCGACACCACATAAAGGGCTTATAAGAGAATAATCACAGTGAATATCCAGGAGGTAGAACCGTCCCAGTGATACTCAATAATTCAAATAATGTAAATGGTTAGTCCAGAATAATAATCATAATCATCATGAGTCAAAAGTCATGATCCATGTTCTGGTTTAGCAATTTTTCCTCCGAAGACCGACACTTGACCCATCCCAGACTATAGTCCTTCACCATGGACACGGCTATTCGAATAGATATAATCTCTGTAGAGGGTGTACTCTTTACCCACGAGTAACGGGTTCCTTTAGTCCATCGGGACTAATTCCGTTTACGGTCTTTTAATTGAAAACACACCTGACCACACGCACCAGCCTAACTTACCGGTGTCTGGAATCACCCATGACACCCGTTAAGCGAAACTCTAAGTGGGGAGGCTACCACCTCGACTAGCATGGGATCACAAAATTTATAAGGCGCGCAAACAAGGGGAGCTACCCCCTTGGCTCCAACCGGAAACACCCATGCCCCCGGACCAGGTGGCATGTCTACCGGATGCAGCCGGTATCTTCCACCATGGCCTCTCTGTATGGTGTGTGCTAGGAAGGGGTTGACAACCTACTGAACTGTACCCTACCTATGGCAGGGACAAGTGGTAGTACGAAACAAGTATGGGGGATTCTTTGGAACAAGACTCGATCTACTGATTAAACTCGGGAGGTTAAGGCATTCCTGTAGGATTGGTATAACAAATATATTTCACACCAGCAAACAGAATCACCACTCATCATACCTCACCATGCCTTACCGGACATAATCGTCTCAACGAATTATTAGAGACAAGTTCGTGTCTACCCAAGACGGAGACTTCCGATAGGCATGAAAGGCATACGAGGGTGATTACTATCAGAAGCATATCGAAGTCCAATAGCAAGGAATCATCATTATGCACTTATGAACATGATCATATCATCACATAAAATACCGAACACTTCAAGTCAAGGCGGTGTCGTATTAGCATCGAACGACACCCAACAAATATTATTCCGGGGTTCAGAATGCCTGCCTTCAAGAGTATGCAAGTGGGGGTGCACTTTTTGAAAGTTGCCTTCTTCTTCAAAATCCTATTTTACGAAAATTTGAATTAACACATAGTTCCAAAATAGTACAAAAAAGTTGTTTGGAAAATTTTCAAATAAATATGAAAATAAACTAGACAAAATTTGGGAAACAACAGAAAGAGAATCAAATCAATTGGACTTGTATTTTAAAAATTATAGCCAGTCAAAATTTGTTTTTAAATAAAACAGAAAAAGGAAAAACGGTTCGAATAAGAATAGGCATTCGAGACAGAGAAGACGTAGTCCTGTGTTTTACGTTTCCACTCAAAACACGTCAACACAGCTGGGGCCACTGGCAGGTGGGGCCGTCAGGTCCACTGGTCAGGTTTGACCAGTCGCCCGCACCCTCCTTCCTTCTCTGGCCGAGTGGTGGCGGGGCTCCGGCGATTGCCGCCGACGAACAGCGGCTCCCCGCGGGATTCTGAGGGCGGGGATGGATCCGCTGGTCCAGGGCGGTCCTCCCAGTGGTCGATAGGCTGGCGAGGGTGGAGGGGGTCGCCGGTGGCGAGCTCCGCGGCGGACGGTGGTTTCGGGTGGATCAGGGTCTTGAGCTATGGTGACTCCCTATCGGGCTAGAGAAGTGGAGCGGCTCCGCACGGTTGAGGGGAGTCGGACGGTGGCGCTTGATGAGCTGGGGAGGCCCTGCTCGCGACTTTCGGCACCAGAGCGTGGCGGCGGCCGAACTAGCCGGAGACGAGGCAGACGGCCTCCCTCCGTCGATTGTTGTCTATGGGAGCACTAGGGAGATGGCCTGAGGTCGCCTGAGGGTCTGGACGAGCTCGGGGGCTCCTTTTATAGGTGGTCGAGGTAGGTTCCCGCGGCTGCGGATAAGAACGCCGGCGAACCGCCATTCTGTTGCTAGCAGGCCGACGTGGCGGCGACGGGCGCTAGCGGACGGGCTCGCGGATAAGCTCAGAGTTCAGGCGGCCGGGCGCTTGGAGTGGTTTTCGGCGGCACCGTCCATGGCAGGAGCCTGCTGCGGACGCCGGCGTGTCGCCAAGGGAGCTCTAACGGCGGTGCTGTAGGGCGCCAGGGGTGGCTTGGAGGGTTCTGGCGAGTGAGTGAGGACAAGGCGTGGCCCTGGGGGTGAGCAAAGGCCAGGGGCAACACGCGGCGGCTCGGGTGCACGCGTGTGTAAAACGTGCGCTCTGGGCGCGCCCAGAGCACGCACGCCAGGTGCTCGACGAAATGCCAACGTGTGCTAGAGGGCTTGAATGAGGCTGGTAGTTAACAGCTCTAGGTTAGTGGTGGCTAGGAGATTAGTGGACATGGCTGCTGGGTCAGGGGATCGAGTCCACAATGTAGACTAAAACTATGCCAAAACTAGCCATGCACACAAGGTGCTCGACAGAATGCCATGGGCATCTGGGCATCTCTTCTGGTGGCCAAAATCTCCAGATCAGAGTCTCTTTAGGTGAATGGGATGGTAGCAAGGTTAGTTTGGCAAGACCCGAAACTTGTTAGTGCAAAATTTTGAGAAAACCAAATCTGGACAGAAAACGAAGGCTACTATTGTATGGACCAAAAGTATTCCAAAGGGTCCAATTTCCTGGACTTAAGGGTTTGGTAGAATGTTTTATAAGCAGGAGAAAAATCATGGGTAATAGGGCAAGATAAAATATGGTTGCAGTAGAAAATACCAAACTGGACCAGAGAGCAAAAGAGGATGATTTGCTCAAAAATTTCAAAGAACACTAATGGCTTTTTTGCATATAGTTGAATTATACACTACTACTAACATCCCCCAATTTTGGTGGAATTTTTAAAGAAATATTTAAATAGGTTGTTGTGCAAATGGGACTCTAAAACTTATAAAAATCATTTTTTAAAGAAATAAAGCTCAGGAAAAATAATTGTAGAAATAATTCCACTGATAAAAAGAAAATGGTCTTGGGAAGATATACAAGTCCAACCATATTTTTGAAAGGTTTCCACCTAGAAGGAAAAACTCAAAAAAAATCAGAGGGACAGAGTGATCTGAAATTAAAAGATAAAACCAGAAAATAAAAATTTAATTTCCTAGCAAAATTTTAATTAATAAATCAAGGTCAAATTTTTGGGGTGTTACAACACTACCCCCCTTCAGAAAAATCTCGTCCTCGAGATTTGCTAAGGGCTGCTTTGAAAAGAATTACTCCTACTATCTCAAAGTAATATCACAAAAATAACCATCCTACTCATGCAATTAAAATGTGGCTACAGTGAGTGGGCAATTAGGTGGTGTAAAGCTACGATTGTGGAATCTTGGCTGCGTGGAAAAATATATGGTTGGGGCAAACGAGAAATTCCTACTTTTGGTTACGATGAAATTTAGAATAAATTTCTAAATTTCTAAAATACGATGGTCGTGCAGAAACCTGAGTGCTCCCTTTGGCTGACAGGTGGACCCGGGGCCCACTGTCAGTCTCCTCTTCTACCTCTGGCTCTCTCTTCTTCCTCTCTCTCTTGCGCGCTTTCTCCACCGGCGACATTTAGCGCGTAGAGCATCTAGGCCGTACTGCGGTAGTGCGTGGCGCGCTAGCTCACTACAAAAAAAAGACACATCCGTGACATTTTGGGCCGAATGATTTTTTTCTGTCATACATATGACACTTCTATGACGATAATTGTGACAAAACCCGGTATCATCATAGATGTGGTGGGCTCCTACTTCTATGAAAAAATATCATGACAGAAAATGGGCTTTTCATCCTAGGCGGGCCGTAGACGCAGCTGCATGACATTCTTCGGGCCGTCCATGACGGAAAAAACCGTGGTAGAAGCGAGGGGGAGGAAAATTTCGGGGAGTTGCCGGTTACGGTGGGAGGTCGGGGGCTGAGCGATGCGCGTTTCTCTCGTCTGTCTGTGGCAGTGTGTGCGGCGTTGGGCTCTAACTTAACCCGGCGATTACCGCGAACTCTGGCGTTCTATCGAACCCGGCGATCGATCGATGGCTGTTAATCGAACCCGATGGAGCGATTCCTTTGTTCTTTGCTGCTAAGCTGAAGCCGATCGATTGGATGAATAGTGAGTGTTGCGGGGGTTTGGATGAGCGATTGGCGGTGGCGTTGCCTCTGGATGAACATGACCCGTGGTGTGGAGGGCTGGATGAGCGATGAAGCGGTGGAGGGGTGGCCATGGAGGGTGGTTGAACAGGACCCGTGGTGTGGAGGGCTGGATGAGCGATGAGACGATGGAGGGGTGCCCATGGAGGGGTGGTTGAGCGATGGCCGGTGGAGTAGCGCGCTGTGGAGGCTGGATGAGCAGAGGAGCCCGTGGAGGAGGTGGAGGAGGTCGACGGTAGCACTGTGGAGGCCGGAGGAGGTCGACGGTGGAGATGAACAGTATCTAGTGGAGTCCGTTTTGCGATGCCACACCCTCCCGATGAACGGGACCCCGTTTCAACCGTGGCGCTCCAACACAAGTCCGTTTCATCCATTTTGCGATGCGCCACACCTCCTCGATCAACAGGACCCCGTTTCGACCGTAGGAGGTCCATTTAAATCCGTTTTGATGCGCCACACCCTCCCGATCAACAAGACCCCCGTTTCGACCGTAGGAGGTCTGTTTCCTCCGTTTTGCGGTACGCCACACCCCTCCCGATCAACAGGACCCCCGTTTCGACCGTAGGAGGTCCGTTTCCTCCGTTGTGTGCTACGCCAGGCCTGGTTACCATCGCCTGTTCCGTCCAAGCCCTCCCGATGAACACGGCCACGCATTCCGTTCCGACCCAACCGGTTGGCTCCCACGCGTTTCGTTGCCTCCCGATGAACACGACGCATTCTGTTGCCTCCCGATGAACACGACGCATTCCGTTGCCTCCCCATGAACACGACAACGACGCTATTTCTCCGTTCCGACCCAGCCATGTACGTATGCGCGAGTAGGCGTTCGAGACCCTGCCCGTATGTATGTATGTGGCCCTATTTTCTTTCTTGCACCCTCGCCGTTGTACGTACATGTACATGCTACATGCGCGCCTCTACTACGACACGTGCGCGCCTCTACATCCACCAGTATATATGTACGTACACGTTCGTGACCAGAATGACAACGCTACGTATGCTTCGACCAGGTGGGTCCCGATTGTCAGGTAGTTCCTTGCGTGCGAAAATGTAGCTGGTGGGTCCCGGCGATCGAGAAGCGAATCATTTTTTGCCGGACGCACTTCCTTTGCGTGCGAAGATGTAGCTGGTGGGTCCCGGTCGAGGGCGAATCGTTTTTTGCGGGACGCACTTCCTTGCGTGCGAAGATGTAGCTGGTGGGTCCCAACAGTCAGGGGGCGAATTGTTTTTTTTGCCCAGACGCACTTCCTTGCGTGCGAAGATGTAGCTGGTGGGTCCCAACAGTCAAGGGGAAACTTTTTTTCGTGAAATACGATGGCTCGTCCGGTGGGTCCCCGCTGTCAGGTGGAGGAATCATTATTTTCCGCATAATAAGGAGGCACTTCCTTGCTGCGGCCGTGGACCCAGTTGTCAGCCTCTCCATGTACAGTCCACGTCCGATGGAAGTCGTTCCTTGACCACGTTGACCACGCCGCGCCAAGAGCACCACGGAGGTGGACGACGGCGAGGCCTAGGAAGGGGACGACTCGGAGCCGGGGAAGACGCAGCAGTGGACGCCCACGCGAAGAGGAGTACGAGGGTTCACTAGTTCGGCTGCGGTGTGAGGCTGCTGTCGCCGCAGAATAACGGGGGGTGTGGGTGAGTAGAGGGACGGCCTGGCCAGCGGTGGGAGTAGTAAGGGGCGGTGAGGCCTCATGACATCACAGCCACGGGAGGTAGGAGCACGCCAAGCGACCGGCACTAGTTTGGGCGGCCGGAGTAAGAAGACCAGAGGTTGAAAAAGCGCTACAACCGTTGGATGAACATCGTCTGCAGTAGGAGCTAGAATCGTTCATATTGACTAAGTTGACAAAGCCCTCCGTCCCGTCAACTTGGTAGGCCCTAAGTCAGCCTCCCACTATGCTGGGTTCCAGCTGGCAGGGGGAGTATTCATTTTGTTTGTGCGTAATAAGGAGGCACTTCCTTGCGTGCGAAGATAGCTGGTGGGTTCGACAAGTTAGCGGGGGGAACGTTTTTTTCATGAAATACAGAGGCCCTTCCGGTGGGTCCCAGATGTCAGGTGGAGGAATCATTATTTTGCGCGTAATAAGGAGGCATTTCCTTGTGTGCGGCCGTGGACCCGGTATCGGCCTCTCCACGCACAGTCTACTTCCGATGGTGTCGTTCGTTGACCACGTTGACCACGCCGTGCCGAGCGCATCCAAGGTGGTGGACGAAGGCGAGGCCCCGGACAGCAACGAGCCGGAGATGGGAAGACGCGGGAGTAGAGTCGCAGATGGAGAGGTGTACGAGGGTTAACTGGTTCTTGTGCGGTGTGGTTCGACAGTCGGTGGAGAAGAACGAGGAGGTGTGGAGGGTGGAGGGTTGGCACAGCCAGCGGTGGAAGCGCTTCATAGCGAAGCGTGCTAAGCAGAGCTGCTAGCAGCAGGAGGCGGGAGGTGGTCCCGGCGACGCTGGAGGAACAAGACGAGAGATTGAAGATGGATGTCGGCCGTTGGATGTAAATCCAACGGCTAACATGTCAGAATCATTTGTTGACTAAATTGACAACGACTTGCATTGGCTTCGACCTATTGGCCCACATTTCAGCCTCCAAAAATGTGGCACGTATTCAACCCATTTTTCCAGAATTTACCTTTGTTTTTTTATGCGGTAGAATTCTGATCAATTTGATCTTTTTTGAATTACAGCCATTAGCTGGGCTGGGTGAACAATTAATGTAGCGTCCATGCGGCCCATTTATTTTATTTCCTAAAAATTACAGGCCGTTTGCACTTTATCTAGATACACGATTTTCTTTGGGCTGATTCTAATTATAATGTTGGGTTGGGCCAGCAATGTTATCAAAAAATAAAAAAGGGCTGAGCATTTTGTTATAAATATATTTAAATAATAAGTGATATTATTTCATTCGTACTTAAATCTTACCAATCTTTTGTACACAATCACTAGGATTTTCGTGCCCAAACAATCCAGGATTTTATTTTGTTAAGAAATTATTTTTATAAGTTAATAAGATGTGGGATATTGTTTTCTTACATATGTAAGTATCTCATTAAATATATGATGACAATAAAAATAATATATAATAACATATAAAATAATTTAAATATATATAATATAGTTAGAAGGCAAACATAAGTTGTACTGGCGTTCCTATTCTTATATAGAAAAATAGAAACAGACCTCTGCATTTTCTTCAAAAAAATACATAAATTGGGCTGCCAAAAATAAAACCTCGGATGGGAGGTCCATAGGCCGGTCGATACATGACGGCCCCAAGAAAATACAAACAGGCCCTCCCATCCGAGGTCGTGGGCTGCACATTTTAAAAATGAAAGCCTAGACGGGGCAGCCCAAAACCACGTCCAACACTTGCCAAAACTTCGTCCCTCGTTTTCTCTGTGTTTACACACTCGGCGTTGTGTGGGCATTTTGACTGCATCATATGAAGATGTGCTATGCATGAATGTTGATCAACATGATGTTAACTGGCTGGTAGTTCCATTTTTGACCATGAATAAAACTTCCAACATGATGTTAACCCTGTTTGAAAAGGCCATGTTAATATAAATGCTTTGCCTCTGAAAGTTGCAGTTTCTTATCTGAAACTGAAATTGCAGTTTCTTATCTAAAACTGAAACTTGCAGTTTCTTCTCGTCTGCACTTTTATAGTCCTATGAAACTACATTTTTTTAAGTGCTAAAAATAGATCTCTAGAATTCATAAAATTCTTCATATGCTCAATGCTGCAAATCTGAAATTCAAAAGACATTCATATCTGAAAGTACTCTCAGAATACACAACACAAAACACAATTCACAACCTGCAAATACTGACAACCCTAAGCTCCTCCTGACAATTCACAACCTGCCCGACTATTGGGCTGAGAGGCAGAACCCTCCTATTCCTCGGCGGCAGACAGCCGCCCGTCGAACGATGTGAGCAGCGAGGAGGCAGCGAGGAAGCGTCATCGGGCCAACTACTTTTCTCCTCTTGCAGTTGGGTTGATCGTGAAGACTCCACCGGCTCGCTCTGGCACGTCACCCTCACAAATGGCACCTGTAGATGCTCGATCCTTCAATATCTGGTGGATGCTCCATCTGGGATCGATACTCCCACCACCGGTCCCTCACGATCGGATTCAGTGAATCTGTTTGCTCCATGGCCCAGAGGAGCAGCTCTATGTACTCCGGCGCGACACCCTCCGGGAGTATCGCCGCCTTTTCGATTTGTTGCAGATATTTGGCCGTGGATGTCGCCGTCGCCGCTAGTTGGTCCTTGTTGTCAAACCAAGACTGTATCTCCAACATCCTAGCTAGCTTCATAGGGTCGCCGTCTGCGATCCTCACGTATCGGTTGTACTCCTCCATCGATCTACTTCTCCACAGCACCTTCACTCGCCGGCGGTGGTTTTTGAATGGAAGACGAGAGGATCAGCGCTGGTTTTGGATTAGAACGGGAGAGGAGCGACGCTGGTTTTGGACTGGAACAGGAGAGGAGGGGCGGTGGTTTTGAAATGGAAAAGGAGAGGAGCGGCGCTGGATTTATATTGGAACAGGAGAGGAGCGGCGGTGGTTTAAGAGGAGAAGAGCGGAAGAGCGGCGCTGGTCTTGGAAGTATTTTTTTGTTGTTTTGCGTATTTTGGGTCAAAGTTTGACCACATATTGTATTTGACAAGCAAAGTGTGAATGCATGTCACCAAAAATTGTATCATTTGGTTCGTATCTGAATGTACTTTCAAATTATATTATTTTTGCAACGTATAACATATATTTTATGTGCGAAAATCATGGTCAATTATGACCCGAGAATAAAAGGGACACTAGTTAATGTGGGGTCGCTTTCTTAATTGAAGGGTAAATTGATTTTGATTTTGATCCGATCCTGTGTGGCAGCCCTCTCGCCCAATCCTAAATCGCTGCCGCACGCTCCTCTCCCTCTTCTCCATTGTAAAACCACCTCCTTTCCTCTCCATCATCTCCATTCCAAAACCACCGTCTCGCCTCTCCCTCTTCTGATCTTCTCCATTGCAAAACCACCTTGTCTCCTCTCCATCATCTCCATTCCAAAACCACCGTCTCGCCTCTCCCTCTTCTGATCTTCTCCATTGCAAAACCACCTCCTCTCCTCTCCATCATCTCCATTCCAAGACCACCTCCTCTCCTCTCCATCATCTCTATTGCAAGACCACCGTCTCTCCTCCCATCTTCCAAAGCTAGGACCGGACCACTCAGAACGACATCTATGGAGAGGATGCATCAGCGAATCAGGCAGATCGCCGGCGGTGACCAGGCAAAGTTAGCCAGGTTGAAGGAGATCCTTAGTTGGTTTGACAATGAGTGGGAGATTTCGAGGACGGTGCGGGCCATGTGGCAATGTATGCGAACGAGCGAGACGGAGGCGATGAGGGTGGCGATGTACATGTACTCCTCGGCGGCAGTCACGCTGCAGTCCTTCGAGTTCATTGAGTATCTCCTATGGGCGATGGAGCAGACATATTCGCCCGAGGCGACAGTCAGGCGGAGGTGGTGGGCGTACAGGTCGAAGGTCGAGCACCCAGAGGATAATGAATCGATCGAGTATGGTGTGCCGTTCGTGAGGGTGCAGAGCCAGCCGGAGCCACAGGAGTATTCGTTCTCCCACCGCAAGAGGAGGCCGGATGGCGCGACATCGCTTCCCCGACGTTCTCCACGGTTCCCTCGACGCTCGCCTCATTTCAACGGCGGCGGTAGGGTTTAAGGTAAGCTTCGCACTAACCTAATCTTCCACCTGCTCATGCTTACAATCAGTGTGACAGCTAATGAAAATCATGCTTACAATCAGTCTCCGAGTACTACGCCAATCACCCTAAAATAGCTCTGGACCTTTGGGTCAAAGTTAGATTGGTGCTTCTTTCAGAAAAGAGTACTCCCTAGAAAACTACCAATATAAGCTACTAGTATTTGGTTAGAGGATTTGCTGCCGAGAAAGATCCGTCCACAGAGAGCGCCACACATCCGACTAGTTGTGGTGGATGCCAATGCGTGCATGCAGCATGGTTGGTGTCGGTAATTTTTACTTGGCACACCTCGCACTCTGCATATATGCCGATTCCATACGTACATTTGTGCAGTTCCACCAAAATGCAGCTGAATAACCCTGTTTGCACAGATAATGAAAAAGCGTGATTACATTATAGTGGCACTAGTTGATGAAACACACAAAATAAATAGAAGAAAATATTGCGATAGTATCATAGTGTGCCATGCTGCGAGGGCGAGATGGGCCCTGCGACGCCTCATACCAAGACGCCTCATCTTTGAAATCGTCCCAAGTCTCCCAGATACACCTTCTCGCCAAAGGATGAACATCAAGTACAACATTAGTACAAGGAGGCGCCTTGAGACATTCAAATCTCTATTTTTGTACATATCAACTAAAATTAAGCACCCCAGTTTGCAGAAACGCTTAAACATTAACAATGGGACTAGTTGATGAAACATACTTTAACCAAGAGAAGCACTCTCTTTATCTACATTGGAAATGAAATGATAGAGATGACACTCGCTCTATTTTAACTGTATTATTACTTCATTTTATCAATGACACTAGGGTCGAGCAGGTGGCAAACGAGGTGTACCGTGCGTCGCAAGGATGGAGGCCAGGGGTGCTTAGACTGGGATCTTTGAAGGCTGGCTCTTTCAGTCACCAACATGGATGATTCAATTCATGGGACCTTTTGGTGCTGTTCACCTAAAATGAAGCAATGTCCCGTGAGCTAGCAGCTTCTTCTTCAAAAATTTTAAGAAAAGGGCTCCAGCCCCGGTTCCATTTCCATCAGAAAACGAAACCCACAGAGCTTCTTCTTCATTAGTTGCGATAAAATTGAGCAACATCAAGGTTGGTTGAAGCTCTTGGAATGCTCAACTATAATTTGGATATCATTTGTGCAGTTCAACTAAGATCAAGCGTGAAATGTATATCTCTGTTTGCACAAAAAGGGTGGAAAGGAGGGTGACTAACAAGTGATGAAACATGCATCAAATGAAAAGAAGCATGTTCCTTATCTGAATGGCAATCCTACAAGGACAATAGCAATTTCTAAAGCAGTGGCATTGCTAGATATTAGTGTGGGCATTAGGATTAACTATGACAACCGTTAAATACGACATTACTTTGGGCACGGGAGAGTAGGCGGACCAGGACAGTTGCATTTCTAACGAAAAGAACCAACTTACCTTAATTGGAAATTTTAGCAGGACATGTAAAGAAGTGCCATTGATTCATATTACTGGAGGCATTATATTGAAAACAACATTGGTTTAACGTGTCCTTACTTTTAACGGTCGATCGCTACATTTTACCAGTGGCATTACATAAGAGTGGCTCGGGGCAACAAACATCAGAACGGGATATCTGGGTTGGTCCCATTTTTGTTCGGTATAGCCACCTTATACTGGCCATGTTTGGATCATGGGGTTAGAGCTAGTTTGGGTTAGTTGGGTGCTTAAATAACCCAAAAGCATCCAAACAGGTAGGGTTAGAGTGGGTTAGTTCCATCTAACCCAACTATCCCGGTGGAGAGGTGCTTATTTGAGTTAGAGTGGGTTAGAAAATAACTCTAACTTTAACTGTGTTAGAGTATCCAAACAGGACCCTTTGTGTGAGGCTAGCAAATCTAGTGCTTTGGACTTACTACATTGACTTGTCCCCCGGTCCCCACTTTCTTTCCTTTTTCAACCAATAGATCGGGTTTATATTGAGTTTGTATTGCATTTCCCTTTATTTCCCTATTAGACCTAGAGACCAGTTGGATAGCCAGTCTCTGCTACTTTTCGCCCCCATTATTTCCTCTTTCGACCAAGTCCTAGATTCAGGTAACAAATCCTCCCCCACCCCCTTTCTTCCTTGTTTGAACCAAGTAGTACTAGATTCGAGTGCATGAACTAGTTTTACCTCTTAAACGTAAAAAAATAGGTGGTTTTCGAACAGCCGATCGATCCTATCTACGAGGGGGCCTGAGAAATAGTAAAAGTTACAAATGCAGCGACGTCAGGGGCTTGGGAAGTAGAGAAAGGCCGGTTTCGAAGGAAGTTATACCTGATGGTCGCTGGGATGTCGCTAGGTGGGCGGCGGGAGGCCGGATCTGCCCACACTATGACAGCAAGGAAGAAGGGGTCGGAGGCCCTCCCTCGCCAGCAGTGCTTGGGAGAGAACGGCAAGGCAGGCTGATCGAGACGCCGCCCAAAGAAGGTAAGAGCCGTCGCCGAGGACGACCGCGTGAACGTTGCACCTTCTCACCTTCCCCGGCGGAGAGGATCCGGCTGGATCTGTGACCAGCGGTGAGCAGAGAGAGAGAGAGAGTGTGGCCACCGCTGTCGTGTTTAGATCTGGAGAGGCCGAGACAGTGTGAAGAGAGCAACACTAGCAAGCAAGCGCGGAGGCTCCTACCTATATAGTGGAGTAGTACTTAGTTTTCTTTTGTCTACCGGAGCCTGCTTGACCTCGTCAATGACTGTCGAGAAGTCTTCATGCACGTGGCCCGGAGGCGCAGTTGTCGTCATTTTGATCTGACGCTACGGAGTAGAAAATATAACACGAAAAAATGCCACATGACAAGAAATCATAACCTCAACGCCCAAAGGAGACAACATGAATCCAAGCGGACAAACTAGGCGAGGAACAAAGCTCAAATTAAAGGTAAACTTCGTAGAAAAGGGTGCATCGATAGATGTCCTAATTAACATAGCCGGCTTGACCTAGATGGCAGCCGAGTAGTCACTGTTCGTGCATGTGCCCCCAATGACTAGCCCAACTCAGCTGTCGCTGTTTAACCCTCGCAGTGATCCGAAGCACATGACACATAATTTTGCGAGATGACAAGAAACCTTTTTTTAGATTTCTCACCACAACTACAGCCGTGTAGAACACAACCTACACGATATGTAGACGATAGCCAATCCAGGCATGTCTGCTAGAGTCTTGTCACATGCATGGACAAACTGATCTTCCGTGTCTTGCAAGGATCGTCCAGGCACCAACGTAGTACAACACTTCTCTAGTACTATCGCTCGTCTCCCTCTTCTATTATGTCACCCGACTTGCGGGGCCGGGGAGTGTGCCTATGGTCGGTTCTGAATTGCCGTCCCATATGTGTGTGCGAATGCAATATGACGCACGTTCCATTTGGAGAGCAGCGTGCTAGACCGACCGAGCGTATGGGGTGCGACGCGAACGCGACGGGCGTGCTGTATACTCCGTACATGTATGCCGCCATTTTCTAGACACTTTGCCCCATGGCGCGGGTGCAATCCATGGATACAAAATTAGTATACTGTATACTATTTAAAAGTCGAGGGCAGGGCTTTTCCTGCCCGGTAGGCGGCGAGACAGTTCCGCCTAGTCGGTTCGACAGAGACGCGAGAAGACGAGGGAGTTGGCTGTTGCAAACGTAGGGCTATGTGATTTGACAGCAAGTTATTGCTGGACAGGTGGGGCCCCGTGATTTGACTTGCCATTATCTCCTTGTTGAAGAGAGTAACATTTTCTCCTAAGTGATGACTAACCTTATAGCTAACCTTGTTGTAGTACGAGTGACTAAGTGATGACTATGTATGACATGCCAACATCAGATAGCCTAACGCACCATGTTAAATCTCCAAGGGCGACCCAGGCAGCGTCTGTGTGGCGGTCGTGGTAGGTGCGACCATGATACGGGATCTTTGGCAGCCCTTGGATCTGAGATCAAACGGTCGCATGCTAAGTTGCTGAAAATTTGCAGAATAACCCTCCCGCGGGCCGGAGTAGGTTTCTCAGTTTGCATGCGGGTTTAATGGAGGCGAGGAGGCGTGTTCAGCCGGGCGTGCAGTGGACGGTGCAGTACTATTCAATTTGACAACACCAACTAGTATATTATAAAAAACAAAGAAGAGTAGTAGAGATAGAGATAAGAATAGAGACTATGGAGGAGCACCGTCTACTGCTTCGTGGGCTACTCCTGCGCTCCATTCGGGCGGTCATAGCGTCCCCTACAGCCACTCCCTCCTGCGCTCCATTCAAGCGGGGCTGTTGACATTTGGGGAGCGAACTCTCGCGACTGCTAGCAGCCACGACTTCACCGACGACGACTTCTTCCCCGACCTCGACAACCTCTTCCTCAACGACATGGGCGAGAACCTCAATGCCAATGATGCTGCTCCCGTTGCACCGTATGTGTTTCTGTCCTTCCTGTTTGAAATCGTGGTAGAATTCATGTTCCTAGTCTGTGTCCTAGACTCGATCTGTTCATCTAATATGCTAGTCCGCATGATTAGTTTAATCTTTGTTATAGCCGTCATGATTTATTTTGTAGTAAATCTCGTAGTAACTTGCTCATATATTTAACTGCCGGAAAGTCCCCTACAGCCACTCCCGTTTCATGGACGGCCTGGTCGATGCTTCCAAGGAGCCCTTCGTCTACTGCTATGAGTGCCCGGTGCCGTTTTGGGGCTCGCCGACGGACATCATGCATCACCTGACGCAGGCGTGCGGCGATCACTACTGGCCCTTGGCGAAGAACATCAAGTACGAGACGTGCTACTCGTTCACCGTGCCGGAGTCACTGGAGGATCAGCGCCGCCTGCTTGTCTCGGAGGAGGATGGCAGCGTCTTCCTCTTGATCGTGGCCACCGGCGAGGCTCAAGGTGAGCCGCCACCACATCTACTGTAGTGTGCGCTGTGGGCGACGCTTAACGCTAACACTGACACGAGGCCGATGTACGGGTGCGTGCTCACTATTACTACCCCTCGGAGGTCCGTGGGCGGCGACACTAGCTACGTCAAGCTGACTTGGACTCTGCCGAGCTGGGACCTTCCCGCCGATGTGGACATGAAAGATGCATGGTATTATTTGACCCCCAACAATGTGCATGGGGACTCCAAGGAGGTTCACCTGGACATATGCATTACTAAGTTAAATGTTGATCATTAGTCTTCGCTCAATGTAATCCGCTGTCTAAGCATGTGGAGACTTCCATGCATGATATTGCTCTATTGGAGTATCGCACATGAATAAAAGTGTATCCTTGTATTGTTTAGTCTAGAATCTTTCATGTATGAATTTTTACTACAGTACCGGTGAAAGACTTATGATGAACCATTTCCCGCAAAGCACAATAAGAGTTATTTCTTCACAAGTTTTGGATGAGGTTGAACAGTTGAACGCTTTTGTTTGCAAAAGATACTTTTTTTATCTATTTCACCGGATGTTTCTGAGCTCTAGAGATGAAATAATATCCGAAGAAACCTATCGATACCTGTTACACATGAGATGACCCCACATCCTTTGTCAAAATAAACAACACCCGATAAATGCATTTCACTCTTCCGCGTACAGCAGACGGGCACCTTTACTTGCTCCTCTGAAAGCTTAAGCTTGCCACATAGGCATAAAGTCCGATGTGGCAAGTTAATCAAGAAGAGAGATACTAGTTTGGTGACCCAAGGAAGAAAGCGGTGCTAAGCGCGTGTACCTACGTGAAAAAGACAATTTTGAGTCTATAGATAATTAAATGAAGCAAACTTAGCAACACCATTTCATTGGAAGAGGTCACTCCTTGGCAAATGCAATAAATACTAGTACTCCCTGTGTCCCATAACATAAGAACGTTTTTGGCACTACACTAGTGTCAAAAACGTTCTTATATTATGGGACGGCGGGAGTACGAAGAAAGAGATAGAGAGGAGTAAAAAAAACACTTATAGCCAACCTTGTTGTAGTATGAGTGACTAAGTGATGACTATGTATGACGTGCCAACATCAGATAGCCTAACGCACCATGTTAAATCTCCAAGGGCACGACCGAGTGAGCGACGCGACGGTCGTGGTAAGTAGCGACCATAATGATACGACTCTTTGGCAGCCCTTGGATATGAGATCAAGCGGTGCGCTTGCTAAGTTCTTTGAAATTTGCGTAATAACCCTCCGTGATAGGATATTCACCCATAGGTCTAGAATCATGCCATGCAACCATTCGATCTCAGATCCAAGGGCTCTCGGAAGCCCGTATCATGGGAGAATGGAAAGCCACTACCATGCCGTTCGCACGCTTGCAGTTTGCTCCTACTCGCCCCCGCACGTCCTTTAATACTACGGCGGTTCGCTCCTAGTCGTCCCGTCCATTCACATTGCGGCAGTTCCACTAATCCTAACCCTCCTCCCAAATCCATGGCATCCCAAATCTCCCCGATCGGCGGTGAGTACAAGGTTAGAACCATCGCCGGCGATGAGTTCGACGTCATCTACACCCGTTCTTCCGCGACTGTGAAAGGATGCCTTTCTCGCTTCAGACGCATGTTCGAAGACTCAGATGATGAGTGGGTCGCCGGGCTAGATGTTGAGTACACCACAGTTGTGGGACGAGAGAAGGATATAAAAGACGAAGAGAGGAAGAAGCCCGCCGTGATCCAGGTTTGCGTGCATGACTTATGCTTGGTCTACCACATATGTCATGCCGACGTTGAGTGCCAGGATTTTAAGGACTTCCTCGAGAGCAACCTAGTCAAATTCACATCGTAGACTTTGGTAACGACAAAGAAGTCCTGCGCCGGATAGGCCTCGTTGTAGGAAACACCTTCGACCTCCAAAAGAATCGGCTGGTGTCCTCTTGTCAGCCTTCAATGCCGACCCTGGCAGGTGCCATGGTTCATCCTTCATACGGTAAACTGGAGAAACCTCATTACACGTTTCATCATCATGCATGGCAGCGGAATGTACTAGATATAGACCACATCCACTACGCTGCAATGGATGGCTACCTTTGTTTCAATATCTACAAAGGTTGGATGAAGAGCAACATCCAAGTTGGCGGTTCAAGCAAAGAAGTATCAGCCAAGAGGAAGAGGGACAAGGACGAAGTTGATGACGTGGACGAGGATTCCGAGTAAGGTGGCAGTGTCGTTGCTCATGGTGGTTCTAATGCAGTGTCTAGCGGAATAGTTGCAAAGTTTAATTCAGGTGTGCTTAATTTAATTTGAGGGGTGTGTTGTGTTGAGCCCCCAGCAGAACTATGTTATGTTTCTTCTTGTTACTTTAACTCTTCAGTAAGTACATACTAGTATTTCTTACATTTCATCTTTTAGTTGGTATAGTACTACCACTCGTTTATTCACATTATATACGTACACTATATATGGCCAACATCATATAGCCAGCAGTTTAGTTGTCAAATAATTTCAGGGTGCTTAGTTTTGTCAAAGAATTCCAGGGTGCTTAGTTTTATTTGAGGGTGGGTTGTCTTTGGACACCATTATTGTGACTAGCCTTTTTAATAGCACTATATGCTTAATTTGGCGACGTGCGCTCTCTATATGTTCCAACTTTTTTTAATTTCAGTTTTTTCTCCATGGCGCAATCCATCGATACTACTTTGTACAAAAGCATACATTTTTTAAAAGGCTAGAGGGCGGGCAGTCTAGCTTGGTCGGTTTCACGAGGCGAGGGCCTTTGTGATTTGACGGCTCATTACTGCTAGAAAGGCGGGGCCTTGTGATTTGACTGCTTTCAGATAAATGCTACCGACGACCTGATCGAGGAGGAGCAAAGAACCGTCTGGTATACTCAAGTTTTCCATCGAGTAGTATCGCTGACGGAGGAGCACGAAACACAGCAGCCCAGTGCCATATGGCGATAAAAAATGATCTAATTTGCTAGTCATATCATTGTTACTAGCATTGTTCTATTCATTCCCTCAAAAAACAAAAACCATTGTTCTATTCATGCCTCGCAGAGAACGTGACACATGCGGCGAAACACCCGAAGCAAAAGATGAAACACAAGACAAAAGAAGAAGGAAGATTATCACCCCAAATGATCTAAGTCACCTTGAGTCGTGAATCGCTTCTTCATCGCCTCCACGACCTCCATCTCCTTGCGCGTCTCCTCCGCCATCTTCTTCATTCTGTCCATGACGCGATTTCTCGACGCGAGCCTTCATCCACTGTTCGGGGCCGCATTACGTACCTTGACGGCAGCCGGGTGCTCGATGCGGAGCTTCGCCAACTCCTCCTTCGTTCCATGACGAGGGCCTGCAGCATCTTCATCGAGGAACTACTATTCTCATGGAGCTTCTTCCACCGACGTTCTTCTCCTTCAACAGGTCGATCTCGTGGCGTAGCTTCACCTTGTCCTCCTGAAGTCGCAGGATTTCGGCCGGTCGCCTTCTTCTCCGAGGCAATGCTCTTCTTCAAAGCATCACCAAGCCGGCGGTCAACTCCCCCTGCTGATTGAGCTCAGCGGGCATGTCGTTGAGGCTCTCCTTTAGCAACTCCGTCAAGCCTTGGATGAACTCCTTCTGCTTATTGAGGTGCTTATTGGGCTGATCGGGCATGCCATAGAGGGATAACGACTCCAGCTCCGCCGGCTCGGCATGTTCGCCTCCGCGGCTAGGGCGCTCCTGGGAGCCATCCTGCCCGTGAGAGATCTTTCGAGGTCTCTGCGTGGCGGCGAGCCCTCTCTTTTTTTCCGCAGCCTTGGTTGCCGCTCCCTTGTTACGAGTAGTTCTCGACCTAGAGCTCTGCTCACCGGCCATGGCAACGACAAACGAAGAAGAAGCATTTATGAGGAGGAAAGGTAGAGTAATTTTCGGTTAGGTAGTTCCCCTTTTTATAACCTAAGTACTAGCACTAGTAGTACTAATACCTGCATAGTGGGAACACGTTGAGGTTTGGTACGTACTAGTAGGTGTGAGCATGCTTTCGAATGTGATGGGAACAAGGTAAATATTAATTGATGGTTTTGGTTTCGAGGTCCGAAACGGCTCCCGATGAGTTTAGTGGAACATAAATTTCAAGTACTACACTGTCAAAAATTGGCACAAAATATGAAGGAGACCAATGTAAGTACTACTAGCAACCCACGATTTAACTACTCGCATGCGCGCAGTGGAGTAATAATGTCTTTCTTCCGCCCTCACATCCACTCAATTTGCATGCGCTGTATTAATTGACCATCAATGAAGTGAACGACTTTACACGCGTCAAATTATCACATGGGGTGGATCTTCGTACAAAATTGCGTCCGCCCGTGTACCCGCGTGTGCGTGCGAGGGAATGAGTGCGTGCGTGGTGTGCGTGCACATCTTCGCTTCGTGCATGTACCGCCAGTATGGCTCAGGGAGGACGAGTACATTCTTCTGGAACCAGCAGCATGTCACTGTGATCAATCCACGCAAGGAGGTCGCGACAACGCCTCCACATGTGCCACGTGGCTTCATGAACTGTAAGAGAGACACTGTGTAGCGTGCCATTGGTATTCTAATTTATGTGTTTTGCACATACTCAAAGTACTAGTAATGTACACGTGCATTGCACGCATCAGATTTTGCAACCAAATTATGAATAAATACCACACTATAGCATGTAAGCTCTGAGTCATATATGCGTGATGTAGCCCTTCGTTTAATTCTTGTAGTTCATCTCATTCAAAATCAAATTAGTTTGTATAAAAAAGCTAAGAACACGTGAATAGGAAAAACATGGGATTATAGTGGAATGTCGTCTTGAATCCTGCGGGATTGTACGAGTGTTTGATTGTGCATAGAAAAAACGCACAATTCTTTCAAAGAGGTTTGAGTGGATGGGATGTTTCCTATGGAATCTAGTGCAAATGAATCATATGGAAAAATATCTATGGTTTACAATCCTACGAATCAAACAACCAAGATAGGAAAAATTCCTAATGATTAGAATCCTCCAAAATTCCTTTGAGAATCCTTTTAATCAAAGAAGCCCTTAATCTATTTTATGATTCATGGAATTGTGCGTTGTAAAGCATAAAGTAAAAACAAATAATGGCAATTCAACTAGAAATAAAGTTAGGGCAGTTATGATACGGAAGATTCTAGAACAAAAGAGAACCACTGTTGTTTTGAGGTTTGTGCATTATGCTTAAGTTCAACCATGGAGTCTGCTAGATTATACATGTGGCAAAATCTGGTGGGGCTAGAAGATGGTGCGAGGGGTCGAGTGGAGGGAGACTATGAAGGAATGCACAAGTGCGAGATCGATATTAGAGAGAGGGGGCGAACACGTGCGTTGTTGCACGCAATGGCAGAGCCATGAAAAATAAATGAGCTAGGGGGCCAAGCATTGCTAATCCTTTACGAGGAGGGTCAATTCATGAAATTAAACCTTTTTTAGCAGCAATTGTCTAATGATCACATTCATATTAGCCTCGATATATAGTGATGTTAGGGGGGGGCAGGGCCCTTACTGCCCCATGTCTTCGCCATTGTGCACGCGTGTGAGAGATGCAGCGGAAGGCATGGATGATGAGAGTGGGACGTTGGATATATAATTAATGTGGGTGTATTAGCTATTTATGTTAATCCTATATAGAGAGGTATAGATTGATCGATGTGGACGTGGGAGAGGTATAGATTGGTCGATGTGGACGTGGGAAAGAGGGTGAGACCTCACTGGATATATCGATTGATCGGTTTGTGTGGAAAACTATGAAAGACCTAGCTATATACACACATACATAGAGGAACATCGATCGTTGCGCATGCACGCGTTAGAGATAAAGAATGCCCGGTATGATGGAGAGGGGGATGTGTGTGGGTGTGTGCCTTCATGGGAGACCGACCTAAAGAAAAAGATTGCATGCATGCGATTTATAATGCCGACTGGTAGTGTGTGTGCATGCATGCACGAGAGAAAGTTAGTGGTACAATTATAAAGAGAAGACTACTGTGTGGGTGTAAAAGAATAGGTGAGGTCATAATCAATGTAAAGTTGAATTCAAATATTTGAATAAGAGATCCTGATGTTTGAAACCCATGCATGCATGCATATAACGGCGATCTGCACGGTGTGGTTTGGAAACGAGCATGTTGTAATTTATACACATTGAACAAGGTCAGACTGATTTGAACTTGAGATATCGATGGCAGACATCATTTGCCCATGTCGCATCCGTGCATGGACACACTATTCTAATTCGAGATGATGGGCGGCTTTCGCATCACATATCTATATCTATACCCCTATATATATTATATTATATATTTTTTATATTGTGTGCGGGTAACTTTAACTTTGAAAGATGGTCGTTGGATGAGGCGAATCCGATGGTCCAAAGATGGAAAATTTGAGCACTATTGGCAGTTGGATATCATCTAGATTCCACCAGATTTTGCTACATGTATAATCTAGAAGACTCCATGGTTGAACTTAAGCATAATGCACAAACATCAAAACACAAGCACTTCTTATTTGTTCTAGAATCTTCCGTATCGTAATTGCCCAAATGTTTTTCTACATGATTTGCCATTATTTGTTTTTTACTTTATGTCTTACAGTGCACAATTCCATGAATCTTAAAATAGATTAGCTTTCTTATAAAAACTAGATGATTTTGAATGAAATGAACTATAAGAATTAAACGAACATCTACATCATGCATATATGACTCAAAGCTTGCATGCTATAATGTGGTATTTATTCATAATTTGGTTGCCAAATCTCATGCATGCAATGCACGTGTACCTTACTCTAGTCTAAATGGTGTTTGTGTGTGTGTTGTGCGTGTTGAGGTGCAAATTGTCTTTTTTTGGGTACACGTTAAGCTTGTTCTTCCGAAATTTCAAGCTGCACCTTGTTATGCCGAAAATTCAAGCTAGCGTCTCTGTCTATCGTCTTTCTTGAAACTCCCGCCTCTTCAACCCGCGCCTTGTTAGCCCGGAATATTTAAGATATATCATTGTCTCGTTGTGCTCCGACAACTCCCTCCATCTCAACCCGCGCCTTGCTATTCCGAAATTACAACGCGCGTGAAAACTCCCACCTCCTGTGAAATCCTGACACGTGAAATGCCCATGGTACCCCTGAACCGAAAGAACCGCCTCAAATCGGTGGGGGGTATTTTCATAAATTACCCCACATTTCAGACAAGCGCGCCCTAAGCCATGGTTCCCCACTGCCATCCCATCCGTCCACCCATTCGTACACCGAGGCCGCAAAAACCCGCGACGAAACCCCACACCCTGCTCCGTCCGCCACCCAGCCGGAGCCTCTTCCCCGACGAAGTCGTCCATAGCAACACCTCGACGTCCCTCATCCACCGTACCGGATGAGGATCCGTCGTCGATCTCATCGTCCCGCCGTTCAGCCACCCTGTCCTCCACCTCCAAGGAGCTGCCCCGATGTTCCCCTCGTCTTTCGCGCCACCTCCATTCCCACACCACCGTCTTCACCTGCACCACCGGAAGAGCATCATCATCACCGTTTCCTCGGATGAAGCTGCAGCCCTAATCGGCACCACCAAAAGGTTGTACACTAATCGCGCATTTTCTTCTTGATTCGATCTCATGGTGCTGCCGGCGCTCGGTCCCGAGCCGACACGTGAGGCTCCATCCACAGCGGCATCGCCCGGCCACTTCCTCCACGGCGTCGCTCCCTCGGCGGTGGCGTCCACATCGATGGAGCTGCTGCTGCTTTGCTTTAGCTCTCGCCTTCTTTGCTGCTCTGCTCTTGCTCTCGGTCCCCTGCCTGGTCTGTTCTTGCTATTGCTCTTGCTCGCGCTGCTGCTCTCGCTCTTGCTCTTGCTTGCAATGCTACTCCGATTTGGCTACACTTCAGTCGACTAAATAGACTTTTGGGTCAGTCGATTTTCAAGGGGTGGGCTCGCCGGGGTGAAGGAAGAACCAGCCGCAGCGGGAGGGGCTCATGGAGAGGTACCCCACTATCTATCTTAGGGTTCAGGATAGGGGCGGTGGTCGCCGGCGTTGGCGGGCGTTGGGCGGGCGTGTGGGGATCGCCGGAGAAAAGCTTCGGCACAGGGGGGCTAGAGGGATGGCTGGGCGGCGCGGATCGGCGGTGGGGAGTGTTTTCGGGGCGGGCGGGGTGGCGCACCGCCGGCCACGGGCGGCGGGGGGCTGCTGTTTGGCCGGTGGTGGCTGGCGGCTCAGGGGGGTGGAGGTTGAAGATGAACCGCAGGCCCTTGATTTCGTATCCAACGGCTACAAAATAGACTGACCAGAGATGAAAAAGTCAGTCGACCGACGTGTAGCCTCACCTTGCTAGTGCGTTCAGTTTTGACAGCAAAATTCAGTTTCGACAGTTAGGTTCAGTTTTGACAGTTAAGTTCAGTTTCGACAGTTAAGTTCTGTTTATACAGTTAAGTCCAGAGATGAGCGGCTGATGTATTTTACATCTAGCACTTTGTGGTCATGTATTTTACGTCATGTATTGGAGATGCTATTAGAATTCCACTCAGGTTAACGTTGTTCGTTGTATCTCTTGTCCTACTTCAGCCTCGGCGTCGTACAACTCACCGGAGCTGCTCCAACGACGAAACCCTCCATCACAGTGGAGCAGTACCTCGGGCTCCATCTCCAGACACCTAAGATCTTCTTCCCCTCCTCCGATAGCAAAGTCAGCCGGAGCATCCTCACCGGCCAACCCAATCACGCTGAGATCGACATGGCTTCGCCAAAGAGGTTGTACACTTGTTGCATCTCTTTTTACTCTACATGCTATATATATTGTCCATCGAGCACTTTCGTAGTAATGGGAAATACGATTATTTTATCCTACTATATGACAAGCGGTGAGGTACCGAACAACTTAGCTATCCGTGATGGACTCTCTTGAACGCCATCATTATTTATCTCTGCGTGTTTGAGTTGTGCATTTGTCGATGGGCATGGGAGTTGAGCTAGTATGGCAGTGGCCTGGGTCCAAAGTAATAGAAGTAGCACAAAAACATTCTTTTAGTGTAGGATTTTCCTTGCTCAAGCCTGCCTACTAGAATCTCCAGTGCTTGAAAGGAAAAGTGAATGAAAAACATAGGAATTGGAAAGTTTCCTATGGTACTACTTTTCATGAATTTGGTGCAAAGGAATGGAGCAAAGGAAAACTGTAGGATTTGTTCCTTTAGTGTCTCCTTGAAAGAAAAAACATAGGAATTCTAATTTCCACTTCTCCTCCTTTCCATATTCCTATTCATCAAGCACAAGACTAAGAGATAGTAGCATAATAGCATTATAACCATACATTTTCTTATGGTTTGACTTAATCTCACCATGCTTTTTTGCATCCTGTGATCTTCCAATTGTTGTGAATCAAACACCCAGTTAGCGTAAATCCTGTGTTTTTAAATTCTCTGTTTTGCACGTGCATTCCTGTGCTATTCCTGTCTATTTCCTATCCCTGCATTGTTAGAATCCTTAAATTCAAACAAGCCCTTACTCAATTACTTCTGTTACAAATATGTGTCAAAGAAAACGTTGTGTGGTTTGTCCTGCTCTTGCGACGCTGTGTTCCAACCCAGCTCAGCTACTCCAACGACGGAAGGGTTCACCACAGCAGGGATCCGCTCTCCAGACTGTCTTTCGCCGCCTCAGATCTTCTTCCCTGCCGCCGGCAGCCACGACAACTGCATTACCATCATCAATCGAAAGATGACCTTGAGGACTACACGGGTCCGCAAGAGAGGTCATTGTCGGCGTTCTGGGAACGGGGTCCCCAGACTTGCTGCCTACGGCCCTGCGGGCGTGGCTCAAGGGGTGGCCCAAGACGGCCCATCTTCATCAAGACAAGCTCAAGACCCTCGTGAGGGGCCAAGCCTCATGAGGCGAGAACGACGAGGAGCTTCCTCGAGCACGGCCTCATCGAGGCTTGCTCGCGAGGAGGCGGAGAGATCAAGGCGGGTACCTCACGAGGTGCCCATGACGCAAGCCATGACAACCTAGGGCGCCAGTGAGCGCCAGCCCGCATGTTGTCCTCCTTTCCTCTTTGGTGCAAAGGGAGCAAGCGCAGCAAGAGTATCAAGCAAAGGCATCCGCTTCGGTGCAACAAGACCAAGACCGTCATAACGGCAGGAAGGAAGTCATTATGGAGCCCAAGCCAAGCGTCACCACTCAGAGCCTTTGGCAAAGCGAGGACCAACTTTAGTCAGGATAAGTGTACTAGATGTTCCCCTTCAAAATGGCCAATTGTTGGCGCCCTTCCCGCTCGATATTTGGGAAGAGGCCCAGGGCCTCTGCCTATAAATAGGACTAGCCACCCACAGGGTAGAGGTATCTAGAGAAATAGAGAGAAAGGATCCAACATCTAGGATCAGCAGAGAGAGAGCGACTGAACTCCCCTAGTAGTTCATCGCACCAACCAAGAAGAGACCCTCGCGAGGCTGTTCTTCCTTGTATTGTTCATCACCAGCCCAAGAGGCAATCCACCACACCACAAACTAGAGTAGGGTATTACACCACAATGGTGGACCGAACTAGTATAAACCCTATGTCTCTTGCGTTGTTCCTTTCATAGCTTAGATCTTAGCGAGGCGGCGAGGTGCAGGTAGGTAGATGGAGAAATCTCCGCGCGCACCCTAGTGTTCGAAACTAGAGGGTCTGCTGGAACCCGAAATCCGACAATTGGCGCGCCAGGTAGGGGTGCGCCGGGGCTTTCCCTTCCGCCGACCCGCTCTCCGCCGACACCGCGACTCGCCCTGCAATGAGCAGCGCGCCGCCCGCTCCGGTCGCCGGCGCCAGCGCAGGGGCCAGGGGGCTCGGAGCCTTGGCCCTAACCTTGCGACAGGTGCGGTGGCCGGACAAGTTCAAGCCAGAGACGCCGCCACGCTACAACGACACAACTGATCCGCTGGCCTTCCTGCTGGCGTACGAGGAGGCCATCCTCGAGGCAGGAGGCGACGACATGGTCATGGCGAACTGGCTTCCCATGGCCCTCACCAACGCCCCGCGCATGTGGCTGCTCCACCTATCGGCGGCTTCCATGGCCTCTTGGGAAGAGCTGCGCAACCTCTTCCTCCCCCAGCACGCAGCGCCGGCGCCCCCAGTCGTCGCGGCTCTCCTGGGCGGCTCGCAGGCGCCACCTTCAGGCCGCCACGTCAAGCCAATCGTCCGCCAGGTCGGCGCTGCCTCCACGCGGAAGGGGCTCCCCAGTCGGTCGGCGCCCAAGGCCGATCTGGCCTTCACTGAGGAACACCCCTCCAACTCAACCTGCTCGGGCGCGCTCCCAATGCTGTGCACCCCCACCATCTGCCAGATGGCCGTCACCAGGACACTCATCGATGGCGGCGCGGGCCTCAACGTGCTCTCGGTTGAGGCCTTCAGCCTCCTCCACATACCACCAGGCGGCTTGTTTCAGCCGGCCCTTCTTGGGCGTCGGGGGCGGGTCATCCAGCTCCCTTGGGCAGATCCGACTCCCAGTAACCTTCAGCACCTATGACAACTTCCGCACGGAGCTAATCGACTTCGACATCGTCCCCATCGGCCTCCCATTGTAACAGCCCAAAAATTTAGCCAAGTTTTCAAGATTAAAATTTTTGCCAGGAGTTTTAAATTTTTTATTTCGGTGGATTTTTAGAAGTCTTCTTTTATTGTTAAGGAGTTTTATCTTTTTCCCAAGTGGAGCTTTCCAAAAGTATTTTTGACTTCCTTGCCATCTCATTAAAACAATTTCTAAATCAGTAGAATTGTTTATTAAATTATTTCACCCTGAGCTATAATCATTAAAATGGCTTGTTTTAGATTGTTTTGAGCTCTGTTTGTACTGCAACCATCTCCTAACTTGCTTCTTTAGCTATAATTCCTTTTCCTACTTATAGTCCTCCTTGCCAAACCCTTAAGTCCAGAAGAGTGGACCCTTTGGAAGATTTCTTGTTCATAAAACAGTGCCATTTACTTTCTGCCAGAACTGAAGTTTTGCAAAACTTGCACTAGCAAGTTTCTCCTTTTGCAAACCAACTTCACCACCCTCTCTTATATCCATAGAGACACTGATCTGGAGAATTTGGCCACTCCAAGAACTACCTAGGTGTCTTTGGCATTTTGTCAAACACCACGAGTGCATGACCAGATTTGGCATGATTCCAAGTTTACATTGTGAACTTGAGCCCCTGACCTACCCAGCATGTCCTAAGGTTTTGCCCTAGCCCATAACCCCTTTCTGCTAACTCTCTTGTAGTTTGGAACTCTCTAGGCTGCCATGGCATTTTGTCGAGCATGTCCCGGGCGTGCTCTGGGCGCGCCCAGAGCGTGCGTTTGGCACGCACGTGCGCCCGAGTCGCCGCGTCCCACCCCGCACTCAAATCCGGCCCGTGTCCGGCCCCAGCCAGCACGCCGTGTCCCCTTGCACCGCCACACCTCCCCGACCAACCTGGCACCCCACAGCGCCACCGCCAGGATGGCCGTGGCGGCTAGCTGCCGGCCGCTAGCAGGCCCCGACCGTGTCGGCGCCGCCAAAGCCACCCCGGCTCGCCACCGGCCCCTGTGAACAGCGCAGGCTCATCCCCTCACTCGTCGGCTAGCTCCCGTCGTCGCCAGTCCCCCTGCTGCTACAGAACGTCGGTTCACCGTCATCCTTATCGCCGGCCGCCTCGGACCAACCTAGCCACACTATATAAGGAGACCCCGAGCTCAATCCCGCACGCAGGTAGCCTCTCACCATCCCACTCGTGCCCCCTTAGCCGCCAATTGGAGGGGAGCAGGCCATCTTCTTCCTCTCCGGCAACTACAGCCGCCGCCACTGCCCAGGCCCTGACGGCGCCTCCAGAGCCTCCCCCTCTCCACTCTCTTCACCAGAAGCCTTCTCTCCATCCCGTGATCACATCCCCCTACTCCATTTTGATCGGGAACCACCGCGGCACCAAAATCACTTTCTCCCCGAAGCTTCCTCCGTCGCGAAGCTCGCCGCCGGCAGCTCACGTCGTCCCCACCGACCCAGCGACCACCGGTAGGACCGCCCCGGTCTTGCGGGTCCATCCCGACCATCTGGAGCCCGCGAGGAGCCGCCAAACGCCGGCGACGATCGCCGGAGTCCCCGCCTCTGTTCGGCCGGAGGAAGAAGAGGGAAGGAGACTGGTCAAACCTGACCAGTGGGGCCCCCTGGACCCACTCTCAGTGACCCAGGCGCAATCCACGTGGGTTAAGTAGAAACGTATTTCCGAAAGGCTCCTTCGACGTGTATGTATATTCGAAACGTTTTCTTTTCTGTTTTTTTTAATAACAGATTTTTGACCAAACTTTGACTGTCTATAACTTTTTAAATACAACTCCAAATGAATTGATTCTTTTTCCTACCTCTCTCAAATATTGTCTAGTTTATTTTAAGATTTATTTGAAAAAATTTCAAAACAACTTTTGTGCTGTTTTTATTTTGTGTGTTAATTCATATATATTCTTTTAAATAGGATTTTTTGAAGATTTCAAGATGGTTTGGATGCACCCTTCTTTCCCTTGACCTGAAGGCAAGCATTCTGAACCCTGGTGAAATTTTGGGTGTGTTGCATAGCACGGTGGCAACACCACCCCGACATATACATGCGTCATTTTATGTGAGGATGTGATCCTATTCATGGGTGCATTTTTATGAGTTCATGCTAATGCAGTCGACATGATTTGTGATGGAAATCACCGTCATACGTCTTTCATGCATACTAGAAGGGAAGACGGAAAGGCCTCTGTGTTGGGTAGACACGGCCTTGTCCCTAATCCCCCGCCGAGACGGTCGTGTCCAGTATAGCATGAGGGGTATGTCGCGTGATGTTTCCACCCGTTGTTTGAATTATATGCATTGTTATGCTAATCATGCAGGAAATATTATTACCTCCTGAGTCGACCGTAGATCGAGTCTTGTGCCAGTAACCCCCATACTCGCTTCGTACTACCACTCGTCTCTACATTAAGTAGGGTATGGTTCAGTAAGTTGTCAACCCCTTTCCTAGCACACATCTGAGAGGCCATGGTGGAAGATACCGGAGGCCTCCGGTAGTCATGCCACCATGTCCGGGAGCATGGGTGTTTTCGGTTGTAGCCGAAAGGGGGTAGCTCCCCAGTTTGCGCGCGGTATAAAATTTGTGATCCCATGTTACGTCGAGGTTGTAGCCTCCCCACTTAGAGTTTCGCTTAACAGGTGTCGTGGGTGATTCCAGACACATGTGGGTTAAGCTGGTGTGTGCAAGTTAGGTGTGTTTTCAACAAAAGACCGTGAAGCCGGAATTAGTCCCGATGGACTAAAGGAATCCGTTACTCGTGGGTAAAGAGTACACCCTCTGCAGAGATTAAACCTATTCGAATAGCCGTGTCCATGGTTAAGGATTACAGTCTGGGATGGGTCAAGTGTCGGTCTTAGTGTCGGTCTTCGGAGGTGAAACTGTTAACTGGAATTACAACTCGTGACTTGTGACACTTATGATTGATTTTATTATTGTTGACTAACCCGTGATATTATTGGCATTATCGAATATCCCTGGGATGGTTCTACCTCCGGGATATTCTCTGTATTTATTTATAAGCCCTTTATGTGGTGTCGCTCAGACGCCCGACTGCGGCATTGTTCTTGTTTATCTATAAGCCCTTTATGTGGTGTCGCTCAGACGCCCGACTGCGGCATTGTTCTTGTTTATTTATAAGCCCTTTATGTGGTGTCTCTCAGACGCCCGACTGCGGCATTGTTCTTGTTTATCTCTAAGCCCTTTATGTGGTGTCGCGCAGACGCCCGACTGCGGCATTGTTCTTGTTTATTTATAAGCCCTTTATGCGGTGTCGCTAAGACGCCCGACTGTGGCATTTCTTTTAAAGCCCTTTATGCGGTGTCGCTCAGACGCCCGACTGTGGCTATTCTTTTGAAGTTCTTTATGTTATTTATTTCATAACTTTAATACTACCATATTATTGCATATTCGCAAATAACATACTTGCACACATCAGAGTTTATTTATCTTTTGTCACTAACGTCATGAGCATAGTATATTTTCAGCACATCATTGTTAAATTATGCATGTGTTCATTATGTTTGCGAGTACATTCAAAGTACTCATTGGCTTGTCCTTGGCTATTGTCTTGGCCAGATTTCTTGCTTGGAGAGGAGCGTTGCGATGACAGCCGCGGAACCTAAGCAATGGTGATAGCAGTCTCGCGAAGATAGGAGTTAACCTGGTCAGCTGTTCCTGTGGAAAATGGAGTTCCATGGACAGTGATGATCCACAAACCGCTTCCGCCATCAACCTTTAGAAACCATTTGTTGTACTCATAGACCAGAATGGTCTTGTACTACATAAATTGTATTTTGTTTGGAATTTCTGTATCAAGTTGGTGCCTTATCAGCTAACAGTTATCCTGGGGCTGGTAAGCACAAGGGCCATTTTTCTGGGACTAACACCCGGAAAATCGGTCGCCGCACCCATACAATGCCATCCTCGGGTACCCGGCTCTGGCCAAGTTCATGGTCGCGACTCACCCAGTCTACAACCTCATGAAGATGCCCGGGAGCAACGGCGTCCTCACCGTGTCTGGAGACACCGGGGATGCATTGCAAGTGCTCAAGCTCGCCTTCAAGACTGCTGTGGCAGCGGCCCAGCCCGCCGGTCCAGACGCCCCTGAGCCCAAGGGGGCTGCGCCAGCTAAGAAGAAGCAGCTGTTCACCCAGGACAAGGCAGAAACCAAGCAGATACTTGTCGACGAGGACGGATCAACTAACGCCACCTTCACCATAGGCGCCAACCTCGAACCCGAGCAGGAGGGGGCCCTGGTCAAGTTCCTGCGCGCGAACAAGAAGGTGTTCGCCTGGGAGCCTGATCAGCTGGCGGGTATCCCAAGAGGCGTAATCGAGCATCACCTCAACATGTGCCCCAACGTAGGCCCTGTGAAGCAGAAAGCGAGGCGGCAGTCCACTGAAAAGCAGGCTTTCATCGTCCAAGAGACCCGCAAACTGGAAGCTGCAGGGGTCATTCGCGAGGTCCGATACCCAGTTGGCTGGCCAACCCCTGTTGTTGTCAAGAAAGGGGGGAAGGAACGCATGTGTGTAGACTTCACCAACCTCAACAAAGACTGCCCGCAAGATCCATTCCCGCTCCCTCGCATCGATCAGATCGTCGATTCCACCGCCGAGTGCGACCTGTTATGTTTCTTGGATGCCTTCTCCGGATATCACCAAATCAAGATGGCGGTAGAAGACGTGGAAAATACGGCCTTCTTGACCCCATGTGGAGTGTACTGCTACACATGCATGTCGTTCGGGCTGCGCAACGCAGGAGCAAACTTTCAGCGGCTGATGCACATCACGTTGGGCCCGCAGCTCGGGAAGAATGTGCAGGCTTACGTCGATGACATTGTGGTGAAGTCTCGCGAGGCCAAAACCCTGATACAAGACCTGGAGGAAACCTTCGCGGGCCTCAACGCAGTGAACCTGCGGCTCAACCCGGAGAAGTGTGTGTTTGGGGTCCCCTTGGGAAAGCTCTTGGGTTTCCTCGTGTCCCACCGAGGCATAGAGGCTAACCCAGAAAAGGTCAAGGCGGTCGAGGACATGAGCCCGCCAAAGACCCTCAGAGAAATGCAGAAGCTCACTGGGCGCGTGACAGCACTAGGACGCTTCATCTCCAAGTTGGGGAGCGGCGCTGCCTTTCTTCCAGCTAATGAAGAAAAAGGGCCCTTTGAATGGATCAAGAGGCCGGCTGAGGCGTTCAAGATCTCAAGAGGTACCTAACCAGCCCTCCGGTAATGGTGGCCCCGCGCCCACAGGAACCCCTGGTGCTCTACCTTGCAGCCACTCCCTACTCCGCCAGCGCAGCCCTGGTGGCGGTTAGGGAGGAGCGTCAGACCAAAGCCGCGGCAGCTGCCCGGGTCAAGGCGAAGCAGGATCAAGGAAGACCCACAGAGACCACTACCACAGCCGAGAAGGATCAGCCGCCGCAGGCGACTTTTCAGGACGGAAGAGACCCTCCCCTGGCGACCAGCCTCTGGAGGCTCCATCGCCTCGGGAGGCGCCCACGGTCTCGGAGGGCGCCATCGACACCAGCCTCCAAACCTCGTTGAACACCACATGTGTGCCCGTCGGCCGCGGTGTTGCGGGATGCGAGGGCACGGTACCCCATGCCTCAGAAACTCCTCGTGCTATTGATGGCCTCGCGCAAGCTACGGCATTATTTTCAGGGCCACCCCATCAAGGTTGTCTCAGCGTACCCCTTGGAAAGGGTGCTCAGGAGCCCTAACTCAGCTGGAAGAGTCGCTGAGTGGAACATTGAACTGCAAGCGTTTCAGCTTGAATTCAGCACAACCAGAGTCATCAAGGGGGCCGCGTTTGCGGATTTCGTGGCAGAATGGACGGAGGCGCCGGGCCTCAAGGCTGATGAGGATCGGTCCCTCTCCCTGGGAAGCGAGGCACCGGAATGTTGGATCATGTACTTCGACGGGGCATTCTCCAGGCACGGCGCGGGGGCTGGAGCAGTGCTCATATCTCCTACTCAAGACAAGCTCTATTACGCCGTACAACTCTGTTTCCAGCACGGAGAAAAGGTTTCCAACAACATAGCAGAGTATGAAGGCCTAATAGCAGGCCTGAAGGCCGCAGCTGCCCTGGGAGTGAAGCGTCTTACCATCAAGGGTGATTCACAACTCCTCGCCAACTTCTCCAACAAGGTATACGAGCCGAGGGATGAACACATGGAAGCCTACCTTGCGGAGGTCCGCGGGATGGAGAAGTAGTTCTGGGGGCTGGAGTTGCAACATGTGCCCCGTGGCACCAATCAGGAGGCCGACGACATCGCCAAACGAGCATCCAGGCGGCTACCTCAGGAGCCTGGCATCTTCGAGGAGCGGCTCTTCAAGCCCTCGGCCACGCCATCACTGTCAAGCGCGGCGCAGCCTCGGAAGGAGCTCCCCCAGCCACCATCCTCGGGAGCCCCAGTCTGTGGCCCGGTCTCAGGAGCGCGTCTGCTCTTGACGCTGGAAGCTGAGGAGGGGTGCTGGATCACAGAGCTCCGGAGCTACTTGACGCAATGGACCTTACCGGAGAAGGAGGAGGAAGCGGAGCGTGTGGCGCGGCAAGCCACGGCATACTGCATCAGGGATGGAGACCTCTACTGGAAGCGACCAAATAATGTGTCCCTGCGCTGCATCTCTAGGGAGCAAGGGAAGGAACTGCTGGCAGATATACACGGTGGAGACTGTGGGCATCATTCATCATCACGGACCCTCGTTGGCAAGGCGTTCCGCAGCGGTTTCTATTGGCCTACTCCACTCAATGATGTCGTCGAACTGGTGAAGGCTTGCGAGGCCTGCCAATTCCATGCCAAGCAGATCCATCAGCCGGCGGGAGGTCTGCAGACTATACCCCTCTCGTGGCCCTTCGCACTCTAGGGGCTAGATATCCTGGGCCCGTTCCCTCGGGCGCCAGGGGGCTATTGCTACCTCTACGTCGCCATGGAGAAGTTCACCAAGTGGGCTGAAGTGGAAGCAATCCGCACCATCCCCGCAGGCTCTGCGGTCAAGTTCATCAAGGGCATCGTGAGCCGGTTCGGGGTGCCGAACCGCATCATCACCGACAACGGTTCGTAGTTCACCAGTAACCTTTTCAAAACATATTGTGCTAACCTTGGGGCCTTGAATATGCTACGCCTCGATGGCGCACTCCATGGAGCAACGGTCAAGCGGCGGGCCAGCGGAGGTCTTGAGAGGCCTCAAGACCAGGACGTTCAAGAAGAAGCTGGAGGCCTGCGGCAGAGGTTGGTACGACGAGCTGCAGTCAGTGTTGTGGTCCATCCGCACAACCGCGACCAAGCCGACCGGCGAGACCCCGTTCTTCCTGGTCTATGGAGCTGAAGCAGTCCTCCCTCGCGAGGTCAGATGTCGTTCCGCACGGGTCCTGGCGTTCGACGAGGCGCAGCAGGACACCATGCGGGGGACAGACCTCGTGCTGGGGGAGGAGCATCGTCGGGAAGCCGCGCTACGAGCGGCAAGGTACCAACAAGCGCTGCGGCAATACCACTGCCGCAACATCCGCCCTAGGACCCTCGAGGTAGGAGACCTCATGCTCAGACGGGTTCTCTCCAGGGAGGGATTGCATAAGCTCTCTCCCATGTGGGAGGGCCCGTTCAAGGTTGTTCATGTTTCCAGGCCCGGCTCCGCGCGCTTGGAGACACAGGAGGGGGTGCCTGTCCAGAACGCGTGGAACATCCAGCACCTAAGGAGGTTTTACCCCTAAAAAGGCCCAGAGCATGTGAAGAAGGCGAACGCTTGTGAAGCGTTGCATTTTGGAAAAGGCCCAGAGCCTGTGAAGAAGGCGAACGCCTGTGAAGTGATGCATTTTGGAAAAGGCCCAGAGCCTGTGAAGAAGGCGAACGCCTGTGAAGTGATGCGTTTTGGAAAAGGCCCAGAGCCTGTGAAGAAGGCGAACGCCTGTGAAGTGATGCGTTTTGGAAAAGGCCCACAGCCTGTGAAGAAGGCGAACGCCTGTGAAGCGTTGCGTTTGGGAAAAGGCCCGGAGCCTGTGAAGAAGGCAAACGCCTGTGGAGTGTATCTTTCTGAGAAAGGCCCGGAGCCTGTGAAGAAGGCCAACGCCTGTGAAGCTCGCCGCCCGTGACACTCTCACGTAATAATGAGTTGGGGCTATACACGCCCCGGAGTCTCAGGAGCGCCGGCCTCAGGCCCTGGGGCTCCCTCCCACGCCCAGTGGCAGCACTTAGCTCCGCGCTGGTGAGAAGACTCGAAGACTAGCTTAGGTGCTGGACGCGGCTTTTCTCAGTTGCTTTCTGCAGTTGGCTTGTTCAATCCCATTCGAGGTTTCATTAAAATTGTTGCCGTCTTTGGCTTGTGACTCTTTGCCTTTTCGCTCTCCTGCCTCGATTTCTCTCATGCAAGTCTCACGAGGGAGCAATGCGGGCACCCTCGCGAGTGTTTTTCTGCCCTTATCGTTTGAGGCTTTCTTACCCGGGTCCACTACAGGAGCACCCCTCCAGTCCGTGCCCCACGGGCACCGCGACACGAACACAGGACCTGGGTCAGCCGCCCCCATAGCTGAGGCCGGGAGCTACCTCTCCAGACCAACCTTCGCAGGACATGAGGCGTTCGATGAGGCCTCGGCCTCGGGAAACAAAGGCCACGATAGGCGCCCCCGAGCTAAGTAATTTCTACGCGCAGGCGTGTGGCACAAAGGCATAATACCGAAATAGCGGAAACAGTACGATAATTAACAGCAATGGTCCAAGCACGCCCACGCGGGGCCCTAAACTACTGTCTCTTTGCGCAGGGAAAGGAAAAGGAACAAAACAGGCGTGGCTCGCCTGACACCAACTCGCGGGGGAGACTCAAACTGCCTCCGGAGCTCAGGCAGACTCCCTCTCATGCTTCACCGGGGCGTGATGGCAGGTGGACCCACTACCTCCCTCCAGGCGGGCACGGCAGCGCGGAGGCTGGTCGCGGCCACCGCTGGAGGAGCCGCTGCTAGAAGAAGAGTCGTCGAAGCTCGACGAGCCCCGAGCGCAGCCGCCCCCGCGCGCGCTGTCGTCTTCATCATCACTGGGGCTGGGCCCGCGTCCGCGGTCGTCGTTCTCAGGGCAGCATCCAACGCGGCAACCGTCTTCCCCGAACACCCTCACGTAGAGGGTGGCATCGCCATCAAACTTGAAGTGCAGGGTGCACAGCCGGCTCAGACCACGGGCGCGGGCAAACGTTTGCCAGCCGCGGGTCAGGGCCAGGCTCCCGGCTGCAGAGACCTCCAGCGAAGCCCAGGAGGACCGGCTACAGCAACCATCCGCCTGGAGCCAGAGGCCGCCCGGGGCACCAGCCGGAAGCTCACCCAGGAGGAAGCGAGGAAGCTGGAGCCTGGTGCTGGTCGTGTCCGCCGACCACACAACGAACTCCGGCAGCACCTCTGCCGAATGGAAGCGCGGCCTAGGGGGCCACGCGGCCGTAGCACGCCCCCCAGCAGCGGCCTGCCGCCTGTCACCACGCGGGAGATCACCTCCACGACCGCGACGAGCCACCATGGGAGCCACAGGGTGTTTGCGAGGACGGCCTCGACCGCGCTTGGGCGGGGGAGAGTCAGGCTCCACCTGGCGAGCCTTCCCCTTCTCCGCGGCCGAGAACCTCTTTGGCGGAGCCATGGAAAATAAGAAGAAGCAAGAGGAGATGGACTAGAAGGGCAGGCGCCATCCCGTATTTATAGCCAGGGAAGGCCAACCACCGGCCTCCACGATCGCAGGTAATCATGACCCGCTTTGCACGCAGGGACTTGTCAATTCGTGCAGTCGCCAAGGCGTCATGGGGGAGCAGGGCCGCCCATGTCCAATCAACCGCCACGCGCGCCCAAGGTCAAGATGCTGTTAGGGCTCAGCGCCGCACTTGCCCTTCGCTTCTCTGCTCGGCCAAGTCCAGCGCGCCTTGGGCCGGCTCTTGTCGGGCGTTCTGGGAACGGGGGTCCCCAGACTTGCCTGCCTGCGGCCTGCGGCGTGGCTCAAGGGGTGGCCCAGCACGACCCATCTTCATCAGCACAAGCTCAAGACCCTCGCGAGGGGCCAAGCCTCGCGGGGCGGACGACAGGGAGCTTCCTCAGGCACGGCCTCGTCAGGCTGGCTCGCGAGGAGGCGGAGAGATCAAGGCAGGGCACCTCACGAGGTGCCCATGACGCAAGCCATGACGACCTAGGGCGCCAGGCGGGCGCCAGCCCGCGCAGTCTCCTCCTTTCCTCTTTGGTGCAAAGGGAGCAAGCGCATGCAAGAGTATCAAGCAAAGGCATCCGTTTCGGTGCAACAAGACCAAGACCGTCGCAACAGCAGGAAGGAAGTCATTGTGGAGCCCAAGCCGGCGTCACCACCAGAGCCTTTGGCAGGCGAGGACCAACTTTAGTCAGGATAAGTGTACTAGATGTTCCCCTTCAAAATGGCCAATTGTTGGCGCCCTTCCCGCTCGATATTTCGGAAGAGGCCCAGGGCCTCTGCCTATAAATAGGACTAGCCACCCACAGGGTAGAGGTATCTAGAGAAATAGAGAGAAAGGATCCAGCATCTAGGATCAGCAGAGAGAGAGCGGCTGAACTCCCCTAGCAGTTCATCGCACCAGCCAAGAACAGACCCTCGCGAGGTTGTTCTTCCTTGTATTGTTCATCACCAGCCCAAGAGGCAATCCACCACACCACAAACTAGAGTAGGGTATTACACCACATTGGTGGCCTGAACTAGTATAAACCCTGTGTCTCTTGTGTTGTTCCTTTCATAGCTTAGATCTTAGCGAGGCGGCGAGGTGCAGGTAGGTAGAGGGAGAAATCTCCGCGCGCACCCGAGTGTTCGAACCTAGAGGGTCTTCCGGAACCCGAAATCCGACAGTCGCACTCTTCCGTGTCTGCATACGTTATGCGTCGCTTAATATGATGACATGCTACATTATCGTCGTGTTCACCTATTAGCCTCTGAGTCAGGTCCAAAGTAATGCTGAAACTTGAGTTTTTAAATGGTTGTGGGGTACATATTGGGGCAGCAATCAGTACTATCTGTCTACTATCTGGTTAATCTCCGGTGTGTACTATGAGTTTCATGTTGGGTGCAAACAAACATTAAAGGAGCCATTATCTGTATTTTTTAACTAAAGCTATTATCTGCCTACTATCATTGGTTTTGGGTCTATCCACGCTTGCTACCATCACTCTGGATTTGTGCATGCACTCCTTACATAATCTCACTATGTTCTATTCCTATGCATGCCAGTTATTGTACACAATGGAACTGATCATGTAGAGCAAAAGAGACGAGCCTTGCGTGACAATAAAATTTCATGTAGACGTCATTCCATGGTGGGCGCAAAGGCAGCCCCCCTCCACCCATTTTGGATCGTAATCAAGAGGAAGATAACTGTTCTGAGGGGGATTTAGAAGGAGAAGACCACTCCTATTTACACCATGAGGTCTTCGCTCTAACTTGGCATGCTGATGTTGGTAATATCATGCATATGGTGCCTTGCATTGCTTACTGTATACATTAAAGATGTCATCTGCTTAGTTTAGACATGCTTTGTGTCAATGCCATCTGTTTAGTTTCTTTATCGTATATGTGAATCATGCAATGCCGTCTTGTCTAGCCAGGCATCATATATGTGAATTATGCAATGCCACCCTGGTTAGCCACTCATCTTATATGTGAATTATATCATGCCATCATTTTTTATTATGTGTTAAATTTGTCAACAATTTTAGTACATTCACTTACTCTTCCTGTGCATCAGCCATTCGGCACGGTCACAGAAAAATCTGGAGTGGAAACAAGGTCTTGAGCGCATAATGCTATCTCGACGGCGCATGTCTTGTCTGGTTACCGATAGCTCCTCGAGAGGAGGATTCGTAGACAGATGACCGATCATATTTCCCCCCACGAGGTGCATGCCCTAACTTGGCAGGTGGTTATGTTACTCATATCGTATGTATGGTATCTTGCATTGCTATGTCATTTGCTTAGTTTAGACATGCTTTGTGTGAATGCCACCTGTTTAGTGTCTAATTACCATATATGTGAATTATGCAATGCCATCTTGTTGCAAGACATTATATATGTGAATTATGCAATGTTATCTTGTTGCAAGGCATTATGTATGTGAATTATGCAATGCCATGTTGTTTAGGCAAGCGTCATATATGTGAATTATATCATGCCGTCCTTTTTGTATTTCTCATTGCTTTTGTCGACAATGTTTGTATATTCAACTGCTCTTCCTGTGCATCAGCCATTTGAATTGGTGATGGAGAAATGGAGTGAAAACAAGGTCTTGAGCGGAACAATGCTACCTACTGAACCAGATATCTTGCTGGTTACAGATAGCTCTTCAGAGGAGTATTCAGAGGCAGATGACCAGTCCTATTATCCCCCTGAGGTGTATGCTCAAACTTGGCAGGGTTATATTACTCATATAATGCATATATTGTATTGCAATGCTTAGTTTTTACATCATATACACAATATTGAATGCCATCTCCTTAGTTGACACATCACATATGCAATTGCCTTCTGCTCACTTCCTTAGTATATAAATCATATATTTGAATTATGTCATGCCATGATGTTTACATAGACAACATGTATCTGAATTATGGCATGCCAACCCATTTTCTAAAGACATAATATAGTTATATCATCTCATCCAGTTTACATAGTCATCATATTTTAAATTATGTCATTCTATCCGTGAATTATATCATGCCATCATGTTTCCATCGACGGCATGTTTGTGATTTATGGCGTGCCAACCACTTTAATAGACACATCGTATAGTTATATCATGTCATCCTGTTTACATAGTCATCATATTTTGAAGTATGTCATTTTATCCTGTTTAGTTAGCCATCATACATGTGAAATTGTGTCATGCTATCCTGTTTAATTAGCCATCATATATGTGAAATTATGTCCTGCTATTCTTTTGCTTAGACAACATAAATGTGAATTATTTCATGCCCTGTTTTCTTCCCTACTATCCATTGCACCTGTCTATCTTACAATGTCTGTACATTCAATTACTTTTCTTGTTTATCAGCCATTTCAATTGGAGGGAGTGATGGCAGTATTTGTGGGAGTAAAAACACGGTCTTCAGAAAAGATCGTGCTACCTGTCGATGCAGATAGAACCACGGTTGTACTTGCCCAAGAATCAGCCCCACCACACATAACCCACACTCATGTAGATTGTACCCCTACCCAGTTGGACAGAGAACCAGCTACACCCCTTCTAACCCCAACCCCGTGAGATAGACACCCAGTTCCGTTGACACAAAGACCGTGTCCACCATAGAGCACCCAAACACGAGCAGTTAGTAAGGCAACTGCGATTGCCCAAATCACGAGGACCACCACTCCGAACCGGAAGTCAACGCTTAAAGCGTAAGAAGATTTGTTCTCGTGTCAGTTCCGTAGCTATGGTTCATACTACTTTGCTCTTGCATCATCAGATTTCATCGATACCAACCAATTTCAAATTTGAAGGATGCAATTGAAACTCCAATGGCGCAACAAGTATGTTTTAAACCTGTTTCTTCAACGTGTTTGCCTGTTTGCTGTTGTAACTTGCTCTATGTTGATTTCAGTTTCAATTGAATAAACAGTTATGTTCTCATGCCATGCACATTACAGTGTTGTTATTGTTGTGTAGTTTCCCACACTTATATTCTGTCTATGCTGCTTTGTCTTAAATAGATATGATTAGAACTGTATCTATCTTGATTTGGCAACATAAAGTAGAATGATATAGACCATACAGTGACCATACTACATAGATATATGTTTGTTTCATGTCGTTATCCTGTCCACCTTACTACCGAACTGGTTTACCAAAATGAGTTTCATATACTACATTGTAAACCTGAGATGTGTTTGTTTGTTTCTCTTTTAGAACGCGGATAAAATATTGGAGAAGAGTACCTGTTATGCAATGGTAAAGGAAGTAATGCAGATAAGGTTCAAGATAGTCGACATCCCTGTTGGTCTCCAAGAAAGCTGATAAAAACTATATTGAGGACACCGAGACAACCCCAAAGTCCTGTCTTGATGTAGTGTTCGAAAGTTCTCGGCTACCACTCCGGGCACCAGCTCTTCGAACTCGTTGCCTGAATCAGTTCGGCTTCTTGAGTCTCAACTTCAAGTTGAAAGACATCGATCAGATGTTACGCGACTGGAAGTCGAAGGACTGAGGAAGTCCCTGCAGAATTCAGATGCATACTTTCTGCAACAAAGAAGCGTATTTGGAGGACTTAAGCGGTAAACAAGAGAAAGTTAATAAGCTTGCTAAGCATCTTGCCAGCATTATGGGTACCCAGGGTATTGTTTCTTGAGCTCTTCTGAAGTGGTTTCAGTTCTGGACTTGTTTTGCTATGGCGTTTATATGCTGTTGTGTTCTGTATATTTGCACTGGTGGCGAACTTTGATGCCCAGTGGATGTAATATGTGTAATAGCCATGATAGCCTAGTGTAAGTTGCTTGCTTATTTATTTCCTTGTTGTCTTGTTTATTTGTGTGCTTGTAGTCAGTGCAGTTCTTTTTCTACGGTTTGCTAGTGGCTGCAATAACCTATTTTTAAAAACTAGGCAACAATAACCATGGGCTAATATTTACTGTAGTGACATTGGACCTACGGGCCGTAGAAACAGTGGGCCTTCTACGGGACGTATAAGTAGTGGGCCTTCTACGGGCCGTAGAAACAATGGGCCTTCTACGGGCCGCAGAAACAATGGGCCTTCTACGGGTCGTATAATCAATGGGCCTTATACGGGCAGTATGATCGATTGGCCAAACATGGGCCAATAACAGGCCGCATTATGGCCGTAAACGGGCTAGAGTTGGAATCGTCCGTTCATGGGCCGACCATAATGGGCCATCGTTAATAGGCCGTATTTCATGACGCTATGAAAACAGCCCAACGTGTTAACGGACCACAAACGGGCCGACTGTAACCACGGGCTGAATTTGGCCCATAAGCAGAAAATGACAGAACTTACCGTAAGTAAACGAATCTTTGAAATGAGCCCAAGAATAAATGGGCTTTGAGAAGGCCAAAAGATAACATAATGGAACGCCCAACGGAATAACGGGCCCTTAATGGGTATAAAGTGATACACTGTTCATTACGGGCCAGTTTCACCATGGGCCGTTAATGGGTGTAAAGTAATACCTGTTCATTACGGGTCAGTTTTACCACGGGTCGTTAATAGGCCAAGAGTTGCATAGGGCCTCATATGGGCCGAAAGACGTCATGGGCCATACATGGGTCAGAAGTGAAAACGGGTTGGAATCATATTGGGTGGCCCAGATGACGCTACTGGGCCTAATTCGGATAGGGCGTAACGGGCCTTGGGTTAGCGGGCTGTAAATGGGCTATATGCGAACATGCCGTTAACAGGCTTTACATGGGCCGGCCTGCCAGCTTTTGACCAAGTCAAATGGGACGGCCTTTTCACAGGAATGGGCCTCTGTTGGGCTGTGCCACGTGTCGACGTATCATAGGCGCCTTCTGTCCAATGAGTGGATGACATCTGTCCCAACGGTGAGTCGACACGTGTTTCCTCCAGCCAATGATGATTTTACACGTGGAAAATCCCCATTGGTCGGGGCTGTTAACGGGTTATCGGATCCAAAACCCGACCCGATATCTTAACGGCGTTCTGTTACGGTGGATGCCACGTGTCGGTCACCCTTGACGAAAGCACTTCGCGGACGCGATTTATCGTCATGGAAGTGGACACTTCCGTGATGATAATTTTGGTAATGTCATGGAACACTTCTCACGGCAAAGTATGACTATCTTGATTCTGTCATAAATTTGTCATGGATGTACATGCATGACAAAAACGCGACTCTTGTGACAAACACGTATCATCACGGAAGTGTATTTTTTTGTAGTGGCTGCGGCAGCGTGCACTCACTTCGGGCTGCGTTGCACCGCTTTGGTACTCGCTCATGGATTCGCCTCCGATCACCGGCGACGAGCGAGCAGGCCGGTGGACTTCTCGCCCACCGCATAACCGGATCTCGACCTATAAAATGACCGATGTGCTCCTTTCTTCTTCCTCACACCTAGCCTCGCTTCTCCTTCTCCTTCCTTCTCCTCTATTTCTGTTTGCAGGAGCTCGAGGCGAGGCTCTAATGGCGTAGGTGATGCCGGACTGGTACATGATCCTGATGTGCGGAGGGTTGGCGGCATTGCTGGGGTTCTCCGTGCTCTTGTGCGTGATGATCCTCGATGATCGTCGTGATGCTGCCGCTCGAGTGTTAGCTCTCCGCGGTGGCGGTGATCATGAGGATTAAGTGCGGTGTCGGGTGCTAACTGTTGTCGGTGTGCTGGAGGTAACTTGCACCCGAAAAATTACCCACAAATCTCTCCTTCAGCGACCGTGGTGTGCTAGGGGGGGGGGGGTGATCAATTAGGTGCAACATGTGCACGTGGATTTGCAATTAGTGCACGAGGTCGAGTGGTTGTGGTTGTGCGTCTGCTGTCGCGGTGCTGCGCGAATAAAAATCTATGTCATGAAGAGATATACGCTGCAACAACTCAGGGAAAAATCACACTTCAGAATTTATCGGGAGTGAAATTAGTTAATCGAAATTAACAGCAGTAAAAACTACTCACATTAATTGAAACCAAATATTTAATTCATCGCACAAATTTAGGATACCACACATAAGTTGCAACACATAAATAAATGCTGGGACAATAAACATAGCAGTGACGTCTACAATGAAAACGGTAAATAGACAGGGTCCTGAGGAAACGTCTCTGGTATTGGGGCACACTCCTCTTCTATCGGGGAAAGCAGGTTGACTAGTCGAAGAACGCGTTTCTCTTGGTCGGGCCTCAGTGGTCTGCCGATGGCGATCTGAGGATTTAAATCAGCGAGGCTCTGGAGATAACCCATTACCCGCTGGGTCAAACGCTCTTGAGCGATAATATACTGGGCAAGGTTGGCTAGTACCGGGTCTCTCTCAATTCATCCACCGGGAAAAGATGCTACTTCTCCGGGCGCTGCACGACTCGGGAAGTAATAATACCCTCATTCACTGGCATAGGGTACCGCAAATCGAAGGCGAGCAAGCGCTTCATACGTAGCAGCTTCTTTGGCCATTTGCGGAGTCGACATAGATTTCCCCATGAAGGAGACTTCCGTTGGGTCTTAGTTTGGGTTTGCGGGAGGGATGTGCACCACTGCTCAATATTTCGAGGTGGATGGGGTGATCCTCGATTTGAGCAACTCGTACTGGGGTGGATGGGTAGAACTCATGGTACTGCAGGTAAAGTTCCACAATATTATAACAAAACTACAGGGTTGCATCCGGAGTTCTCAGATAAATACTAGGGCTTGGCATGGCAAGGAATGGCTGTGAGAGTTGTGTACAAGGTGAGGGGTACTTGGCAAGGTCACGAGGTGGCCTTTTATATAGCATTGGGGCTGGGTTATCGATTACGGTGTGGGGCAACTAGTTTGTCGAATCTTCTCTATGGGGTCGGGGTCAATGCTACAGATACACATATCTCACAAAAGTGATGTATTACTGTGGGTGTCGTCGGGTGGTTTTTGGTAGCTGTGCCCGGAATTAAAAATGCAACCGCACGCCAACATACTTATGCATGGCTACTATTCAAAATAGAGGCACACAAGCAGGCTGCATTTATCTATGGCGATACAATGTCACACTATTACGAGGCGTAGAAATACTAAGGCTCGGTACTACTCGAGTGACTTAGTCTACCTCGTTAATATCTAAGCGGGCGTGCCTTGTGGACGTCGAGGCTTCTCCACGGGTTTCGCCATCGGGGTTAGCTGGATGGAGTTGAGGGGCTGCAGGGTCGGGGTAGCGATGATGACCACCGCGGGGGTTGTTGGCCACAATCCCGTTGGAGCATGTCCCCAAGAGGCGACAAAGCACTTCTGGGGACACCAAAGTATTTTGGTCGATGGCTGGGGCTGACCTCAAGGACTCAATCGGTTGTCCGAACAGCACGACTGGGTTGTCGGCGTCGGGCTCATCTTCTCCTCTCGCGGGGCTCGGCGAACCAGTTCTCCACGAGCTGCGATCAGATCAAGGGTGATTTGATTGAACAGTTCCTCTAGTGCACTCACATAGCGCACCAGATGCAACAATGCAGGATCCGTCTCATGATCTCCGTTGGCAACCTAGGGTGGCCTACCATACCCGTCATGGCTGGGGTAGTAGTAGAACGAGTGACAGTTAACTCTGGCTGACAAGTGCCGGAGTTGAACTATAGCCTCTCGAGCAGCTAGTTGGATGGCTTGTGGCTCAAAGGAGGTTGTCCTTCCGGTGAACCTGTAGGGCCGTTCTGGCGACAGACCCCTACCATAGACGTGCACAGTGGCCCAGAATTGACGGCTCTCACCGCTCATGGGCCCTTGGTACACAACATATTCCGGGGGCTCTTCTAATGCAAAGGCACGGCGGGTGAGGTTTGCTAGCACGGTCACAAAACCTCTAAGGTTGGTTCCTGTGGTCTCATTGTGCACAATGGGGCCAGGCATTGTAGCTCGGTTTGGGGAAGAGGTTATGTTGTCTTTGGGTTGAGGCTAGCGTGCCCTTTTTATAGAAAAAGGGGACGGAGTCTTCCTTCGCACGCTTGCGAAAGAAACTATTTAGGTGTCGGTCACTGGCGCGTGATCGACAGGCTAGGCTGATATGTTGGGCACCGACTACCAAAAGGTGTCGGGGTCACTGTGTGGCTATCTTACACGAGAAGCTTGGTTGGGGCTAGGTTAAGGTCTGGTGGATTGGTTAATCTAGGTTTATTGACATGGCCAAGATAGGATTAGCCAATGGTCAGCCTAGCTCTGATACCAAGGTTGTCGCGACCGGATTTCCAGGATATATTTCCTAGAAAATGGTCCTTGTGGTCACCAGCCCCAGGATTACTGTTAGCTGATGAGGCACCAACTTGATATAGAAATTCCAAGCAAAATACATAATATGTAGTACAAGACCATTTTGGCCTATGAGGACAACACAAGGTTTCTAGTGGCTGATGGCGGAAGTGGTTTGTGGTTCATCAGTGACTATGGGACTCCATTTCCCACAGGAACAGCTGACCTGGATAACTCCTATCTCCGCGAGGCTGCTATCACCATTGCGTAGGTTCTGGGGCTGTCATCGCAACGCTCCTCTCCATGCAAGAAATCTGGCCAAGACAATAGCTGTGGACAAGCCGGTGAGTACTTTGAATGTACTGCAAACATTATGAACACAGGTATAATATAACAGATGATAATTATGCTCTGAAATATGCCATGATCACTTCGTCAGTTATGAAATAAAATTCATGATGCACGCAAACAGGTTATTCATATAAAACATGAATAAACAATCCGAGAATATAAATAAAATGCACCGATCGGGTGTCTGAAGCGACACTTCGACGGGATAATAATATAAAGCATGCCTCAGTCGGGCGTCTGAGCAACGTCACATAAAGGGCTTATAAAGGAAATAAGTAACAAACATGCCACAGTCGGGCGTATGTGCGACACCACATAAAGGGCTTATAAGTAATTTAAATAACAAGCATGTTACCACGATCGGCCCGAGCGACACCACATAAAGGGCTTATAAGTAATTTAAATAACAAGCATGCCACATTCGAGGCGTATGGCGACACCACATAAAGGGTTTATAAGAGAATAATCACGGTGAATATCCAGGAGGTAGAACCGTCCCCTGTGGATACTCAATAATTCAAATAATGTAAATGGTTAGTCCATAATAATAATCATAATCATCATGAGTCACAAGTCATGATCCATGTTCTGGTTTAGCAATTTTTCCTCCGAAGACCGACACTTGACCCATCCCAGACTGTAGTCCTTAACCATGGACACGGCTATTCGAATAGATATAATCTCTGCAGAGGGTGTACTCTTTACCCACGAGTAGCGGGTTCCTTTAGTCCATCGGGACTAATTCCGTCTACGGTCTTTTAATTGAAAACACACCTGACCGCACACGCCAGCCTAACTTACCAGTGTCTGGAATCACCCACGACACCCGTTAAGCGAAACTCTAAGTGGGGAGGCTACCACCTCGACTAGCATGGGATCACAAAATTTATAACGCGCGCAAACTAGGGGAGCTAGCCCCTCGGCTCCAACCAGAAACACCCATGCCCCTGGACCAGGTGGCATGTCTACCGGATGTAGCCGGTATCTTCCGCCATGGCCTCTCTGTATGGTGTGTGCTAGGAAGGGGTTGACAACTTACTGAACCGTACCCTACCTATGGCAGGGACAAGTGGTAGTATGAAACAAGTATGGGGGTTATCGAACAAGACTCGATCTACGGTCGACTCGGAGGTTAAGGCATTCCCTGCAGGATTGGTATAACAAATATATTTCACACCAAAGAAATGTAATCACCACTCATCATACCTCACCATTCCTTACCGGACATAATCGTCTCAACGAATTATTAGAGACAAGTTCGTGTCTACCCAAGATAGAGACTTTCCCCAGATTCCTCCCGATAGGCATGAAAGGCATACGAGGGTGATTACTATCAGAAGCATATCAAAGTCCAATAGCAAGGAATCATCATTATGCACTTATGAACATGATCATATCATCACATAAAATACCGAACACTTCAAGTCAAGGCGGTGTCGTATTAGCATCGAACGACACCCAACAAATATTATGCCGGGGTTCAGAATGCTTGCCTTCAAGAGTATGCAAGTGTGGGTGCACTTTTTGAAAGTTGCCTTCTTCTTCAAAATCCTATTTTACGAAAATTTGAATTAACACATAGTTCCAAAATAGTACAAAAAAGTTGGTTGGAAAATTTTCAAATAAATATGAAAATAAACTAGACAAAATTTGGGAAACAACAGAAAAAGAATCAGATTAATTGGACTTGTATTTTAAAAATTATAGCCAGTCAAAATCTATTTTTAAATAAAACAGAAAAAGGAAAAAAAATTCGAATAAGAATACGCTTTCGAGACAGAGAAGACATACTCCTCTGTTTTACGTTTCCACTTAAAACACGTCGGCAGAGCTAGGGTCACTGGCAGGTGGGGCCGTCGGGTCCACTGGTCAGGTTTGACCAGTCGCCCGCGCCCTCCTTCCTTCTCTGGCCGAGCGGTGGCGGGGCTCCGGCGATTGCCGCCGACGAATGGCGGCTCCCCGCGGGATTCTGAGGGCAGGGATGGATCCGCTGGTCCAGGGCGGTCCTCCCAGTGGTCGATAGGCTGGCGGGGGTGGAGGTGGCGAGCTCCACGGCGGACGGTGGTTTCGGGTGGATCGGGGTCTCGAGCTATGGTGGCTCCCGATTGGGCTAGAGAAGTGGGGCGGCTCCGCACGGTTGAGGGGAGTCGGACGGTGGCGCTGGATGAGCTGGGGAGGCCCTGCTCGCGACATTCGGCACCAGAGCCTGGCGGCGGCCGAACTGGCCGGAGACGAGGCAGACGGCCTCCCTCCATCGATTGTTGGCTATGGGAGCACTAGGGAGATGGCCTGAGGTCGCCTGAGGGTCTGGACGAGCTCGGGGGCTCCTTTTATAGGCGGTCGAGGTAGGTTCCCGCGGCTGCGGATAAGAACGCCGGTGAACCGCCGTTCTGTTGCTAGCAGGGCGACGTGGCTGCGACGGGCGCTAGCGGACGGGCTCGCGGATAAGCTCGGGTTGTTCAGGGGCGAGCTGGCGCGCTGGAGTGGCTCGGGCGGCACCGTCCATGGCAGGAGCCTGCTGCGGACGCCGGTGTGCGGCCAAGGGAGCTCTGACGGTGGCGCTGTAGGGCGCCAGGGGTGGCTTGGAGGGTTCTGGCGAGCGGGTGAGGACAGGGCGTGGCCACCTGGGTGAGCAACGCCAGGGCAAGACGCTGGGCTCGGTTGATGCTGCGTGCAAACGTGGCGCCTGGCGCACCGAGCACGCATACGCCGTGCTCGACGAAATGCCGATGCGTGCTAGAGGGCTTGAATGAGGCTGGTAGTTAACGTGTCTAGGTTAGTGGTGGCTAGGAAATTAGTGGACATGGCTGCTGGTCGAGGATCAAGTCCACAATGTAGACTAAAACTATGCTAAATCGCCATGCACACACGGTGCTCGACAAAATGCCATGGGCATCTGGGCATCTCTTCTGGTGGCCGAAATCTCCAGATCAGAGTCTCTTTAGGTGAATGGGATGGTAGCAAGGTTAGTTTGGCAAGACCAGAAACTTGTTAGTGCAAAATTTTGAGAAAACCAAATCTGGACAGAAAATGAAGGCTACTATTGTATGGACCAAAAGTATTCCAAAGGGTCCAATCTCCTGGACTTAAGGGTTTGGTAGAGTGTTTTATAAGCAGGAGAAAAATCATGGGTAATAAGGCAAGATAAAATATGGTTGCAGTAGAAAATACCAAGCTGGACGAGAGAGCAAAGGAGGATGATTTGCTCAAAATTTGCAAAGAGCACTAATGGTTTTCTTGCATATAGTTGAATTATACACTACTACTAACATCCCCCAATTTTGGTAGAATTTTTAAAGAAATATTTAAATAGGTTGTAGTGCAAATGTGACTCTAAAACTTATGAAAAATCATTTTTTTAAAAGAAATAAAGCTCAGGAAAAATAATTGTAGAAATAATTCCGCTGATAAAAAGAAATGGTCTTGGGGAGATATACAAGTCCAACCATACTTTTGAAAGGTTTCCACCTAGAAAGAAAAACTCAAAAAAAAATCAGAGGGACATAGTGATCTGAAATTAAAAGATAAAACCAGAAAATAAAAGTTTTATTTCCTGGCAAAATTTTAATTAATAAATCAAGGTCAAAATTTTGGGGTGTTACAGGTGGGGGGGTGCGAGACGAGCACGGGCTACGACGACGAGCAGCACGACCACAGGAGCAGAGAGGAATGGAGGGGAAAGAGGAGGCCGAGGGCCTCACCGGGGGTGTAGGGCATGGGGCAACGGGGGTCGAGGAGGGGGACGGGGACAACGTCGATGTGGTGACGGGGAGGCAGTCTGACGGGGAGGAGGAGGCAGTCCGGCGAGGTGGCTGTCGACGAGGCAGGCCGCGGCGGTGTATGCTCGGGCGGCGGGCGGTTCGATCCCGATCTAATCGGGGCGAAGGAGGGAAGAGGGAGGTGACGACAGCAGTGCGGCGCCGGTGACGGGCGCCATCGTCGAGGTCGCGGGGCGGCGCGGGATCGGGGCGATCCCGATCCAGATCGTGGGGTGGGGGGGGGCGAAGGGGGCGAGTGGGGGCGAGGGGAGTGGGGAGTGGGGTGACTGGGGAGGGACCGCTAGGGTTCGGTCGCCCCAGGGGTAATGTAGGCGCCGGCCTGTTTGGCACCGAGGCCATCTGGGCCATGGCCCAACGGGGGGGAGGGGTTCTCCTTTTTCTGGTTAGTTTTAGTTTTAGTTCTTTTATTTATTTTCCTTATTTCCTTTTCTGTTTATATTTTAGGATGTAATTATTTTAATTTTGAAAAAAACATCCTTAGCACCTAGATTAGCATATCAAGTTAGACTAGTGCCTTAGAAAATATTATATTAACTAATAAAGGTATTTACTTAATTGTTTTACCTACCGTTTTAATTATTTTAGAGCCTTTAAACATTTTATAAAAGTGAGTTTTCTACACCATAATTACCCTTGCATTATTTGGCACAACTTGAACATTTTAGTTTTAAAGTTTGAAAACTTTTACCATTTGATTTGATTTTGAACTTGAATTTGAATCATTTTCGAACTAACGCAAGAATAGCAACAGTAACCGAGGTGAGGTCACATCATTAGTAGATGGTTACTGTAGCTTGATTATCCGGGCGTCACAATCATGGAACACTTCTACGACAGCATAGGTATGACTATCTTGATTCTGTCATAAAATCTTCATGGATGTACATGCATGACAAAAAACGCGACCTACTGTGACAAACACGTATCATCACGGAAGTGTATTTTTTTGTAGTGTTTATTATTGACTCTAGGGCCTATTTCCTTCAGTATGGTGACTTATTGCTTTTTTACATAGTGTATGTTGCGTTTTGCATTCTGATTCATAAGCGAGATTCCATTTGGAAACATCTATATCTGAATCTAGTGACCACATGGATATGTAATTACTACATCTATACTACATCTATCAACTGCATAGATAGACATTTTGTATTGCCAATGATATAAGTTATCGGAAAGAGATTCCACCTCTGGACAATAGTTGGGTATCTGCATGAACCCTTCTGCTATAATACTTGCTCTATGTTTCACCACCTTGTTGTTCTCATTCTGTCTCCAGAAGAAAACTGGTGTACGTATTGCTTATGTGAATGCCTTCCCTTTATTGAGCAAGATCATTTCTGCCTAGATTATACCCTCTACTTGAGTTCAGTCCGAGTGTTGTTCACACTTTGCCATGGCCATGGTGTTTGGATATGAATCATTTGAAAGGTTTTTGCAATCTAGTTGAAAAATATATGTCGACAATTGTAGACTTTTGGTTATATGTTTCTCCAGAATCTATATATGTATATATAGTTGATGAAAATATCGTCACCCATGGTGACTGTTCATGATTTCCAATGCGGTTGAGTCGGGTATTCCGATGTACCGGTCATTGTGTGCACTACGACCTGGGTTGGTGGAGGTTTCGCATCCACTAGGTGTATACTACCCATTACGTGTCTTCCAATGTGAAGTTGACTTGCATTTAGTGATTCAGAGGCCTCGATATCCTTGCTTGCGAGAAGCCAAATCCTGGTGTAGTATTGCCATACTTCTCCCCTGTTGCTGTGAACGGGGAGTTGAGTGGTTTTTGTTGGTACCTCCACTCTTTCAAGCATATTTTTGCAGGATTGTAGGATTGTGTGACACCTTTATATTCAGTAAATGAATCTAGCAGGTTATTTGCAATGTGTTGCAAATCTTCTGAACGCATGGTTTAGATCTTTGAGTATGTGGATTTGAGGCAGAAATGTGAGGAACATTCTACTAATTTCCTGGCATTCTTTATGGTACTTGAAATCTCCCCCTAATGCTTGGAAATGTTCCTCGATGAATCAACATACTTGCCTTGAATAACTCCCCATGTGAGGGGCTTAAGGTATTAATGATAATACAATTATTCCTCACATAGATCCCCAATATATTTGAGGGGCCAATGATGTATGCCGGGGTGGTGATATTGGTATGCAACCGAATTACTGCATATGGGAAATACTTGGTAGATTTTCACGTATCAAAGATAGAGGGGAATAATATTATGCAATTTGGTCATGAGCGTGTAAAATTGCATGATTCCAAAGCAAAGTTTTGGTAAGTTACAATTCCAATGTAAAGATAATGCAATGAGCTTAATTCTTCGGATAAAGAATTCCACCAAACCATTTTGAGTCTAGACATTAGGAAAAAGTGCTAAACTTCTATCCTAGGGCCATATTAAAGGCACGAAGGAGAATTCTGCAATGTTGCCCATTCGATTTGCTTGAAATTGATGGTCAGGATAATCAACAAATGGTTTTCGTGTGGATAAAGACACACTTGAGACCGTCATGTAGATGTGTCTTTTAAAACCATGGAATACCTGAATAGTCTAGTCGATGGTTGGGAAGAGCCACTTACCTCGACTTGATGCATTTAAGGAGTTTGAGTGGTTCAGTGTAGACTTTAAGGTGCGCGAGCCTTAAAATTAGCTTCCTTGCATCACATGTAGTGCGCATAAAATCCAAATATTGTTAGAATTTAGCATCATAATAGTATAACCAACAGAATTGCTAATAGTTTTAGTTTCAACCCAATGTCTGGATGACCAAGGCGAGAATGCCAAGTTTGTCATGCACAAGACATTTTGGAAAACTATCTTGTAAGCAACATGTGCTACGGGTTTTGTAGTATGTGTAGTGCAATCCTGATTATACATAGAAAATGTGCTTGCCATATCCATTGCATATGGTAAAGATAAGATATTCCTCTTTGTTGTCATCATAAGTTTCATTGTGGAAACTATTTTGACGGATATCTCTATAATTTAGTAAGATACGATTTGATCTGGACACGATAAAGCATCCTTGATTCTACTCGAGTACCCATAGGGATAGTAAATATGACTCGAGTTGAGCCAACAATTACATCATCGCATCTAGCGATAGTTAAAACATCTCATTTTCTCTCAGCGAGAGTGGAAATATTTCACTTTCCTGAGTATAGAGTTCGTGGTGCATATGTCCACAAGGCACATATCATCTATCATCAGATTGACTCCCGTAGAAATCTATACGTAGAATTGAAGATTTCTAGTATGAAAATCTTTATCAGATATACAGAATACATACAAATGTATTTGTACCAAAGTGCTGATACAATATATTGTGATATACAATATATGATGACAATAATACTTATGTTGCTATTACAACATCATAATATGGACATAAATTATATTAACCACTCAGGAGATTGAGAGACTAGTCTAAGTCTCAAAATATGTTAGTTGAGTCATCTTCAATCGTCATGTTCTCCGTGCCTGAAGGGTCCATGAATGATGTCGGGGTTACGATCCTGACAATGAGTACTAGGGGTACGAAAGAGAGGCAGAGCCTAGCTAAGGCGCAGGTGTAAACTCGGTGTTTAGCGTGTTCAGGCCCCTCTCAGTGGAGGTAACTGTCCTATGTCTCATGCCTCGAGGCTTGGTTTTTCTTGAGGTCATGATTAAAGAGATTGATTAATTCCAGCATAGGAGGAGGAGTGCGACTTATATAGAGTGCACTGCAGCTGCACCACTCCCACGTCGACGGGGTACTTAATGCTCATAACTATGACAGTTACAGGTATAAAGCATCACAACTACAGCGGTTACACGTAATTATAGCCATGACTCTACTTAAAGGATGACCTAGGATTCCTCGACTGTTGCAGCTCCCATGTCGCCTCTCCACCTCCCTTGTCCGAGTGGTGGTGGTCGTGCCGACTGAAGAGTGGTCACCAAGTGATGTCGAGGTGTCTGAGTGGACTTCCTGGTACTCGCCTCTGAATGTGAGTGTGGTCCCGAGACCTACAATAATGATGTGGAGCCCTAGGTGGACCCTGTTTGACAGGTCCTTGACCCTACATGTAGTAGGTGCCCTCATCATTAGCCCCCAAATCGGTTGAGGTTTTGTAGTGCACACAAACTGATCCTTCGGTTAGGTCCGAGTGCTTCAGGAGCACTCGGAATACATTTCTGATTCGTGGTTCGTTGCTCCTTAGGCTAAAAAACACAATGGATTATGGACTATAGGTTTTCCCGGATGACGGGTGTCACACCTAATATGCGATCCTATCCTCGATGAACTCGGAGGTCCCACCAAGGATAGAGCCGCATATTGGAAGACGCTTTGCAAGGTGGATATCATTACATCGTACCATATATATATAATGGACGAGGATACATACAAATGCATACAATTACCACACGAGTACATCAAACATCATACAAAAGAGAACCATCTGACTACGGATGAAAACAAATGTAAAACACAAACGACATTGATACGTCTCCAACGTATCTATAATTTTTGATTGCTCCATGCTATATTATCTTATGTTTTGGACATTATTGGGCTTTAATATTCACTTTTATATTATTTTTTACTAACCTATTAACCGGAGGCCCAACTCAGAATTGCTATTTTTTACCTATTTCAGAGTTCCACCGAAAAAGAATATCAAACGGAGTCCAAACGGAATGAAACCTTCGGGAACATGATTTTTGGAATGAACTTGATCCAGGAGACTTGGACCCTAAGTCAAGGAAGCTTCAAGGAAGCCATGAGGTAGGGGGGCGCGCCTACCCCCCAGGCACGCCCTCCACCCTCGTGGGCCCCATGTTGCTCCACCGACGTACTCCTTCCTCCTATATATGCCTACGTACCCCCAAACGATCAGATACGGAGCCAAAAACCTAATTCCACCGCCGCAACCTTCTGTACCCACGAGATCCCATCTTGGGGCCTGTTCCGGAGCTCCGCCGGAGGGGGCATCGATCACGGAGGGCTTCTACATCAACACCATAGCCCCTCCGATGAAGTGTGAGTAGTTTACCTCAGACCTTCGGGTCCATAGTTAGTAGCTAGATGGCTTCTTCTCTCTTTTTGGATCTCAATACAATGTTCTCCCCCTCTCTCATGGAGATCTATTCGATGTAATCTTATTTTTGCGGTCTGTTTGTTGAGACCGATGAATTGTGGGTTTATGATCAAGTTTATCTATGAACAATATTTGAATCTTCTGAATTCTTTTATGTATGATTGGTTATCTTTGCAAGTCTCTTTGAATTTGTGTGATTTGTGTGATATGCAAAATAAGAAAGATGTTGATAATGATATTGTTAAGTTGAAGCTATTTCCTTTTTCACTTAGAGATCGTGCTAAAGCTTGGTTTTCGTCTTTGCCTAAAAATAGTATTGATTCTTGGGATAAGTGCAAAGATGCTTTTATCTCTAAGTATTTTCCTCCCGCTAAGATCATCTCTCTTGGAAACGATATTATGAATTTTAAGCAACTTGATCATGAACATGTTGCACAGGCTTGGGAGAGGATGAAATTAATGATATGTAATTTCCCTACTCATGGTTTGAATTTGTGGATGATTATACAAAAAATTTATGCCGGATTGAATTTTGCTTCTAGAAATCTTTTAGATTCGGCGCTGGAGGCACTTTTATGGAAATCACTTTAGGAGAAGCTACTAAACTCCTAGATAATATTATGGTTAATTATTCTCAATGGCACACCGAAAGATCTACTAATAAAAAGTGCATGCGATAGAAGAAATTAATGTTTTGAGTGGAAAGATGGATGAACTTATGAAATTATTTGCTACTAAGAGTGTTTCTTCCGATCCTAATAATACGCCTTTGTCTACTTTGATTGAGAATAATATTGAATCTATGGATGTGAATTTTGTTGGTAGGAATAATTTTGGTAACCACGCCAGATAGAGGAAACTTTAATCCTAGGCCTTATCCTAGTAATTCCTCTAATAATTATGGTAATTCCTACAACAATTCTTATTGAAATTTTAATACGATGCCCTCTGAATTTGAGACTAGTGTTAAGGAATTTATGAATTCGCAAAAGAATTTCAATGCTTTGCTTGAAGAGAAATTGCTTAAAGTTGATAAATTGGCTAGGAACGTTGATAGAATTTCTCTTGATATTGATTCTTTAAAACTTAGATCTATTCCTCCTAAGCATGATATCAAAGAGTCTCTCAAAGCCATGAGAATTTGCATTGATGAGTGCAAAGAAAGAATCGCTAGGATGTGTGCTAAGAAAGATTGCTTTATGAAAGTGTGTTCTTCAAATTTCTATGAAAATAAAGATGAAGATCTAAAAGTTATTGATGTTTCCCCTATTAAATCTTTGTTTTGCAATATGAATCTTGATAATGATGGGACTGAATATGATCCACCTTTACCTAGAAGGCGTTCCAAAAATTCGGTGTTTTTAGATCTTGATGTTAAAACTAAAAAAAGTGGGATTGAAGAAATCAAAACCCTAGATATTAATAAACCCACTATTTTGTATTTCAAGGAATTTAATTACGATAGTTGCTCTTTGATAGATTGTATTTCCTTGTTCCAATCCGTGCTAAATTATCCTCGTTCTTATAGTCAAAATAAAGCTATTACCAAACATATCGTTGATGCTTTGATGCAATCTTATGAAGAAAAACTTGAGTTGGAAGTTTCTATCCCTAGAAAACTTTATGATGAGTGGGAACCTACAATTAAAATTAAGATTAAGGATCATGAGTTCTATGCTTTATGTGATTTGGGTGCTAGTGTTTCCACTATTCCCAAAACTTTGTGTGATTTGTTAGGTTTCCATGATTTTGATGATTGCTCTCTAAACTTGCACCTTGCGGATTCCACTATTAAGAAACCTATGGGTAGAATTAATGATGTTCTTATTGTTGCAAATAGGAATTATGTGCCCGTAGATTTTATCATTCTTGATATAGATTGCAATCCTTCATGTCCTATTATTCTTGGTGGACCTTTCTTAGAACGATTGGTGCAATTATTGATATGAAGGAAGGGAATATTAGATTCCAATTTCCATTAAAGAAAGGCATGGAACACTTCCCTAGGAAGAAAATAAAATTACCATATGAATCTATTATGAGAGCCACTTATGGATTGCCTACCAAAGATGGCAATACCTAGATCTATCCTTGCTTTTATGCCTAGCTAGGGGCATTAAACGATAGTGCATGTTGGGAGGCAACCCAATTTTATTTTTAGTTTTTTTGCTTTTTGCTTATGTTTAGGAATAAATATTAGATCTAGCCTCTGGTTAGATGTGTTTTTATGTTTTAATTAGTGTTTGTGCCAAGTTAAACCTATAGGATCTTCTTGGATGATAGTTATTTGATCTTGCAGAAATTTCCAGAAACTTTTTGTTCACGAAAATAATTGTTAAAAATCACCAGAACGTGATAAAATATTGATTCCAATTGCTGCTGATCAATATTTTTTTTCTAGGTCTTCCTATTTTGGCTGATTGTTTGGAGTTCTAGAAGTTTGCGTTAGTTACAGATTACTACAGACTTTTCTGTTTTTGACAGATTCTGTTTTTCGTGTGTTGTTTGCTTATTTTGATGAATCTATGGCTAGTAAAATACTTTATAAACCATAGAAAAGTTGGAATACAGTAGGTTTATCACCAATATAAATAAAGAATGAGTTCATTACAGTACCTTGAAGTGGTATTTTGTTTTCTTTCGCTAACGGAGCTCACGAGATTTTCTGTAAAGTTTTGTGTTGTGAAGTTTTCAAGTTTTGGGTGAAAGATATGATGGATTATGCAACAAGGAGTGGCAAGAACCTAAGCTTGGGAATTCCCATGGCACCCCCAAGATAATCTAAGGACACCTAAAAGCCAAAGCTTGGGGATGCCCCGGAAGGCATCCCCTCTTTCGTCTACTTCGATCGGTAACTTTACTTGGAGCTATATTTTTATTCACCACATGATATGTGTTTTGCTTGGAGCGTCTTGTATGATTTGAGTCTTTGCTTTTTAGTTTAATACAATCATCCTTGCTGTACACACCTTTTGAGAGAGACACACATGATTCGGAAATTATTAGAATACTCTTTGTGCTTCACTTATATCTTTTGAGTTAAATAGTTTTGCTCTAGTACTTCACTTATATCTTTTAGAGCACGATGGTGGATTTGTTTTATAGAAACTATTGATCTCTCATGCTTCACTTAGATTATTTTGAGAGTCTTAAATAGCATGGTAATTTGCTTAAATAATCCTAATATGCTAGGTATTCAAGATTAGTAAAAACTTTGTTATGAGTGTTTTGAATACTAAGAGAAGTTTGATGCTTGTTGATTGTTTTGAGATATGCAGGTAGTGATATTAAAGTTGTGCTAGTTGAGTAGTTGTGAATTTGATCAATACTTGTGTTGAAGCTTGCAAGTCCCGTAGCATGCACGTATGGTAAACGTTATGTAACAAATTTGAAACATGAGGGTTCTTTGATTCTCCTCCTTATGAGTGGCGGTCGGGGACGAGTGATGGTCTTTTCCTACCAATCTATCCCCCTAGGAGCATGAGCGTAGTGCTTGGTTTTTGATGACTTATTGATTTTTGCAATAAGTATGTGAGTTCTTTATGACTAATGTTGAGTCCATGGATTATACGCACTCTAACCTTTCCATCATTGCTAGCCTCTTCGGTACCGTGCATTGCCCTTTCTCACATTGAGAGTTGGTGCAAACTTTGCCGGTGCATCCAAACCCCGTGATATGATACGATCTTTCACACATAAACCTCCTCATATCTTCCTCAAAACAGCCACCATACCTACCTATTATGGCATTTCCATAACCATTCCGAGATATATTGCCATGCAACTTTCCACCATTCCGTTTATCATGATACGTTCATCATTGTCATATTGCTTAGCATGATCATGTAGTTGACATAGTATTTGTGGCAAAGCCACCGTTCATAATTCTTTCATACATGTCACTCTTGGTTCATTGCATATCCCGGTACACCGCCGAGTCATTCATATAGAGTCACACTTTGTTCTAGTATCGAGTTGTAATCATTGAGTTGTAAATAAATAGAAGTGTGATGATCATAATTTAATAGAGCATTGTCCCAATAAAAAAAGAGAAAGGCAAAATAAAAAAAGAAGGCCCAAAAAAATAAAAAAAGGGAAATAAAAAGGGGCAATGCTACTATCCTTTTTTCCACACTTGTGCTTCAAAGTAGCACCATAATCTTCATGATAGAGAGTCTCTTGTTTTGTCACTTTCATATACTAGTGGGAATTTTTCATTATAAAACTTGGCTTGTATAACCAACAATGGGCCTCCTCAAGTGCCCTAGGTCTTCGTGAGGAAGCAAGTTGGATGCACACCCACTTAGTTTCTTTTGTTGAGCTTTCATACATTTATAGCTCTAGTGCATCTGTTGCATGGCAATCCCTACTCCTCGCATTAACATCAATCGATGGGCATCTCCATAGCTCATTGATTAGCCTCGTTGATGTGAGACATTCTCCTTTTTGTCTTCTCCACATAACCCCCATCATTATACTCTATTCCACCCATAGTGCTATATCCATGGCTCACGCTCATGTATTGCGTGAAGGTTTATAAAGTTTGAGATTACTTAAGTATGAAACAATTGCTTGGCTTGTCATCGGGGTTGTGCATGATGAGAGCATTCTTGTGTGACAAAAATGGAGCATGACTAAACTATATGATTTTGTAGGGATGAACATTCTTTGCCCATGTTATTTTGAGAAGACATAATTGCTTAGTTAGTATGCTTGAAGTATTATTATTTCTATGTCAATATTAAACTTTTGTCTTGAATCTTTTGGATCTGAATATTCATACCACAATTAAGAAGAGTTACATTGAAATTATGCCTAGTAGCATTTCGCATCAAAAATTCTGTTTTTTTCATTTACCTACTCGAGGACGAGCAGTAATTAAGCTTGGGGATGCTTGATACGTCTCCAACGTATCTATAATTTTTGATTGCTCCATGCTATATTATCTTCTGTTTTGGACATTATTGGGCTTTATTATTCACTTTTATATTATTTTTGGGACTAACCTATTAACCGGAGGCCCAACCCAGAATTGATGTTTTTTCCTATTTCAGAGTTTCGCATAAAAAGAATATCAAACGGAGTCCAAACGGAATGAAACCTTCGGGAACGTGATTTTTGGAACGAACATGATCCAGGAGACTTGGACCCTATGTCAAGGAAGCTTCGAGGAAGCCACGAGGTAGGGGGGCGCGCCTACCCCAGCGCGCCTCCACCCTCGTGGGCCCCATGTTGCTCCAATCGACGCATTCTTCCTCCTATATATACCTCACGCACTTCTGCATTTATCGACACGGAGCCAAAAACCTAATTCCACCGCCGCAACCTTCTGTACCCACGAGATCCCATCTTGGGGCCTATTCCGGAGCTCCGCCGGAGGGGGCATCGATCACGGAGGGCTTCTACATCGACACCATAGCCCCTCCGATGAAGTGTGAGTAGTTTACCTCAGACCTTCGGGTCCATAGTTAGTAGCTAGATGGCTTCTTCTCTCTTTTTGGATCTCAATACAATGTTCTTCCCCTCTCTCGTGGAGATATATTCTATGTAATCTTCTTTTTGCGGTGTGTTTGTTGAGACCGATGAATTGTGGGTTTATGATCAAGTTTATCTATGAACAATATCTGAATCTTCTGAATTCTTTTATGTATTATTGGTTATCTTTGCAAGTCTCTTCGAATTATCAGTTTGGTTTGGCCTACTAGATTGATCTTTCTTGCAATGGGAGAAGTGCTTAGCTTTGGGTTCAATCTTATGTGTCCTTTCCAAAGGATGAGGGGCAGCAAGGCACGTATTGTATTGTTGCCATCGAGGATAACAAGATGGGGTTTTTATCCTATTGCATGAATTTATCCCTCTACATCATGTCATCTTGCTTAAGGCGCTACTGTTCTTATGAACTTAATACTCTAGATGCATCTTTGGATAGCGGTCGATGTGTGGAGTAATAGTAGTAGATGCAGGCAGGAGTCGGTCTACTTGTCTCAGACGTGATGCCTATGTACATGATCATACCTAGATATTCTCATAACTATGCTCAATTCTGTCAATTGCTCAATAGTAATTTGTTCAGCCACCGTAAAATACTTATGCTCTTGAGAGAAGCCACTAGTGAAACCTATGGCCCCCAGGTCTATCTTCATCATATTAATCATCCAACTCTTAGTTATTTACTTTGTTTTTATTTTACTTTGCATCTTTATCATAAAAATACCAAAAATATTATCCTATCATATCTATCAGATCTCACTCTCGTAAGTGACCGTGTAGGGATTGACAACCCTTTATCGCGTTGGTTGCGAGGATTTATTTTGTTTTGTGTAGGTGCTAGGGACTCGCGCGTAGCCTCCTACTGGATTGATACCTTGGTTCTCAAAAACTGAGGGAAATACTTACGCTACTTTACTGCATCGCCCTTTCCTCTTCAAGGGAAAACCAATGCAGTGCTCAAGAGGTAGCAGACATCCACCCTGCTAGCCCAGGCTGCCGACCAAGAACCTATCCCTTGAATGAAGAAGAAGAAGAAGCAGAAGAAGAACTCCAAACAGAACAAGCTTTGCGCTCATGTTACATCATCACATTCCCTGTACCTGCAACTATTGTTGTAGTAATCTGTGAGCCGTGAGGACTCAGCAGTCCCACAACCATGGGTATCGAGACTAGAAAAGCTTAATGGGCATGGAACGGATAAGTAGTGAGGTTGCAGCAACACTAAGCATTGTATGGTGGTAACTTATGAGTACAAGAATAAGAAGAGTAACTACACATGTGTAGGAACACGCGGTACGCTACGCTAGCGCCAAATAAAATTTTCTACCACGCACCCAAGATCATGCTGCTGGAAATAGATCACGGGATTGGGTTTACCACTAGATGCGCAGTCACCACAGCGGAAGTAGAGTTGGTGATGCGTGTAGCCGATCTCCCGGGCCGTCTCCTCCTCGTGTTGCCGATCTCCCACGAACAGCGAAGACCCGTGAATGGTGATCTCCCGCGAACGGCACCTCGCTGTTCCCTCGAACAGTTTGTCCAAGCACCGCAGATGCGATGCCTCCAAGGTATCCACGCGTACGGGGAGCAGCATCGAGCGGTGGACTGCTAGGTCCGGTCGCGCGACATGGGCGTGGGGAGTGGCGGTGGCTAACCAGGGTTCGATTGGATCAACACTAAGTGGTGCGCCCACTCACCTTTATATAGACCTCCGAGGTGGGCTCAACACTTGAGCCCACTAGGAGTCCACATCCATTTTCCACTCAGATCCAATCCGAATGGGCTGCAGCCCCTTAAGTGTGCGACCCTATAGGTTCACGTACACGTGGACACGACCAGAGTCGATAGTTGGTAGCGGCTCCTAGCAGAACGTGCCGACTCCAATGTGGGCGTAAAGTCGTTTGACGAACCTCAACAATGTGGCATATGCAACATTCCTTTTGCCTCACGATATTTGTTGTCGAGCTCAAGGCGAGTACTTGTCACCCTTGTGTCAGCTCGACCTCTCTTCTCGAAACCATGATACAGATTCCCGAACTGGGTTAACACTTAACCGAAGTCGCATGGCCATGCTTTCCGAATCGGATCACTCGAGAGGGCCCAGAGAATATCTCTCCAAATAGGTGGGGCAAATTCCATCTTGGTCAACCATGTCTCGCGGCATGTCTCACGACTCACCCGAAAGCTGCCTTTATAACTACCCAGTTACGGAGTAGCGTTTGATAGACCCTAAGTGAGTCGATTCTTATCCCGAGAACAGGCGAGGACCTCAGCTAGGACATGGTATAGAAATTGCACTTGAGACTAACAGATGACTATATCTCGCTGCGTCTGAAAGTGGGTCTATCCGGCTCGGTGATCTCCATCCCCGAGCCCATACTATCGGTTTAGCATCTCCATGCACATGACTTGTGAAACATAGTCATCAACCGAGTCGTATACTAGTCAAGGATATGTGTCCGCATAACCTTATCAACTAGGGACCATTAAAACAATCATCATACAATACATAGTCCCACAAACAAGTCACATACTTATTGATACATATCATTGATGATGTTCAAGGACAATACAAAGGACTCATGAATACATATGGAAATATCATTATCACATGATTGCCTCTAGGGCATATCTCCAACAGTCTCCCACGTGCACTAGAGTCAATCATTTAGGCATCATATGCCCATGGAGCTCATGTGCGCCTCATGCTTCGGATGTGGGAGAGGCTTCGTCAATGGATCAGCAACATTTGCATCCGTGTGTACCTTGCATATGCTTACATCACCTCTTTCGACAATGTCGCGAATAAGGTTAAAACGCCTGAGTATGTGTTGGGTTTTATGATGGTTCCGTGGTTCCTTGACTTGCGCAATGGCTCCACTATTATCACAATAGAGGTCCAATGGATTAGACGCTACCAACCACACCAGATCAGAAATAAAATTCTTCACCCAAACACCTTCTTTTGCAGCTTCAGAAGCCGCAATGTACTCGGCCTCTGTTGTAGAATCAGCTACCGTATCTTGCTTGGAGCTCCTCCAGCTCACTGCTCCTCCGTTCAGAATGAACACAAACCCAGATTGCGATCGACTATCATCCCTATCTGTTTGGAAACTAGCATCGGTGTAACTCTTTACAACGAGCTCATCCTCACCTCCATAAACCAGGAACATATCCTTAGTCCTTCTCAAGTACTTAAGGATATTCTTAACCGCTGTCCAGTGACTCTCACCTGGATCAGCCTGGTATCTGCCCACCACGCTAAGAGCAAAACTAACATCGGGACGAGTACATACCATAGCATACATGATGGACCCAACAGCCGAAGCATACGGAATCCCATCCATGCGTCTTCTCTCATCAGGAGTCGTAGGAATCTGAGTCTTGCTAATACTAATGCCATGTGACATGGGCAAGAAACCTTTCTTGGCATCTTGCAGGTTGAACCGCTTCAACACCTTGTCAATATACGCACTCTGGCTTAATCCAATAAGCCTTCTCGATCTATCTCTATAGATCTTGATTCCCAAAATGTAAGCTGCTTCTCCCAAGTCCTTCATAGAAAAACTATTTTTCAATGAGTCCTTGACAGATTCAAGCATTTGAACATCATTTCCAATCAATAATATGTCATCCACATATAAGATCAGAAATGCAACTGAGCTCCCACTGACCTTCTTGAATACACAATGATCACTGTCGTTCTTGATGAAGCCAAACTCTTTGACCACTTCATTAAAACGAATATTCCAATTCTGAGATGCTTGCCTTAATCCATAAATGGATCTCTGAAGCTTGCATACCATACTAGACTTCTTTGGATCGACAAAACCCTTGGGTTGTGTCATATACACATCCTCGGTTAAATTTCCATTAAGGAAAGCCGTTTTGACATCCATCTGCCGTATTTCATAGTCGAAATATGCCGCTATAGAAAGAATGATCCGAATTGATTTAGGCATTGCTACCGGTGAGTAAGTCTCATCGTAGTCAACTCCTTGAACTTGTCGATAACCTTTAGCAACAAGTCGAGCCTTATGGACTGTGACATTTCCGTCCATATCACTTTTCTTCTTAAAGATCCACTTGCACTCAATGGCTCGAACGCCATCTGGCAGATCAACCAAGTTCCAAACTTAACTGACATCCATGGACTTTAATTCGGATCTCATGGCTTCAAGCCATAACTCGGAATCAGGGCTCTCCATCGCTTCCGCATATTTAGTCGGCTCGTTGTTCTCGAAGAACAACACATTGCATTCATGCAAATTGCGTAAACTTTCCGACCTCCGTGGAACCGGTGTCGACTCCACTATGGGTTCCCTGACTAACTCCCGTGTGACAGTATCACCTACCGGAATGTCCTCGTGTGGTTCTCGAATTTCTTCTAGTCGGACTGTCCTCCCACTAGCCTTTCGATTGAGAAACGCTTTCTCAAGGAAAACTCCATGTCGAGCGACAAACACTTTGCCCTCTTCACGGTTGTAGAAGTAATATCCCAAGGTTTCCCTTGGATATCCCACGAATATGGACTTGTCCGATTTGGGTGTGAGCTTATCCGACTGGAGTCGCTTGACATATGCTTCACATCCCCAAATTTTCAGAAAAGACAAATTGTGACTCTTCGCAGTCCATATCTCATATGGTGTCTTATCTACGGACTTAGATGGTACCCTGTTTAGTGTGAAAGCTGCAGCTTCTAGAGCGTATCCCCAAAATGACAAGGGTAAATCCGACTGACTCATCATCGATCGGACCATGTCCAATAGTGTCCGATTCCTCCGTCCCGACACACCATTTCTCCGTATGCGTGCAGGAGGAGTCGGGCCAGGAACTATTCCATGATTCTTCAGATGATCATCAAACTCCTGGCTCATATACTCACCGCCACGATCAGATCGTAGAAGTTTGATTTTCTTACCGCGTTGATTTTCCACTTCGTTCTGAAACTCCTTGAACTTTTCAAAAGTTTTTGACTTGTGCCTCATCAAGTAGACATATCCATATCTACTCAAGTTGTCGGTGAAAGTCACGAAGTATTGGAAACCACCTCTAGCTGCCGTGCTCATTGGTCCACATACATCACTATGTATAAGTTCGAACAGCTCGGACGCCCTCTCGTAACTCTTTGCAAAAGGAGTCTTAGTCATCTTACCGAGTAGGCAAGACTCGCATGTCTCGAATGATTCAAAATCAAACGAAGTTAGAGTTCCATCATCATGGAGCTTCTTCATGCGCTTTTGACTAATGTGTCCTAGTCGACAATGCCAGATGTAAGTTGGATTTATCTCATTAGGCTTATGCCTCTTGACATTTATGTTATAGACTGATTCACCTTCAAGATCTAGGATAAATAACCCATTTACAACGGGTGCAAAGCCATGAAACATATTATTCAAGTAAATAGAACAACCATTGTCCTTAATACTGAATTCACAACCTTGTCTCATCAAACATGAGGCAGAAATAATGTTTCGACTCAAAGCAGGAACATAATAACAATTATCAAGTTCCATTACAAATCCTGAAGGTAAATTAAGTTGCATAGTGCCGACGGCCAATGCAACAACTCTTGCTTTATTCCCGACGCGAATGTCAACTTCTCCTCTTGCGACATTCCTAGTTCTGCTTAGCCCCTGCATCGAGTTGCATATGTGAACAACTGATCTGGTATCATATACCCAAGAGCTACTAGAAACATCATCAAGATAAATGTCTATAACATATACAACAAGTTTACCTGAAGAAGAAGTCATACTTACAGTCTTCTTGCCCTCTCGGCAAGCCACTTGCTGCAGTTCCTTTTCCAGTGTCTGGGTTCCTTGTAATGAAAGCAAATACTCCCCGAAACCGTCCCTGACTTAGGCGCAGTGGCTGCAGTTGGAGTTGCTTCCTTCTCTTTGCCCTTTGCCTTAGCCTTTTTCTTGGACCAGCTCTTCTTGAACTTAGCCGAGTTCTGCACCATCAACACTTGATGATGTGTACCTTTCTTGATATCCTGCTCTGCCACTTTGAGCATCCCATGCAATTCAGTGAGCTTCTTTTCCATCCCATGCATATGGTAGTTCGAGATGAATGACCCATAGCTGTCCGGAAGAGAACCTAGAATTGTATCTGTGGACAACTCATCCCCAAGTGGGAAGCCCAGCCTATCCAGAGCTTGCATGTACCCGATCATCTTGATCACATGCGGGCTCAGTGGATCACCCTCTTTCAGCTTACAATCCATCAAGGATCGCCAGACGTTGAACCTTTCGGTCCTAGCCTGCATTTGAAACATGCTCTTAAGGTTCTCAATCATATCGAAATCCTCAATGTTTTCGAACTGCTGCTGCAGATCGGGCTCCATAGAAGCCAGCATGAGACAGCTGATCTCGTTTGATTCATGAACGAGTTTCTGGTAGGCATTTCTGGCTGTGGCATTAGCATTATCGGCAGGTTCCTCTGGAAGCGGATTCTCTAGAACTTGTTCCTTTTTCTCATGCCTAAGAACAATTCTCAGGTTTCTATACCAGGTGGTAAAGTTTTTTCCATTCAATTTATCTTTTTCCAGGATTGATTTCAATGCAAAAGGGGTAACTTGAGCAGGTGGTGCCATTGATCTACAACAGAAATATGCAAAACACTAAGACATGTATTCATGAAGAGTAATTCATATTAAACATTTTAATAAGATCATTACTCCCACTAAAATCAACATCCCTCTGTTGATACTTAGTGATTCAAGATCCAAGATCAACATGTCAACTAGTGAGCTTTTGCATCACCTCTAGAGGACAAGATCACTCGGTAAGCAACTCTTGCTAATCGTATCTCCATACGACTCTTGTTGTTGGGGACATCTCATGCCTCACCAACTCCTATGCCTCGCAGCCCAAAACTGTTTTGATAGCCATGACAAGTCGACCAATGCTCCGCGTGTAAGTGTCTGACACAAACCCATCACTTCAAGGAGATCTAGTGGCACCCTAATTTCATAGGCCCACCACTAAATATACTTGACATGTGAAGGTGCAGCAATTGGGGAGGCATTTGTACTTGACATTCTTTGAGGGATCACCCTACTTGAAACATCTACCATGCAAAAGGAAGGGTGCATAAAAGAGATAAACTTTCACAGGCAGTTTATGTATGTGTGATATGGTATAGCCCATTTTCATAGCGCGTGGTGATCTCCATCTCCACGTGCGTGGTCTGACCATGCATGGTTGTCCTCGTGGTGATCTCCATCTCCACGATACTATGCTATTAAAAACTAATAGCTACTGAAAGTAAATTACATTACATGGCTTCTCATGTTGACACGCAGGTCATTAATACAATAATGGGACAACCATATGGCTCCTGCTGGTTGCCGCACTCATGAAACGCATGTCATGAAACAATAATATACAAGCAACGTACATGGGCTACACCAAATCACAGTCATTCCCTGCAAAAACGAGTCAGACGTTCTACCGCCGAAGATAAAACCTCCTAAAACTCTATCTTCCAAGCGGATTTTTGCCTAGCGATAAGCGCCTAAATCCTATTCCAAAATTTCACCGCTAATCCAACTTTTTGTTAGCTTCAGTTTGACAGGTCGTGGAGCAAAATCGGAGTTCATATACAAAAGTTACGGCCGTTTTACCGAGACCGCTCCAACAGATTTCAGCACCGCGGAGATCACATTTCCAAGGTGTTGATCTATGTTCCGATTCGATCAATCTCATTGATGTTCGCGTGCTGCATCCAGATTTATGTTCCACTGTCTACCCCGATGGCGGACAACCGACCGGTAGGGGTAAGTCATGTCACGACCTCTGCATCACGATCACGGAAACAAGATCACGAAACCAACCTTCAACACTGACATGCGCGACCGATCTCATCGACCCGCACCTGAACCGATCTACATATCTCATATGCATATCATCGAATCTATTACCACACAGCCAAGGTTCTGATACCACTGTAGGAACACGCGGTACGCTACGCTAGCGCCAAATAAAATTTTCTACCGCGCACCCAAGATCATGCTGCTGGAAATAGATCACGGGATCGGGTTTACTACTAGACGCGCAGTCACCGCAGCGGAAGTAGAGTTGGTGATGCGTGTAGCCGATCTCCCGGGCCGTCTCCTCCTCGTGTTGCCAATCTCCCGCGACAGCGAAGACCCATGAACGGTGATCTCCCGCGAACTGCACCTCGCGATTCCATCGAACGGTTCGTCCAAGCACCGCAGATGCGATGCCTCCAAGGTATCCACACGTACGGGGAGCAGCGTCGAGCGGCGGACTGCTAGGTCCGGTCGCGCGGCATGGGCGTGGGGAGTGGCGGTGGCTAACCAGGGTTCGATTGGATCAACCCTAAGTGGTGCGCCCACTCCCTTATATATAGACCTCCGAGGTGGGCTCAACACTTGAGCCCACTAGGAGTCCACATCCATTTTCCACTCAGATCCGATCCGAATGGGCTGCATCCCCTTAAGTGTGCGACCCTATAGGTTCACGTACACATGGACACGACCAGAGTCGATAGTTGGTAGTGGCTCCTAGCAGAACGTGCCAACTCCCATGTGGGCGTAAAGTCGTTTGACGAACCTCAACAATGTGGCATATGCAACATTCCTTTTGCCTCACGATATTTGTTGTCGGGCTCAAGGCGAGTACTTGTCACCCTTGTGTCAGCTCGACCTCTCTTCTCAAAACCATGATACAGATTCCTGAACTGGGTTAACACTTAACCCAAGTTGCATGGCCATGTTTTCCGAATCTGATCACTCGAGAGGGCCCGGAGAATATCTCTCCAAATAGGAGGGGCAAATTCCATCTTGGTCAACCATGTCTCGTGGCATGTCTCACGACTCACCCGAAAGCTACCTTTATAACTACCCAGTTACGGAGTAGCGTTTGATAGACCCTAAGTGAGTCGATCCTCATCCCGAGAACATGCGAGGATCTCATGTCTAGGACATGGCATAGACATTGCACTTGAGACTAACAGATGACTATATCTCGCTGCGTCTCAAAGTGGGTCTGTCTGGCTCGGTGATCTCCATCCCCGAGCCAATACTATCGGTTTAGCATCGCCATGCACATGACTTGTGAAACATAGTCATCAACCGAGTCGTATACTAGTCAAGGATATGTGTCCACATAACCTTATCAACTAGAGACCATTAAACAATCATCATACAATACATAGTTCCACAAACAGTCACATACTTATTGATACATATCATTGATGATGTTCAAGGACAATAAAAAGGACTCATTAATACATATGGAAATATCATTATCACATGATTGCCTCTAGGGCATATCTCCAACAGCATGACGGTCACAAACTAGCAATGATCAATAAGTGATTCTAAACTACTTACGAGTCAAACATAGCCCCACCACGTTCTCTTCCCGAACTCCCACGAGAAGAGACGGTAACGGTTACGCATGCGGTTGGTGTATTTTATTTGAGGTGTTGAGTCAAGTTCTCTACAATCGGACATTATAAATTTCCAAGTCGCCACATAATCGCAAGCGCGACTTCCGAAAAGATTTAACCCTACAGGGATGCTCCAAGTGGTCCATTATAAATTACTACACGCATGCGATAGAACATCCTCACACCATGAAGAACACGATGCTTACGACAAGGAATTCCGGTGGACCTGCCTCCCGTCAAAGGTAAAACTAAACCAGCAAGATCGCCCAATGTGCCGACAATCCTGATAGGAGCCGCGTATCTCGTTCTCAGGGCACGACCGAATGGGACAAGCTACGAGTAAAACCAAACCTTCAGTTTCCTCGCGGTGGCCCCATAGGCCGCCCGTTTTGGACTAACACCATCGGCACTGGCCCACCAGTATTATGTTGAATTAAGAATCCTCGGGTAGCGCTAACTCCCTATGCGTCAATTTATTATTATTATTATTATTATGTTGGCAAATTTTAAAACCAAGTTGGGCCTTGCTGGAGGAGTTTTAGCCTAGCGAATGGTCAGGGGGTTCCCCGTACACCCACATGTGTTAGGAGCGCTCATCAAGGAACATAAAACCGTATGATGTAAAACTAGGGTGGCATGAGTGGAACAAAATACTAGGCAAAAGGCCGAGCCTTGCACCAATTACCAAGTACATAGATGCATTGATTAAATAAGAGATATTGTGATATCCCATGATATCCATGTCCCAACATGGAACAACCTGCAGCTGCAACTAGGAATGCTATAAGAGGTGCTGAGCAAAGTGGTAACATAGCCAAACAACGGTTTGCTGGGATGGTGGAAAAGGTTAGATGCTTATCATGGCAATTTGGGAGGCTTGACAAACAAGTGGTAGGTAGCGCGACATAGCGATAGCATCGATACAACTAGCAAAGCAAAGATAGTAGTGATATCCAAGGTAATGGTCATCTAGCTTGAAATCCCACTAGGAAGAAGATCAATTCCATGAAGAAGACGAACCAACATAGTTGAGCGCATCCTCACAATCACAACGAAACTGGAACTATCCAGAAGAAGCACAACCGAAAAGAAGCAAACAACACGGTAAACGAACAAGCACAAACATGGCAGGATGCTCAACCTAGCATGATGCATGACAAGATTAAATGTTGTTAATCATGGCAAGAGAAGATGCATAAAAGAACCCCACATCAAAGCAAGTTTAAATGAGGCCAGAAACAACACATAACAACTCCGCAAAGTCCTCATATGCAAATTTCTAATTTGGTAATGATCTTAATTAAACACAATGTTAAAGTTGTTAAACAGTAAGTTATCATGCACCATGATAAACTACACGTTTTCTAGTCAAGTTACATATGTAGATCATTTAATTTGGAGCTATGGTCTAGGAGATATGAGCTAAACAAGTTTAACATGGCATTGATGCAAATGCAAGCAAAACACAATCACAAACACTCCAAAACATGGTTGCAACATGACATCATGAAACTACATGCAAATCTAAGCAAGTTTCATATAGGACATGATCAAAACGGAGCAACGGTTCAACACATACACATAAGGTAAGCTTAAATAACAATCTGCCGCAAACAGTGTGATGCATACTTGGCAGAAACAAAACATGATGCTACAGGAATAAGATGGGCACAAACTTGATATGCACTTAAAGTGGAGATAGCATACTTCAATTCATCTTTAAAGTTCAGGTTGATAAGTGTCGGGGGAATTACCCGCGGCTAGACTCGGCTCACGAGGATAAGTCATCTCTGGGGTCATTGCTGAGTATATGTCATCTCTGGGGTCATCTCTGAAGATAAGTCATCTCTGGACTTAAGTCATCTCTGGACTTAGGTCATCTATGAGGATAAGTCATCTCTGGACCTATTTTCTTAACCCCGTAGAAAAGAAGAGGGTGACTCGGAATTATAATGACTAGTAAACATGCCCGTGCGTTGCCACAGGAGATCAACACGACGTCCAATCATTATTGTGGCTTTATCCTTTTTCCCAGATACAGAATAGATGTCTCGACCTCAAAGTGGCAATTACAATCTTGACCCGCGGCGAGGCTATGCGGTTGACAGAGTGAGCGGGATAGTATTTCTAACAGCCAAATGACCATGGTTGTCCATGATGCTGACCTCAACTCGAAAATATTGGCGTGGAGCCCCGGCTAGAGTAGAAACCGCAAGGTCTCATGGAAGAGGTGAAGCCGCGTTGTGTGTTTGCCTACCCTATCAACATATTCGTTCCGCGAGCTCTTCCTCAACCTCTCTGTTGTGTGCCCCCGCAGCTCCCCCGCACTTATCGTGTGCGGCATTCGCACCACACCTCCTCAGTATAGCAACTTTGTTGTTCAAAGAAGTTCAGGATTTGCTTGTTTGCCATGTTGGTGATGCCCCGAATATCGTTGTGTACCGAAGTATCCCGGACAAACTTGCTGGTCGATGTTTTTGGCCATAACAATGTACACACGTGTACATGATTTTGGAAGAAGGCAAAATAGATGAATTTCTGAGAGGCTTGCTAGCTAGTATGCCGAGCAACCTTATTTTTTTGGTGAGTAGATGCACACGTACACAATGAACCAAGTCATGCTGGACTTCATTTGACATGGCCGCCTGAGGGAGTCCTGGATTAGGGGGTATCCGGATAGCCGGACTATATACATCGTCCGGACTATTGAAGCATGAAGATACAAGACTCAAGACTCCGTCCCGTGTCCGGATGGGACTCTCCTTGGCGTGGAAGACAAGCTTGGCGATCCGGATATTGTGTTTCCTTCCTTGTAACCGACTCCATGTAAACCCTAGCCCTCTGCGGTGTCTATATAAACCGGAGAGGTTGGTCCTTAGAAGGCCGATCACAGTTACAATCATACCATCATAGGCTAGCTCTTAGGGTTTAGCCTCTACGATCTCGTGGTAGATCTACTCTTGTACTACTCATATCATCAATATTAATCAAGAAGGAAGTAGGGTTTTACCTCCATCGAGAGAGCCCGAACCTGGGTAAACATTGTGTCCCTTGCTTCCTGTTACCATCAGCCTAGACGCACAGATCGGAACCCCCTACCCGAGATCTACCGGTTTTGACACCGACATTGGTGCTTTGATTGAGAGTTCCTCTATGTCGTCGCTACAAGGCTTGATGGCGCCTTCAATCGTCAACAACACGGTCCAGGGTGAGACTTTTCTCCGTGGCAGATCTTCTGCTCGTTGGCTTCAAGGCTGCGAACCAATTAAACAGCCATCCGGAGCAGATCGGACAGCTCGCCCACAGCCACCGTGTCAGGTTCGGAAACTTGAACTACACGTCCGACATTCGCGGAGACTTGATCTTCGACGGATTCGGGCCTGTGTCAGGAGCACCGGACAGTTACGACGAGCACGGCTTAGACCTGTTGTCGGACAATGCTCGGGATATCATCCCTGCAGTAGCCCCGGACCTAAATCCGGAGCAGGCTGCATTGCCTAAGGACGGAGAGATGGACCCCCGCCCAGCAGGCCGCACACTCGTCAGCGTTGGAGCCGAACACAGGTCTCACCTCTCAGAGAAGCTCAGGACTCCGGACCCCTGCATCAGATCTGGTTGTGGGTTCCAGTTCGCGCGCTCCCGAGCCAGCCGAGCCAGGTTGGGCCCCGTTAATGCAATTTATCGCTGCGGATATCTTTCAGCACTCGCCCTTCGGCAACATGCTGAACCCATTAAAGTCTCTTTCTTTGTCAGGAGGTTCTTAGCCGAACTATGTCCGGCTCGAGTCGGAAGCAGGCGACGAAGGAATTCGCTGCCCACCCACCACCCACTTCATTGCCACGGTCGATGATCTAACCGACGTGCTTGACTTGACTCAAGACATCGACGGTATGGACGGCGATCTTTGGAGAAGTACAGAACCACCGCTCATGTATGCGGTGGATGACACCTCCTCCTATGATATATATATATATATATATATATATATATATATATATATATATATATATATATATATATATATATGGTGGACACTCAAGGAAACCAATGGCGATGAGGCAACGGAGGATAACCCCTCGTGGAGAAAACAAAGCATGGGCGTCATCGACGCCGCCCCAAGCTCCCGCCACAATAACCGCCCAGAGATGAAAACAATCCGGATGGTGCCGAAGAGGAATACAACCCTGATCAGCCCGCCTTCAAGCAGGCCGAGCAGGAAGATGAGCAGGTCAGCCCAAACGAACAGCGACGGATGGATATCCGGAGGAGGATAACTACATGCCCCCCTCCGAAGACGAGATTAGCCATGGCGACGACGAGTTCGGCGTGCCTGAGGATCCCGTAGAGCAGGAGCGCTTCAAGCGTCGGCTTATGGCCGCCGCAAGGAGCCTGAAAAAGAAGCAACAACAACTTCAAGCTGATCAAGACCTGCTCATAGATAGATGGACTGAAGTCCTGGCAGCCAAGGAATATGGACTCGAGCGCCACACGGCTGACCGGCCACCTCGTGGCCGGGATAAAACGGCGTATCAGCGCGAATACCAGCCGACACCCCCACGCCAATACACTACGGCCCGGGGCAATAGGCAGGACCTGCAAGATATACTGGAAAACAAAGTAGAACAGCCAAGATCGATCTACGGATCACGAGGGCGCGCCCAAAGGCGCGACGACGACCGTCACGCCGGACACACTATCAACAAAGTCCGGCCGGGCCGAACACAGCTACCCAAAGCAATTCGAACTGCGTAGCCACATAGCCCGGCACAGAGGCGCCGCGCACCCCCTCTGCTTCACTGACGAAGTAATGGATCATGAATACCCGAAGGGTTCAAACCGTAAACATCGAATCATACGATGGCACAACAGACCCGCAGTATGGATTCAAGATTTCCTTCTCCACATTCACATGGCCCTGGAGACGATCTACACGCCATCAAGTATCTTCCCTTAAGCTCAAAGGACCCGCCAGCATCAAGCTAAACAGCCTGCCAGCAAATTCCATTGGCAGTTGGGAAAACCTGGAAGACGCATTCCTCGACAACTTCCATGGCACATATGTGCGACCACCGGACGCCGATGACTTGAGCCACATTACTCCATAGCCCGGAGAGTCAGCCAGGAAATTCTGGACTCGGTTCCTAACTAAAAAGAACCAAATAGTCGACTGTCCGAACGTCGAAGCCCTGGCGGCTTTTAAGCATAATATCCGTGACAAGTGGCTCGCCCGACACCTCGGCCAGGAAAAACCCAAGTCCATGGCAGCTCTCACAACACTAATGACCCGCTTTTGTTCGAGCGAGGACAGCTGGTTGGATCGCAGCAGCACTACGCCACATTCTGGCACTTCGGATGGCCGCGACATTAACGGCAAGCCATGGCGTAACAGACATAAGCGACGGAACAACGGCGACAGCACTGAAGACACGACAGTCCATGCCGGATTCAGCGGATCCAAGTCCGGTTAGCGGAAGAAGCCGTTCAAAAGAAACAATCAGGGACCGTCTAGTCAGGACCGTATACTGGAGCGCTCGTGCCAAATTCATGGCACCCCGGACAAGCCAGCCAACCACACCAACAGAGACTGCTGGGTGTTCAAACAGGCCAGCAAAATAAACGCCGAAAACAAGGACAAGGGGCTGCACAGCGACGATGACGAAGAGCCCCGGCGTCCGAACACGGGGGGACAGAAGAAATTTCCTCCCAGGTGAAAACAGTCAACATGATCTACGCTACTCACATTCCCAAGCGGGAACGGAAGCGAGCACTGCGGGACGTCTATGTGATGGAGCCAGTCGCCCCTAAATTCAACCCATGGTTAGCTTGTCCGGTCACCTTTGATCGTAGGGATCACCCTACTAGCATCCGTCATGGTGGCTCAGCCGCATTGGTCCTAGACGCAATCATCGACGGATTCCACCTCACGCGAGTCCTTATGGACGGCGGCAGCAGCCTGAACCTGCTTTATCAGGACACAAGGTCGCCAAAATGGGCATTGATCCTTCAAGGAGCAAGCCCACCAAAACCACCTTTAAAGGTGTGATTCACGGAAGTAGAGGCCCGTTGCACGGGCTCTAAAACATTGAAGTGATCTTCGGATCTCCGGATAACTTCCGGCGAAGAGTTAATCTTCGATATCGTCCCTTTCCGCAGTGGTTACCACGCACTGCTCGGACGAACCGCATTCGCTAGATTCAATGCGGTACCACACTACGCATACCTCAAGCTCAAGATGCCAGGACCACGCGGGGTCATAACAGTCAACGGAAACATGGACCGCTCTCTCCGAACATAAGAGATACTACAGCCCTCGCGGCGGAAGTACAATGCGGCCTCCTCCGACAAACCAATCCGGTGACAACAACTTCGAGCACCGTCAAGCGAGTCCGGAGCACCCCGCAACCGGATCATCAGGCACGCCAAGAGCGCGACTAGCAGTTCGGCCTCCGCTCAAGCCCCATCAAAGCAGCATTCGTGCCACACGTACATAATTACGCACTCAGAATACCATGGGCATAGGCAGAGGCGCAACAATGACTCAGTCAACAGTGCGATATAACCGCTACATACCTTCATAACCCATCCTCCTTATTTTCAGGACATTGCTTTAGAGTAGCCTCTTCAGAAGAGCCGGATTGTCGGACTTACATAGGAGAGAAAACCAAGGAGGCAACAGGCTTTGCGCACAAAAGGAAATACCCAGGTGGAATCTATTCACGATCGTTATACCTGTTTTACATACCTACATGCAGTCTGCCCTTGGATAGGACATGTTAAATAGTCCAGTTTACTTCTTCTTAATGCTACCGTTGTAAAGATACGCTTAAACATATTATTCATCAATGGGAGACAATATATAGTGTCAGCTTATTATTCCTATTTGCGCATATTTCTTGCAAATGCTTATTTAATATTGCATCCGTACACCTTGGTACGGTTAGTTTGCCAGGGGCATCTTATGACACCTCATAATACGACATAACAAGTTGTAACATCCCAAATTTTAAATTTGGAATGTTATACATTAGGTCATCATGCATATCATATTTTTCTCGCATTTTCCGATCCTAGAAAATTTCACGCAACTCAAGGACCCTCGGAGAGAGTTGGAAGTTTCATTATTTTCATATTTGGGATTTCTCAAATTTTGAAAATAGGATCATTGATTTATTTAATTATCTTCATAAAGTTTTTCCTATAAAAACTTAAGAGAGGGAATAATATGACTTTCCCAATATTTAGGAAAAATGGAGATATTATAAATAAATCAAATTTGGATTTGGAAGATTTATTTTGCTTAGGCAAAAATGAGCATTTTAAAAATTTATGCATGTTTGCCGCTTTTAATTTTCATTTTTTTCTACTAATTTTTAGGTGTCGGGTAAAATTAATTTTATTAAATTGGGTGTTCTTTTGGTAATTTTTTTAATCCTTTTTTTTTTTTTTAAAAAAAAAACGCCCCCCCCCCGTGGGCCAAGGCCCAGCCGGCCCAGCCAGCCAGGCCCGACCCGGCGCCCGCCGCCTCCCTCTCCCTCCCGCGGAGTCCCCTTCATGCCTTGACCGAGTCCCGCTCGGGGGCAGCGCCCGCCGCCGCCCGCCCTCCCGGCTTGCCCCCTCCCAAGCCACCGGCGCCCCCCCCGCCTCCTATTTATACCTCCTCTCCCCTCAACCCCGCCGCCGCCCTCCACCCGAGCCGCCCGTCGCCCTCGCCGCCCTCATGACGCTTGGGACCCCGAGCCCTCGCCGCCCCTCCGACCTCGCCGCCCGTCGCCCGACCCGCCCGAGCCCGCCGTGAACCGCCGGAGGTAGCCGCCGCCCGATCCGATCCGATCCGGTTTTGTTAAAAGACCGATCCGGTTTTTGCGATGTTCGGTTTTTTTTAAAAACCTAGACGGTTTTTTTTTTCGGTTTTCTTATTTAGTGAACGTTCACCGACCCGTTCGTTTCAATGAACGCGTTCGTTGGATTAGTTCTGTTAACGAACGTCCGTTATTTAATCCGTTCGTCGTTTTCTTTTAAATCGGATTTAATCCATTATTTTTCAGATTCGATTTCTGATCCGATTTTCAAATCTGTTTTATTTCTTGCTCGTTTATCGGATTCAGTTTATTCAAGCGCATGGAGTTTCGTTATGAAACCGCCGTTACGACTAACCTACTTACACAGAGTTTTGCTACTGTAAAATTTTGACTTAATTTCAGATTGTTTGGGAACCGAGTCGTTCTCTCTCGAGTTCCGACTTTCGATGCTTTATTTGATTCGATTCTTTTGCAACTGTGGTTCTTAAGTTGAACTATCTGGTTAGATCTTTTATTCGAGATTTCCTGTGCATTAGATGAGTACTTATTGTATGCTTGTTGTTTGTCTGCGTTAGATCACCCGGAGTCGCCGCTTGTTACTTGAATCTCTAGGACTCGCGGATCATCGGCAAGGCAAGTAACACTTTGATCATGCCTTTTCTACTACCCGGTTTATTGCATTAGATCAAACCCTCAAACACTTGCATGTTTAGGATCTAATTAAATTGTGGGATGGGAAGTAGATTGAGGTAGTACCTATTACCGGTTTACTTATGAAACCTTGGGACTTACTTCTCGTTTGCTTGATTATGCCATGCTATGCTAGTAGGCGTGGATTGGGTGAGTGAATATCCATGACAGATGTGAGATTGTTAATTAATGGTTTATTTAAGGTGGCAACCTAAACACACATCTGGGTGGATTGAGGCACCTGGTTTCTATCAGGACTTGCCTGTATTTCTTCGGACCGCCACCCAGGCCCAAAGGGATCATAAGATTATTCGAACTGGAAACTTCCGTGTGCAGCCACAAGCCAATTATGGGCTCTGGCGTAGTTGACTAAGTTGTGCGAACTCTTACGGGTAGGCTAGCTGATGTAGGGGATATAGGTTGGTACGGTCTACCCACATGTAAGGTGCTAGCGCTTCTGAAAGACTATGTCTCGGTCATCCGCTTCTCAAACACCATGTAGTCACGAGAACCAAGCGGAGGCGATCGAGTCTTGTGGGGAAAAGTCATAAACCTCTGCAGAGTGTACAAACTAATCATGATTAGCCGTGTCCCGGTTATGGACATCTTGAGTATCTAGTACTTGAATATCATGTGAATCTCAACATGTTACTTCTAATAACAAAGTTATTGGGATTTTAATGAGTACTTTTAATTGGGATTGAGGATCTTTGTCAACCATTCTCAATGTTTAACAACCACCATGATAGTTAAATAAAATTATTCCTTTGATGTAGGGAAAAACCAGCTTTATGCAAAATGTAACCAGAGAGCCTTACCACCAGCCATATATGCATGTAGTATAGGCTTGTTGCTTCATTGTTCTCTATGTGTTACATTGCCAAAGATATTCCATGTCTTGACCCGTTTTAGCTGCAACTTTCACGTTGCAGACTTTTCTGCATTTACGAGTAAGGTGTTAGGTCGTGGTTCTATACTCGGTGATGCCGATGGAGTTGATGGACTCACTTGTCTTCCAAGCCTTCGCTGTTATTATTAGATGGCCTTAAGCCATATTATTGTATTAAGTTCCCTTGTGGACAACGATGTAATAAGTGTGTGATTGCTACTCTGCTATAAATCCTTGAAATCTTGTGTGGTGTCGACATTCGATCCGAGGATGACACTGGGCACGAGCACTAGATCCATTCGGTCCGGTCGCTACATAGAATGGTATCGAGCACACGCCGATCGTAGGACACGACCACTAAGATAAAGCCATAGATCACTATTCTCTTCCCATTTTCTAACTCCTCATCTTTTCTACTCTCTTTAGGATGAAGGGCCGAAGATCAAGTACACCCAACCGGATGAAGGCACACCTTTTGGATTTCACTTGAAGGAAGTTACCAAGTACTGAACATTGGACTACCAAGCTTCACCGGACTTTCAACGCCACTGCCTAAAGAGGAGCTATTTGGAAGATTCACGCTCACGTTCCGGGAAGGACATTCACCCCAATCACCAAGCCTATAGATAGTGTTTTCATTGCACCAACTTGGAGTGCAGGAAAGAGCATGGCAGCTCACATCACCATGGGACGCATTGGAGAAGTTTATCAAGAAGACCTCAAGGACACAATCTACGGTTGCGGACGCCGAGATGACAAATGGGACGTCGTCGGCACCAAGAAGGATAGATCCATTGCAGCATTCATCCAGAGTTAAACCAGCACATTCGATGCCGGAGAACCGGATGTGCAATGATATGTTGGAGTTGCGTAATGCAAAGGGAAGGATCATCGAACTTGAAGAAGAACTAAAGACAACTCGCAAGGACTATATGGACGAGATGGTAGCTCTAGCAAGACACAATAACGATCTTAAGTACGAGATTGAAGAACTGAAGAAGAAGTTGGCGCTCAGGAATGAAGACCAGTATGTCGATTGCCCAAGCGACTACATCAACATCGACGACACCGATTCGGATCCAAGTGAACCCGACTTTGAAGACGAAGCTGGAGCGGACATTATGGAGTCTTCCACCGGTTCAAATTAGTAGAAGTCCCCCACATATTAGTAGTATTCCCTCCATGTAAACATTATAGTACACGCACTTTTGCGATAGTTAGATCGTTGTAAGCCTTTGTTTGATTGAATGAAGTGATTTTGTGTGTATTTGCTCATGTGCATTTGGGTAGTGATTCCCCTTAGACCTCATTCTATTCTAAATTCTCATCTTTTCTAAACCCATCGATGCCTCCGAGACGCGACCCGGATTCGCTTTTCCCGCCAGAGATCACCCAACCGATCCAAAGCGGTAACACCCTGATTCAAACATTGGTGCGAGAACTGTGGCAACAACAACAACAACAACAACAACCCACCACCACCACCACTGCGGATCATCGACTCGTTTCCTTAGACTAAACCACGGTGTATTCCAAAGAGCACCGAGCCAATTGTAGCAGATGACCTGGCTCCGCAAGATAGGAAGGAGCTGACCACTGCAGGATGCACGGATGGAGAAAGAGTGAAGTTTGCAACACATCGACTTGAAGGACCCGCAGCAGATGGTGGGAGAATTTTACCCACTTACCACAGAGACACATCACATGGGATCAATTTCAGCAAGCTTTTACGCCTTGCCCATGTTTCAGCAGGAGCTATGGCCATGAAGAAGCGTGAGTTTCGCAATTTACGCCAAGGAGGAAGGAATTTGTTGGCGATGCGTGGATGACTTTAGTAAACTAGCACGTTATGCCCCGGATGACGTTACTCTTGATGCAACTAAGCAGAGAAGTTTCGAAGGACTGAATGATGAGTTGACATGCCGTTGATGGTAGCCAGTTTCAATAACTACCAGGAGTTAGTAGACCGAGCCCTCATGATTGAAGGAAAGCAGACAAATTGAGAACTGCAAGCGGAAGTATGGGCAAGGGAAGTATAACTCGAGCTCAAAGAAACCTCGTTATACCCCTAAATCAGAATTCAGTTTGAGCATACCCATGGAGGAGGTAATTCGCATAACCATAATAGCACCAAGAATGGGAGCAGGGAATGGAGGAAGTAACGGACAGAATCGCACCAACCCGTCAACACCATCCAAAGTAGACCTGAGTCATATTACTTGCTTTAAGTGCCGCAAGATCGGGCATTATGCCAATGATCGCCCGTAAGGCCGTAATGGAAATGGCAATGGAAGCTCGAAAGAAGCCCAACCCTTTCAATAGGGGACGGTGAACCACATTGAAGTGGAGGAGGTTGAAGATCAGCCCGATGCAAGATGTCGGTAAGTTTTTGGTTAAGTCATTTACTGCGGTTGTTCTTTTCGATCTTGGTGCATCGCATTCATACATATCAAGGGATTTGTGGATAAGTACAAGTTACCAACCCAAGCCCTTAGGTCACCCATGCTAGTAACCTCACCCGGAGCAGTACATGGCTAGTAAATGGTGTGATCGACCGCCATTAAGGATTGGACACTATGTTTTCCCCTCGGACCTAATAGTTCTGGAATCCCAAGGATTGGATGTGATATTAGGTATGGATTGGTTATCAAGGTATGGAGGAAACATAGATTGCACCACAAAGTCAATTTTGCTCACCACACGGAAGGAAGAAGGATTAAGTATGTATCACGGCATCGGCAGAAGAGCGCAAGTTAATTGCTTATCGAGAGTGGTGCAGGAAGAAGTACCGATGGTGAAGGATTTTCCGAGGTATTTCCTAAGAGTTGCCGGGAATGCCACGGATAGAGACATTGAGTTTTTGATAGAACTTTTGCCGTGAATGTGCCCAATATCGAAGCAACCATATAGGATGCCAGCACAGGATTTGGCGGAAATCAAGAAGCAGATTAAGGAGCTTTTGGATAAAGGTTTTATACGCCAAGTTCTTCACCTTGGGGATCACCCGTGTTGCTAGTGGAGAAGAAGGATGGATCGTTAAGAATGGTTGTTGATTATCGTGGATTGAATGAAGTAACAATCAAGAACAAGTACCCACTACCTATGATAAATGATCTGCTTTGATCGCTTGCAAGGAGCCAAGGTGTTTTCCAAGATCGACTTGCGATCGTGGTACCATCGATTGAAGATTCGGGAGCGGGACATACCCAAGACAGCATTTACCACGAGATATGGACTATCTGAGTATACCGTTATGTCATTTGGACTAACGCACCAGCCTATTTCAAGAACCTGATGAACAAAGTGTGTATGGAGTTTTTGGATAAGTTCGTCTTGGTTTTCATTGATGACATTATGATTTTCTCGAAGAATGAAGAGGAACACAAGGAACATTTGCGATTGGTTGTGGAGAAACTGAGGAACACCAGTTGTATGCCAAGTTCAGGCAAATGTGAGTTTTGGCTAAAGGAAGTTGGATTTCTCGGACATGTTATATCCGGAGAAGGGATAGCAGTTGATCCCACAAAAGTTGAGACCGTAACCAAATGGGAAGCACCAACGACAGTTGGAGAGATTCGGAGTTTCCTTGGACTCGCAGGATACTACCGAAGGTTCATTGAGAATTTCTCAACGATTGCTAAGCCTATGACAGAATTGTTGAAGAAGGAAAACAAATTTATATGGACTGAGGACTGTGAGGCAAGTTTTCAAGAGTTGAAGAAAAGATTGGTTACCTCACCAGTTTTGATATTGCCAGATCAGACTTAAGGATTATGAGGTGTATTGCGACGCTTCACGTCGAGGACTTGGAGCAGTGCTTATGCAGGAAGGAAGAGTTGTTTCGTATGCTTCACGACAACTTAAGCCCCATGAGTTGAATTATGCCACTCATGATTTGGAGTTAGCAACCGTTGTGCATGCCACGAAGACGTGGAGACATTTTCTCATTGGAAATCATTGTGAAGTATATACGGATCACAAGAGTTTGAAGTACATCTTCACACGAAGGAATTGAATCTCGGACAAAGGAGATGGTTAGAGCTTATCAAGGATTATGACATGAGATTGCATTATCACCCGGGAAGGCTAATGTCGTAGCAGGACGCATTGAGCCGTAAGAGCCACGTCAATACCCTAATGATGGGAGGAATACCCAATGAGTTAGCCGAGGACCTTCGAGAGCTATGTTTGGAAATAGTTCCGAGAGGCTATGTAGCAGCATTGGAGATTCAAATTAACGATGGACAAAATCGGAAGAAGCCCAAAAGGCGGATAAGGAAGTTGCCTTTATAAAGGAGAAAATGAGCAAAGGAAAAGCTAAAGGATTTCGTGAGGATGAGCCACGATACCCTATGGTTTGAAGACCGTGTTTATGTGCCCAATGACCCGTAGATCGTGAAGTTGATTTTACAAGAAGCTCATGATTCACCCTATTCGATTCACCAGAAATACCAAGATGTACTTGGATTTGAAGAATACTTTCGGTGGACCGGAATGAAGAAGGATATTGCGGAGTATGTAGCGATTTGTGACGTATGTCGAAAGTAAAGGCGTAACATCGAAGCCAGGATTGTTACAACCATTGCCGATACCCGAATGGAAGTGGGATAAACTAGGCATGGATTTTATCACAGGATTGCCAAAGACTCGTTCAGATATGACTCGATTTGGGTTATAGTCGACCGTTTAACAAAGGTAGCTCATTTTATTCGGTCAAGACCACCTATAGCGGTGCTAAGTTGGCAAAGATATACATGACCAGAATTGTGTGCTTACACGGAGTTCGAGGAGCATCGTGTCGAGATAGAGGAACCCGGTTTACCTCGAAATTTTGGAACCGGTTGCGAAACATTGGGAACCCGATTGGAATTGATGCAGCTTTCCACCCGCAGACCGATGGATGCACCGAGAGAGTCAATCAGATTTTGGAGGACATGCTTTGAGAGCTTGTGCCCTAGATTATGGATCTAGCTGGGATGACAATTTGCCGTATGCAGAATTTTCTTACAACAACAGTTACCAAACCAGCTTGAAGATGGCACCTTTCGAAGCTTTGTATGGAAGAAGGTGCAGGACACCGTTGTTATGGTACGAAACTGGAGATCGTCAGTGGTTTGGACCCGAGTTGATTAAGGAGTCTGAACAGAAAGTTAAGTTGATTCGAGACGAGCTCAAGGTAGCCCAGTCCGGACAAAAGAGCTATGCCGATTCAAAGCGCCAGCGATTGAGTATGAAGTTGGAGACAGAGTATATCTCGAGTATCCCGCTTGAGGAGTTAAGCGTTTTGGAGTTAAAGGAAAGTTAGCACCACGTTTCGTTGGACCGTATAAGATTTTGCAATGCATGGGAGAAGTTGCTTATAAGTTGGAATTACGGAAGGACTGTCAGGAGTTCATGATGTATTCCATGTTTCTCGATTGAAGAAATGTCACCCGAGATAGCAGAGGTACCGTTAAGAGACACAGTGCCACTGGAAGCAATTCAGTTGAAGGATGATTTGACATATGAGGAAAAACCGGTTAAGATTCTCGATTATGCCAGCAGAGTTACCCGCAGCAAGGTTATCAAGTTTTGCAAAGTTCAGTGGAGCCACCACACTGAGGATGAAGCCACCTGGGAAAGAGAGGAAGTTTTGCTCAAGGACCACCCTCACCTATTTTCTAGCCAACCCGAATCTCGAGGGCTAGATTCATCTTAAGATAGGTTTGTAACATCCCAAATTTTCAATTTGGAATGTTATACATTAGGTCATCATGCATATCATATTTTTCTCGCATTTTCCGATCCTAGAAAATTTCACGCAACTCAAGGACCCTCGGAGAGAGTTGGAAGTTTCATTATTTTCTTATTTGGGATTTCTCAAATTTTGAAAATAGGATCATTGGATTTATTTAATTATCTTCATAAAGTTTTTCCTATAAAAACTTAAGAGAGGGAATAATATGACTTTCCCAATATTTAGGAAAAATGGAGATATTATAAATAAATCAAATTTGGATTTGGAAGATTTATTTTGCTTAGGCAAAAATGAGCATTTTAAAAATTTATGCATGTTTGCCGTTTTTAAAGTTCATTTTGTTCGACTCATTTATAGGAGTCGGGGAAAATTAATTTTATTAAAATCGGAGTTCGTTTGATATTTTTTTTAATCCATTTTGTTTTGTTTTAAATAACGCCCCGTGGGCCAAGGCCCGGCCCGGCCCAGCCAGCCCGGCCCGGCGCCCGCCCGCCTCCCTCTCCCTCCCAGCGGAGTCCGCTTCCTTGCCGCCGCCGAGTCCGCTTCGGGGGCACGCCGCCCGCCGCCGCCCTCTCGGCTTGCCCCTCCCCAAGCCACCCGGCGCCCCCCCCTCCTATTTATACCGCCGCCCCTCCTCTCCCCTCAACCCGCCCCCCTTGCCGCCGCCCTCCACAGGCAGCCGTCGCCCGCCCAAAGGCCGCCCGTCTCCTCGCCCGCCCCCTGACGCCGACCCGAGCCCTCGCCGCCCCTCCCGACCTGCCGCCCGTCGCCCGACCCAGGGAGCCCCGCCAGCGAAGACCACGGAGGTAGCCGCCGCCCGATCTGATCCGATCCGGTTTTGTTAAAAGACCGATCCGGTTTTGCGATGTTCGGTTTTTTCAAAAACCTAGACGGTTTTATTTTTTCGGTTTTCTTATTTAGTGAACGTTCACCGACCGTTCGTTTCAATGAACGCAGCGTTCGTTGGATTAGTTCTGTTAACGAACGTCCGTTATTTAATCCGTTCATCGTTTTCTTTTAAATCGGATTTAATCCATTATTTTTTGATTCGATTTACGATCCGATTTTCAAATCTGTTTTATTTCTTGCTCGTTTATCGGAATCAGTGATTCAAGCGCTGGAGTTTCGTTATGAAACCGCCGTTCCGACTAACCTACTTACACAGAGTTTTGCTACTGTAAAATTTTGACTTCATTTCAGATTCTTTGGGCAAAGTCGTTCTCTCTCGAGTTCCGACTTTCGATGCTTTATTTGATTCGATTCTTTTGCAACCAGGGTTCTTAAGTTGAACTATCTGGTTAGATCTTTTATTCGAGATTTCCCTGTGCATTAGATGATTACTTATTGTATGCTTGTTGTTTGTCTGCATTAGATCACCCGGTGCGCCGCTTGTTACTTGAATCTCTAGGACTCATGGATCATCGGCAAGGCAAGTAACACTTTGATCATGCCTTTTCTACTACCCGGTTTTATTGCATTAGATCAAACCCTCAAACACTTGCATGTTTAGGATCTAATTAAATTGTGGGATGGGAAGTAGATTGAGGTAGTACCTATTACTGCTTTTACTTATGAAACCTTGGGAGTTACTTCTCGTTTGCTTGATTATGCCATGCTATGCTAGTAGACGTGGATTGGGTGAGTGAATATCCATGACAGATGTGAGATTGTTAATTAATGGTTTATTTAAGGTGGCAACCTAAACACACATCTGGGTGGATTGAGGCACTGGTTTCTATCAGGACTTACTGTATTTCTTGGACCGCCACCCAGCCCAAAGGGATCATAAGATTATTCGAATGGAAACTTCCGTGTGCAGCCACAAGCCAATTATGGGCTCTGGCGTAGTTGACTAAGTTGTGCGAACTCTTACGGGTAGGCTAGCCGATGTAGGGGATGTAGGTTGGTACGGTCTACCCACATGTAAGGTGCTAAGCGCTTACGAAGACTATGTCTCGGTCATCCGCTTCTCAAACACCATGTAGTGCGAGAACCAAGCGGAGGCGATCGAGTCTTGTGGGGAAAAGTGCTAAACCTCTGCAGAGTGTACAAACTAATCATGATTAGTCAGTGTCCCGGTTATGGACATCTTGAGTATCTAGTACTTGAATATCATGTGAATCTCAACATGTTACTTCTAATAATAAAGTTATTGGGATTTTAATGAGTACTTTTAATTGGGATTGAGGATGTTGTCAACCATTCTCAATGTTTAACAACCACCATGATAGTTAAATAAAATTATTCCTTTGATGTAGGGAAAAACCAGCTTTATGCAAAAATGTAACCGTGAGAGCCTTACCACCAGCCATATATGCATGTAGTATAGGCTTTTGCTTCATTGTTCTCTATGTGTTACATTGCCAAAGATATTCCATGTGTTGACCCGTTTTAGGGCTGCAACTTTCACGCTATGCACTTTTCGCATTGACAGTAAGGTGTTAGGTCGTGGTTCTATACTCAGTGATGCCGATGGAGTTGATGGACTCACTTGTCTTCCAAGCCTTCATTGTTATTATTAGATGGCCTTAAGCCATATTATTGTATTAAGTTCCCTTGTGGACAACGATGTAATAAGTGTGTGATTGCTACTCTGCTATAAATCCTTCGAAGGACTGTGTGGTGTCAGCATTACTGATCCAGGGATGACACTGAGCACAGAGCACTAGATCCATTCGGGTCTGGTCGCTACACAAGTCCGAACACTTCCAATAGTGCGGCACCCCAAACTTATAGCACTATATGCATCAGCTCCGAATCACGTCTTGGGTCAATAGTTGGGTTTGCCCGGCTCCCTTGTTTTGGTACCTTATGTTCCGTTATATCGGCTAAGGTAGCGCAGGGAGAACTACTGCGATTGTGTCCCGGTTCTTCGGACGAGCACCTCGAGAGAAAGTCAAAACTGGCCGGCATGATGCGGCGGAGCTGGTCATTGTTCGAGAGGTATCAAAATCCTTAAAGATTTTTTCCGCTTTAGGCGATGAATCGGCCTCATCCGATTTAGGCGTATATAGTGCCCCAATTCGGCCCTCCGAATTCTTGGGGCTTCGCCGAAATTTAAAATTATAGACTTCTATGGCTAAGTGAAAGTTATAAAGCCGCATAGTCCGATTGCCTTGTTAAGCTGCGCGGATACCTCCTTAAGGGACCAAAAATTTGGATAAAGAGTATCCGAGTTTTTCCAGAACACCCCGGTAGTAGTTACGTGGGGGCGGAAGCCGACGGCCTACTTTCGTAGTTCTATAAACAGCCGCCTGAAGGTAATATTTTAAATCAAGCGATTGCTACATAGCACAAGTAACTTCGTCTTTATATTACAACAGTGACAGAGGTACATTTATTCAAAGATCTTGTCCTTGGTACATTCATCGGCCACGAGACGAGCGCCCTTCATAACGCCATCGTAATACTTCTCGGGATAGCGATGCGCCTTGCCCTCCGGCGGCCCGTCCTTCACCAGCTTCTCCGCATCCAGCTTGCCCCAATGCACCTTTGCACGGGAAAAGGCCCGGCGGGCACCCTCAATGCAAACGGATCGCTTGATAACCTCAAGCTGCGGACAGGCATTCACCATCCGCTTGATCAGGCCGAAGTAGCTAGTGGGCAGGGGCTCACCAGGCCACATCCGGACTATGAAATCTTTCATAGCCACTTCGGCCGCCCTATGGCGTTCGACCAACTGCTTCAGTTGGTCACTTGGAGGCATTGGGTGTTCGGCCCCAGCATACTGGGACCAGAACCGCTTCTCCGTGGAGCTCTCCTCCTCGGCATGGTAGAACTCCGCGGCGTCTGAGACGCTGCATGGCAGATCTGCGAATGCCCCTGGAGAGCTCCGAATTCGAGTAAGTAAAAGAAACGCCTCCTCCACATGTTTGCTTTGCATAAAGAATGTCTTACCCACCGCTATCTTCTTGGCCGCCTGGATTTCCTGATGTGCCTTGTCGACTTCGGCCTTGGCGTCTTTCATACTTGCAAGGGCCTTCGCAAGCTCGGCCTCTTTCATCTTAAGCTCATGCTCCACAGACTCGAACTTCTTGCCGAGCTCATGGAGCTCTTGCTGTACCTCGCCCACTCTAGCATCTTGCTTTTCAAGGCTCCTTGCATTCCAAAGGCCGCCTTGTTTTCGGCCTCGGACAGCGCTTTCTTGAGACGCCACTTGGTGGTGGCCTCATTACACGATCCACGACACTTCATCGTTAGAATAACCACTTTTATCTGTCCTTCATTACATGAGAGCGGGGAATCATTCACCTTTGTTATCTTCGAGCTGCCTCTTCGTGAGATCGAGCTCCCCTTGCGCCTGCTCCAGGTCCCGCTTTAGTTCGGCGACCTCGGCTGTGCGGACAGCAGCGGCAAGCAGCACAGCCTGCTTATTCAAAATACATACTTACTATTAGACTCCTGCGGATTATAATTGACCCTCTGCTCGGCTTTTCCTTCCGAACACCGAACAAAGTATCAGGGGCTACTACCTATCGGGTGGTAGTTTTACATATTCCCTACTTACCTCGAAGCCTGTTAGGAGGCTTGTGCAGGCTTCGGTTAGTCCGCTCCTAGCGGATAGAACCTTTTGAATGACCACACTCATAAGAGTACGGTGCTCGTCATCCATGGAAGCACCTCGAAGCGCTTCCACCAGACTATCCGACGCCTCTGGCGTGACGGAAGTCCTCGGCACGGACGGCTCGCCCTCCCTAACGAGGGGCTGCCCGCCTGAGCCCGGAACCGTTGGAGGTTCCGGAGCAGTGCTCGGCTGAGAGCCCGGCCTACTGCAGCTCTCATCGACACGATCTGCGGGAATCTTGAAACCCGCGTGTCCGACATCTGGAATTCTACTTGGGGCATATCCAGAGTCACCTCCCCCCCCCCCCCCCGCTCTAGGAGCCTTCGGGACAACACCTCCATGTCATCCGCGGGCTGAGGAGTAGTGGCCGTCGGGAGCGAGTTCATCGCTGACTCGTTCAGGGACCCATCCGACGAAGATACCTCGGGATAAGCCCTGGCCGGACTGCATATATGTTCGGCATTCTAAAAAGATTATGAAGTAAAATTAGGATAGAGTGCGGATACTTACGATCGCGCTAGGGGCTTCTTCCTGGGCAGCCACCCCTCCTCGCTATGGGCAGCCGTGGCGGAGTAGTCCGGAAGGGACGCCTTTCCCTTCTTGGACATCCCAGCCCCCTCCTCTGGGGCGGCTTTCCTCTTCGTCTCCTCCCCGGTGTGGGGAGGGAGAACCTCTTCATGTTCCCCCCCCCCCCCCCCCCGCTTCCGCGGGAGGAATCTGTCTTGTCGTCTTCAGACGACGTGGGTATGACGGCCTTGCGCTAGGGGCCTTTCCCGACCCCCTGGTCTGCCTTCTCAGGCCCCCCATCCTCTCCGGATGGGGCGGCCCCTTCTTATTCTTCTTCTTATTCTTCTTCTTCTTCTTCTTCTTCTTCCTCCCCTTCGGGGGAGGAGTTTGCCTCATCATCTTCGGACGAGGCTTCCGGTACAACCTTACGCCGGAGGCCCTTCCTGGTCCCCGGGGCCTTCTTTTCGGCCTTCTTCTCCGGTGCCTTATAGGGCGCCAGGACCAGCATCTCCGTCAGGAGAGCATCAGCTGGGCCTTCTGGCAGCGGAGCCGGACAGTCGATTCGCTCCGCTGTCTTCACATAATCTTGATTAGATATGCACAGTTACTTAAGACTTCCCCACGAATATACTAGGAATAGCTGAATCCGGTGGTAGTCAGAAAACTCACCGGACTAGGAGGCCGCGCGGCGTGAAGTCCGTGGTCCTCGGGTGTGGGAGGAGGTACTTCGGAGGCCTTGAACAACACCTTCCATGCGCCTTTGTGCGTCATGTCATAGACCTTCCGAAGCGTCTTGTGTTCGGCCGGGACAAACTCCTACAGATTGAATGACCGTCTTTGGCACGGAAGAATCCGGCGAACGAGCATGACCTGGATCACATTGAAAAGCTTGATGTTCTTGTCCTTCATGCTCTTAATGCAGTTTTGGAGTCCGGTCAGCTCTGTAGGTTCGCCCCAGGCCAGGCCCTTCTTTTCCCAGGAGGTGAGCCGCATGGGAGTTCCGGATCGGAACTCGGGGGCCGCTGCCTAGTTGGCACCGCGTGGCTCGGTGATGTAGAAACACCCCAATTGCCACCCTTTCATGGTCTCCGCAAAGGAGCCGTCAAGACAGGTGACGTTAGGCATCTTGCCCACCATGGCCCCTCCGCACTCCGCTTGTTGGCCGCTCACGATCTTCGGCTTCACGCAGAAGATTTGTAGCCACAAGCCAAAGTGAGGCTTGATGCGGAGGAAGGCCTCGCATGCGACGATGAACGCCGAGATGTTGAGGACGAAATTTGGGGCTAGATCATGGAAATCTAGCCCGTAGTAGAACATGAGCCCGCGGACGAAGGGATGAAATGGAAATCCCAGTCCACGAACGAAGTGGGCGACAAACACGACCCTCTCGTGGGGTAGCAGAGTTGGAATGACCTGCCCGTCGTCCGGTAGCCGATGCGCTATGTCTGCAGCCAAGTATCCGGCCGCCCGAAGATTCGCGATATGCTTCTCCTTCACAGTGGAAGCCACCCACTTGCCTCCTGCTCCGGACATGTTTAGCTGTGCGGAGAAAACTTGGGCTAGGGCGCTGGAGCTCGAGGGGGCAGGGGTGAGCAAGGGAGGAAGAAGGCGTGGGTAAAAATGGGGAACTCTTATCCCTTTATAGAGGCGACGAAAGCGGTGCGCCTCCCCACTTACCCGTTGAGGATCGCTTGCTTCCCAAGCGCCACGATTGATGGCGCGGTGGGATTACCCATACCCGTATTGATGAGAATCCCGTGATAAGGGGACACGATCTCTGCTTTGACAAGTCGTGTCAAGGAAACCGCCTCGCGATATGCTGTTGTGGCGGTTGTGGGAAAAGCAGTTCAATAATGACCCGACCGTAATGACATGTCATGTTGTCTAAAAAGTTGTCAGCAGATTGCATTTGTGAAATATCATTCTCTCTACGGTGGTATGTGAAGATCATTTTGCAGATCCGGACACGGTTTAAGTGTTCGATAATTATTATGGAGTATTCAGAGAAGGAACCCGCCTTGGAATGCCGAAGACAAGACTGCGCGCCGGACTTATCGTCATTGAAGCCTTGTTGAGGGGCTACTGAGGGAGTCCTGGATTAGGGGGTATCCGGACAGCTGGACTATATTCATCGTCCGGACTATTGAAGCATGAAGATACAAGACTCAAGACTCCGTCCCGTGTCCGGATGGGACTCTCCTTGGCGTGGAAGACAAGCTTGGCGATCCAGATATTGTGTTTCCTTCCTTGTAACCGACTCCATGTAAACCCTAGCCCTCTCCCGTGTCTATATAAATCGGAGAGGTTGGTCCTTAGAAGGCCGATCACAATTACAATCATACCATCATACGCTAGCTCTTAGGGTTTAGCCTCTACGATCTCGTGGTAGATCTACTCTTGTACTACTCATATCGTCAATATTAATGAAGCAGGAAGTAGGGTTTTACCTCCATCGAGAGGGCCCGAACCTGGGTAAACATCGTGTCCCTTGCTTCCTGTTACCATCCGCCTAGACGCACAGATCGGGACCCCCTACCCGAGATCCGCCGGTTTTGACACCGACACCGCCCCATTTTGTCCGCTTGATTTCACCGGGTCCTCGAAACTTACAAGGTGGCGTCGGTGTTGTCATATGTGTTAATGGATGAAATTTCTGAGAGGCTTGCTAGCTAGTATGCCGAGCAACCTTATTTTTTTGGTGAGTAGATGCACACGTACACAATGAACCAAGTCATGCTGGACTTCATTTGACATGGCCGCCCCATTTTGTCCGCTTGATTTCACCGGGTCCTCGAATCTTACAAGGTGGCTTCGGTGTTGTCATATGTGTTTGGTTAGTGTTGGTGCACACCTGAACACGTAGTATACATTTTGACGAGCACGATGTGTGACCCTAGCAGTCGGTACTTTTGGACGAAGAAACACATTAACTGAATTACTTTGCGGTAGATGCAAAGTTAATTCAGAGAAATGCCTTAATTGATCCGTAGGCTGGATCAAGTACGTAGCAAGAGCTAGCTAGACTAATTAAAATTTCAGCCCAAGCCGGACAAAGACTATTGAGTTTAGCTAGCCCAAGCTGGACACAAACACTGACTGGCTAGTAGGAAGGCACCTACTTGCTGAGTATATGCAGTCTGCAATCAAAATATTGTATCTGAATTTTTTGTAAGCAGCATCTAAGATTTTGTAAGCTCTGAAAGTAAAAGACAAACAAGTGAAATAATTGAAAGATAAAAAAGCTAACTTGGCATGATGTCATCGGGTAGTATGCCATGCTCGAGGCAATAGAGCCCCTCAGTAACTCTTGCCCAGCTCCCTCCGGCCAGCTGTAGTGCAGCCGCGAGCTGCTTTTGAACTCTTCTTCTACACCTCCCCAGATCAGCCAGCGGCGAAGGTCGAGGTCTCCCTCCACACCGCTGCAACTAGCCTGACAAGCCGCCATGCCAACTGCCAAGTACTTATCCGACCTCTTGTAGAGAAACTCCACCCAAAATGCATAAAGTGAAACTACACCGAGATCAATGGCCCTCTTCGCAGTGCCTCCGAAGATGAAACGCCGAGGCGGTGGCTGTGCAAGGGCCTCCTTCTTTGGTGGAGTCATGCTGCAACAAGAGATGTGACGGGCAGGCCCGGTGGATTCATGGGAGATCGCGTGCTGGCGCCCAATCCCGCCACCAGCTCCCTCGTCGAGTGCTACTGCCCGCGTCCCCCTGGCCCAGCTCCCACGCCCGGCGCCCAATCCCACCGCCACTTGCCTCACCGGAATGGCGCCAATGCCGCCGCCGCCACACGTCCGCCGTCCACTCACTCGCGGAACGGGCATGATTCCCCCGGATCCGGCGGTTGCTCCTTTCGATCGATTCTCGGTGTTCCTTCGTTCCGTGTTGGGGTTAATTCTTTTTCGCCTCCTTCACCTTGTTGATCCTCCAAACAGCTTACGTATATGAACCGACAAAATTATATCCAAAGAAGCGAGGTGAGACAGGACGAAAGCTCGTGAGTTCGATTCAAACAACTCGTGTACACCGATTTTGAAAAGTCCACCCACGTGCTCACGACCCATTAAAAAAACTTCAGTAGAGAGCCCACTTGCCTCGCTCGTTGCTAGGCCCAAAATCTGCCCAGCTTGAGCGTCACGAAAACAACTTACGGCTTATTCTAGATGGATGAATTTTTAGTACCACCTCAAATAGGAAAACATTGTTTAAGCGGGACAAAACCAAGAATATCACCTTGCTTTATTAGTAGGTATAGATACAGGGGCGAGGAGTAAAAAGAATCTTATGTTCCCTTCCACAATCAGTTCCCGACATAACTAAAGCATATCTAGATTCGACTTCAACCAGTTTGGCTTGGTAATCTTACAGGCAGTCAGGCTCTGATACCAAAGCTGTTGTGACCCAACACATAACAATACATATTCTACGTACACAGAACATGCAAGGTTGGTACAACATGGCATCACAACATAACTCTACGACTCAAAGTATTTATTTAAGAGGCCTCGAAGAGCCATACATAACATGATATTACAAACATGGGTCTCATGACGCAACATAGAAAGTCATGATAAACCTGTCTAAATACAGACAGCTGCAAAGAAAGAAGGCTAGAAACCTGTCTATCTACATGACCCTCCAAAGGAACCAGACCTCTGACTGGGATACCCAAGCTAATCGGTCCACATCGAGCTCATCATTGAAACAACTAGTGAGACGAATGTCTCCTCTTCAAAAATGTAAATTAAGCAAACGTGAGTACAAATGTACTCAGCAAGACTTACATCAGAACTAAATACATATGCATCAATATTAACAAAGGGGTGGTGGAGTTTAACTGCAGAAAGCCAACTTTGACTTAGTGGCTATCAAGCCATCCACGACCACCAGTATTTTCTTTGAGGTGGGAAAGCACACACGAGTCCACATATTCACCATAACAACACACCATTAGGGACCCGCTCCCATCTCCAAACGAGAAGGCCATCCATACCAGTCACACTTATTCTGTGCATTTTAGAGTATCCATTTCAACTTGTCTATGAACCATACAAGCTTTCCAAGTAGTCCATATCTGAGGATGCGACTATCCGAATAGATCATTAACCCTGCAGGGGTGTACTTCTTCACACACGCTCTCACCACTTATCACCACGTACACATCATGTATCTCGGCAACCTTCAAGCGGAGGCCTAGCGAGGGTGTTGGCCATGACCTGACTAACCACACAAGACTCTAGTATAGGTTTATCGCGTATTTGAGGTTGTATCCACAATGGAAGTCCGATCGAGGTTCTATCACGGCCCCGAATAGCATGGTTCCCAAGAGCACCGTTCGGGTGTCATCCTGGTACACCATGCCTCGGTGTCTCTTCCGCATCGCAATCCACCCCTAGGGTCAGCACTACGCACAACCTCTTACACATATCCTACAAACACCAGAAACTTGTTGCAACTCTTGGACAGAGATTAAGGCGATTATTAAGTCGACAAGGTCAATTAAGTATCCCAATGCATGGTAGTAACTGTCTTGGATCACGAACACGGAATTCAGATCCTGAGGACGGTCCTAATGAGACAACCCACCATGTACTCCTACATGGCCTCTCATCGCTACGTTTACCAAATCGTGTTCGCACACTTAGCTCACCACCATTCCAGTCCATCCCAGATGAATCAGACCTGACACAACTCTAAGCATAGCAGGCATAACAAGCAAGCATGAACAAGTAGGCACATCATGGATCAAAGAACTCATACTCATGCTAGTGGGTTTTACTAATGACTGTGGCAAAGACAGGTCATGAAGAGGAATGGGTTCAACTACCGCAACATGTAATAGTTTAATCATTGTTGTCCGAATGCAGTAAAAGAGAGCAAGAGCGAGAGAGTGGGATTGTATGGGAATGTTCAAAGGGGGTTTGCTTGCAGCACTTCAAGATAGTATAGCTATTAGCTCTTCATCGGTGTCAACGATCACTGTGTCAAAATCGTCTTCTACCGAGAAGGAGCAAACACCGGCAAACAAGAAAGAACACATTCAATGCAAGGCACAATCAAATGAATGATATGACATATTAAGGTAGTGAATTGAGCTAATGAAATAAAAATTCATTTTAATTGAAGTGGAATTCAATCAAATATATATCAAATTCCAACTCCAAGCCTATTTATCAAAATTTCCCTAAACATGATTTGTCCTAGTTGGTGGTGTTAACTTGTTCAACCATGCATGAACATGGCATAAACAGATTCTTCATATTTGTCTGATTATTTTCCATATATAAATTATTTTCATTGAAGTTATAGTTGATTTTTTATTATTCTTTGAAGTTTAGCTAATTTTATGCATTTTCATAAATAATCCCTGATAAATAAAAATGCCAGAAATTAGTTCTGACGTCAGCATTGCGTCAGGCAGGTCAACTGGGCTGGACCAGGTCAAACCTGACCAGTGGGTCCCATTGGTCACGGGTTAAGTAAGTTAGTTTTAAGCACTAACTAAGATTAGCAGGGCACTAGGCCCGCATGTCAGTGACTGTTAGCGTTAACTAGGTTTATTGAACTAAACTTAAATTATCAGGGGGCTGGCCGCATTTGTCATTGAATAGGGGAGGTCAAACCCCTAGTCAAAAGAGTCAAACCCGTTAGCGTTAAGCCATCGGCGAGGACAGAAACATCGGAGGGGCTCAGGTTTGGCCCTCTGGTGATGAAATCGATGGCGGTTTTGCCCTATTGACGAGGAGCACCGTCCGCGTCGATTGGTGCAAACGTTTTGGCCGGAGGCGACCGAAAACGACAGCGGCGACCTCAAGCATGGTGGCCGAAGCTCGGGCGCGTACGGGGATGCGTCTGTTGCACATGGCAGGACGAACGGGTGGGTGTCTTGGGCTCCTGGAGATGCCCTGAGCATGGTGAGGCACTCGGCTTCGAGCTTGGGCGGCTGTTGTCGCAGCGGTGGCATGGCCGGCGGAGCCAAGCTCTCGGGCTCGATCATGACGGTGGCTAGAGAGAGGCAATCAAGGCAGGGGAGAGAGGTTCCGGTGCAAGGGCCCATGGAGAGTGCAGAGGGTGTCAAAGTGGGCTCGTGGAAGGGTCAGAGCAGGCTTGTCGCGAGGTCGATCTCGGCGACCTGAGGGGGAAGAACAGGTCGGGAATGGTGTTCGAGGGAATCCGGCAGCGCGTGAGTAGGCGAAGAGGCATAGTCGATGGAGGCGGAGCTCGCAGGTGTCGGTGTACAAATAGAGGGTGCACTTTTTGTACCCCTATACCTGTGCACGGGCAGTCAGAGCTGCGCCCACGGTCGCACCAAGCAGAGCAAGGGAGTTGAGCCAAGGTAAGACCAAAGCCCAAGATAATCAAAGCAACGCCAAGGCCAAGAACCACAAGAAGCGGAGGGATGAAGCAGGCTCCCCCGGCAAGACCCTTGCCGGGGACAGCTTTGGCAGCCCCGCTAAAACCCTTGCCGGGGCAGCTCGCCCCACACCAACAGAGCGAGTCACCCTTGAGCCCACAACCTCTTGCGTAATCTACTATGTTGAGGCAAGGGCTCAGGAGACACCTCCTTGGTGGCATGCAGATCTTCGTCAAGATCATAAACGTACAAGACTAGATGAGGACCAAAAGACGACGACCCTTGGCAGGATTCTAGCCAAGGATATCCACAAGGCCCCCGGCAGGTGCCTTGCTGGGGACGACAACAAGCGCCACGGCAAGACCCTTGCCGGGGCCCCGGCAACGCCCTTGCCGAGGACGTCAACAGGCCACTGCTAGGCCCACATCAACCAAGATCCCACCGACCGTCCCAGCAGCCGCCACCGACCACTGGCACGCACCTGCGTGGCGACGATCGGCCTCTACACCAACTCAGTAAGCACCTGCGTGGTGGCATGAAGATCTTCGTGAAGACCCTACCACCGCGCCACATCAGTTGCCTGCCTCCCTACATGGCGCCACCCGCACCACCGGCCAGGGCGCGTGTCAAAGCCAGGCGAGGCGGCAACGGACGGGACGGGCTCCGTCCCCGCCCCCGATAAAGCAAGAGGACACCTAAGCGATGCATTAAATGCATCTTGTCCTGTAATACGAGGGATAACCTCGCGGCACTGTACCCTTTCCACCTCCTGCTTGCCATTGTGGTGACCCCTTTTCCTATAAAGGGAGGCCCGAGGCAACTAGGAGAAGGATTCGGCTTTTTGGAGCTCGTTACACCCCGTAGCTAGCTCAAGAACTCAGAATACATCCACCAAAGCAGGACTAGGGTTTTACGCATCCTCGCGGCCCGAACCTGGATAAACGAACCGCGTACTCTCTGTCAGATCCGCTCTCCTCTGAACCCCGCGCCCCGCAACCGCAGTAGGCATCCTTGTGATCCCATAGGTGTCGTTTCCATGACATCTTTGGCGCGCCAGGTAGGGGGGCACAATTGTGAGAATCAGGTTTACCAGTCCACCTAGCAGTTTTTCGTCGCCATGGCTCTAAGAAGAAGACGACCATCGCGATCAGTTCGTCTGGGACCGGATTGGTACCGGCGCGGACAGGAAGCGGGCCAGTTGCAGAGAGAACCCATGGCGTGGCCCGCGAACATCCACATCATCCTGATGGTCCAGGCCTGGCGAGTGGCATCGTTCGCGCACCCGGCGACGAGCCACCAGTTGCGGGCTCCAGAGGTGGAGTCGGGCCCCCGCAGGCGGCGCGGGGCCCTCCAGAGGCGCCGTCATCCTGCCAGATGGCGGCGCGGCGACCTCCAAGATGCCAACACCAGCGCCCACGGTGTGCTCTTCCCAGGTTGAGCGTGATGAGCAGCGTCATACATTGGTGACCACTGCGCGCCATACAGGAAGATCCCCTGCGGCGCCTACCACATGAAGAAGAGGTCCAACATACGCGCCGAGGTGCTGATGGGGGTGGCGAACGGCTGCGGAGCCGTGACGCGGCTCCTTCTAACATGGTTAGAAGTCGAGGCGCATCGCGGTCCACCCAGCTTTCGCCGCCACCCACGCCAGCGGAAGCCCTAGCACGCGCGCAGCTGCCCCTCGATTTTCCTCCCACCGTGGAAAAGCTCGACGAATGGAGGGCCACCATCCGGAGCCTCATCGGCATCGCCAACAATGATGAGTTGGGGCCGACGGGACCCGTAGGCCGTCGCTCCGCCGGGCCACCGCATGCCAGCGGAGACCGTGCCGGAGGCGATGCGGCCACGGTGTACTCCCCACCTCCATCCCGGCCGCCCCGGGTGTCGGTGCGTCGTGACGACGCCCGTGATGGAATCTCCATAGCATTGTCCGACCCACGGACCCGCTACGACCAACGCCAAGTTCTTCGGGAGCGAGCCCATGAAGACGCTCGAACCACCATTGAGCGCCGGCGCGAAACACGCCACCAGTCAGACAGGCGAGCAGGGCCTGCTGTGAACCACCCGGCTCCGGTAAGCCCTGGAGGTTTACCTTACGAGGTAGACTGCCTGGCTTTTACCCGTGAGCTGTGGCAGTTCCAGTGGACCACTCACCGTACCTTCAAGCATGACGTTGGTGAGAAGTACAACAGCAAGACCCACCCGTCGGAGTTCCTCAGCATCTACACCATCGCGATGCAAGCTGCCGGAGCCCGCGACGATAAGGTGCTTGCAAATTACTTTCCTTTGGCCCTTAACCCCAACGCCATGTCATGGTTGATGCACTTGCTAGTAGATTCTATTTCTTCTTGGTCGGATTTGTGCCATGAGTTTGTTGGCGCCTTTACGGGAGGTCACCAAGCTCATGGCCAAGCAAGCGACTTGCATGTCATTCCCCAGAAGGAAGGTGAGAGTCTGCGCAAGTACATACAGAGATTCAGCCGGGTACAATACAATATCCCAGATGTTCATCCTGCCGCCATAATCAGTGTGTTCCATTAGAACGTGCGCAACCGCAAAATGCGCGAGGAGCTGGCCATGAACAAGGTGAAGGATGTGGTGGAACTCTACGTTCTTGCAGACAGATGTGCCTGGGCTGAAGAGGGAAGGAAGTACCCCAACGAAGATGCCGGCGTGGAAACCGACTCTTCAGACGAGGATCTTTGCCGCCCGGTGAAGAAAGTCGGCGCCAGAACAGAAGCGTAAGGGTAAAGCTGTGCTTGCCATCGAGGATTCGATGACGCCGCACCGCCAAGAAAACCAAAGGCATTTACGACCCGGCAAGGAGATTGCCAGTCGTCGCCGCCGGCCTTGGCGGCTGCCGAGAAGCCAGGGAACTCAGACAAGGAATACTGCAAGATCCATCACACCAAGGGCCATGACCTCCAGAACTGCCGACAGGTTGAGCTGCTCGCCGAGAAGCAAAAGGCTAAATATGAAAGGTGGGACAAGGAGAAGGGACAGGAAGGTGCCGAGGGATCTGGCAAGAAGCGTGACGGCCAAGCAAGCCGCCGCGCTAAAGATGGAGTGGACCCCAGAGGCCGAAGCAGCGCTACAAGATTTGAAGAGGTACCTTTCATCCACGCCAATACTAGTTGCGCCTAAACCACAAGAACCGTTCAACGAACCAAGTGGTTAGCGCCGCACTACTGGCGCAGAGGGAAGTTGACGATGAAGTGATAGCAACAATGGAGCCTAAAGCCATTAGTGCAGAGACGACACGGCCAGCTGAGGTGTTGCCGAGGAAGAAGATGATGCAGCACCCAGTCTACTTTGTTAGCTCCCTCCTGCAGGGGCTAGATCAAGGTACTCCGGTGTGTAGAAACTGCTCTTCGACCTCCTTATGGCCTCGAGGAAGCTGCGTCATTACTTCCAGGCGCACGAAATCACTATCGTCACTCGCCTCCCTCTATAACGGATATTGCATAATCCAGACACAACTGGAAGGATTGTAGAGTGGGCACTGGAGCTGTCTAGCTTTGGCCTCAAGTTCGAGAGTACTTAGACAATTCAAAGCAGAGTCCTGGCAGAGTTCGTTGCCGAATGGACCGCAACGCCTGATGAAGAAGTTCAAGAGACTGCTCTCCCCGGGAAGGAGGCAAGTTGCGACTGGATCATGTACTTTGATGGGGCCTTCTCTTTGCAAGGCGCCAGGGCTGGCGTACTGCTTGTCGCACCCACCGGAGAACATCTCAAGTACGTAGTCCAAATGCACTTCCCCAGGGAGACGTCGACAAACAATACTGCCGAGTACGAGGGGCTGCTCGCCGGTCTTAGGATCGCGGCAGACCTCGGAATCAATAAACTCATCGTCAGGGGCGACTCGCAACTCGTCGTCAAACAAGTCAACAAAGATTACTAGAGCCCGTTGATGAAGGCCTACATAGATGAAGTGAGAAAGCTGGAAAAGCGTTTTGACGGTATACAGGCAGAACACGTCCCCCGGACGGAGAACGACATCACCGATTACCTGTCAAAGCGCGCTGCTCTCAAGCTGCCTGTGGAACCAGGTACCTTTGTGCTTCAGCTGACTCAGCCATCCGTTGCTCCATCGACAGAGCAGAACAAGAGAAGGAAATCAGGGCCCGGCAAGTACTTTCCCGCCGAGCTCCCCGGAGCCGGCGGCAAAGATGTTGACGGAGACACTGAGCCCGCCGTAGGACGACCAGCTCTAGCAGAGCGTCAAGCTCTTGTCGTTGAGACAGCCGCCCCTATGACGGAAGAAATGCCTTTGGTCCTCGCCGTCGAGCCCCAGGCTCCTGCATGGGCGCAGCCTACCGTCCGATTCCTCCAAACAGGGGAACTTCTTGAGGAATAGGAAGAAGCGGAGAAAGTAGCCCGTCGGTCTGCCATGTATCAGTTCGTCGATGATGTTCTATACAGGAAAAGGCCGAACAGTGTGAAATTGAAGTGTATCCCCCAAGAGGAAGGACTGGAGCTGTTGGCGGAGATACATGGAGGCATATGTGGATCCCACATAGGGTCGAGAGCCCTTGCCGGCAAGGCTTATTCTAGCCCACTGCCCTCCAGGATGCGACGACACTAGTCACCAGGTGTGAAGCGTGTTAGTTCCATTCAAAGAAGCTTCATCAACCAGCTCAAGCCCTTCAAACCATTCCTCTCTCCTGGGCCTTCTCGGTCTGGGGGCTCGATATATTGGGCCCTTTTCCCCGTGCCGTCGGGGGCTTTGAGTACTTGTACGTCGCAATAGACAAGTTCACAAAGTGGTCGGAGGTAGAGGCGGTGAGGAAAGTTACAGCCCAGTCAGCCGTCAAGTTCTTCCAAGGACTAGTATGTCGTTTGGGTGTGCCCAACAGGGTCATCACTGACAATGGCACACAGTTCACGAGCCGCACCTTCATGCAATATATCCAGGACCTCGGCAGCAAGGTCTGTTTCGCTTCCCTTACTCACCCGCGAAGCAATGGTCAAGCTGAGAGGACAAATGCTGAAGTACTGCGAGGCCTGAGAACGAAGACCTTTGACAGGCTGCACAAGAGTGGAAGGCGTTGGATTGATGAATTGCCGATGGTTCTTTGGTCGATCAGGACGACGCCAAATTGAGCCACCGGCCAGACACCCTTTGCCCTGGTATACGGGGCAGAAGCAGTTCTCCCCACGGAACTCATATACGGGTCACCTCGAGTGCTCGCTTATGACGAGTTTGAGCAAGAGCGATTGCGGCAAGATGACGCAACGCTCCTTGAGGAAGATCGCCTTCGATCGGCCGTGAGAGCAAGATGTTGCCGAAGCCTTGCACCACTACCATAGCCGCAAGGTTCATGCCCGAAGCTTTGAGGAAGGCGACCTTGTTCTTCGGTACGTTCAATCGGCCAAGAATACCAACAAGTTGACACCAAAGTGGGAAGGCCCTTATCGGGTAATACGAGTCACCAGGCCCGGCGAAGTCCGCCTGGAGACCAAAGATGTCGTTCCGGTGAGCAGTTCCTGGAACATCGAGCATCTTCGCAAGTTTTACCCATAAGGCGTGGCTTGCCGGGCCCCCCAGCAAGCCACCTTTTGTACGAGCCTTGCCAGCAAGGCATATAACCCTTTGTACAAAGCCAGGCGCAGACCCTGAACATAAATAAATGAAGCTCTGGCGCCCTAAGTTATAGCATGCATGCTAGGTCGAGTCTCTTCCTTGGTTAGGGTTGATAGAGCTTAGCGGCGACTAACCCCTAGCCTAGAGGTCGAGTGCGCGTCTATCTGTTCCTTTTCTGTCCTCCTTTGGTTCGCAGGGCACATGAGCATTTCTGCTGAGCTACTCGGAAAGAAGGAAACGGACCGGCGCCCCGACCCCGGCAAACCAGAGTTGTCGGGGGCTACAAACACAAGGACCCAACCGCGGCAAGATGAGATTGCCGGGGGCTGCAGATCAAGATAAGTCTTTTATCCTCTATCATGCTTTTTGGAATCGGACTGGGGTATGTGAAACCTCATTTTTATCTCTAGGCCGCCGTGCTCCCCGTTTTTCCTATACCCAAGGATTATTTCCCGGGTCCAGATTCGGTTGTAGCCACAACGGCAAGGAGGTGGGGCGAGGAACCTGAAGCCCACTTCATCCCTGCCTCCGCCAAGAGCGCGAGAACGGTCGAGCGGAGTGGGGGGACGGCAAGGCCTGTTGTCGGGCGAAAAACATTTATCCTAAACAATAACAAGGATTCACTCCTTGTCGCGGGATTTACCCGTGAACGAAAAACCTGGCAAGCATCCTTTTTCATTAAAAACATCCCATACAGGTACAGTTCGTGCGAGATGAAAAACATGAGCAAGGGGATTACAAGTTTTAAATTTAGCAAGGGCCCGCAGGCTTACAAACTAAAAAAGATAAGGTGCCCGTGATCCCTTTCTTGTCCCTCTCCTGAGGAAGCAGAGCAAGATGGCAAAAGGGCCAAAGGAGCGCCTTGGCGAAGTACGAGCAGCAGAAGGCACCAGGAGAACATCCCGGCGGCCACCCCGACGAGAGGCTGGTGATGATGATGACAGTGGAAGAGCTGGAGGATGAGGCGGCAGGACCGACAATACGCGGCGACGGCATCGGTGCCCGCGTACTCCAAGTTGACGGCCCGCCATCTACCTTCTTCGCCTTCCCCGCTCCTTCTATGCCAGCCGCCCAAGGAGACGGCCCTGAGGAGTTCAATTGGCTCAGTGCAGATGCTGCTGCTGCCAACATCGCCCCTGGACGACGGGACCGACACCTAGTCAGACCCGTCATCCTGCCGCCTACTACCCTCGTCGTCGCTGTCGATGTCCTCCTCATCACTCTCACTCGAGGAGGAATCTTCATCATCGGAGGAGCTCTCCACGCAGCACTTCAGGCGAGTTCCAAGATCTCCAAAGACCTTGACGGAGAGCATGCCACCCTCCATTAACTTGAAGAAAAGGATGAGCCCCACCGTCAGGCTATGGATACGAGCAAACGTTTTCCATCCTCGACGGAGGTACATCACATGAGGAGCAGGGAAGTCGATGCGGACCCGCGTGCCACTGATCCTGCAACCCCTCATCTGCAATTTGAGGGTCTGGGGCGGGTCGAGCTCCATCTCCGCAGCAAAGGGGGTGGGAAGGCGAAGACGACGGCGCGGTGGTCGGCGCAGCCTGATGAAGAATTCATGAGGCTGGTCCCCGACGTGGCCCTCCATCACAGGAGACACCGTTTGCAGAAGCACAGCCACCGCTCCGCCTCGACCTCCTCTGCCCCAACCACCACGACCTCGACCGCGCCCCCTCCCTCTCCCTCTCGTAGCCGGCTCCGTCGCCTCGGGCTCGGGAGGGGGAGGGACGCGCTGCCAAGCTGCGACCCTCGCCGCCACCATCGAAGAACCCGTGCCTCCTCTCATCATAGCAAGAGGGAGAAAGAAGCATAGAGGAAGAAGAAGATGGATGATGGAAGAATGTGGAATGCGGCTCCCCTCCCCTCTTTATAAAGAGGCGGAGTCGGGGGCTCGGCCGCCCCGTTCGACCAATCCAGCCACCAGAGGCGCATGGAATCGGGACCGACCCGCTGCCCCAACCAGCGACGGCCCGGTTTCCCGCCCCCGCCGCTTGTGACCCCAAGTGCATGAGGGATGCGTGGCGGACGTGCAGAACCAAGGGGACAGGCGAAGCGACCTCTCCCCACCCCGTGGTCGTGGGCAGTGGACGCCTTGAAGACCGCGCCCCAACCCTGTTTAGTAGATGAGCCGTGCCTCCACACCTCCCTCTTTTTACGGGGAAGGCGCGTGCCGCCTCTTCACTACGACGTGAAGCATGCGTGCGGAAACCTCCCCACGCATGCCGCCCACGTCACGCATACCCCTCCACGCCGCACTGCGCACGCGGGTCATGGGAAGCGGAGCGCGCGAAAAGTTTTACCGCAGTAAAGGCCACCCTACCTGCCCGAGCACCGTTCTGGGCCTAGCCCAACAACGCGTCATGCTTATGTGTGTCCCAGGCCCGGGGGCTCCTGTCGGTGTACAAATAGAGGGTGCACTTTTTGTACCCCTATACCTGTGCACGGGCAGTCAGAGTCGCGCCCACGGTCGCACCAAGCAGAGCAAGGGAGGTGAGCCAAGGTAAGATCAAAGCCCAAGATAATCAAAGCAATGCCAAGGCCAAAAACCACAAGAAGCGGAGGGACGAAGCAGGCTCTCTTGCCGGGGACAGCTTTGGCAGCCCCGGCAAGACCCTTGCCGGGGCAGCTCGCCCCACACCAACAGAGCTAGTCACCCTTGAGCCTACAACCTCTAGCGTAATATACTATGTTGAGGCAAGGGCTCGGGAGACACCTCCTTGGTGGCATGCATATCTTCGTCAAGATCATAAACGTACAAGACCAGATGAGGACCAAAAGACGATGACCCTTGGCAGGATTCTAGCCAAGGATATCCACAAGGCCCCCGGCAGGTGCCTTGTCGGGGACGACAGCAAGCGCCACGGCAAGACCCTTGCCGGGGCCCCGCAAACCCTTGCCGAGGACGCCAACAGCCACCGCTAGGCCTGCATCAACCAAGATCCCACCGACCGTCCCCAAGCACCGCCAAACCGACCACTGGCACGCACCTGCGTGGCGACGATCGGCCTCTACACCAATTTAGCAAGCACCTGCGTGGTGGCATGCAGATCTTTGTGAAGACCCTACCACTGCGCCACCTCAGCTGCCTGCCTGCCTACATGGCGCCACGCGCACTGCCTGCCAGGGCGTGTGTCGAAGCCAGGCGAGGCGGCAATGGACGGGACGGGCTCCGTCCCCGCCCCCGATAAAGCAAGAGGACACCTAAGCGATGCATTAAATCCATCTTGTCCTATAATACGAGGGATAACCTCGCGACACTGTACCCTTTCCACCTCCTGCTTGCCACTATGGCGACCCCTTTTCCTATAAAAGGAGGCCCGAGGCAACCAGGAGAAGGATTCGGCTTTTTGGAGCTCGTTACACCCCCTAGCTAGCTCAAGAACTCAGAATACATCCACCAAAGCAGGACTAGGATTTTACGCATCCTCGCGGCCCGAACCTGGATAAACGAATCGCGTACTCTCTGTCAGATCCACTCTTCTCTCAACCCCGCGCCCCGCAACCACAGTAGGGATCCTTGTGATCCCATAGGTGTCGTTTCCACCGACAGCAGGTAACTTGGTGGGGCGAGGCAGTGACTATGGCCACAACGAACGACGTCGGTGGTGATGGTGGCACTCGGGCACGAGGTGCAGAGCGAGAGAGAGGAGGGAGTGAGGATGTGGGAATGGGCGAGAGGGTCCGGGGTGCTGCGTAGTATCGTCTAGAGGCGTCCGAGAGGGGGCAGACAAGTAGGGAGAGAGGAGGTGGCCATGGCGTTTGTGCGCACGCATCGCCCACATGCCCCTGTCCTTCTGTCCAGGGAGGAAGACGACAAGGGGGGGGGGGGGCTGCGGTGGTGGGCTAGGCCAACTTCTCTCCTGGGTCAGGTAAGCAGTAAGGTTCTGCTTTGTTTAATCTTTTTGTTCTGTTTTCTTTTTCTTTTTTATTTGCCACTTATTAAAAATTCAAAATGAATTCAAACCAGTGCCAAAATACTCTGAATGATTTTATTTGACTTTTATGGACATTTACAAATGCACACAAATATTTCAGATACATTTGGAACTATATTCAACATATATTAAGAATATAAATCCAAATTTGAATACAATATGATTTAAATTCAGTGCCCAAATAATTCCTAAAAAATGTTCCAAAATTTTGGTTGGATATATAACTCTTTCCAAAATTCTCAAAACTATTTTTGGGCATTTTGGAATCACTGAATGCATTTTCAGGGTTCTTTACCCTTTATTTAAAATTTTGAGTCTTCCACTTTCCTCAATTCAAATTCCTGGAATTTAAGCACGATGCATGATGCTTTCTGATGCAACTATTTACAAGCAACATTCTAGGGCTATGACAGTTCTCTCCCATTTTGCCTGCATTGAACTTGGGTTGTCGGCATCTGACCTTGCCGAAAAATATTCTAGCTTGTCGGCTTGAGGCTCTTTAGTTGCTATCTCCTTGTCTTCTGCTTCCCTCTCGGCTACTAGTCCATCGCTGGCCACTTGTTTGGTTGCCGCTAAGTACAACAACAACGACTCACGCAGTATTGGCACAACTAGTACTGGTAGAGAGGAGAGGTACTCCTTCAAGTCTTGGAGCGCAACACCTGCCTTAGGGGTCCATTGCATTGAGCCTGGCTTTTTCAAGATTTTGAAAAACGGCAAGGTGCGCTTAGCTGACTTGGAGATGAACTTGCTTAGAGCTGCTACAGAACTAGCAAGACGCCTTAAATCCTTGACGCGCTTCAGTGCCTCCAACTGCTAAATCGCCTTGACCTTTTTGGGGTTGGATTCAACTCCATGTTGAGATACAAAGAACCCGAGAAGCTTGCCGGACGGGACGCCAAACACGCACTTCTCAGGATTGAGCTTCAAGTTGATCTTGCATAGATTTGCAAATGTCTTCTAAATCTTGGATCAGGAAATCCTGGTGCCTAGTTTTGAGTACTATATCATCCATATAGGCTTCCAAATTTCTGTCTAGCTAGGAACCAAAACCAATTTGCACACTCCTTGCAAATTTTGCTTCGGCACTCTTTAATCCGAAAGGCACCACTGGTACAACGAGGTGCTATACAAACGGTTTTTAATCCCTTTCTGCGATGACATTTTGAACCGTCGCTAAGTGAGTGTGTGCGATAGGGGGTCCTTCCCACACGACCCAGAAATCGTCGGGGATAGGGAGCCATGATGCAAAGGCCTTGCCAAATGTAATCGTATGCGGTGCAACACACACTAAATTCTTTCTCATGTGCGGGATCGGTGATTAAATGTTTCTAATGACGCAGTGGAACCAAACGGTGTGTCGTAATGGAGCGTTTGGGAAAGAGTATGTAAGGCACACGGGCCAACATATGAACTGTGTGTGATACGTGCCCCATTGCACACGAGTTTTCTGCAGAACTCGTCAGCCATGCAAGACTCCACCGCACATGTTTCCGAACAATTACCGTGTGCAATAATGTTCTATCATAAATGGTTCAGGAGCCCCTTCACACACATACAAGTGCTGCAGACCGTTTGTGATTTGTTCTGTATCAGCGGCGGTTGCGGTAAGAGTGACGTGTGCTTTTCGTTTGGGATCCCACACGTTTCCTGAAAAATTTACGGCTGAGATTGTATTTTACATTGGGCAAGGTTTACTCCGAGCTCTCGTGTGCGATAATGTGGTATCAAAAGCTGTTCCAGAGCCCCTACGCAGACGTAGTAGTGCTGCAAATCGTCTGTTATCTCCTGTGTATCATCGACGATTCTGCTATGATTGACGTATGCTTTATGATGTGGATCGCACACACTCATTTAGTTGAACCGTGTGCGGAGCAATTGCCAGGTTAAAGAAAAAATATCCCATTTGAATCACCATGCAAAAAGAAAATTCGCCACAATATGCAATTGAACAAATAGTGGCCACAGGAAGAACATTCATCAGATTGGTATCTATGATTAACTGTATCAAATACTATGATTATGTGTATCAACAAATACTATGATTAAGTGTATCAAATATTATGATTATGTGTTTCTTGCCGAGGACACTAAATTTTTTTGTACATAATTTGTCACATATTTGTCCTGTTAGGAACAACCTAACCGGTGTTAGATGTATTTTTTTCTTTAGATAGAAATAGAAAGAGGTTAATTTAGAAGCTTTAACATTTGACTAGCGTAATAAAATTTATTTGTAGACTATTGGATACATTTTCCGAAAATAACGGATTTCGGTGTGTTACCAGAGAAACGATCTCGTGGTGCAGAGGTAGTTCCCTCTTGAATAGGTTCCCTGGTTTAGTTTTCTACAATGCGAGCACACTACAAATGAAGATGAATTTTGACAACATCAATTATTGAACCAGATATGAATGCAAATTAATTTGAACATCATAAAATTCAATACCTATCCATGAATTACTAAAGATGCGTCAGATCCTGAGCGTTTGTTGAGTCTCTGAGAGAATCCATGTAGTAAACTGTGTTCTTGTTTGGAACAATGAATAACAAGATCCAGTGATTGCTACATATTAAGAATGCCTTGAACTTATGAATTATGTCGAAATCTGAAAGACAATCAGTGTATGTGTGGTTGTTTATTTGACTTATCGTTCATGATATGGCCAGAGAAATGATTCTGCATGGGACGTGTTTTCGAATATACGGGCGACCGTGTTAATGGCCCACTCCCGTTCATCCTTACCATGTAATGTTGTGCCATTTTCTTATGCAGTATCTATGAAATACACACTCTACCTTTTTCTTCTCTGCGCGTTCAATCCCCTGAGAGGAATAAGATGCAGTTAGCTGTTTATTTTACAGCCTTGTATGGAGAAGTTCATCATACTTTGTTAAGTACTTACAAAATCAGGCATCTAACAAGACTGGCATCGAGCTCGTTGAATTTGAAGAAGAGATGTAAGTCCTCGAAACTCACACTGATGGAACCAACATCGTGTCGGAAATGATCTGTGTTGTAGCAGACTAGCAGAACATGATGACCTGCTAACATTTGATCCATGCAATATTGATGTAACTCGCGTCAACTTGAGCTGCACTCATCAAAGTATTCACCAACAAGAAATGGTTGGCCATGGACGTAATTGCGTGCTTCAAGTATGTCCGCTTTATTTTTAGCCAGCAGCAAAGCTATTTCTGCATCATCCATGCCATCAGAAATAATATTACTCTCCGATTCGAACAACTTGCTGTTAATTTGGTTCTGGGCGATGAGTGCTTTAAGTAAGAGGCAATCGTTCTCTTTCCTCTTTGCTCTCGGGGCGCGCTTCCTCACGGGTGCAACCTTTTTGCCCGCTTCCTTCTTGGTACTTGAAGCACTTCTGGTGCAAGGTCTGGATGGCTAAACGTCAGGCTACCGAGCAGACAGTAAAGCTTTGATGGACTGCTTAGTAGACAGTTTAGCTATGCCGGACTGCTGAGCTGGCGGTGCGGCTGCGACAGACTACTGGGCTGTAGGAGCAAAGGCATCGGACCGCTGACCATGCGTTGAAGCTATGTCGGGTTTCTGCGTAGGTGGTGCCAACTTGTCGGTGTGCTGAGGAGGCCGTGCCAATGCGTTAGTTTGGTGAGCAGGCAGTGCTGACGCATTAGTATGCTGATTATGCGGCTGCGGACCGACGGACTGATGAGCGTCAGCTCTGGACCTACAGATTGCTCAGCAGGCGGTTCCAAAGCATCAGACTGCTTAGCAGTCTGTTCCACCAGGTTGGTCTGCTGATCATGTGGTGCAGCTGGGTCTCCCCTCGCTGCTTCAGCGTCCGACATCTGAACTGGTGGTGCATCTTTAGCAGTTGTAGGCCTTGCCACTGGCTGCTCTAGGGCGGGCGATGACATGGCCTGTACGGCACAAAGTCAGGCGGGTTGATCACAGGTTGATGCATCAGCCGTTAGATTACTAGTATTAGGTTCCTTGGGGGAAGCATGCGAGAGCTACTATGGCAAGGAGAGCGTCACCGGTTGAGGGGCAACATTGGTTGCTCTTGGCGGGGCTTCAGGGATCTCATCCATGAAGTCTATTTCCTGTCGTGGCCACTGGATGTGATGTAACAGTGTTTCTCCCAAGGTCCTATGCACATCAAAGTCCCCTAGGACATTCTACAGGGAAAATTCATTGAATCTAGGTTGTACTTTAGTGACATAGCACTTCACATAGCCTGGCTTCAATGGCACATTGTCCAACAAGAGGCCCTCTTCCAAGAAGGGTGGGAAAACCCAGGTTGTTGCACATTTTAATATACCTTCATAATGTTTAAGCACGCCCTTCAGTCTATCTTTCATTCCAGATAGATCAGATATAGCATCATCATGAGCAATTGCAGCCTCAGTGTCGCTGGGATCAGCTAATGCATAACTAGTCTTGTGCGGTGTTGCTCGCAATAACCAGCATCCTCCATGCCCGCCTCCCCTCCCATCTTCTGGCTATCTGTCAGTGTTAGAGTCTTCTGCATCATCATTGACTCCTCAAGTTCCTTTTGAACAGTCGGGTACATGTCCTTCCTCTACCTTCCATATAATTAATTCCGGTTCATTTCACTCCTCGCTTTTTTCATGCCGAGCCTCTCTTTGCTGCGGAGTGTGAAAGCCCTCTTGTGTAGGACATTAACACCTACACCCCTTGGACAACCAGGGGGCTCTCTTGTTTCCAGAGCATCAGACAGAATGTCACATGGCCCTGAGTTCCTGTAGAACCTTCCAGGGATCTGGGAAGCCTTTAACATCACACGATACAATTTTTCGTCATGTGAGTTTTCAAAGTAATAAGCTCCATCATCACGCCTCGCACGTGCCCGCAAGTAGTCTCTAGCGCGACTGCCCCTGATTTCACTAAAGGCTGGTTTCCCACCCGCAGCTACTGCTTCTTTGTCCTCCTGGTCCCATATTGGTTTCATGCCGTAGTATCCTACCACACCCATATTGTGGGTGTGTGTGTTCCTCTTCTGAAGTTCTGATTGCTTGGCACTCTTCTTAGCAAACTTTGTAGTTGCCCCGACCCTTTTGAATTATGCCCGGTCTGCCTTTGTAATTTGGGGGTATGCGGGGATTGAGTCCTTGCCTTCACTCAAGTACTTCTTGTACAACACGTACTTCCGGTTTCTCTAAGCATCCCTAGCCTTCTTCAGTGCAGCGTGTTCCACATGCATTCTCCACTACTCTGGAACGTTTAAGTGATCCATGATCTCCTGGACTATCCTTTGTCGTGTTTCTGTGTCAGCCTTTCGAAACTCCGGCAGATTAATGTTGAGCCTTGCCCTGCCAACAAATCCACACACACTCCTGAACCTCGTGCGTGCTTTATCTGGTTTAGTTGGAGCCCAAGACTTTAAATCGATGTCAGTTACTTCATGTACACCTTTAGGCTGGAGTGTGGGCTTCCTTGGAGCATTCCTCTGTGTCCTAACCGAAAGGGTAATTGCTGCAGCTCTATCCCGTTCCAGATTACTTGATCCCTCACCATCTGCTGAAGACCTAGGGTTGTCGGAATCATATGAAGATACATCGCCTGAAGCATGAGTCCTGTCGCTGCTACTCGGCATCTACAGAGAACACATGCGAAACTCAGGAAAGGAGGATAAGCATAAAGCTAACAACTTGGTATAAAGCTGTCTAAACATGTCAGGCAATAATTTAGAAAATGTACAACTAATTTGTTAAGTTTGTGTGACTCAGGAGCCCACGATCTGTAAATCGACAATAACTTATTGGAACAAATACAGCTTATATGTACTAGTTAGGAAGGTAGATAATGAACAGATATACACTCTATGTTATTTTATAGCCAATTTGGGAACATACAGAACAAAATAGGAAGAGGGATTGCGAGGAAGTATGCCTCACCGTGATAGAGAGTAGTAACTAACAGGTTTCTTAATGCAAACCTGGCAGGACCACCAGAGAGGCGAGGGTTACATGATCGATATGTCCAAGGGTGGCCGACGAGCAAATGAACACGGCGAGGCACGGGCAACCGCGTGTTGGGAACGATAGTGGAGGTAGGGTTGATGCCGAAGAGCGGGCACATGGTCGGGTTGAGGACACCGGCGCCGGAGAGGGTTCTGCTGCGGATCTGGGGGAGGGGAGCTGGCGATGAAGATTGGGTGGACTAATTGAGTGAAACGTGGGCGGGCGGTGGAGGGGGGGGGTGTTGGCGGCCTAGGTGAAAAGGGTGAAAAATATCCCCGTTCGCCGCGCATAAATGCCTATGCAAACGATTGCCTCTAAGTGCTCATGTGCCCAAACAACGTAATTTCGTTTGAAATGAAGACATGCTAATTTTGAAATGAAGACGTGAGTTCATCGTTTCGCCTCTAATATTTTCCCACGATAAGCAATCACCATTATACCACATGTTTGATTTGTTGCGTATTTCAAGTCTCGTGTGCTATATTTAAGCCATATTTGGCATTTACTATGCACTTTGGCATATAAATAACATCCTAGCCGGAACATTATGTGCTGATGAAAGGGATGATGATTGTTGTTCGCTCTGGGAGCATCCAACGGTGAAGACGTATGATCCGTGGGGTTTGGGTTCTGGCCAATCAGAACGAACGACTCAGATCGCACACGTAGAGGGGGGGGGGAGACCGGCCACGGTTTGGTCGCAACTACACGTGGGTGTTAGCAAGATCATTTGTGTATCGCTTTGCAAGTTTTCATTCATTGTCCGAGAAACGGGGAAATTTTCAAATAGTTCGGCCACAGGGTGCGGCCAGAGGTGTGGGCCTTGTTGCTATTTTAATTAAAAGAAATCCATATAGAGTCCGGAAATAACGAAAATCGATGTGTCACCGTGGCGTGCTCTCAGGATCCCATGGAAACATTTTGGTAAAGTTTAGCACAAGTTTTGATGCTTTGTGTGTCGCTTTGCAAGTTTTCATTCATTGTCCGAGAAACGGGGAAATTTTCAAATAGTTCGGCCACAGGGTGCGGCCAGAGGCGTGGGCCTTGTTGCTATTTTAATTAAAAGAAATGCATATAGAGTCCGGAAATAACGAAAATCGATGTGTCACCGTGGCGTGCTCTCAGGATCCCATGGAAACATTTTGGTAAAGTTTAGCACAAGTTTTGATGCTCTGATACGTCTCCAACGTATCTATAAATTTTGATTGCTTCATGCTATCTTATATTCTGTTTTGGATGATTAATGGGCTTTGTTATACACTTCTATATTATTTTTGGGACTAACCTATTAACCGGAGGCCCATCCCAAATTGATGTTTTTTGCCTATTTCAGAGTTTCACAGAAAAAGAATATCAAATGGAGTCCAAATGGAATGAAACCTTCGGGAACGTGATTTTCGAAACAAACATGATCCAGAGGACCTGGAGTCTACGTCAAGAAATCAACCAGGAGAGCACGAGGCAGGGGGCGCGCCTACCCCACGGGCGCGTGATACGTCTCCAACGTATCTATAATTTTTGACTGCTCCATGCTACTTTATCTACTGTTTTGGACTATATTGGGCTTTATTTTCCACTTTTATATTTTTTTGGGACTAACCTATTAACCGGAGGCCTAACCCAGAATTGCTTTTTTTTGCCTATTTCATTGTTTCAAAGAAACGGAATGTCAAATGGAGTCCAAACGGAATTAAACCTTCGGAAACGTGATTTTCACACCGAACGTGATCCAGGAGACTTGGACCCTACTCCAAGAAGTAACAGAGGCGGTCACGAGGGTGGGGGGCGCGCCGCCCCTAGGGTGTGCCCCCTGCCTTGTGGGCCCCCTATTGCTCCACCGACGTACTCCTTCGTCCTATATATACCTACGTACCCCCAAACGATCAGATACAGAGCCAAAAACCTAATTCCACTGCCGCAACTTCCTGCATCCACGAGATCCCATCTTGGGGCCTGTCCCGGAGCTCCGCCGGAGGGGGCATCCACCACGGAGGGCTTCTACATCATCACCATAGCCCCTTCAATGAAGTGTGAGTAGTTTACTTCAGACCTTCGGGGCCATAGCTAGTAGCTAGATGGCTTCTTCTCTCTTTTTGGATCTCAATACAATGTTCTCCCCCTCTCTCGTGGAGATCTATTCGATGTAATCTTCTTTTTTGCGGTGTGTTTGTTGAGACCGATGAATTGTGGGTTTATGATCCAGCATATCTATGAATAATATTTGAATCTTCTCTGAATTCTTTTATGTATGATTGAGTTATCTTTGCAAGTCTCTTCAATTATCCGCTTGGTTTGGCCAACTAGATTGGTAGTTCTTGCAATGGGAGAAGTCCTTAGCTTTGGGTTCAATCTTGCGGTGTCCTTACCCAAAGGATGTAAAGGGTTGCAAGGCACGTATTGTATTGTTGCCATCGAGGATAACAAGATGGGGTATTTATCAAATTGCATGAATTTATTCCTCTACATCATGTCATCTTGCTTAAGGCATTACTCTCTTTTTAACTTAATACTCTAGATGCATGCTTTGGATAGTCTGTCGATGAGTGGAGTAATAGTAGTAGATGCGTAATCGCTTTGGTCTACGTGTCTTGGACGTGATGCCTATATACATGATCATACCTAGATATACTCATAACTATGCTCAATTTTGTCAATTGCTCAACAGTAATTTGTTCACCCACCGTAGAATACTTATGCTCTTGAGAGAAGCCACTAGTGAAACCTATGGCCCCCGGGTCTATTCTCATCATATCAATCTCCATCACTTTTATACTTGCTTTGTTTTTACTTTGCCTTTTACTTTTAACTTTGCATCTCTATACCAAAAATACCAAAAAATATTATTTATCATCTCTATCAGATCTCACTCTCGTAAAGTGACCGTGAAGGGATTGACAACCCCTAATCGCGTTGGTTGCGAGGAGCTATCGTTTTGTGCAGGTACGAGGGACTTGTGTGTGGCCTCCTACTAGATTGATACCTTGGTTCTCAAAAACGGAGGGAAATACTTACGCTACTTTACTTCATCATCCTATCCTCTTCGGGGAAATCCAACGCAGTGCTCGAGAGGTAGCAAGAAGAATTTCTGGCACCGTTGCCGGGGAGTCTACCCAAAATCCAAGCACCATACCAAGTACCCATCACAATCCCTATCTCTCGCATTACATTATTTGCCATTTGCCTCTCGTTTTCCTCTCCCCCACTTCACCCTTGCCGTTTTATTCGCCCTCTCTTTCCCGATCTCCTCTCTTTACCGTTTGCCTTCCCGTTGCCATGGCCGAACCAAAAAGAACTATGGGTTTTCTCCCGAGCTCTAGTGCCTTGGATAACCCCTCTATCCTCTCTAAGCTCATAAATAATGATGCTATAGAAAGACCCACCGGGGTCACCAATGAGAGCTTGAATAATTTTGATGAGGATGACTTTGGAATTTTTCGCTATTTACTTGATGAGTCTTTAAAAGATGCTTGGGATAGGTTACTTAGGATTCGGGCTAGCTATGTGCCACAATATCAAATTGAAATTTACTTAAATAGTTTTTATGTTGGCTTGCCCGCTTCCTTCAAACAAGTTTTAGATTCCATCTTTGAAGAAGGTTTTCTTGAAGGGGATGCTATAGATACCTATGAATGAAATCTATATTTGGGCACCCCATGAATGATAAGGTTGAATCAACTACTCTCTTGTGCTTTTATCAAAATGAAATTATTAAAGAGATGAAGTCTAGTTTAGAGGCAAATTTCCGTAACGTGCTTAATCATACTCATTCCATTAATGGTCATGTGCTTAACTTAAATAGAAGAATGAATGCCATAGAAAGGAGATCCTCCTCTCCGAATGCCAAATATGGCAACACTTAGATCTATCCTTGCTTTTATGCCTAGCTAGGGGCGTTAAACGATAGCGCTTGTTGGGAGGCAACCCAATTTTATTCTTAGTTTTTTTCATTTTTGCTTCTGTTTATAATAAATAATCCATCTAGCCTCTGTTTAGATGTGGTTTTATGTTTTAATTAGTGTTTGTGCCAAGCTAGACCTATTGGATCTTCTTGGATGATAGTTATTTGATCTTGCTATAATTTCCAGAAACTTTGCGCTCAGTGCCGGAATTATTAAAAATCACCAGAACGTGATAAAATACTGATTCCAATTGATGCTGATCAACTAACAAATTGTATAGGTCGTATAATTTTGGTAGATTTTTTGGAATTCCATAACTTTGCGTTAGTTACAGATTACTACAGACTGTTCTGTTTTTGACAGATTCTGTTTATCGTGTGATGTTTGCTTATTTTGATGAATCTATGGCTAGTAAAATAGTTTATAATCCATAGAGAAGTTGGAATACAGTAGGTATAACACCAATATAAATAAAGAATGAGTTAATTATAGTACCTTAAAGTAGTCTTTTGTTTTCTTTCTCTAACGGAGCTCACGAGATTTCTATTGAGTTTTGTGTTGTGAAGTTTTCAAATTTTGGTTAAATTATTTTGATGGATTATGGAACAAGGAGTGGCAAGAGCCTAAGCTTGGGGATGCCCATGGCACCCCCAAGATAATCCAAGGACACCAAAAAGTCAAAGCTAGGGATGCCCCGGAAGGCATCCCCTCTTTCGTCTACTTCCATCGGTAATTTACTTGGAGCTATATTTTTATTCACCACATGATATGTGTTTTGCTTGGAGCGTCTCGTATTATTTGCGTCTCTGCTTGTTAGTCTACCACAATCATCCTTGCTGTACACACCTTTTGAGAGAGCCCTACATGAATTGGAATTTGATAGAATACTATATGTGCTTCACTTATATCTTTTGAGCTTGATAGTTTTGCTCATAGTGCTTCACTTATATCTTTTGAGCGTGATAATTTTTGCTCTAGTGCTTCACTTAGATCTTTTAGAGCACGGTGGTGGATTTGTTTTAAAGAAACTATTGATCTCTCATGCTTCACTTAGATTATTTTTAGAGTCGTTAGTAGCATGGTAATTTGCATAATGTTAATATACTTGGTATTCAAGATATGTGAAACTTTCTTTTGAGTGCGTTGAATACTAAGAAAAGTTTGATGCTTGATAATTGTTTTGAGATATGAAGATGGTGATATTAGATTCATGCTAGTTGAGTAGTTGTGAATTTAAAGAATACTTGTGTTGAAGTTTGTGATTCCCGTAGCATGCACGTATGGTGAACCGTTATGTTATGAACTCGGAGCATGATTTATTTATTGATTGTATTCCTTATGAGTGGCGGTCGGGGACGAGCGATGGTCTTTTCCTACCAATCTATCCTCTAGGAGCATGCGTGTAATACTTTGCTTTGATAACTTCTAGATTTTTGCAATAAGTATATGAGTTCTTTATGACTAATGTTGAGTCCATGGATTATACGCACTTTTTCCCATCCTTCCACCATTGCTAGCCTCTCTAATACCGCGCACCTTTTCGCCGGTATCATACACCCATCATATACCTTCCTCAAAACAGCCACCATACCTTCTAGCGCCGTTGCCGGGAAGTCTACGCAAAAGTCAACATACCAAGTACCCATCACAAACTCTTATATCCCGCATTACATTATTTGTCATTTGCCTCTCGTTTTCCTCTCCCCCACTTCACCCTTGCCGTTTTATTCGCCCTCGCTTTTTCAATCGCCTCTTTATCGCTCGCTTCTTGTTTGCTCGTGTGTTGGATTGCTTGCTTGTCACGATGGCTCAAGATAATACTAAATTGTGTGACTTTACCAATACCAACAACAATGATTTTCTTATCACTCCGATTGCTCCTCTTACCGACATCTTGAATCTTGTGAAATTAATGCTGCTTTGTTGAATCTTGTCATGAAAGATCAATTCGCCGGCCTTCCTAGTGAAGATGCCGCTACCCATCTAAATAGCTTCGTTGATTTGTGTGATATGCAAAAGAAGAAAGATGTGGACAATGATATTGTTAAATTGAAGCTATTTCCTTTTTCTCTTAGAGATCGTGCTAAAGCTTGGTTTTCGTCTTTGCCTAAAAATAGTATTGATTCTTGGAATAAGTGCAAAGATGCTTTTATCTCTAAGAATTTTCCTCCCGCCAAGATCAACTCTCTTAGAAACGATATTATGAATTTTAAGCAACTTGATCATGAACATGTTGCACAAGCTTGGGAGAGGATGAAATTAATGATACGTAATTGCCCTACACATGGTTTGAGTTTGTGGATGATTATACAAATTTTTTATGCCGGATTGAATTTTGCTTCTAGAAATCTTTTATATTCGGCCACGGGAGGCACTTTTATGGAAATCACTTTAGGAGAAGCTATTAAACTCCTAGATAATATTATGGTTAATTATTCTCAATGGCACACTGAAAGATTTACAAGTAAAAAGGTGCATGCGATAGAAGAAAATTAATGTTTTGAGTGGAAAGATGGATCAACTTATGAAATTATTTGCTAATAAAAGTGTTTCTTTTGATCCTAATGATATGCCTTTGTCTACTTTGATTCAAAATAATAATGAATCTATGGATGTGAATTTTGTTGGTAGGAATAATTTTGGTAACGACGCGTATAGAGGAAACTTTAATCCTATGCTGTATCCTAGTAATCCCTCTAATAATTATGGTAATTCCTACAACAATTCTTATGGAAATTTTAATAAGTTTCCCTCTGAATTTGAGACTAGTGTTGAAGAATTTATGAATTCATAAAATAATTTCAATGCTTTGCTTGAAGAAAAATTGCCTAAGATTGATGATTTGGCTAGGAACGTTGATAGAATTTCTCTTGATGTTGATTCTTTGAAACTTAGATCTATTCCACATAAGCATGATATCAATGAGTCTCTCAAAGCCATGAGAATTTCCTTTGATGAGTGCAAAGAAAGAACCGCTAGGATGCGTGCTAAGAAAGATTGCTTTGTGAAGGCGTGTTCTTCTAATTTTTATGAGAATAAAGATGAAGATCTAAAAGTTATTGATGTGTCCCCTGTTAAATATTTGTTTTCCAATATGAATCTTGATAATGATGTGACAGAATATGAGCCACCTTTACCTAGAAGGCGTCCCAAAAATTTGGAGTTTTTAGATCTTGAAGCAAAAATTGGTAAAAGTGGGATTGAAGAGATCAAAACTATAGATATTAATGAACCCACTATTTTGGATTTCAAGGAATTTAATTATGATAATTTCTCTTTGATAGATTGTATTTCCTTGTTGCAATCCGTGCTAAATTCTCCACATGCTTATAGTCAACATAAAGCTTTTTACTAAACATATTGTTGATGCTTTGATGCAATCTTATGAAGAAAAACTTGAGTTGGAAGTTTCTATCCCTAGAAAACGTTATGATGAGTGGGAACCTACTATTAAAATTAAAATTAAAAATCATGAATGCTATGCTTTGTGTGATTTGGGTGCTAGTGTTTCCATGATTCCAAAAACTTTGTGTGATTTGCTAGGTTTCCGTGAATTTGATGATTGTTCTTTGAACTTGCACCTTGCGGATTCCACCATTAAGAAACCTATGGGAAGAATTAATGATGTTCTTATTGTTTCAAATAGGGACTATGTTCCCGTAGATTTTATTGTTCTTGACATAGATTGCAATCCTTCATGTCCTATTATTCTTGGTAGACCTTTCCTTAGAATGATTGGTGCAATTATTGATATGAAGGAAGGAAATATTAGATTCCAATTTCCCTTAAAGAAAGGCATGGAACACTTTCCTAGAAATAAAATTAAACTACCATATGAATCTATTATGAGAGCCACTTATGGATTTCCTACCAAAGATGGCAATACCTAGATCTATCCTTGCTTTTATGCCTAGTTAGGGGCATTAAACGATAGCGCTTGTTGGGAGGCGACCAATTTTATTTTTAGTTTTTTGCTTTTTGCTTCTGTTTAGGAATAAATCTTTGATCTAGCCTCTGGTTAGATTCGTTTTTATGTTTTAATTAGTGTTTGTGCCAAGTTAAACCTATATGATCTTCTTGGATGATAGTTATTTGAGCTTGCTGAAAATTTCAGAAACTTTCTGTTCACGAAAACAATTATTAAAAATCACCATAACGTGATACAATATTGATTCCAATTGCAGCAGATCAATAAACAAATTGTCTAGGTCGTCCAATTTTGGTAGATATTTTGGAGTTCCAGAAGTTTGTGTTAGTTACAGATTACTACAGACTGTTCTGTTTTTGATAGATTCTGTTTTTCATGTGTTGTTTGCTTATTTTGATGATTCTATGGCTAGTAAAAATAGTTTATAAACAATAGAGAAGTTGGAATACAGTAGGTTTAACACCAATATAAATAAATAGTGAGTTCATTACAGTACCTTGAAGTGGTGTTTTGTTTTCTTTCGCTAACGGAGCTCACGAGATTTTCTGTTAAGTTTTGTGTTTTGAAGTTTTCAAGTTTTGGGTAAAATATTTGATGGATTATGGAACAAGGAGTGGCAAGAGACTAATCTTGGGGATGCCCATGGCACCCCAATATAATCTAAGGACACCAAAAAGCTAAAGCTTGGGGATGCCCCGGAAGGCATCCCCTCTTTCGTCTACTTCCATCGGTAACTTTACTTGGAGCTATATTTTTATTCACCACATGATATGTGTTTTGCTTGGAGTGTCTTGTATGATTTGAGTCTTTGCTTTTTAGTTTACCACAATCATCTTTGCTGTACACACCTTTTGAGAGAGACACACATGATTCGGAATTTATTAGAATACTCTATGTGCTTCGCTTATATCTTTTGAGCTATATAGTTTTTGCTCTAGTGCTTCACTTATATCTTTTAGAGCACAGAGGTGGTTTTGTTTTATAGAAACTATTATTCTCTCATGCTTCACTTATATTATTTTGAGAGTCTTAAACAGCATGGTAATTTGCTTAAATAGGAAAATTAATCCTAATATGCTAAGTATTCAAGACTAGTAAAAACTTTCTTATGAGTGTCTTTGAATACTAAGAGAAGTTTGATGCTTGATGATTGTTTTGAGATATGTAGGTAGTGATATTAAAGTTGTGCTAGTTGAGTGTGAAATTGAGAAATACTTGTGTTGAAGTTTGCAAGTCCCGTAGCATGCACGTATGGTAAACGCTATGTAACAAATTTGAAACATGAGGTGTTCTTTGATTGTCTTCCTAATGAGTGGCGGTCGGGGACGAGCGATGGTCTTTTCCTACCAATCTATCCCCCTAGGAGCATGCGCGTAGTCCTTGGTTTTTGATGACTTGTAGATTTTTGCAATGAGTATGTGAGTTCTTTATGACTAATGTTGAGTCCATGCATTATACGCACTCTTACCCTTCCATCATTGCTAGCCTCTTCAGTACCGTGCATTGCCCTTTCTCACATTGAGAGTTGGTGCAAACTTCACGGTGCATCCAAACCCGTGATATGATACGCTATGTCACACATAAACCTCCTTATATCTTCCTCAAAACAGCCACCATACCTACCTATTATGGCATTTCCATAGCCATTCTGAGATATATTGCCATGCAACTTTCCACCGTTCCGTTTATTATGACACGTTCATCATTGTCATATTGCTTTGCATGATCATGTAGTTGACATTGTATTTGTGGCAAAGCCACCGTTCATAATTTTTCGTACATGTCACTCTTGATTCATTGCCTATCCCGGTATACTGCCGGAGGCATTCATATAGAGTCATACTTTGTTCTAGTATCGAGTTGTAATCATTGAGTTGTAAATAATTAGAAGTGTGATAATCATCATTCGTAGAGCATTGTCCCAATAAAAAAAAGAGAAAGGCCAAATAAAAAAAGAAGGCCCAAAAAAAGGGACAATGCTACTATCCTTTTTTCCACACTTGTGCTTCAAAGTAGCACCATAATTTTCATGATAGAGAGTCACTTGTTTTGTCACTTTCATATACTAGTGGGAATTTTTCATTATAGAACTTGGCTTGTATATTCCAACAATGGGCTTACTCAAATGCCCTAGGTCTTTGTGAGCAAGCAAGTTGGATGCACACCCTCTTAGTTTCTTTTGTTGAGCTTTTATGCATTTATAACTCCAGTGCATCTGTTGCATGGCAATCCCTACTCCTTGCATTAACATCAATCAATGGTCATCTCCATAGCCCGTTGATTAGCCGTGTTGATGTGAGACTTTCTCCTTTTTTGTCTTCTCCACATAACCCCCATCATTATATTCTATTCCACCCACGTGAAGGTTGAAAAAGCTTGAGATTACTAAAGTATGAAACAATTGCTTGGCTTGTCATAGGGGTTGTGCATGATGAGAGCATTCTTGTGTGACGAAAATGGAGCATGACTAAACTATATGATTTTGTAGGGATGAACTTTCTTTGGCCATGTTATTTTGAGAAGACATAATTGCTTAGTTAGTATGCTTGAAGTATTATTGCTTTTATGTCAATATTAAAATTTTATCTTGAATCTTTCGGATCTGAATATTCATACCACAATTAAGAGGGTTACATTAAAAATTTATGTCAAGTAGCATTCCGCATCAAAAATTCTGTTTTTATCATTTACCTACAAGCAGGAATTAAGCTTGGGGATGCTTGATACATCTCCAACGTATTTATAATTTTTGATTGCTTCATGCTATATTATATTCTGTTTTGGATGATTAATGGGCTTTGTTATACACTTTTATATTATTTTTTGGACTAACCTATTAACCGGAGGCCCAGCCCAGATTGCTATTTTTTGCCTATTTCAGAGTTTCACAGAAAAAGAATATCAAACGGAGTCCAAACGGAATGAAACCTTCGGGAACGTGATTTTCGGAACAAACGTGATCCAGAGGACTTGGAGTCTACGTCAAGAAATCAACCAGGAGAGCACGAGGCGGGGGGGCGTGCCTACCCCCCTGGGCGCGCCCTCCACCCTCGTGGGGCCCATGTTGCTCCACCGACGTATTTCTTCCTCCTATATATACCTACATACCCCCAAACCAACAGAAGCATCCACGAAAACCTAATTCCACCGCCGGAACCTTCTGTACCCGTGAGATCCCATCTTGGGGCCTTCTCCCGCGTCCTACCGGAGGGGGCACTGATCACGGAGGGCTTCTACATCAACACCATAGCCTCTCCGATGATGTGTAAGTAGTTTACCTCAGACCTTCGGGTCCATAGTTATTAGCTAGATGGCTTCTTCTCTCTCTTTGGATCTCAATACAAAGTTCTCCACGATTCTTGTGGAGATCTATTCGATGTAATCTTCTTTTGCAGCGTGTTTGTTGAGACTGATGAATTGTGGGTTTATGATCAAGTTTATCTATGAACAATATTTGAATCTTCTCTGAATTCTTTTATTTATGATTGTTTATCTTTGCAAGTCTCTTCGAATTATCAATTTGGTTTGGCCTACTAGATTGATCTTTCTTGCAATGGGAGAAGTGCTTAGCTTTGGGTTCAATCTTGCGGTGTCCTTTCCCAAAGGATGTGAGGGCAGCAAGGCACGTATTGTATTGTTGCCATCGAGGATAACAAGATGGGGTTTATATCATATTGCATAAGTTTATCCCTCTACATCATGTCATCTTACTTAAAGCATTACTCTGTTCTTTTGAACTTAATACTCTTGATGCATGCTGGACAACGGTCGATGTGTGGAGTAATAGTAGTAGATGCAGGCAGGAGTCGGTCTACTTTTCACGGACGTGATGCCTATATACATGATCATACCTAGATATTCTCATAACTATGCTCAATTCTATCAATTGCTCAACAGTAATTTGTTCACCCACCTTAATACTTATGCTCTTGAGAGAAGCCACTAGTGAAACCTATGGCCCCCGGGTCTATTTTCCATCATATTAATCTACCAACACTTAGCTATTTTTATCGCCTTTTATTTTACTTTGCATCTTTATTATAAAAATACCAAAAATATTATCTTACATATCTATCAGATCTCACTTTCGTAAGTGACCGTGAAGGGATTGACAACCCATTTATTGCGTTGGTTGCGAGGTTTTTATTTGTTTGTGTAGGTGCGGGGGACTTGAGCGTGGCCTCCTACTGGATTGATACCTTGGTTCTAAAAAACTGAGGGAAATACTTACGCTACTTTACTGCATCACCCTTTCCTCTTCAAGGGAAAACTAACGCAGTGCTCAAGAGGTAGCATGCTCACGCCTTCCAAATCGGAGCATCTCACAAGAAGGATCATAGTTTCCCAAAGGAGATGCGACTCTTCGGACTCCAATCATCGGTGACTACACCGATCTGCCTCAGATTTTTTTCACGGTAAAAAATCATGGATATACCCTAGGTTCGATTTTTTGGCCCATTTTTCAGCTCTCGTCTGCTATATTTAAGTCATTTTTTGCCTTTACCTTCCATTTAGTGCATATAAAATCAAAACCCTACTACACCTACATGTCGGTGTTAGTTAGCAAAGAAGGTGTACAAATCATTTGTGTGTCGCTTTACGAGCTTTCATCCATTGTCCGAGAAGCGAGGAGAAGTTTCCAACATTTCGGCAGCGAGGTGCGGCCACTGGCGTAGGCCTAGTTGGTATTTTAATTACAGGAGATTCAGATGGAGTCCGGACATCATCCAAATCGGCGTGTGCCCATGGCGTGCTCTCATGACCTCGTGGAAAATATTTGGTGAAATTTGGCACAAGTTATGGTGATCGCTCCTTGGAAACCGGAGCATCTCACAAGAAGGATCATGGTTTCCAAAAGAAGACATGTTAATTTAATCTCAAGTGGCCGGTGACTTCATCGTTTGGCCTCATAAAAATTTTCATGGTACGCAATCAACATTATACCATGGGTTTGATTTTCTGGCGCATTTCAGGTATCGTTTGCTATATTTAAGACATTTTTTGAATTTAACGTGCATTTTGTGCATATAAATAAAATTGCAACTGAAACTGCATGTGCTGTCGAAAGGGATGAGGATTGTCGTTCGATCAACGAGCATCCAACGGTGCAGACGTACGATCCGTGGGGTTTGGGTTACGGCCAATCGTAACGCATACGACTCGGATTGTGCGACGGGGGGGCATCGGCCATGGTTTAGTACGCACACGGCTTTCATGAGTGAACCGTGTGCAATTTGAAAACATTTACATGAACAACAACATATTTTTGTTTGAATGAAAACATGAGTTCATCGTTTCGCCTCGAATTTGTTTGACGGTAGGAAATCACCATTGTACCCTATGGTTCGATTTTCTGGTGCATTTGAGATCTCATTTGCTATATTTGAGTCATTTTTTGCATTTACCATGCATATATATAGTATTACTATATATATAGTCGTGCTATTTGTCACCCTGGGTGAGGAATAGTTATTCTTCACCGCCCTCTATTTTAACATCAATACACCGTATTTTTACGTTCTGTAAATTTGCTCTTACTTCATACGTAAAAAGAGAACGGAAAAAAAATCGCGGTAAAAAATATTTTATGTTACCTAAAATTACAAATGTAAAAGCATAAGGTAAAATATACATAAAATGCAAATTTTCTAGACTTAAAACCTATCTTATTGTTTTCTTATGCCAAATTTTACGTAGTAAAATCGATATGGATGTATACGAAGTGTAATTTATATTTGAAACGATTGTAAGATTACCTTGGGTGAAAAATAACGTATTCTGCACCCTGGGTGATAAATAGTATTACTATATATATATTCACACACACACACACATACATACATCTGGGCTATTATGTTTCGCGTAACAGAATATTATTCTGTTACCCTACTTGAACTGATGGTTTCAGGCGGTAGTACTGATGATTTTCATCTCGTCGAACTGATCGTCTTTTCATCGGAATGGGGTGTGTAATATATCGTTGGAAAGCTCTTGACACCTACATTACAAATATATATAATTTTTTTTGCAAAATCATCATGGTTTAAGAGCAGTTTTGGAAAAACCGTTTTTTTCAAAACTAAAAACGCGAATTGTATTTTGGACTCAATTTTTAAACGGTTTGTCGGAATTGAGCAAATAAGATGGCATTGGAAAGCTGGTGAAATCCGCTTCTTCCATATATCTGTTATTTTTTCAAATTCTATACAATTTAAAAGTAATTTGAAAAGCGGTGAAATTCTGGGTGAAATGTATTTTCGTGTTTTTTTTCAAATGGTTTGTCGGATTGACGCAAATGATACAACGTTGGAAAGCTATGGAAAATGTGCAACTTTTTTGTATAGAAATGTTTTTCTAATTCCTTACGGTTTAAACTCGAATTCGAATACAGTCAAATTTGATTTTGAACATGATTTTTTAAAAAGTTTGTCGAAATGGGGCAAATAATATACCGTTGGAAAGATATCGAAAATGCGAAACTTAGTCATGTTGAATATTTTCTCAAATTTGCAACCGTTGAAGAGTAATTCTTAATACGATGAGACCCATCGCGTTGTTTTTTCGGTCAAAAAATAGAGTACTCGTACTAATCTATTTGTGTGTTTGTACTGAGGTATTTTTTCCCGAAAAAAGAGTACTTGAACAGATGTCTGTATGGTTTTGTACTGAGCGTGTTTTCACATACTAGACTTTTCTCTGTATTTTTGGTATAATTTTCTTCGTAACTTCTCAATGGTATCATCATGCCCGAACTTGCATAGTTTATACCATTAAACTGAATGCTTTTTTTTAATAAAATGAAAATGTTTTGTGTTTTCTTTTGAACTCAACATTGTTTTGCGACGATATGCAGGACTTCTCCCATTTTACCACTTGAAATTTTACCATTTTGAATTTCCATGGTTTTTTTTTGTTTGAGCTTTTTTCCCAAACTTGATGTCGTGTTCAACTTTTTTCTGTACTTATATGCTAGTAATAATAGAACATTTCCTTTACAATTTTTTGTCCATTCGTGGACATCAACCAAAATAGGCAGGAGAGAGCACTATGAACTAATCATTGTTTTTGACCAAACTATTGTGTTCTTTTCCAAGAACTAAACATGTAATACATATTGAACGGCCACACATGTATGATATAATGAACTGTAGGTGATGAGGACATCAATACCATTGTTACACCCACAGCCCTTACTGCTATACATACTGGACCAATTACTAGAGCTCACGCGCGCCAATTAAATGACCAGGTACTTTCGTTTCTTGGTAATGATTCTAATGTTCATGAGAATATGATGCTGCCTAAATTGGATACATTTGTTTTCCTTACAAATGAAGGGCATGGCATGGCTAAGAGGGATGAACACTGGAGCAAGACCAAGCATGGAGATGATGGCATGCGCAAGGGGAACAAGAACGGAGTTACATGTGCTGATTTCAGGACTTTGAAGCCACCATAAGGAGTGCATGAAGCCTTGGACAAAATATACAAGATGCCTCTTCATAAATTTTGTCCAGAGGCTATTCTAGGTGTTGCGTCACCTTATTATTGGGACATGCCCATGTAATTTTGAAATACTTAAGTATAGGCTATTTTTAGAGTCCATATGTGTGGGGAAACAAGAGTTAGGGTTGGTTTCGGACCCCTCCTCCAAGGGCCACGGAATTCCCCCCTCTTCCTCCATATATACAACCCTTAGGGCGTCGTTTAGACTTTGGGTTTTGTTTAGATTAAAAGTTCGCTATAGCTGCAACTTCGCGTACTTCGTTTGTGTTCAACGACCAGATCAAGACGTCACAGAACCCCACCTTCATTAATAAAGCTTTCCTCTTATATTCGCAATATCCTAATTGCAATCTCAGTTTCTTGCTTGTTCTTCGTTTGCTCGCAGGAAATAGACCCTCGTGGTCAGGTTGATTGGGTTACGGCGTGATCAATAACCTCTCAGAAGTTGGTTTAGCGATTGCTAAGGCGCGGCGTCTTCGCACGTTCTAGTCGGACCGTCAAAGTCGACTACCTCAGAAAACGATAGCTATCTCATCGAAACATCGGGACACCTTCACCTCTATCAAGTGGTATTAGATTTCCAGGTTGCTCAGTGAGATTTTACAGTTTTTTGTAGTTTAGATCGAGTCTGTTCTTCATACCTACATTCCACAAAAAGCCACAAAAAAATTAAGGTTAGTTCATCATATCCAAATCAATCTGAGCCATTGCATAATCTTTTTTGTATTTGCGTTGTTGAATTTGCGGTTGCATCGTCGTGTCAAGTTGCTGGTCTTAACGTCTAGTTCTTTAGAGTTTCGAGTTCTGTTCACAAGTCGTCACACCGCCGCTGCATTATCATCATTGCCCTGCCATATACCACCACCGCTTATCCGTTTCTTCTCCGAGTCCGTATACCACCACCGATCCGAGTCCATATACCACCACCGCTCTGAGTCCATATACCACCACCAATCCGAGTCCATATACCACCACTGATCCGAGTCCATATACCACCACCAATCCGAGTTCATATACCACCACCAATCCGAGTCCACATATACCACCGTCATATACCATCACCAGTCCAAGTTCCACCAGATTCATCTCCGCCACCAGTCCTAGTTCGAGTCCAATGTTTGTTCCTTTATTTTCGAGTTCCAGAGTACGCGCTACTATGACTCGTGAACAAGTCGGATTCCCCAACTTCCGTCCTACCCGTACAAGAAAAATAGTTCTAGTTTAAAAAAAACTAAGTCTAGAAAATTCTGGCTAGGCAGTTTTTAGACCATTTGTAGACTTTTTTGAAAAAAAATTGTTGCGGAGCAAAAAAAAGGAAAAAAGTGAAAAAATAAAAAAAAATCAGAGTGTGCTCCTCCGTTGTTTACGTGCAACCCCGTGTTTTTGTTAGTGTTCTAGGCTCGCGTCTCTAGCACGGTCTAGCCTAGGACCAGCACAGTATGATCGTTGAGCGTTTGTTCAACTTTGCATCTCTGAATTGATTATTGCTGACATTTTTGCTTAAGTGCATCTAGTGCCCCTTAGTGATTTTGGTGTATTGAAGACTTATAGGTTAAAGGGACTAATACGTTTGTGAGTGTACACAGGACTATAAGTCTATGAGGAGTTTGATAATTACAGAGAAAGTCGACCCCTAAAAATGAAGTTCTTCAACTGAAGACTTTGGATTTCTGAAGACTTTCTGAAGACTTTGAAAGTGAAGAAATTGGTGTGACCTTGAAGACTTGGTATTCATTCGAGGAACATGAAGCGTGAAGACTTTTGTTTTCGTAGTTTCATTTTCTCTTTCTTGAGTCACAGGAAACACCGTCTTTGTTAAAGGGGTCGAGGAAATACTAAGGAAAATTTTCCATGTGATGCTCAACTCAAAATCCTACACCTACCAATCCCTTCGAGTGAAGCCATTGGAAATCTCATACAGTTCAATCATATTCTTCAGTGACAGGGACGAAGTTCTTCTGGTCTATGAGGAATTTGTTCTGGCTGAGGAGTTAGGAATTCGCCAGTGCGGATTACCTACACAGTGAGGAACATGATAGCCCTGAGGAATTTGATACTCAAATTTCCGACCGTTGCTGCTCCCTAGGCTATAAATAGCCACCCCCTACATCCACTAGCTGGTTGGCTACTCCGAGAGAAACTAACACTTGTCATTTGAGAGCATCCCATCCTCCGAGGACTTTGAGCGAAAATCATCGAGTGAGGAAAACCCAAACCCAAACACCTACAAACCCAAAGTGATTGAGCATCATCAAGAGATTGATCTGCGTCGATCCGACGCTTGTTACCTTTGAAGACTGTGCTTCTTCCAGACGGTTAGGCGTCATGGTCTAGAGCATCCAAGAGGAATTGTGGATCGCCGAGTGACCGAGTTTGTGAAGGTTCGGAAGTCACCTGAAGACTTACCACGAGTGATTGGGCGAGGTCTGTGTGACCTTAGCTCAAGGAGAATACGGTGAGGACTGTGTGTTCGGGACTATGTGTCCTCAGGTTTAAATACCTAGCCGATCCAACCAGATGTACAACTGAGATAACAGTTGGAACTGGTCTACCAAATCATTGTCTTCACCAAGCCTACTGGTTCTATTTCCTCAACTCTTTCATTTCCTCATAACTGCAGTTGCGCTTGTTCATATCTCTGTGTTTGAAGACTTTGACTAAGGACTTCCTCAATTTCCTTAGTTCAATTCTTCACCGCTTTGTCTTCATCCTGTGTTATCCTGTGATTACGCTTTTCAGACTGTGCTTGTCTTCATTTCATCATGATGACCATGCTTGTGTTCTGTTATGTTTACTTTTGAGTACTTATTCCGCTGCAAGTAGTTCTTCACTAAGGAATTTCCTCACCGGCAAATTCCTCAGTGAAGAATTCATAAAAATCGCCTATTCACCCCCTCTAGTCGATATAACGAATTTTCAATATCATAAGCCTTCCCAGCTCCACATACATCTACGTCGTGCGTTTGATGCCTCCTAGCAATTGCTCTGTCCAAGCTTTGAGAGTTTTGACTACAACGGTTGCTGATCGCCACCTGCTGCTGGGTAAGAACTGGTAAGAATTTGAGATTCGCTTGACGGATTTGTGACACACCACCACCACTTCCTAGTAGTCGATAGGATCATATTCTTGTGTGTTTCTATTGCTGCTAACCATGGCAGGATCACAAGCCGATGAGACTGATTGGGAGAACATGACGAACAAACAGCTACATGATAAATTTCAGCAAATGATGAGTGGGCAGGTGCAAGATGTGCTAAACAGATTTGAAGAGGCCATGGAGAAGATAGATGGCATTGAGAAGACGTTCGAAAGAAAGCTCGATAACAAGTTTAATGAATTGCTCACGCGTCTTCCACAACCACAGCCGGCTGCACCTGTCGCACCTCTACAACAACAACAACAACAACAACAACAACAACAACAACAACAACAACAACAACAACAACAACAACAACAACAACAACAACAACGTCGCCTTCCAAATCAGGTGGACGAGCACCGCGCGTTTCCCTTGAGCTTGGTCAAAATTCTGGTGCCGCTGCACCTACTGTTGATGCTTCTGTGGCTCCTGCTGCTACCGCTGAGGAGGACGTTTACGAGGGCGATTACGAGGACGAGATTGATCAAAATCAGCACTATGTGCAACCACCAGCACCACCACTAGCTCGTCCTCATGCCTATAATCGTAATGGTAGGTTGCACCACCACCTCAGGTACGAGATTATGACCATGTTCCTAAACTGAAATTGAATATTCAAGCATTTGAGGGTTGATACATTCCTGATGTCTATCTTACTTGGGAGTTAGAAACTGAAGAACGCTTCACATGCTTACAATATCCTGAGGATAGACGTGTTGCTGCAGCTGTTTCTGAATTCACTAGCTTTGCTTCTGTTTGGTGGTCTGAACATTGTAGATTATATCCTATTCCAGCTACTTGGGCTGCTTCGAAAACTGCTATGTGTACTCGCTGGGTTCCACCATATTATCAATGTTAATTGCTTCAAAAATTGCAGCGTTTAAGACAAGGAAAAAATTCTGTAGAGGAATATTATCAAGAATTGCAAACTGGTATGATTAGATGTGGTTTTGTTGAGGATAACGAAGTATGCTTGCACGTTTTATGGGTGGATTAAATAAAGAGATTTAGACCATTTTAGAGCATAAGGAATATAATAATATCATTCATTTATTTCATCTTGCTTGCAAAGCTGAATGTGAAGTGCATGATCGACAAGCATTGGCGCGGACTAACTTTTCTGCAGGTCGACCTTCATCATGGACACCGCGTGCATCTTCTACTTCGACACATTCTACTACACCGGCACCTCGGTCAGCTGCCACCTCCAACCATGATACAAGAAAGCAGGCACAATCGCCACTATGTGCCAAGAGCACACCTTCTGGGCCTGCACAGAGCTCTTCTACATACATGGCATCAACAGGGCAAACACATGATATTATTTGTCGTCGTTGCAAGGGTGGAGGTCATTATGCGAGAGAATGCCCATCTAAGCATGTGATGATTGTTACTGAGGATGGTGGCTATGAGTCTACTAGTGACTATGATGAGGAGACTTTGGCTCTTATTACAAGTGAAGAACATGGTGGAGATGATTCTGAGCATGAGACGCAATACATGGCTGCTGAAGATGCTGACAGGTATGAATGTTTAGTTGCTCAACGTGTTTTGAGTGTGCAGGTTACACAAGCTGAGCAAAATCAAAGGCATAATTTGTTCCATACAAAGGGAGTTGGGAAGGAATGTTCTGTTCGCGTCATCATAGATGGAGGGAGCTGCAACAACTTGGCTAGCATGGAGATGGTGGAGAAGCTATCTCTCACCACAAGACCACATCCACATCCTTACTATATCCAATGGTTCAATAACAACGGCAAGGTTAAGGTAACACGTACTGTTCATGTGCATTTTAGTATCTCTACATATGTTGATTATGTTGATTGTGATGCGGTACCCATGCAAGCATGTTCCTTATTACTTGGTAGACCATGGCAATTTGATAAAAATTCTGTACACCATGGTAGAAACAATCAGTATACTCTTGTTCATAAGGATAAACATATTACTTTGCTTCCAATGACTCCTGATTCCATTTTGAAAGATGATATTAATAGAGCTAATAAAGTAAAGCAGGAGCCAAACAAGAGTGAAAATCAGATTGTGGCAAAAGAATTTGAGCAACAAATGAATCCTAATAATAAACCATCTAGTGGTGCATATGAAATTAAATTGAAAAGTGCATGTTTACTTGCCACCAAATCTAATATTGATGATCTCAATTTCAGCAAATTTGTTTGCTATGATTTTTTGTGCAAAGAGGCATTATTTTCATTCGAGGACCTGCCTTCCTCTTTGCCTCCTGCTGTTACTAACATTTTGCAGGAGTTCGCTGACGTCTTTCCACAAGACGTGCCACTGGGATTACCACCTATTCGTGGGATTGAGCATCAGATTGACTTAATTCCCGGTGCTTCGCTACCCAACCATGCACCATACCGTACCAATCCAGACGAGACGAAGGAGATTATGCATCAAGTCCAGGAGCTTCTCGACAAAGTTATATACGCGAATCCCTTAGTCCTTGTGTTGTTCCTATTATTCTAGTGCCGAAAAATGATGGTACATTGCGTATGTGTGTTGATTGTAGAGGCATTAATAATATTACTATTTGTTATCGTCATCCTATTCCTAGGCTAGATGATATGCTTGATGAATTGAGTGGCTCTACAATATTCTCCAAAGTTGATTTGCGTAGTGGATACCATCAAATTCGTATTAAATTGGGAAATGAATGGAAAATGACATTTAAAACTAAGTTTGGTTTTTATGAGTTGTTAGTCATGCCTTTGGGGTTAACTAATGCACCTAGTACTTTCATGAGATTAATGAACGAAGTTTTATGTGCTTTCATTGGACGATTTGTGGTAGTCTATTTTGATGATATACTAATTTATTGCAAATCTTTGGAGGAACATTTGAAACATTTACGTGCTGTTTTTATTGCTCTACATGACGCACGTTTGTTTGGTAGCCTTGAGAAGTGCACCTTTTGCACCGACCGAGTATCTTTTCTTGGCTATGTTGTTACTCCACGGGGAATTGAAGTTGATAAAGCCAAGATTGAAGCTATTGAGAGTTGGCCGTAGCCCAAAACGGTCACACAAGTGAGGAGTTTCCTTGGCCTCGCTGGTTTCTATAGGCGTTTTGTGAGAGATTTCAACGCCATTGCTGCACCTCTCAATGAGCTTACAAAGAAGGATGTGCCTTTTGTTTGGGGTACCGCACAGGAAGAAGCCTTCACGGTATTGAAAGATAAGTTGACACATGCTCCTTTACTCCAACTTCCTGATTTTAATAAGACTTTTGAGTTTGAATGTGATGCTAGTGGAATTGGATTAGGAGGTGTGTTATTACAAGATGGCAAACCTGTTGCATACTTTTCTGAAAAATTTAGTGGGCCTAGTCTAAACTATTCTACTTATGATAAAGAATTATATGCTCTTGTTCGGACCTTAGAAACATGGCAACATTATTTATGGCCCAAGGAATTTGTTATATATTCTGATCATGAATCTTTGAAACACATTAAAAGTCAAGCAAAACTGAACCGTAGACATGCTAAATGGGTTGAATTCATTGAGACTTTCCCTTATGTCATTAAACACAAGAAGGGTAAATAAAATGTTATTGCTGATGCATTGTCTCATCGTTATACTATGCTTTCAACTCTTGACTTTAAAATATTTGGTTTGGAGACCATCAAAGATCAATATGTGCATGATGCTGAATTTAAAGATGTATTGCAAAATTGTAAGGAAGGGAGAACATGGAACAAGTTCGTCGTTAATGATGGATTTGTGTTTCGTGCTAACAAGCTATGCATTCCAGCTAGCTCTGTTCATCTTTTGTTGTTGCAGGAGGCACATGGAGGATGATTAATTGGACACTTTGGCGTGAATAAGATGCAGTATATACTTGCTACACTTTTCTTTTGGCCAAAGATGACCCGGGATGTTGAGCGTTTTCTTGCTCGCTGCACTACATGTCAAAAAGCTAAGTCACGACTAAATCCTCATGGTTTATATATGCCTTTGCATGTACCTAGTGTTCCTTGGGAGGATATATCTATGCACTTTGTTTTTAGGTTTACCTCGAACAAAGAAGGGGAGGGATAGCATATTTGTTGTCGTGGATAGGTTCTCGAAAATGGCACACTTTATACCATGTCATAAAAGCGATGATGTTGTTAATGTTGTTGATTTGTTCTTTCGTGAAATTATTCGCTTGCATGGTGTGCCAAATACTATTGTTTCAGATCGTGATACTAAATTTCTTAGCCACATTTGGAGATGTTTATGGGCTAAGTTGGGGACCAAACTGCTTTTTAGTACTACATGTCACTCCAAACTGATGGACAAACTGAAGTAGTCAATAGAACATTGTCTACTATGCTTAGGGATGTTTTGAAGAATAACAAGAAAATGTGGGAAGAATGCTTGCCTCATATTGAATTTGCTTATAATCGTTCATTGCATTCTACTACTAAGATGTGCCCTTTTGAAATTGTGTATAGTTTCCTTCCTCGTGCACCTATTGATTTGTTGCCTCTTCCATCTTCGGAGGAGGTTAATCTTGATGCTAAACAACATGCTGAATTGATCTTAAAAATGCATGAGTTAACTACGGAGAACATGGAGCGTATGAATGCTAAATATAAACTTGCTGGAGATAAGGGTAAAAAACGTGTTGTCTTTGCGCCTGGAGATCTTGTTTCGTTACATTTGCGTAAGGATAGATTTCCTGATTTGCGCAAATCAAAGCTAATGCCACGTGCTCACGGTCCTTTTAAGGTGTTAGAGAAAATAAATGATAATGCATATAAACTTGAGCTGCCTGCAGATTTTGGGGTTAGTCCCACTTTTAACATTGCATAGTTGAAGCCTTATTTTGGTGAGGAAGATGAGCTTCCGTTGTGGACGACTTCATTTCAAGAAGGGGAGGATGATGAGGACATCAATACCACCCACATCCCCTACTTCTATACATACTGGACCAATTATTAGAGCTTGCACACACCAATTAAATTATCAGGTACTTTCATTTCTTTGTAATGATTCTAATGTTCATGAGAATATGATGCTGCCTAAATTGGATACATTTGTTTTTCTTACAAATGAAGGGTATGACATTGATAAGAGGGATAAACACTGGAGCAAGACCAAGCATGGAGATGATGGCATGCACAAGGGGAACAAGAACAGACTTAGAAGTGATGATTTCAGGACTTTGAAGCCACCATAAGGAGTGCATGAAGACTTGGACGAAATATAAAAGACGCCACTTCATAAATTTCGTCCATAGGCTATTCTAGGTGCCGCGTCACCATATTACTGGGCCAGGCCCATGTAATTTCGAAATACTTAAGTATATGCTTTTTAGAGTCCGTATGTGTGGGGAAACAAGAGTTAGGGTTGGTTTCGGACCCCTCCTCCAAGGGCCACGAAATTCCCCCCTCTTCCTCCATATATACAACCCTTAGGGCGTCGTTTAGACTTTGGGTTTTGTTTAGATTAGAAGTTTGCCATAGCTGCAACTTCGCGTACTTCATTTGTGTTCAAGGACCAGACCAAGACGTCACAGAACCCCACCTTCATTAATAAGGATTTCTTTTATATTCGTACTATCCTGATTGCAATATCAGTTTCTTGCTTGCTATTCGTTTGCTCGCGGGAAATAGACCCTCATGATCAGGTTGATCGTGCTCCAGTGTGGTCAATAACCCCTCGGAAGTTGGTTTAGCGATTGCTAAGGCGCGACGTCTTCGCACGTTCGTAGTCGGATCGTCAAAGTCGACTCCCTCAAAAAACGATAGCTATATCATCAAAACATCGGGACACCTTTGTTGGGAAATGCCGTAGGGTGCGTCGACTGCAAATTAAAATTTCCTACGCACAGAACAACCAAGAACATGCTATGGGTGATGGATCACAGTTCGTTACCACTAGACGCGTAGTGCCGTCCAGCGGAAGAAGAGTTGGGGCAGCGCGTTCGCATGGATCGTCTCCTCCTAGTCCGATCTCCCTCGAACAGCCGATCGTCGGATCCCTCGTACAGGTTTGCCGGAGTGGCACAAGTGCACAAATGCAAACCCTAGTGACAGCGCCGAAGTGATCAACCGCATGAGTGTGCCGCACCCCACTTTATATAGGCGTCCGTCGCGGGCTCAACACTTGGGCCTCGCACGGACCCTAAAGCCCATAAGTCTACTCGGCCACAATCCGAATACAGCTCGGATCACATCCGACCAGTGTCCCCGGATCAGACCTCGTAGGTTCCTTCCCTTAAGCACGTGACCCCTTAGGTTCAAGCCGGCTTGGTCGCAGTTCGGATCACCTCCGAACTGCACTATTGCTAGCAGCCTCTAGCAAGGCATGCCGAACACCAAGCAGACTATGAAGCTGGTTAGGCGAACCTGTACATCATACTTCCATTCCTTTTGCCACACGATATATGTTGTCGGGCTCAAGGCGAGTCTGTCATCCTTGTGCTAGCCCGACCTCTTTCTCGTTCCAGTGATGCCGACCACAAACCGGATTATCTCAGAATCCTCGTCGCATGGCCATGCTTATCTCGGTCGGATCACACGAGGGACCCAGAGTACATCTCTCCTGATCGGAGGGGCAAATCCCATCTTGCTCGACCAAGTCTCGCGGATGGAGTGCAGACAAGCCTGAAACCTACCTTTGTAACTACCCAGTCACGTAGTAGTGTTTGGTCGGCCCAAAGCAAGTCTGTCACCATCCCGAGTACATGTGCCAGCTCAGGTCTTAGGACATAGAACGTATGTTGTACTAGAGACTCATAGATGACATATCGCTCGGTCTCATCATTGGGTCTGTCCGACTCGGATCTTATCTCGACTCGAATCCAACTATGTCGAATCCGACCAGATCCTTCCAAGGCCATATTAACCGGTTAACATCCAATGCTCCATGGCTAGTGAGACCAAGCCATCAACCGTGTCATATGCTAGTCTAGTCGGCTGCGTGTCCACACAGCCCTTTCGACTAGGGACCTTTTAGGACAGTCATCATACAATTCATAGTCCCACAAACAAGTCACGTACTTGCTGATACACATCATTGATAATGTCCAAGGACTATCTTTATTCATAAACACACAGGAAATATCATCATACATGACTGCCTCTAGGGCATATCTCCAACAACCTTCACCTCTATCAATAGGGCCTTAAAAGTGTAATGATAGTACATCTATAAAGCTCCATAAGATCACATGAAGCCTCTGCCAAATGAAATATACAAAATACTGACACACTTCTGCACGAAGGGCATACTTCCGAACATGCTACACATCACCCATTGAAATTGCGTAATTCACGGGTGGGAGCAAGCATCAACTTTGAAGTATGCAATTTGGAAAGCTCTTAAACTAAAACATGGCATCTTGTTTTTTCCTAGAAAAACAACAGGAGCGCATCCGCATAGTTATTCATCTCCATATCAATAATAATTGGCCACCAAAACCCGACAAATGTTTTTTCTAAAAACACACAACTCGTTTTTGGAATGCATCAGTACAAGCTGACCTTTTTTCAGTTTTCAGAAGCAATCAAACTTGCTAATTAGTAGAATACTCATGTACTTACTGGGACCACACATATCCTAATATTAGTACTCATGTACTTACTACGGCCTACACTCAGCTCCTTGAGCGACCGGCCACAAAACAAGAAGTTGTACTGTTGAGCAGGAGGTCCTCGACCCTGTGACTCCTCCAGCAGGTTCCATTGTTTGCCACTGAAGCATAAAGCATGTCGCTGGAGTGGGACGCGTCCACTCGGCGACAACTTTAGAAACTGGTTCTATAGAAAAGATTTTTCATTAAATGGCCACAACTTTCAGTGGCTAATTGGAAGCAAAGTCATCTTATAAGTGGCTAATGGGTTAGGAAAGCTTTTGAAGAAAAAATGGAAGCAGAGGCTAGCTAGCACCTTCATGCACCCCCACAGCGTGATCCTTGGAGTTCAACCTGGAAATGGGGCCGAAAGGCTCGTGCCGCTCTCGGCGACCATCGAGCGCCCTGCCCGGCGGCATTGCCTTGTCGTTGGCCTAGTGCCCGGCTCGCCGATAGGCTTCAGTTCAGGCTGGATTCATCAAAAACAGAAATGAAGCATGTGTTCTTTTTCTATTCTTGAAAATGAAGCTCATCTTCTGTTCTGTTTGAACTTACTTGGCATAAAAATTAGTATTTGTTCTACTGTAAAAGAACATAAATGAAATGTCAGTATGGAAGTAAAGCTCATTATAAAAATAAAATTTGGTTCTAAATACATAGATATGAGTGTTGAGTGTACTGGTTTCACAAAGGTAATCATGGCAAGATCCTATAGGGAACTAAATGAACCTATTTTAGCAATAGAATAGGTGAACTTATATGCGGGGAAGAAACTAAACTGAATTGAACACAAAATTGAACTTATATGTGGTGGCAGAGGTGAACGGCCTGATCGCTGCGTCGTCGCACGACCTCGTGTGGCGGAGGTGAACGGCTTGTGGTGGTAATGGTGAACTGCTTGAGCGATGCGTCGTCAAATGGCCTTGTGTGGAGGCGGTGAATTGCCTGGGCACTGTGCAAAGAGAGAGCCAGACATGGGGCCGCAGTGGCTGCCGGCGACAATGGGTTGCACAAGTAGGGCAGTGCCCAGATCGAACTTATGTGGAGATGGTCGCCAGCGGGAAGCAGGGCTTGTGCTACGGCTGGATGCGGGTCACTTTTTCCCATGCTCGCTCCACCACCTGATGGGGTGCGCCGATGTCTTCATATTGGATGACGTCGGAGGAAGGGCAGGAGCCAGGGGAAGACCTACAGAAAAATTAAAAGAGAAATTTTAAGGAGAAGAACATTACCAATTTGCAACCATTGAAGAATTAAGTTCCTATGGCTAGTAGCTATGCATGTTTTAAGTGAAATCTCAGTGAAAGAAATTTTGTACTCCCGATGTAGTAATACCTGGACTTGCTATCACATGTGTTCTTTCTGTCACATGTGTTCTTTGTAGCAATACTGGACTGTTTTTATATATCTTTATAACAATACTGGACTATTTTTTTTGTTTTTTTGTATGGACTGTTTGTATAATACATACTGTACCATAGTATATCCTACAGATATTCTTCATCATAAAGGACCACAACAGCCATCATTTGAGAAATGAAGATAGAATGGAAAATAGAATTTACCTTCAGTCTCGAGTCTAGACAGCGAGCCTCTCATGATCATGATCTGCAAGGAAAAGAATGGAGCAATATAGGTAAAAATATCATAAAAATCAGATGAACTATCACATGCTATAGATTATTTTCTAATATGTGTACTGTTTGTATAATATATGAAGGATACAATTCAAATTTCAATCAGACAAAAAATCCAATATTTCTAATCTGCAACAAAGCATTTTTTCCCGGGCAAGTGAAAATAGTGAGACATTGAACTCTCTATCTAACACACACCCGCCCTATTTTTTTTGTTTCATGCAATCGATGGTAGAATACATTGTGAGTTGCTAATAGTGTTTTTGTTTTTTCTCCTATAAGAAACATGTTCTTTTCTTCGTATGATATGTAAAACTGAACTATTTCTCCAACACACATCAAACAGTTCCCATTTTTCTCTATGAACTGAGGAAAGAATAAATAGTGACCCATTAGTAATCTACTGATGTTTGACATCGGTAACATGTTCTTCTCCACTTTAGGCATTAAGACAAACATGTGTAGAGCACAAGTGCACCACGAGGCTAGCTTCATGTTTGATTATGGAGGAGCACACGATCTAGAAAATAGTGTACGGGGGAAGGGAACTTGCTGCCGGTTGAGAGAGAGAGAGGAGGCACCTACTGCTGTGTAACATCCCAATTTTCAATTTGGATGTTAATCATTAGGTCATTATATGCATCCATGATTTGTACATTTTTGAATTTGATTTATTTGAACATTTTGATCCTAGAAGCCTTAAGCAACTCAAGGACTAATTGAGAGAGTTGGAGGTTTTAACAAAAATCCATTTTTAATTTTTTCAAAATTGGTAATTGGATCAAAGTGGTTTTATTAAATCATTTTCCAATTATTGCAATTTAAATAAATGAGAGAAGATAATATGACTTCTTCAAATCAGCTAGGAAATGTTGGAAATTTAATTTTGAATAAAATTATATTTATTTGAATTTTATTTGAAATTTTATTCGGTTCAATTTTATCAAATTAGGGAAAAAGATACATTATTAAAAAATTGCATTTAGCCCAGAAAAATGTTCACTTTGTCCTAATTATTAGGAGAGGACGGTGAAAATTGTTTCTGGAATTTTAGGATTTTTATTTTATTTTATTTGGTATTTTCTTCGCGGCGAAATTTATTTATATAAAAAATCTCGCAGCGTCTTGCACCCATGACCGCCTTTCGCGTCGCCTTGGTATCCTCACAGACTTGACTAGGAGTCCGGTGAACCATTGCCGCTTCATCCTTGCTCCAAATCAGCCACCCCGGGCCTTTAAAAGCCGACCCACGCCCCTCCTCCTCACAAATCGCCTTGCCCACACATGTGCCACACACGCCGCTCGTTTACCCGAATAATCGCGTCATGCCTTGTTGTTGCCGCTCGTCTTTGCCGTCGCCCTTGAGCCCTCGCTCATGCGAGCCACCGCCCCACCTCGTCATTGACCTCGCCGCCGTTGGACCGAACCGGTAAACCGTCGGTCTTCTCAGTTTTTTTGTTTGTAGGTTTAGATCGGTTCATTTTTTAGTTAGTTTATATAATGAGCATTCACCCGATTGGTTCTGTTAAAGAACAAATTCGTTCGTTAGTCTATGTTAGCGGACGTTCGTCCGATAGATTTTTCCTTTTCAGTTTAATTTTAGCCAGGGACCTATCTGCGATTAGTTTTCTTACAGATTAGTCCCTGATCTTTAAACCCTCACTACTTTTTGCTCGTTTATCCAAATCCAACGAAACCAATGCCAAAATTTTCGTCTTGTTTTCTTCTGTCCAGATAAACAACTTGAACATGATTTTGAAAATTTAAAATATGATTTCAAGCAGATTTGAATTTGAACTTTTTTTTATCATAGTTTGTGTTTCGTAGCTCCGATTCGATTGATTCTTTTTGCAAATCGAAGCTCTTCACTTGAACTTTCTGTTTAGATCTTTTCTTTGGGTTTTACCTTTGAATCTTATGCTTGAGTGATTATGTATGCTATTGTTTGTTTACGATAGAGTTTTCTGGAGTGCGAAGCGTGCGACTACGAATCTCTAGGGTTTTCCTATCGTCAGCAAGGCAAGTAACACTTTGATCGTATCCCTTTATTACCCAGTTTTTATGCATTAGTTTCAACCCTCAAACATTGCATGAGTAGGACTTGGTAACATGTGGGTGCGGGAAGTAGTTGTTGAGGTAGGAACCTATTGTCTTTTATCAACCCTGTGATTATACGTTATGCTCATACTGCTTTGCTATGCTAGTAGACGTGGATTGGTATGTGAGATTCATGAAAGATGTGAGAGTTATATTTAACTAAGGGAAAATTAAGGTGGCTACTTTAATAAAAATCTGGGTGGATTTGTTGTGGGCACCTGGGGAATCCAGTGTTGTCCTAGGAGATCCCGGGGTACCCGTGTGATCATCCTATGGAATGCCACCTAGGCTCAAAGGGATCATAAAGTTATTCATGCTAGAAATTTCCGCGTGTAGCCACAAGCCATTATGGGCTCTGGCATAGTTGAGTAAGTTGTGGGAAACCTTTTCGTGATGGGCTAGCAGATGTAGGGGATTGTAGGTGTACTGGCCTATCTATCGGTTAAGGGGATCTCTTCGGAAAGATTATGTATCGATCATCCGCTTCTCAAACATCATGCAGTGCGAGAAATATAATGGAGGAGATCGAGTCTTGTGGGGAAAAGTGCGCAAACCTCTGCAGAGTGTACAAACTAATCATGGTTAGCCGTGTCCCCTATTATGGACATCTTGAGTATCTGGTACTTGAATTATTGATTTGATTTGATCTCATCACATTACTTAATGAATATGTTGGGTTATTCATACTATTTTGGGATTTGAGTTGGGGGTACCTTCTCATTAATGACATAAACTTGATAGTTAAATAAAAATCTATTCCTTTGTTGTAGGAAAAAAATTGCTTTATGCAAATATTAAACTTCGAGCCTCCACCAGCCATATATGCATGTAGTAATAGCTGTTATTTGTTCATTGCTCTATAGTGTTATCTTACCAGCATATTCCATGTGCTGACCTACACCGCTGCAATGTATCATGTTGCAGAATTTTCAGACGAAGAGTAAAGTGCGCATGGTCGTTGTCATGCACTCAGTTTTGACATGGAGTTGGATGGACTCCTTTATCTACAATGCTTCCGCAGTTATCTATTTTAGATGGCCTTCAGCCATATTATTGTAATAAGTACTCTATTTGAGACACTCGATGTAATAAGTGTGTGATTGAACTCTGTTATAAATCCTCGAGTACTGTGTGTGTCAGCAATACCGATCCAGGAATGACACTTAAGCACAGAGTCTACGGTCCATTCGGATCGGGTCGCTACAAGATGGTATCAGAGCACACACTGACTGTAGGACGCGACCACTAGGAAAAGCCACAGGATACTCTTCTCTACTCATTTCTAACTATTCTCCATTTCTACTCTATAGATGGTGGACCCAAGGAACAAGTTCACACAACCGGATGACGACACCCCTTTCGGATGGCACTTGAAGGAAGTCACTAGGTACCTGAACATCGGCATACCAAGCTTCACCGGAACCTTCACTGCCACTTTACCAGAAGAGGAGCGCTGGACGATTCAAGTTCGTGCTCCAGGAAGGACTTTTGCACCAGTTACTGAGCCCATCGAGTCTTCCTTTGCTGCACCAACCTGGAGTTTGGGAAAGAGCATGGCCGCCCACATCGCCATTAGACGCATAGGCGAGGTGTACAACAAGGATCTTAAGGACACCATCTACCAGATATGTGGACGCCGAGATGAGCGATGGGAGATGATTTGCACCAGGAAGGATAAATCTATTGCATCCTACATACAGGAGTTGAATCAGCACATTCATCGTTATGAGAACCAGATGTGTGCCAACATGATAGACACAAGAAGGTGATGACCCGGAACATGAAGCTGGAGGAAGAACTCAAAGCTACGCGTGATGGATATGAAGAGGAAATTGCTGTACTACTGGAGAAGAATTAAGACCTGAAGAAGAAGCTAGGAATATTCATGGGTGATCCCGAACCTGAAGAAGACATCCGTTCTGAAGACTACATCATACTAGACGACACAGACTCCGACCCCGATAGTGATGATGATTATGAAGACGAAGCTTGAGCAGATATTATGGAGTCTCCCACCGATCAAAATTTCTAGTCAATCACCCTATTGCCATTAATAGTCCGCGAGATTTTGTAATGGTAGCTTAGATCGATTGTATGCATATTGTTTGATATCGAGTGGTGTGGAATGAATATGTTTGTCTCATGTGCATATGGGTAGTGATTTCTCTTTAGACCCTATTCTATTATGTTCTCACCCCTCTAAACCTATCAGATGCCTCCGAGACGTGACCCCAGATTCGTCTTCCCACTCGAGCTCACTCAGTTGATCCAACAGCAGAATGCTTTGATGTAGTTGCTAGTCCAGAACCAAGGCAACAACAACAACCCACCGCCACCACCCCTAGTTGACAACTTAGCCCGCTTTCTAAGGTTGAACCCGCCGGTGTTTTCTAGAAGCACCAAGCCGATTGTTGCTGATGACTGGCTCCGCAAGATTGGAAGGGAGCTGACCACAGTAGGATGCACATATGCTAAGAGAGTGCGCTTTGCCGCACATCAACTGGATGGACCAGCAGCCTCATGGTGAGAGAACTACACCGCCACTTTCCCTGTGGCCAATGTTACTTGGGATCAGTTTCAACAAGTCGTCCGCACTACACATTTCTCGTCTGGAGCCATGAGTATGAAGAAGCGTGAGTTCCGCAACTTACGCCAATGGAACCATATCGTGGCGCAGTACGTGGATGAGTTCAGCAAGTTAGCACACTACACCCCAGATGATGTGGCCACAGATGCCGCGAAGCAGGAGAAGTTTCTTGAGGGACTGAATGATGAACTGAGTATGCAGTTGATGGTGGCAACATTCACCAACTATCAGAAGCTGGTAGACAGGGCCCTCATGATTGAAGGCAAGCAGCAGCAGATAGAGAGCCGCAAATGGAAGTATGGACAAGGGAAGTACAACTGTGGAGCTCAGCAGAAGCCTCGCTATACCCCGTACTTGGGAGGACACACTCATACCCATGGAGGACATTCTCATCCCGGAGGAAGTGTACACAACCACAGTGGCCCTAAGAATGGAAATGGGAATGGAAGTAACAACATTCAGAGCCGTTCCAACCCCGCGACGCCCGCCAAGAAGGATCTAAGTCATGTTACCTATTTCAAGTGCGGGAAGACTGGACACTACGCCAACGATTGTTCTGAGGCAAAGAATGGTAACGAAAATGGAAGCTCTGGAAAGAAGCCCAACCCTTTCACCAGAGGGAAGGTGAATCACGTCAACATGGAGGAAGTTGAAGAGCAGCCTGATGCAGTTATTGGTAAGTTTTTGATTAAGTCATTTACAGCTACTATCCTTTTTGACACTGGTGCATCGCATTCATACATATCAAGGGGATTTGCGGATAAGTTTAAGTTTCCCACCGTAGCCCTTAAGACACCTATGTTAGCAAGCTCACCAGGAGCGGAGTATATGGCTAGCCGTGGATGTTTTCAGTTGCCATTGACCATAGGTAAGCATGTTTTCCCCTCCGACCTCATTATTCTGGAATCACAAGGGTTGGATGTGATACTAGGCATGGATTGACTATCGATGTACGGAGGAAATATTGATTGTACTAGTAAGTCAATTCTTCGCACCACCCCAGAGGGAAAAAGGATCAAGTATGTGTCTAGGCATGCGCCAAGGAGGACTCAAGTAAATTCACTCTCGGGAGTTGTACAGGAGGAAGTGTCAGTTGTGAAGGATTATCCTGGTGTTTTCGCGGAGGAACTACAGGCATGCCACCAGATCGAGACATAGTGTTTTTGATCGAACTGTTGGCAGGCACCAGACCAATATCAAAAAGACCGTATCGGATGCCCGCAAATTGTCTGGAGGAAATTAAGAAGTAGATTAAGGAGTTATTTGAGAAAGGTTATATTCGACCATGTTCATCACCGTGGGGAGCCCCAATGCTCTTAGTTGAGAAGAAGGATGGATCTTCGAGAATGGTTGTTGATTATCGTGCACTGAATGAGGTGACGATCAAGAACAAATACCCACTACTGATGGTCAATTATTTGTTTGACCAGCTGCAGGGAGCTAAAGTATTCTCCAAGATCGATCTACGATTAGGATATCACCAATTGAAGATCCGGGAACAAGATACCTAAGACAGCTTTTACCACAAGGTATGGCCTATATGAGTACACAGTTATTGATACGACTCCGTCGTATCTACTTTTCCAAACACTTTTGCCCTTGTTTTGGACTCTAACTTGTATGATTTGAATGGAACTAACCCAGACTGACGTTGTTTTCAGCAGAATTGCCATGGTGTTGTTTTATGTGCAGAAAACAAAAGTTCTCGGAATGACCTGAAACTCCACGGAACACCTTAGAAAAATAATAAAAAATCCTCACCAAAGATGAAGACCAGGGGGCCCACACCCTGCTCACGAGGGTGGGGGTGCGCCCTCCCCCCTGGGCGCGCCGCCCTACCTCGTGGGCCCTCTGGTTGCCCTCCGACGCCAACTCCAACTCCATATATTGGCTTTCGGGGAGAAAAAAAATCAGAGAGAAAGTTTCATCGCGTTTTACGATACGGAGCCGCCGCCAAGCACTAATCTCTCTCAGGAGGGCTGATCCGAGTCCGCTCGATCCGGAGAGGGGATTCGTCACGTCTTCATCAACCATCCTCCATCACCAATTTCATGATGCTCACCGCCGTGTGAGTAATTCCATTATAGGCTTGCTGGGCGGTGATGGGTTGGATGAGATTTATCATGTAATCGAGTTAGTTTTGTTAGGGTTTGATCCCTAGTATCCACTATGTTACGAGATTGATGTTGCTATGACTTTGCTATGCTTAATGCTTGTCACTAGGGCCCGAAAGTGCCATGATTTCAGATCTGAACCTATTATGTTTTCATGAATATATGTGTGTTCTTGATCCTATCTTGCAAGTCTATAGTCACCTACTATGTGTTATGATCCGCAACCCGAAGTGACAATAATCGGGACCACTCCCGGTGATGACCATAGTTTGAGGAGTTCATGTATTCAGTATGTGCTAATGCTTTGTTCCGGTTTTCTATTAAAAGGAGGCCTTAATATCCCTTAGTTTCCAATAGGACCCCACTGCCACGGGAGGGTAGGACAAAATATGTCATGCAAGTTCTTTTCCATAAGCACGTATGACTATTTACGGAATACATGCCTACATTACATTGATGAACTGGAGCTAGTTACATGTCACCCTATGTTATGATCATTACATGACGAACCACATCCGGCATAATTATCCATCACTGATCCGGTGCCTACGAGTTTTCCATATAGTGGTTTATGCTTATTTACTTTTCCGTTGCTACTGTTACAATCACTACAAAAATACCAAAAACATTACTTTTGCTGTCTTTTCTTTTGTTACCGTTATCACCACTATCATATTACTTTGCTACTAAACACTTTGCTGCAGATACTAAGTTTTCAGGTGTGGTTGAATTGACAACTCAGCTGCTAATACTTGAGAATATTCTTTGGCTCCCCTTGTGTCGAATCAATAAATTTGGGTTGAATACTCTACCCTCGAAAACTGTTGCGATCCCCTATACTTGTGGGTTATCAAGACCTTTTTTCAAGCGCCGTTCTTGGGAGCATAGCTCTATTCTTTGAGTCACTTGGGATTTATATCTGCTGGACACTATGAAGCTTCAAAGACGCTTAAGACAACAATTTATCCCTCAACTACGAGGGGAGGTAAGGAACTGCCATCTAGCTCGCACTTGATTCACCTTCTATTATGAGTAAGCTAGCGACACCTAAACACGCTTACGCTATTCGTTTCGATATGTCGCATGTTATTGATGATGCCACTTCTGCTATGCATGATACTTATGATGAAACTACTTCTATGCTTGATACTACTGTGCCCCTTGGTGAATTTCTAGATGAACAAATTTCTAGGTCTAGAGAAAGAGAAATATTGAACCTGAATACGATGATGTTAGTGATGATGAAAATATGCCTGCTATTCCTGAGGGTTATCTTTTTAATGCTGAATCTTCTGCATTTGTTCTTGCTTGCCGTGATAGACTTGAACTTAAGAGGTTGCTAGTTAAATGGAGTAAAGAATCTTTTAGAGATAGGATGAGACCCGACCACCTTTTGCTACTTCACCTATCTGTGTTCCCGATCAGGATTATTATGATTTTTCTGTTGATCCAGATATAATTACTTTGGTTGAGTCTGATCCTTTTTGTGGCAATGAATCTGAAACTGTTGTGGCACATCTTACTAAGTTAAATGATATAGCTGCCCTGTTTACTAATAATGAGAGATCGCGCTACCTTTATTTACTCAAAATATTTCGTTCTCATTAAAGGGTGATGCTAAGAAATGGTTTTCTCTTGATCCTGGTTGTGTGCAAAGTCCCAAGGATATGATTTATTACTTCTCTGCTAAATATTTCCCTGCTCATAAGAAACAAGATGCTTTGAGGGATATATATAATTTTGTGCAACTTGAAGGAGAGAGTCTCCCACAAGCTTGGGGGAGGCTTCTCAAGTTACTTAATGCTTTGCCTGATCATCCTCTTAAGAAACCTAAAATATTTGATATATTTTCTAATGGACTAACTGATGCTTCCAGAGATTACCTGGATAGTTGTGTTGGTTCTCTTTTCAGGGAAAGAACACCGGATGACGCTAAAATTCTATTGAATAATATGTTGGCAAATGAAAATAATTGGGCACCTCCCGAGCCACCTCCTAAGCCAGCTCCTGAGCCAATTACTGAGCCTATTCCTAAACCAACTCCGAAGAAGAGAGGTGTTCTATTTCTCAGTCCCGAAGATATGCAAGAGGCAAAGAAATCCATGAAAGAAAAAGGTATTAAAGCTGAAGATGTTAAGAATTTACCTCCTATTGAAGAAATGCATGGTCTTAATTTACACTTTGTTGAAGAAGTATATGATCTTAATTACTTATTTACTGAAGAACCTCCCGATATCCCGACATAGGTAGTGAAGGTAAATTCTCTCTATAGATATGATAAAGCTGAAGTCCCTCCTACTAAAATTGCTAGTCAGTGCTTGGATGAGTTTGATGACTTTATGTTTAAGCAAGATGACTTTAATGCTTATTTTGGTAGACAATTAAAACAGAATACCTTTATGATTAAACACTTGAGTGATTATATGGCTAATATTAGAGGTGAACTTAAACTTGTTTGCAAACATGCTTCTATGGTTACCACTCAAGTAGAACAAGTACTTAAAGCTCAGAAAGAAGTGCTTGATGAAATGAATAGTAAGAAAAATGATTATGCTGTTAGAGTGTCTACTAGAACTGGTAGAATGACTCAGGAACCTTTGTATCCTGAATGCTGTTAGAGTGTCTATTAGAACTGGTAGAATGACTCAGGAACCTTCTATGGTTACCACTCTAGTGAACCTATTGCTGAACCACCTGATAATCCAAATGATATCTCTATTTCTAATGCTGAAACACAATCTGGTAATGAACATGAACCTAGTGGAAATGTTAATGATCATGTTCATGATGATGCTCAACCTAGTAATGATAATGATGTAGAAGTTGAACCTGCTGTTGATCTTGATAACCCACAATCAAAGAATCAACGTTATGATAAAAGAGACTTCGTTGCTAGGAAACATGGTAAAGAAAGAGAACCATGGGTTCAGAAACCCATGCCTTTTCCTCCCAAACCATCCAAGAAAAAGGATGATGAGGATTTTGAGCGCTTTGCTGAAATGATTAGACCAATCTTTTTGCGTATGCGATTGACTTTAATGCTAAATATATGAAAGATATTGTTACAAATAAAAGAAAGACACTGGAAGCTGAAATTTCCACCATGCTTGCTAATTATACTTTTAAGGGTGGAATACCAAAGAAACTTGGAGATCCAGGAGTACCTACTATACCATGCTCCATTAAGAGAAATTATGTTAAAACTGCTTTATGTGATCTTGGAGCGGTGTTAGTGTTATGCCTCTCTCTTTATATCATAGACTTGACTTGAATAAGTTGACACCTACTGAAATATCTTTGCAAATGGCTGATAAATCAATTGCTATACACCTGTCGGTATTTGTGAGGATATACTGTTGTGGTTGCAAAGCGTTACTATTTTAACGGACTTTGTTATTCTTGATATTCCCGAGGATGATAGTATGTCTATTATTCTTGGAAGACCTTTCCTTAGTACTGCAGGGGCTGTTATTGATTGCAACAAAGGCAATGTCACTTTTCATGTTAATGGTAATGAGCATACGGTACACTTTCCGAGGAAACAACCTCAAGTTTATAGCATCAACTCTATTGGAAAAATTCCATTGATTATATTTGGAGGTTTTGAATTTCCTCTCCCTACTGTCAAGAAGAAATATGATATACTTATTATTGGGGATGTCCATATGCCCGTTGAGGTAACATAGTGTTATTTGAAATTTCTCCAGTTCCATGTTAATCAGAATGAGTTTGTTAACAAGACTTGATCAACCTTGTTAGTGGATTCTTTTTGATGAGCATGAGACGGATGGAACTAGAAGCACAACCTTCTGTACCCTCTTTATATTCTCTGTTATTTAGTAGAAATAAAGTAAAATAGTATTTTTTCTATCTGTTTCTTGATTTATCCGTGCAATATAAAAATATCCCGAAAATAAAAGTCCTCAGAATGCCATGCCAATTTAATACGATTTTTTCAGGAATATTTGAGGATTTATAGTGCAAAAATCACCGCGGAAGGAGCTGCCACCTGGCCACGAGGGTGGAGGGCGCGCCCAACCCCCCTGGGCGCACCCCCTGCCTCGTGGGCCCACGGTGGCCCTCCTCCACTTATCCCTGCACCCATCTTCTTCCTCTGCCTCACACAAACCCGAAAAACCAACTCAAGCTCGTGTTCCGGCCTCTTTTCTTTGTGATTTTCGATCTCCTTGCTCAAAGCACCTCTCGCAAAACTGCTTGGGGAGATTGTTCCTTGGTATGTGACTCCTCCATTGGTCCAATTAGTTTTTGTTCTAGTGCTTTATTCATTGCAAATTTGTGCTGCATAGGTGACTATGTTCTTGAGCTTGCATCTCAAATTTATATGGTTCCAAGTAGTTCTAATGCTTGATATAGGCCCTAGGCACTTGTGGGGGTTGTTGCTATAGATTTTATTGAAGTTGGTTCACTTTTACTTGAATTTACTAAAAAATTCAGAATTATTTTTCAGAGAAAACAATATGCTTAGGAAGATGTTCCAAGGTGGTTCTTCAAGGAAGCAAGGTCCCAGGCTTGCAATGCGTGATGCTGACGAGGAACCACCAAGAGACGCTCTTGTGATGCCCTGTGAATGGCCTTATGAAAATTTTATGAATCAAGCGGGAATTAAAGACGAATTCTACGCATATTTGCGTAATGCCAGTCTTGAGGACTTTGAATTTGACAAATGGCCCCAGTATCATGATCTCACAAGTTCATTTGTGGGGAGGTTTGAGTTTTCATCTTCGCGTAATTCTCCTTCAGTCATGTTTGACCTTTATGACAAATCTTATACCATGGACTTAGAGGGTTTCACTTTTGCATGCAAACTTCCATCTTGGGGTAGTATCAGGGATCCCCCTAAATCTGAATATAGAGACTTTCTTGCTAGAATAACTGTGGGGGAATCTAGAGATATAGCGCAGCCACTATAGGGAGCATTCACTTTCCTGCTATACATTATTTTGCTCTCTTCATTGGTAGATGCATAAATGCTAAGGATGAAGCATGTCACGTGTGTGCCTCGATCTCAAAGATTCTCGTAAGTGCTGTGTTAGGGGACCAATCTTATCATATGGGAGCCATTTTAGCTCGTAGGTTGCATCATAATAGACCTAACGGAGATTTCTTAGGAGGAATTTATGCAACCCGCTTAGCTAATTTTCTTGATGTAGACATTCGTGAGGGTGATATGGAGTTACCCCCTACTTATTTAGATCTTGATTCTATGTTTTCCCACCAGTTTGTTGAGAGGACTGGACCACCTCTCCAGTATCGACTAATCTTTAACAAACGGCATGTTGTCCGTGTTACTCTTCCTGCTCCTGCCTTCTTTGATTTTCAAACGAGAGGAAGTTATATTATTACCGGAGAGGAGGCAGATGAGTACGAGAGGAGAGCGGAGGCAGCTCGACGCCAAGCTGCAGCTCAGGAGGCGGTAGCCACTGCATCGCAGTACGACCCCAGCTACACCTACGGATATCAGCCAGGCTATCCCTGGCAATAGACCAACTTAGGACAAAAGCCTAAGCTTGGGGAGTACGTATTTCCCACCGACATTACATTCATGTTCACACACACTCATTGCTAGATGTTGCTGCTCATACTCTTTCACTGTAATATCCATGCTAGTTTATTTTCTTTTTCCTGCTTTCTTCTTGTGTGTTTAATAAACCTTAGAAAAACCAAAAAAAATTAGTAGTAGTTTATCTTTTCTGCTGTAGTATTAGTAATAATTAAAAAGAAAACCGAAAAATATTTCCTGTTCTTCTTTTGCTTGTCGGGAGCTTTCCCGTGTAAATAGTTTTTATTTTTCTTTTCCTTTCTTTGGGGGTCGAGAAGACCATATTGAAAATGCTTAGTGGCTCTCATATGCATGATCGTTTATTTAACTTAGAGCCCATATTACTTTTCTTCTCTCTTGAGATGAATGCTTGCAGATTCCAGCTTAGTCCAATGCACGTGCACTCTTATTATTATACACACCGTTCGTTCATGCAAGTGAAAGGCAATAATGATGATATATGATGGACTTATTGGGATGAGAAAAGCTGGTATGAACTCGACCTCTCTTGTTTTTGTAAATATGATGATTCATCGTTCTGATTCAGCTATTATGAAGTAAACATATTTGCAATGACATTTAGAGATTATAGTTGCTTGTGCCATGCTTGATTAGCTATGAGTTATAATTGTTTACCTTGCGTCCCAACATGCTATTAGAATGATTATGATGTGGTATGATGGGATGGTATCCTCCTTTAAATGAATTGAGTGACTCGACTTGGCACATGTTCACGCATGTAGTTGAATCAAATCAACATAGCCTTCATGATATTTATGTTCATGGTGGATTATATCCTACTCATGCTTGTATTCGTGTAAATTAATTTTAATGCATGTTTACTACTATTGTCGCTCTCTCGGTTGGTCGCTTCCCGGTCTTTTGCTAGCCTTCACCGTACTAAGCAGAATACCGCTTGTGCATCCAAACTCCTTAAACCCCAAAGTTGTTCCATATGAGTCCACTATACCTTCCTATATGCGATATTTACCTGCCGTTCCAAGTAAATTTGTATGTGCCAAACTCTAAATCTTCAAATAAACATTCTGTTTTGCATGCTCGATTAGCTCATATGTCAACTAGAGCTGCCCTTATCTTCCGTGTTAGGCAGGTTATTCTCAAGAGGAGTGGACTCCGCTCCTCATTCACGAGAAAATGGCTGGTAACAGGGATGCCCAGTCTCATGCTCTATGCAAACTAAAACAAAATAACTGCAAACAAAACTCCCCTTGGGACCCGTTGAATGTTGGAGGCACTCGTTGTTTCGAGCAAGCCAAGGATTGATGCTTGTGGAGGAGGGGGAGTATAAACTTTACCATTCTGTTTGGGAACCTCCTATAATTTGTTTAGCATGGAAGATATCGTCATCTTTTAGTTGTTATGTTGACAATGAAAGTATGACGCTCAAAATATAATTTATCTCTATTTCAAAATCAAGCTCTGGCACCTCTACAAATCCCTGCTTCCCTCTGCGAAGGGCCTATCTATTTACTTTTATGTTGAGTCATCACCCTTCTTATTAAAAAGCACCCGCTGGAGAGCACACTGTCGTTTGCATTCATTATAGTTGGTTTATATTGGGTATGACTTGACTGGATCTCTTTTACCATGAATTACAATGTTTAGTCAGTCCTTGATCTTTAAAGGTGCTCTGCATTTATGTTTTGCGGTCTCAGAAAGGGCTAGCGAGATACCATTTTGTTATATCATGTTATGATTATTTTGAGAAAGTTTTGTCATCCGAGTTCTATTATTATGGCTCGCTAGCTGATTATGCTATTGATATGAGTAATTATGAGACCTACGTGTTATTGTGAGTATGGTTAGTTCATAATATTTCTTTGAAACTTGAATGCTGGCTTTTCATGTTTACAACAACAAGAGCAAACAGAGTTTGTAAAAGTTTTTCTTTTTCTCTTTCAGTTTGTCAACTAAATTGCTTGAGGACAAGTAAGGGTTTAAGCTTGGGGGAGTTGATACGTCTCCGTCGTATCTACTTTTCCAAACACTTTTGCCCTTGTTTTGGACTCTGACTTGTATGATTTGAATGGAACTAACCCGGACTGACGCTGTTTTCAGCAGAATTGCCATGGTGTTGTTTTATGTGCAGAAAACAAAAGTTCTTGGAATGACCTGAAAATCCACGGAACACCTTAGAAAAAATAATAATAAAATCCTCGCCAAAGATGAAGACCAGGGGGCCCACACCCTGCCGCGAGGGTGGGCGCGCCTCCCCCCGGGCGCCGCCTACCTCGTGGGCCCCTGGTGGCCCTCCGACGCCAACTCCAACTCCATATATTGGCTTTCGGGGAGAAAAAAATCAGAGAGAAAGTTTCATCGCCTTTTACGATAAGGAGCCGCCGCCAAGACCTAATCTCTCTCGGGAGGGCTGATCTGGAGTCCGTTCGGGGCTCCGGAGAGGGGGATTCGTCGCCGTCGTCTTCATCAACCATCCTCCGTCACCAATTTCATGATGCTCACCGCCGTGTGTGAGTAATTCCATCGTAGGCTTGCTGGACGGTGATGGGTTGGATGAGATTTATCATGTAATCGAGTTAGTTTTGTTAGGGTTTGATCCCTAGTATCCACTATGTTACGAGATTGATGTTGCTATGACTTTGCTATGCTTAATGCTTGTCACTAGGGCCCGAAAGTGCCACGAATTCAGATCTGAACCTATTATGTTTTCATGAATATATGTGTGTTCTTGATCCTATCTTGCAAGTCTATAGTCACCTACTATGTGTTATGATCCGGCAACCCCGAAGTGACAATAATCGGGACCACTCCCGGTGATGATCATAGTTTGAGGAGTTCATGTATTCACTACGTGCTAATGCTTTGTTCCGAATCTCTATTAAAAGGAGGCCTTAATATCCCTTAGTTTCCAATAGGACCACGCTGCCACGAGAGGGTAGGACAAAAGATGTCATGCAAGTTCTTTTCCATATGCACGTATGACTATTTACGGAATACATGCCTACATTACATTGATGAACTGGAGCTAGTTCTATGTCACCCTATGTTATGATCATATATGATGAACTACATCCGCATAATTATCCATCACCGATCCGGTGCCTCTGAAGTTTTCCATATACGGGTTTACGCTTATTTACTTTTACGTTGCTCTTGTTACAATCACTACAAAAATACCAAAAACATTACTTTTCTTTGTCTTTACTTTTGTTACCGTTACCACCACTATCATATTACTTTGCTACTAAACACTTTGCTGCAGATACTTAGTTTCCAGGTGTGGTTGAATTGACAACTCAGCTGCTAATACTTGAGAATATTCTTTGGCTCCCCTTGTGCCGAATCAATAAATTTGGGTTGAATACTCTACCCTCAAAAACTATTGCGATCCCCTATACTTGTGGGTTATCAGTTATGTATTTTGGTTTGACTAACGCCCCTGCCTACTTTATGAGTATGATGAATAAGGTGTTCATGAAGTTCATGGATAAGTGTGTTGTGGTGTTCATTGATGATATATTGGTGTACTCGAAGAATGAAGAAGAACACAAGGAACATTTGCGTTTGGTTGTCAAGAAGCTCAGGGAACATCAGTTATATGCCAAGTTCAGCAAATGTGAGTTTTGGTTGAAGGAAGTTGGATTTCTTGGACATGTTATATCAGGAGAAGGTGTAGCAGTAGACCCTTCCAAGGTTAAATCTATCACCGAGTGGTTGGCACCCACTTCAGTTGGAGAGATACGCAATTTCCTTGGACTCGCAGGATATTATCGGAGATCCATTGAGAATTTTTCCAAGATCGTGAAGCCCATCACGGAGTTATTGAAGAAGGACACCAAGTTGAAATGGACCGAGGAATGTGAGGCCAGTTTTCAGGAGTTGAAAAAACGTTTAGTTACAGCCCCAGTGCTAATTCTTCCGGATATACGCACGGATTTGCAAGTATATTGTGACGCTTCTCGCAAGGGACTTGGAGGCGTACTTATGCAAGAAGGAAGAGTTGTTTCATATGCCTCACGTCAGCTTCGACCTCATGAGTTGAATTATGCCACGCATGATTTGGAGTTAGTAGCCGTAGTGCATGCACTCAAGACCTGGAGACATTTTCTCATTGGGAACCGTTGTGATGTATACACGGATCATAAGAGTTTGAAGTACATCTTCACGCAGAAGGAGTTGAACCTCAGGCAGAGGAGATGGTTGGAGCTCATAAAGGATTATGACATGAAACTGCATTATCATCCAGGAAAGGCCAATGTTGTAGCAGACGCGTTGAGCCGCAAGAGTTATGTTTGTACTCTAATAACCGGAAGATTACCTCAGGAGTTAGCCGACGATCTCAAAGAACTTCGCTTGGAGATAGTTCCGAGAGGTTCTTTTGCAGCGTTGGAAGTTCAGTCCACGTTGTTGGGAAAGATCCGAGAAGCTCGCAAGACTAATAAGGAGATTGCGGAGATAAAGGAGAAGATGAGTAAAGGAAAGGCCAAAGGATTTCGTGAGGATGAACACGAAACTTTATGGTTTTAGGATCGTATTTATGTTCCCAATAATCTAGAGATTAGGAAGTTAATTCTTCAGCGGCTCATGATTCGCCATACTCGATTCACCCAGGCAACACAAAGATGTATTTGGATTTGAAGGAACGTTTCTGGTGGATGGGTATGAAGAAGGATATTGCCGAGTATGTAGCGGTATGTGGCGTATGTCGAGAGTTAAGGCGGAGAATCGAACCGACGGATTACTTTAGCCTTTACCGATACCCGAATGGAAGTGGGATAAGCTTGGCATGGATTTCGTCACCGGATTACCGAGGACACGATCAGGCTATGACTCCATCTGGGTAGTAGTGGATCGCTTGACCAAAGTGGCTCACTTTATCCCCGTGAAAACCACTTATACAAGCCCGAAGTTGGCCCAGATATATATGACTAGGATCGTATGTCTGCATGGAGTTTCGAGGACCATCGCATCAGATAGAGGAACACAGTTTACCTCGAAGTTTTGGAATCGATTGCATCGGACTTTGGGTACCAGGCTAGATTTTAGTACAGCCTTTCATCCGCAGACAGATGGACAGACCGAGAGAATCAACCAGATTCTGGAGGATATGTTGAGAGCCTGTGCGCTAGATTATGGATCTAGTTGGGATGATAATTTGCCTTACGCAGAGTTCTCGGACAACAACAGCTACCAAGCTAGCTTGAAGATGGCCCCTTTCGAAGCCTTGTATGGAAGGAGGTGCAGGACACCACTGATGTGGGATGAAGTTGGAGATCGACAATTGTTCAGGCCAGATTTAATCAGGGAATCTGAGGAGAAAGTCAAGTTGATTCGTGATAGACTCAAGGTAGCTCGATCCAGTGTAAGAGTTATGCCGACACTAAACGCAAGGAGGTAGCCTATGGAGTCGGAGACAGAGCATATCTCCGTGTGTCACCACTTCGAGGAGTTAAACGATTTGGAGTCAAAGGAAAGTTAGCACCAAGATTTGTAGGACCATACCAAGTCTTGGAACGTATGGGTGAGGTTGCCTACAAGTTGGAGTTACCCGAAGGTTTGTCAGGAGTTCATGATGTGTTTCATGTTTCCCAGTTGAAGAAGGGCCATGCAGAGATGGCCGATATTCCTCTGAGACATACAGTGCCCCTGGAAGCAATTCAGTTGGAGAGTGACCTGACCTATGAGGACAAACCCGTCAAGATTCTTGAGTTTGCCAATCGAGTTACATGCAGATGGTCATCAAGTTTTGTAAAGTTCAGTGGAGCCACCATACCGAGGAAGAAGCCACCTGGGAGCGAGAAAAGACCTCCGGAAAGACCACCCACACCTTTTTGGTAGCCAACCCGAATCTCGAGGGCGAGATTCATCTTAAGGGGGTAGGTTTGTAACATCCCAATTTTCAATTTGGATGTTAATCATTAGGTCATCATATGCATCGATGATTTGTGCATTTTTTAGTTTCATTTATTTGGACATTTTGATCCTAGAAGCCTTAAGCAACTCAAGGACCAATTGAGAGAGTTGGAGGTTTTCACAAAAAACATTTTTGAATTATTCAAAATCGGTAATTGGATCAAAGTGGTTTTATTCAAATTATTTTTCCAATTATTTTAATTTAAATAAATGAGAGAAGATAATATGACTTCTTCAAAACAACTAGGAAATGTTGAAATTTAATTTTGAATAAAGTTATATTTATTTGAATTTTATTCGGTTGAATTTTATTAAATTAGGGAAAAAGATGCATTAAAAAATTGCATTTAGCCCAAAAGAATGTTCACTTTGTCCTAAATATTAGGAGAGGACGGTGAAAATTGTTTCTGGAATTTTAGGATTTTTATTTTATTTTATTTGGTATTTTCTTCGTATGAAATTTATTTATTAAAAAAATCTCACAGCGTGCCGACGTGGGCATGACCGCCACGACCGCCTTCCCTGTCGCCGTGTCCTCATGGGACTTTGGCTAGGAACCCGAGTCGAACCGCCGCTTCGCCCTGCTCCAAGTCGGCCACCCGGACCTTTAAAAGCCGACCCGCCGCCTCAACCTCACAAATCGCCCGCCGCCCGAGCCGCCACCGCCCAACCACCTTGCCGCCGCCGCCCGCTCTCAAAACCGCCCGCATCGCCCCTTGTGCTGTTGCCGCTCGCGCCGCCGCCCGCCGTCGCCGTTGGAGCCGCCTCGCTCGCCGGAGCCGCTGCTCCGCCTCTTCGTTGACCTCGCCGCCGTTTGACCAAACCGGTAAACCGCCGGTCTTCTCGGTTTTTTTGGTTTATAGGTTTAGATCGGTTCGTTTTTTAGTTAGTTTATATAATATGCGTTCACCCGATTGGTTATGGTAACGAATGAATTCGTTTGTTAGTCTCTGTTAGCGGACGTTAAATCGATAGAATTTTCTTTTTCAGTTTATTTTCGGCCAGGTACCTATCCGCGATTAGTTTTCTTACAAATTAGTCCCTGATCTTTAAACCCTCACTACTTTTTGCTCGTTTATCCAAATCCAACGAAACCAATGCCAAAATCTTCGTCTTGTTTTCTTATGTCCATATAAACAACTTGAACATGATTTTAAAAATTTAAAATATGGTTTCAAGCAGATTTGAATTGAACTTTGTTTTATCGTAGTTTGTGTTTCGTAGCTCCAATTCGATTGATTCTTTTTGCAAATCGAAGCTCTTCACTTGAACATTCTGTTTAGATCTTTTCTTTTGGTTTTACCTTTGCATCTTATGCTTGAGTTATTATGTATGCTATTGTTTGTTTACGATAGAGTTTCCGGAGTGCGAAGCGTGCTACTACGAATCTCTAGGGTTTTCCGATCGTCAGCAAGGCAAGTAACACTTTGATCATATCCCTTTATTTCCTAGTTTTTATGCATTAGTTTCAACCCTCAAACATTGCATGAGTACGATTTGGTAACATGTGGGTGTGGGAAGTAGTTGTTGAGGTAGGAACCTATTGTCTTTTATCAACACTGGGATTATAAGTTATGCTCATACTGCTTTGCTATGCTCGTAGACGTGGATTGGTATGTGAGATTCATGAAAGATGTGAGAGTTATATTTAACTAAGGGATAGTTAAGGTGGCTACTTTAATACAAACCTGGGTGGATTGGTTGTGGGCACCTGGGGAAACCAGTGTTGTCCTAGGAGATCCCGAGGTACTCGTGTGATCATCCTATGGAATGCCACCCAGGCTCAAAGGGATCATAAGATTATTCATGCTAGAAACTTCCGTGTGCAGACACAAGCCATTATGGGCTCTGGCATAGTTGAGTATGTTGTGGGAAACCTTTCCATGATGGGCTAGCAGATGTAGGGGATTGTAGGTGTACCGGCCTATCTATCGGTTAAGGGGACCTCTTCAGAAAGATTGTGTCTCGATAATCCGCTTCTCAAACATCAAGCAGTGCGAGAAATACAACGGAGGAGATCGAGTTTTGTGGGGAAAAGTGCGCAAACCTCTACAGAGTGTACAAACTAATCATGGTTAGTCGTGTCCCCTATTATGGACATCTTGAGTATCTGGTACTTGAATTATTGATTTGATCTCATCACATTACTTAATGAATATGTTGGGTTATTAATACTATTTTAGGATTTGAGTTGGGGGTATCTTCTGATTAATGACATAAACTTGACAGTTAATAAATTGGCTTTATGAAAATATTAAACTTCCAGCCTCCACCAGCCATATATGCATGTAGTGATAGCTGATATTTGTTCATTGCTCTATAGTGTTATCTTGCCAGCATATTCCATGTGCTGACCTACACGGCTGCAACGTATCATGTTGCAGAATTTTCAGACGAAGAGTAAAGTGCGCTAGGTCGTTGTCATGCACTCAATTTTGCCGTGGAGTTGGATGGACTTATTTATCTACAATGCTTCCATGATTATCAATTTTAGATGGCCTTCAACCGTATTATTGTAATAAGTACTCTATTTGAGACACTCGATGTAATAAGTGTATGATTGAACTATGTTATAAATCCTCGAGTACTGTGTGTGTCAGCAATACCGATCTAGGGATGACACTTAAGCATAGAGACTACGGTCCATTGGGACCGGGTCACTACATGCTTATTGAGGAGGAGTGCTCCAGTAGGGACTCGTGTCCCTGGTCATCCGCTCCGCTGCGGAAGACGGCGCTCCGACGTGGACTTGAAGGGGAGGACCTTGGGGGTGGAGGCAGAGGAGGTGAGCCGCGGAGGAAGGGGCTAGGCGGCGACTCGCTAGGGGAGGTGTTGGGTGAGGCTGTATTCTTACCAAAATGATAGAACAAGTAGTTGGATTAGCCAATATTTGAGAGACCAATATTATTTGTACAATTCAATCTCACATCAACCAAATAGGATAGGACAGTAACAATTTATATACCAATGTAGTATCAGCTCGTCAATTAAATTGTTGTGGTAGTCCATGCCCTCAAGGTTTGTCTGTCCTATTCCATCTACACAATGTGGTACTAAGAATCGGAATTATTGAAAAAGGAATTACGGTCTACTTTTAGTTGCATACACTTGTACACTACTTGTACTTACATGGGAATAAGCTGAGGACAAGAAATGAGAATCTGTATGCATCCCAAATCCATCTTGTGCATACGCTTTATATCTTCCCGAGATCCAAGGATTTGCTTATGTATAAAATCAAAGAACCTGACAGACTTCATCAACCTGTAGTCTGTCTAAACTCTTCGAGAATTTCAGAGATAACAACTCTTTTCACGCCGCAATTAGTTCCTACCTTTTTGTAATGATGGTACTGATCTGTTTGTAGTGATGGTACTGATCTTCCAAACATATGTTGTGGATCCTTCAGACGAGTGAACTGCCATCGCAAACTTAGGATATTGGATTTATCTCAAGATTAGACAGTAAATCAAGTGGCCTTCTACTGATTGCTGAAGCATTTGTGCATGTAAACTTATTTGCTGAACTGCTACAATTTTTATGCTCCGCACTTACTACCTCTCAAGGGTGAACTGATATCAAACCTCTAAAAAATATGTATAGTTCACATCCATGGCGGCAGTAGACACGTCTCCAACGTATCTACTTTTCCAAACACTTTTGCCTTGTTTTGGACTCTAACTTGCATGATTTGATTGGAACTAACCCGGACTGATGTTGTTTTCATCGGAACTTCCATGGTGTTATTTTTGTGCAGAAATAAAAGTTCTCCGAATGACTTGAAAATCCATGGAGACACATTTTGGAATTAATGAAAAATACCAGCGAAAGAATCAGCATCAGGGGCCCACACCCTGTCCATGAGGGTGTTGTCGGCGTTCTGGGAATGGGGGTCCCCAGACTTGCCTGCGGCGTGGCTCAAGGGGTGGCCCATCAAGGCCCATCTTCATCAGCACAAGCTCAAGACCCTCGCGAGGGGCCAAGCCTCGCGGGGCGGACGACAGGGAGCTTCCTCAGGCACGGCCTCGTCAGGCTGGCTCGCGAGGAGGCAGAGAGATCAAGGCGGGGTACCTCATGAGGTGCCCATGACGCAAGCCATGACGACCAATGGCGCCAGGCGGGCGCCAGCCCGCGCAGTGTCCTCCTTTCCTCTTTGGTGCAAAGGGAGCAAGCGCAGGCAAGAGTATCAAGCAAAGGCATCCGTTTCGGTGCAACAAGACCAAGACCATCGCAACGGCAGGAAGGAAGTCATTGTGGAGCCCAAGCCGGCGTCACCACCAGAGCCTTTGACAGCGAGGACCAACTTTAGTCAGGATAAGTGTACTAGGTGTTCCCCTTCAAAATGGCCAATTGTTGGCGCCCTTCCCGCTCAATATTTGGGGAGAGGCCCAGGGCCTTTGCCTATAAATAGGACTAGCCACCCACAAGGTAGAGGCATCGAGAAATCTAGAGAGAGGATCCAGCATCTGGGATCAGCAGAGAGAGAGCGACTGAACTCCTCCTAGCAGTTCATCGCACCAGCCAAGAACAGACCCTCGCGAGGTTGTTCTTCTTTGTATTGTTCATCATCGTCAGCCCAAGAGGCGATCCACCACACCACAAACTAGAGTAGGGTATTACACCACAATGGTGGCCCGAACTAGTATAAACCCTGTGTCTCTTGTGTTGTTCCTTTCATAGCTTAGATTTTAGCGAGGCGGCGAGGCGCAGGAAGGTAGAGGGTGAAATCTCCGCGCGCACCCCAGTGTTCGAACCTAGAAGATCTGCCGGAACCCGAAATCCGACATTTGGTGCGCCAGGTAGGGGTGCGCCGGAACTTGTCTTTTGCCGCCATGTTCTTCGCCAACCACCGCATCCATGTCAGATGCTCGTCGGGCCCGCGCCGAGCGCCGAGCCGCTCTCGCTTCCCGCGTCGCCCAGACGGCCCCCGTCGGCGGCCGTCCCCGCCGTTCCCCGTCGCCTGCCATCAACGCCGCCACCGGCGAAACGAGCAGCAAAGCATCGTCCCAAAGACCGTCCGTGAGGCGAGACGGCCGTACCGCTACTCCTTCGCTCGCCCCCGCTGGTTCTTTGTCCCGCGCGCTCCGCGTGCCCATGGAGGCTCGAGCTGCGCTCATCGCGGCAAACAAGCTCCTGCGCTACCGCCCTGTCGACGACGTCTACGAAGAGTGGCTCGACCGCGTCACCGAGCTCGTCTGCGCCGCAGGGGGCTCCCTCGCGCCGTCCTTCTCGCTGCGCCGCGCCCCGCCCTACGCGGGCGATGATGCTCCGGGGGCGCCTTAGCCGCCTCCCCCTCAAGAAGGCGCCTTGGCCCCAAGGCGCGTGGCCCCTAGGCGGAACCCGCTCCGTCCGGCGCCAGCGCAGCAAGAGCAGAGCTGCCAAGAAGTCCCTCGCCCCCAAGAAGTTGAACGAGTGCTCCCTGCACCGTCTCGTCTCGACCACGCTCCTGCTCCAGCATGCCAAGACCCCACGCTGCTCCCAGCTGCAGCGATGGGGACCCGCAAGACTGGGCTCTGCGTCACCAAAGGCCCCCCGTGGCCACAGCAGGCTGTCGTGCCTTCACCGCCGAGCTGCGCAGCGTCGCGTGGCCCGGCAAGTTCAAGCCAGACCTGCCTCCTCGCTACGACCGCAAGGCCGACCCTGCGGAGTTCCTCCATCTCTACGAGCTGGGCATCGAGGCCACCAATGGGGACGAGAAGGTCATGGCGAACTGGTTTCCCGTGGCACTCAAGGACGGAGCCCGCACTGCTCCTGAACCTGGCCTCGCATGATCTCCTCTGGGGCGAGATGCGCACCGGCTTAATCGCCAACTTCAAAGGTACTCATGACCGGCCTCCTGCCGTGGCGACATGCGCCGCATCAAGCAGCCGGGGAGACCTGCAGAAGTACATCCAGCCTTCAACAACGCACGCCTCAAGATTCCCAAGGTGACTGAGGAGGCCATCATCTCCGCCTTTTCCGACGGTGTGCGAGACGTCAAGATGAAGGAGGAGCTGGCGATGCATGAAGATCTGTGCACTTCCTTGGAGCTGTTCAACTTGGCAACCAAGTGCGCCAGAGCAGGAAGAAGGCGCCTTTCCCTCCTCGAGCTGCCAGCCGCATACACAGAAGAGAAGAAATCCAAGGCCAAGGACGTGAAGCGCAAGGGGGCTGCCGTGCTCGCGGCAGAATCAGACACCAAGCGGGGCAGAGATCAGCCCGAGTCTTCCAAGGACAGCCGGTACTGTGTGTACCATGACCTCCACACCCACAACACCAACGAATGTCAAGAGCTCCGGGCCGTGCGAGAAGGGAGGATCGGCCGACGCCCTGACCGCAACGATCGGGGCTACGGCCGAGGAGGAGGAAGAAACACAGGACGCTGGGAAGACCGTGGCCCTCGCCAAGGGTGGCGCGACTGACCTCGCGAGGATCGCTGGCAGGAGCAGCCTCTCGAGGGAGACTGGAGGGATCAGCCTCGCGAGGATCGCCCGCAAGGAAACGCAGGCCTCCCTCCTCTGCCGCCGCAGCCAAGGAGAAACGAGGACCATCATCAGGACGAGGGGGCTGGGGGCTTCCAGGAGCCACGCGCGATCGCTTGCATCATGGGCGGAGCTCAAGCCCCAGCCTCTCAACGCATCTTCAAGCAGTTCGCCCGTGAAGTGAATGCAGTCCTCCCCAAGCTCGAAGCCACGCACCCTCTCAGGTGGTCAGCATGCGCCATCACGTTCAGCTCAGCGGATCAGCTCAAGTGCACGGCCACAGCCGGAGTCCTCCCGATGCTCTGTTCCCCAATCATCAGCAACGTGCAAGTCACCAGGACCCTCATCGATGGCGGAGCAGGGCTCAATGTCCTGTCCGTAGAGACATTCAACAATCTCCAAGTGCCTTACAATCAACTTCAGCCAACCAAGCCTTTCTCTGGAGTCACCGATGGCTCCACGGTTCCGATTGGGCAGGTCCGCCTCCCTCTCACCTTCGGGGCGCGCGACAACTACCACACCAAACTCATCGACTTCATTGTCGCCACATTCGCCTGCCATACAATGTCATCCTCGGGTACCCAGCTCTGGCCAAGTTCATGGCCGTAACTCATCATGGCTACAACGTCCTCAAGATGTCGAGGCGGCGGAGTCATCACGGTGCCTTGTGAAGAGAGAGACGCAGTGTGCTCCACTGGGCGAGCCTTTCAAGCCGCATCACTTGAAGACCCAGATCGCAGGAGCGTGAGGCTCCCTGAGACCGCTCCCAAGAAGAAGAAGACATCGCCAGGCCCGAACCCCCAGGAGGCAGGCCCCTCAGGGTCCGCGCCTGCTCAGGGGGCACCACCTTCTGTCGCATAGGAAGGCGCGCCCGGCGCCCTCCTCAAGCAAGGCTCGGGGGCTCTCTCCTGGAGGGCCACCGACCTCGCCAAGGTCACGAGGGAGGCGCTTGGGCACCACTTGGAGGCGTGCTTCAAAGCATGTTTCCCTCAGGAAGGAGCAAGGCAAGGAGGGCCAAACCCTCAGGAGTTCGTCAGTCAGATCACGCAGGAGTTGCAGGAGCCAAGAGTCATGAGTGGCAGCCGCCGCTTACCCGCCGTAGCTCCCCATCCAGGCGAGGATGGTGGGCTGTGCGTCTGCATCGACATACCAGTGCTCAACCGAGCCGCCTCTCAGAACGCCACGGCCCTCACGCGGGGCGCTGCGAACGCCCACCCCACGGCTACGTTCGCATGCCCTACGGCCTGCCGAACGCGGCCGCAACGTACCAGTGCCTCATGAGGAGCACCCTGGAGGCTGAAGAGGCCAGGCGTTCCGCAGTCCTGGCGGAGATGGAGATGGTCCACGAGGAGCCACCAGCGCCTCCAGAGCCTCCCGAGGCTCCTAGGCCTGGGGGCTCATGAAGATCGGCTTCCGCAGCCCACGACGTCCGCTACTTCAACATCCCTTCGTCCCCAACGTTATCAGGTGACATCCTCCAAGTTTCATTTCTAGCTGGGAGCGCCCCCCAGGGCTGCATCATTCCCAGGCCGTGTGGGTCTGTCCCTGCGGCGTGTATCCCTTTTACTTCATGTTCTTAGCTTACTTTGTTGGGGGTGCCCCTCGGGCTGCATCATCCCCAGGTCGCTCGGGCCAGGCCCAGCGGCATGTACCCCTCTCGCGTTTATTTCAGGTCATGCATTCGACCCATCATGATTGTTATTTGATGCCTGTCCATGGCACCCCTTCTTCCTTCATGTCGGCTGCTTGTACGTTAAAGGGGGGTACATGAGCATCGCGACTCATGGCTCCTACTGGCTCTCCAGCCCTCACCCTATGGCCTTGTCCACGGCATCGTGACCTGGCATACCAGCGACGGCTGAGACCCGCTCGAGAGCCGGGGCCCGAGGACGTAGAGCGTCGGCATCTAACCAAATCTGCAGGAACACATCACAAGTTAAGGCCAGTGCCGGCGCAACCCGCCTTGAGGTAGGGCCCGTGAGTCCCGCTGACTCACGGGTGCTCGAATACACCTCGTCGGGCCCTCTTGTGCCAGCCACGTGTCAGACGGGGTTGTACACGCCCGAGGGCTCCTCCGTGAGGCCCCCCTCCACGCACTGTGGAAGCACCATGCTCCTTGTTGGCCGACGACACTGCCGAGGAGCGGCTATGCCCGTACATACGGAAGCGCTATGCTCCCAGCTGGTGATAAACAAGCGAGGGTGGCCCCGGCGCATCAACCTCGGGGAGCCCAGGCTCGGTGTCGGCCTCATCGCCGCGCCTCCCCTCGGGAGTGCCGCGCGAGGGGCTGGGCACGGGGCTACGCCTGGTCATGCCAGACGTCGCCACCCAGCCGAGCCCCTTGGGCCTGGTTCGTCCTGCCGTCTCTCCCAGCGGAGCCAAGGTGCGAAAGGCCGTTTGAGCGTCAAGGGGACTCTGAGCATCGCGACTCGGGGAGCTTAACTGGTCACGTAGCCCCTCACTCCTTAGTTCCGAAAGGCTAACGGCGGTTGAGGTATCTTGCGCGGGCAGACTCTGCAGACGTAGAATGGTAGATTCCCCCCACACATCTCACCTCCCTACTTGCTGTTCGTGCGCCAAGGAGGACTCCTGAGCATCGCGACTCAGGAGCCTAACTTGTCACGTAGCCCCTCACTCCTTGGTACCGTCCTGGTTTCGGTCCGGGGCTAGCAATGGCCTGAGGTATCTTGTTGGGCAGACTCTGCCGGCCGAGAACATAAGCAAGGACGAAGGACCAGCGCACATCACAAGGAATTCCAAAGAAAATATAACAGTCCATAACTGTTATCATGACACCAAGCATGAGTTTAAACGCCTCCTCGAGGCATGATACATATTGCAGGAAAGCGAGCAGGGAGCCTGGCAGTCACCGGTCGGCGGCGAACCACGCCGAGCAGGTTCGCCTCGTGAAGCATTTGGACCGGCAGCGCCTCGCTTCGGCTTGGTCTTGAAGGCCGGAACCGACAATGAGCCTCCGCTCGACCCTTCACGGCCTCGGCAGCGGCGGTAACAAGCTCGCTGCTCGGCTGGCTCCAGCCAATTTGTCGAGGTCGGCGTTGGGATCGCGAAGGTAGGCGTTAGTAGGACCCACGTCGGTAGCTGCGGAAGACAGGACACTGCCTCGGCCTCGGCCGTGGGGCCAAGGCCAAGGTGACATCTTCAAGAGCGCGGATCAGGAAGGAAGCAGCTTGGCGGGGCCGTCCTCGGCACCGGCCAGCGGGCTTTCCAGGCCGCTGTCGTAAAGCGTCCTCAGCAAGGTGCGAGCCTTCACCTCCATCTCCGTGAAGGCCTCGCGGTCCTCGGCAAGAACCCGCGCCTTGCCGTCCAGCTCGACCTCCTTCGCCTCCAACTCCTGCTTCAGCGCACCCAGGCAGTCCACAGGTGCTTGTTAAGCTTGGTGTCCCGGTCCTTGACGGCCGCCTCGCGAGCCTTCATGTCTTCCTCCTTCTCTTGGCGAATGCGGGCCTCCTTGGCAAGCTGGTCCCGCAGGCCCTGCAGCTCGCTCTCCAGCGCCTTGCAGCGACCTCGGACATCAGCTACCTCCCCCAAGGCGGCGTCGCGAGCATCCTTCACCCCAAGGACGACCTGCTTCTCCTCGTCGCAAGCCGTCGAGGCCTGAACCAGCGCTGCTCGAATCGAAGCGTCAGAGCGAATCCAGCCAGAGGCCAGCTCCAAGCGCCCGGCCACCAGGCGAGGGTCGGCGCCCAGAAGATCTTGCCGCAGCCGGTCCAATTCAGCAGCAGCACGATCCAGGACAGTGGGAGGAGTCAGAGAGACAGCAGTTGGTGGAGTAGGAGGAGAGAACGGCAGCGTAACCACAATATCTTGAGGCGGAACATGCTGCGCCCCAACAGCTGTGGCGGTGGCATCAGGAAAGGATACCTCAGGAGTCGCTTGGGCCATGGGGGCTGAGCTCGCCCCAGCCAGCTCCACCAAGCCTCGCGACGATGACCGGGCAGGAGAGGCATGTGTCTTGCCGTCGCCTTCCTTCACTGGCGGCGCGCTGCCCAGACGGAGCCTCGGGAGCTCCCTTCACTTCTTCACCGCGGCGCCCGGCCTAGCCAAGGGATACTGAGATATCAAGCCTCGGTGCAAAGCAGGAATAAAACAAGAATCAAGCACTTACTGGTCAACGCCGCAAGCTCGAGAAACCTCCGGCCATACTTGAAGCCCGAGCCGGCTTTAGGGATCAGCCTCAAGAGGCCGGGAGGCAGGAGGCACGTCTGCGGATTGCCTCGGAGCCGGGACAGACCCGCGGGGGACCAGCCCAGTCCTATCCTTTTTCGGGATCGGGGGCAAGCTCTCGCCGCCCCGCTCGTCGCCATCCTCGTCGTCATTGCTCGGCAAGAGGCGGAGAGCGCGGGACCTGCGCCCGAGGAGGCGCTCTCGACTCCCGTCGGTTGCCTCGAGTCGAGCCCTGCTTCCGCTCCTCTTCTTCCTCCTCTTATTTGGAGTCGCCCGGAGGACACGTTCACCGTCGCTGTGCCGCCCGGGTCCTTAGGAGCCTCCGCGGGCACGGGCCCGTCCCCATTAAAAGCGGGCATGGCTTCCACCGCTGCTCCCAATCGTCTCGAAGGAACAAGGGCACAGGAGGGCCCTCCAGCCTCGCCACGTCTCCCCCGACCAAAGATTTGAGGACCGCGGCCAGATCTTCGTCGGCCAACACTGCGGGGCTCGGGCGGGGCCTCCACAGTGAGCGAAATCTTGCCCAGCGGGGCTACCTGATGCTCCAGGAACTCCCTCAGGAGCGACGCACCAGTCAGCTTTGCCGCCGCCATGTTGCTCGGCCGCTGATCCGCGTCCATCTTCTCCATCACCGGCTTCGCGCGGGGATCCACGAGTTCCGCGCGAGACCAAGCGTCGATGGGCGTGGGCTGCTCCATGGGCGAGAATCGGCCGAGGTGGATCGCCCAGCATCTACCATGACCCACTTGCTCCTGAAGCCCTCGATCCTCTTCCGGGCTTCAAGATGGGCGTTGGAGCTGCCATACTGGCGACAAAGCTAAGCGCCTTGAGAGCGGGACCACGAGAGGTCCGGAGGGATAAGTAGTGGCGCAGCAAGGCCACTGAGGGCTGCACCCGGCGTGAGCCTCACAATAATAAGCGAAGATCGCGGAAGAAGAAACGAGTTGGGGTGGAGGTGCAGAGCTTGCAGTTTGTAGTGGCGGAGGACAGAGAAGAAGAACTCAGAGAAGGGAGGCACCAGACCGGCAACAATGGCGCTCACGAAGAGTGGATAGAAGGTGCTTCCTTGGCCCTCGGAAAGGGCGGAGCCAGCCTTGAACACCTCTGCCCCGTTGATGCCTTGCGCCGCCACCATTCGGCACACCCAGGCGAGGCCCACCTCTGACACATTCGGCGAGTCCAAGGCAGCTGAGTACCAAGCTCGGCCGAGTGCAGCGGCGCCATGTCTTGCTAGGGCACGCGGTCGAAGTAGATCTGGAGATTTCAGAGGCAGGAAGGGAAGGCGCAAGAAAGGGGATATGAGCAATGACCGGAGGAAGCAAAGCCTAGACAAACACCGCTCTTTTGATGATTCACGCAGTTGCTAAGCCGCCCACGTCCAATAAACCTCCACGCGGCGCCCAAGGCCACAGGCTGTTAGGGCCCGCGGCGCTTCGCACTTGCCCCTTCGCTTCTCTGCTCAGCCAAGTCCATGTAGCTTGGGCCCGAGGGGGCTCTGTCGGCGATGCAGGAGCAGGGGTCCCCAGACTTGCCTGCCTGCGGCCCGTGGCATGGCTCAAGGGGTGGCCCATCAAGGCCCATCTTCATCAGCACAAGCTCAAGACCCTCGCGAGGGACCAAGCCTCGTGGGGCGGATGACAGGGAGCTTCCTCGAGCCACGGCCTCGTCGGTGGCTCGCGAGGAGGCGGAGAGATCAAGGCGGGGTACCTCACGAGGTGCCCATGGCGCAAGCCATGACGACCAAGGGCGCGAAGGCGCGCCAGCCAGCGATGTCCTCCTTTCCTCTTTGGTGCAAAGGAGCAAGCGCGAGCAAGAGTATCAAGCAAAGGCGTCCATTTTGGTGCAACAAGACCAAGACCGTGTAGCGGCAGGAAGGAAGTCATTGTGGAGCCCAAGCCGGCGTCACCACGAGCCTTTGACAGCGAGGACCAACTTTAGTCGGGATAAGTGTACTAGATGTTCCCCTTCAAAATGGCCAATTGTTGGCACCCTTCCGCTCAATATTTGGGGAGAGGCCGGGGCCTTTGCCTATAAATAGGACTAGCCACCCACAAGGTAGAGGCATCGAGAAATCTAGAGAGAGGATCCGACATGCAGGATCGGCGGAGAGAGCGGTGAACTCCTCCTAGCAGTTCATCGCACCAGCCAAGAACAGAGACCCTCATGAGGCTGTTCTTCTTTGTATTGTTCATCATCGTCAGCCCAAGAGGCAATCCACCACACCACAAACTAGAGTAGGGTATTACACCACAATGGTGGCCCGAACTAGTATAAACACTATGTCTCTTGTGTTGTTCCTTTCATAGCTTAGATCTTAGCGAGGCGGCGAGGCGCAGGAAGGTAGAGGTGAAATCTCCGCCGCACCCAGTGTTCGAACCTAGAAGGTCTGCGGAACCCGAAATCCGGCAGTGCGAGACCGCCCCCTGCCTCGTGGCCCCCCTGGGACTCCACCGACCTCAACCCCAACTCCATATATTCACGTTCGGGGGGAAAAATCAGAGAGAAGGATTCGTCGCGTTTTATGATACGGAGCTGCTGCCAAGCCCTAATATTCCTCGGGAGGGATGATCTGGAGACCGTTCGGGGCTCCGGAGAGGGGAATCTATCGCCGTCGTCATCATCAACCATCCTCCATCACCAATTTCATGCTGCTCACCACCGTGCGTGAGTAATCCCATTGTAGGCTTCTTTGGGCGGTGATGGGTTGGATGAGATTTACCATGTAATCGATTTAGTTTTGTTAGGGTTTGATCCCTAGTATCCATTATGTTCTAAGATTGATGTTGCCATGACTTTGCTATGCTTAATGTTTGTCACTAGGGCCCGAGTGCCATGATTTCATATCTGAACCTATTATGTTTTCATGAATATATGTGAGGTCTTGATCCTAGTTTGCAAGTCAACAGTCACCTACTATGTGTTATGATCCGACAACCCCAAAGTGACAATAATCGGGACCACTCCCGGCGACGACCGTAGTTTGAGGAGTTCATGTATTCACTAAGTGTTAATGCTTTGGTCCTGTACTCTATTAAAAGGAGGCCTTAATATCCCTTAGTTTCCAATAGGACCCCCTTTGCCACGGGAGGGTAGGACAAAATATGTCATGCAAGTTCTTTTCCATAAGCACGTATGACTATATTCGGAATACATGCCAACATTACATTGATGAACTGGAGCTAGTTTTGTCTCACCCTATGTTATAACTGTTGCATGAGGAATCACATCCGACATAATTATCGATCATTGATCCATTGCGTATGTGCTTTTCACATATTGATCTTTGCTTAGTTACTTTTCCGTTGCCACAGTTTCAATTGCTACAAAACTGTTACTTTTGCCACTGTTACTGTTACTTCCATACTCCTTTGCTACTAAATATTTTGCTGCAGATATTAAGTCTTTTTGGTGTGGTTGAATTGACAACTCAACTGCTAATACTTGAGAATATTCTTTGGCTCCCCTTGTGTCGAATCAATAAATTTGGGTTGAATACTCTACCTTCGAAAACTGTTGCGATCCCTTATACTTGTGGGTTATCAAGACTATTTTCTGGCGCCGTTGCCGTGGAGCATAGCTTTATTCTTTGAGTCACTTGGGATTTATATCTTTTGATCACTATGTGGAACTTGAAAGATGAAAGAACCAAGATTTTTCCCTCAACTACGAGGGAAGGTAAGGAACTGCCATCTAGATCTGCACTTGATTCACCTTCTTTTATGAGTAAATTTGCGACACCTACACCTGTTATTGATTTTGATATGTCGCATGTTATTGATGATGCCACTTCTGCTATGCATGATGCTTATTATGAACCTACTTCTATGCTTGATAATATTGTGCCATTAGGTGAATTTCTTGATGAACAACTTGCTAGGGTTAGAGAGAATGAAATTATTGAAACAGACAATATTGATGAAAGTGATGATGAAGATACGAATTGTCTGATGTGCCTGAGGGTTATGTTATGGATGAAGAAACTGCTAGAGACCTTTTTGCTTGCAAAGATATATATGATCTTAAGAAACTGTGAGCTAAGCTGAAAGAAAAGTCTTTGAATGCTAGAATGAAATATGACCCTGCTTTTGCTACTTCACCTATCTGTATTTCTGATAAGGATTATGATTTCTCTGTCGATCCTGAGTTAATTACTTTGGTTGAATCTGGTCCTTTTTATGGCTATGAATCTGGAACTGTTGTGGCACATCTTACTAAATTGAATGATATAGCCACCCTATTCACACATGTGGAAAAAATTCATTACTACTATATCCTTAAGTTATTTCCATTGTCATTAAAGGGTGATGCTAAAACATGGTTTAATTCTCTTGCTCCTGGTTGTGTGCGTAGTCCCCAGGATATGATTTATTACTTCTCTGCTAAATATTTCCCCGCTCATAAGAAACAAGCAGCCTTAAGGGAAATATATAATTTTGTGCAAATTGAAGAAGAGAGTATCCCACAAGCTTGGGGGAGGCTTCTCCTATTACTTAATGCTTTGCCTGATCATCCTCTCAAGAAAAATAAAATACTTGATATCTTTTATAATGGACTAACCGATGCTTCCACGGACCACCTTGATAGTTGTGCTAGTTGTGTTTTCAGGGAAAGAACTGTTGAGCAAGCTGAATTGCTATTGAATAATATATTGAGTAATGATAATGATTGGACACTTCTGAACCAACTCCTAAGCCAACTCCGAAGAAAAGGGTATTCTATTTCTCGATCCACGAAGATATGCAAGAGGCAAATAAATCTATGAAAGAAAAGGGTATTAAAGCTGAAGATGTTAAGTATTTACCACCTATTGAAGAAATACATGGTCTTAATAACCCGACACAGGTAGTAAAGGTAAATTCTCTCTATAGATTTGATGAAGGTGATATTCCTCGTATTAAGTCTGCTAGCCAATGCTTGGATGAGTTTGATAATTTTATTGTTAAACAAGAGAACTTCAATGCTTATGTTGGTAGACAATTGAAACGTAATGCTTATATGGTTGAACACTTGAGTGATTATATGTCTAGAGTTAAAGGTGACCTTAAACTTATTAGTAAACATGCTTCTATGGTTACCACTCAGGTAGAACAAGTGCTTAAAGCTCAAGATGATTTGCTCAATGAATTAAATTATAAGAAAAATGATAATGCTATTAGAGTTATGACTGGAGGGGGCAGAATGACTCAGGAACCTTTGTATCCTGAGGGCCACCCTAAGAGAGTTGAGCAAGATTCTCGAGAGAACTAATGTTGACACACCTAGTCCTTCTAAGAAGAAGAAAAGAAAAATGATAGGACTTTGCATGCTTCTAGTGAACCTATTGTTCACACACACGAGAATCCCAATGATATCTCCATTTCTAATCTTTGAAACACAATCTGGTAATGAACATGAACCTAGTGATAATGTTAATGATGATGTTCAGGTTGATGCTCAACCTAGCAATACCAATGATGTAGAGATTGAACCTGATGTTGATCTTGATAACCCACAATCAAAGAATCAACGTTATGATAAGAGAGACTTCGTTGCTAGGAAGCACGGTAAAGAAAGAGAACCATGGGTTCAGAAACCCATGCCTTTTCCTCCTAAACCATCTAAGAAAAAGGATGATGAGAATTTTGAGAGCTTTCTTTGAAATGATTAGACCTATCTTTTTAGCGTATGCGTTTGGTGATATGCTTAAAATTAATCCTTATGCTAAGTATATGAAAGATATTGTTTCAAATAAAAGAAAGATACCGGAAGCTAAAATTTCCACCATGCTTGCCAATTATACTTTTAAAGGTGGAATACCTAAGAAACTAGGAGATCCAAGAGTACCAACTATACATGCTCCATTAAAAGAAACTATGCTAAAAGCGCTTTATGTGATCTCGGGCCGGTGTTAGTGTTATGCCTCTCTCTTTATATCGTAGACTTGATTTGAGTAAGTTGACACCTACTAAAATATCTTCGCAAATGGCTGATAAATCAAGCTGCTATACATGTCGGTATTTGTGAGGATGTACCTATTGTGATTCTTGACGTTGGTATTTTAATGGACTTTTTATTCTTGATATTCACGAGGGCGATAGTATGTCCATTATCCTTGGTAGACCCTCTTTGGATACTGCACGGGCTGTTATTGATTGCAACAAAGGCAATGTCACTTTTCATGTTAATGGTAATGTGCATACGGTAGACTTTCCGAGGAAACAACATCAAGTCCACAGTATCAATTCTATTGGAAAATTTTCAACGATTACTATTGGTGATTTTGAATTCCCTCTTCCTACTGTCAAGAAGAAATATGATATTCTTATTGTTCGGGACATGCATATCCCCGTTGAGGTAACATAGTGTTATTCAAAAATTCTCCGATTTCATGCGATTAAAAAAGAGTTTGTTAACAAGACTTGATCAACCTTGTTAGTGGATTCCTTTTGATGAGCACGAGATGGATGAAGTTAGAAAGCACAACTCTCTGTACCCTCCTTTTACTTTCTGTTATTTAGATTAAATAAAAGCAAAAATAGTATTTTATATCTGTTTTCCAAATTATCCTTGCAATAAAAATACCCCGAAAATAAAAGTTCTCCAAATGTCCTGAAACTGAAATATGATTTTTTGTAGAATATTTAAGAATTACTGGCACTGAGAACACACCATGGGGGCCCATCATTTGGCCATGAGGGCACAGGGCGCGCCCACCCCCTGGGGCGCCCCCCTGCCTCGTGGACCCCATGTGGATCGCCTCCACTTATTCCAGCACCCACTCACTTCGTCTACCTCCAGGAAAAAAAATCCTCCCATAGCTAAAACCCGCGTTCTAGCTCATCTTGCTGCCATTTTTTGATATGTTTGCTCAAAGCTCCTTTCACATAACTGTTTGGGGAGATTGTTCTTTGGTATGTGACTCCTCCAATGGTACAATTAGTTTTTATTCTAGTGCTTTTATTGCAAAAAAATTCTGCTAAGGTGACCCTGTTTGTAGCGACCCGACCTCACACGGTCAAGTCTCTGTGCTTCAGTGTCATCCCTGGATCGGTAATGCTGACACACACAGTACTCGAAGGATTTATAACAGAGTAGCAATCACACACTTATTACATCGAATGTCTCAAAAGAGAACTTATTACAATAAATATGGCTTAAGGGCATCTAAATAAAATAACAGCGGAAGGCTTGGAAGATAAAGTGAGTCCATCAACTCCAACGGCATAGCTGAGTGCACGACAACGGCCAAGCAAACCTTACTCTTCGTCTGAAAAGTTCGCAACATCATACGTTGCAGCTCGAAAATGGGTCAGCACATGGAATATGCTGGTATAGTAACACAATAGAGCAATGAACAGAATAAATGCTATCACTACATGCATATATGGCTGGTGGAGGCTCTATGGTTATATTGTTTTGCGAAAAGACAATTTTTTCCTCCAACAAAGGAATATTTTTTTAACTATCGTGGTAGTTGAAACATCATTGAGAAGGTTCCTCCAACTCAATCCCAATTAAAAGTAAATATCAACCCAACAAAATTAAATTAGAGTGATGAGATCCATACGATAATCCAAGATCCAGATACTCAAGATGTCCATAATCGGGGACACGGCTAACCATGATTAGTTTGTACACTCTGCAGAGGTTTTCGCACTTTTCCCCACAAGACTCGATCTCCTGCGTTGGATTTCTCGCACTACATGGTGTTTGAGAAACGGATGACCGAGACACAGTCTTTCAGAAGCACTAACTCTTTACTCTAGGTGGGCGTTACACCTACTTTCCCTCTACATCTGCTAGCCCACCACGAAAGAGGTCATGCAACATACTCAACTATGCTAGAGCCCATAATAGCTTGTGGCTGCACGGAAGTTTCTAGCATGAATAATCTTATGATCCCTTTGAGCACAGGTGGCGGACCGTAGGATGATCACACGGGTACTCCGGGATATCCTAGGACAACACTGGATTCTCCAGGTGCCTAAACCAACAATCCACCCAGATGTGTATTAAAGTTGCCACCTTAAGTTGAACCATTAATTAACAATCTCACATCTGTCATGGACACACTAAAACCCAATCCACGTCTACGAGCATAGCATAGTAATATAAGCATAACACAGAAGTAACTCCCAAGGGTTTGATAATAAACAGGGCAATAGGTTCTATCTAATCATCTACTTCCCAATACACACAAGTTAATCACATCCTAATCATGCAATGTTTGAGGATTGATACTAATGCATAAAAGCTGGGTATGAAAAGTGTATGATCAATGTGTTACTTGCCTTCTTGACGATCCATAAAACCTAGTGACTCGTAGTAGCAACCGCTTTTCGAGGAATTCTATCGCAAACAAACAATTGCATACATAAGCACTCAGCGAAGATGCAGGTAAAACTAAAATAAGAAGATCGAATCTGAAGACTCAACTAAAGAGATTGGATTTGCAAAAAGAGTCAAATCAACTGGAGCAACGAAACTCAAACTACGAAAGAAACAAGATCCGTTTACTAATCTGGACTAAAGTCAAATTTACAGTACCAAAATCTTGTTCAAGTTGGTTAAACATAAAGAGGGCTTTGATACGAAGATCTAGGCGCTTGTTTCACCTGATTTGGATAAGCAGCGAAAAGTTATACTAGAAGCGAAGATTAGAGGCGAAATCGCGATAAAAAATAATCACGGAAAACCACGGAAAAAGGAAAAGCGGCGAGCAGGCTAACGAGCGAAAGTTAAGCTGCGTAGCTAATGGACGAACATCGTTAGTTAAAAGCGAGCGTATGAATGAGCGTCCGCTATATAACCGAACCAAGAAAAACCGAAACAAAACCGATCTAAAAAACGAACTAGGGTTTTGAAAAAAACAGAACGGTTTTCTCGCGAAAACGGGCGGCGGCGGCTTACACCTCCGGTGACGGCGGACAGCGGGGCGGCGAGGCGGCGGCAAGGCAAGCCAGCAATGGCGCGGCCAGCGGTGATCGGATCGAGATCACGGATCGAGGCGGCGGCGGCGCTAGGGTTAGGCGGGGCTGGGGTGGGCTGGGGCCCTCGGGCCTCCCGGCTTATAAAGCCGGCCAGGCTATGTGTCCAGGTCGGACACGGCCCGGTAAGTCGGTTATTTTTTTAAATAAATCTTGACACAGAAAAACAATTAAAAGAAATACTAAATGGACTCCAAAAATCCTGGAAAAAAAATCACGGTCCTCTAATAATATTGCGGACAAAGTGAACATTTATTTGGGCCTCTAATGCAATATTGAAAAACGCATATTTTCCTAATTCAAATAAAATTGCAATAAAATCCAAATAAAAATTCTTATTTGGTTTTTAAATTTTTCCTCCAATATTTTATTTATTTTGGAGAAGTCATATTATCTCCTCTCATATATTTTAATATGAAATATTTTTGGAGAGAAAAATAATAAGAATCAAAGTGATCCATGTTTTGATATTTGATAAAATTCAAATATGAAAAACATGAAATCCCCAACTCTCCCCGTAGGTACTTGAGTTGCTTAGAATTTCGAGGATCACAAAATGAAATGCAATAAAATATGATATACATGAATGACCTATGTATAACATTCCAAATTTTCAATTTGGAATGTTATACATAGGTCATTCATGTATATCATATTTATTACATTTCGTTGAGATATTACAAACCTAACCCCCTTAAGATGAATCTGGCCCTCGAGATTCGCGTTGGCTAGAAAATAGGTGTGGGTGTTCCTTCCGTAGATCATCCTCTCGTTCCCAGGTGGCTTCATCCTTGGTATGGTGGCTCCACTGAACTTTACAAAACTTGATAATCTTGTTGCGTAACGTAACCGGTAGCAAACTTCGAGAATCTTGACAGGCTTCTCCTCACAGGTCAAATCGCTGTCCAACTGAATTGCTTCCAGGGGCACTGTATCTCTCAGAGGAATATACGCCATCTCAGCATGACACTTCTTCAACTGGGAAACGTGGAACACATCATGAACTCCTGACAGTCCTTCGGGTAACTCCAACTTGTAGGCCATTTCTCCCATACGTTCCAAAACTCTGTATGGTCCTACAAATCTCGGGGCTAACTTTCCCTTAACTCCAAAATGTTTAACTCCTCACAGAGGTGACACACGAAGATATGCTCGGTCTCCGATTTCATAGACTAACTCCTTCCGTTTTGAATCTGCATAACTCTTCTGCCTGGACTGAGCTACCTTCAGTCTATCCCCAATCAGCTTAACCTTCTCTTCTGACTCTTTGATCAAATCTGGTCCAAACAAGCAGCGGTCTCCAACTTCATCCCACATCAGCGGTGTTCTGCACCTTCTTCCATACTGAGGGCTTGAGCGGTGCCATCTTCAAAGCGGCCTCGTAGCTATTGTTGTATGAAAACTCCGCGTATGGCAAGTTATCATCCCAATTAGATCCATAGTCTAGCGCACAAACTCTCAACATGTCTTCCAGAATCTAATTGACTCTCTCAGTCTGTCCATCTGTATGTGCATGAAAAGCTGTACTGAACTCTAGTCTGGTTCCCAAAGTCTGGTGCAGCTGGTGCCAAAACTTTGAAGTAAACTGTGTTCCTCTATCTGATACAATGGTCCTCGGAACTCCATGCAGACATACGATCCTGGTCATGTATATCTTGGCCAATTTTGCACTTGTATAGGTGGTCTTCACTAGGATAAAGTGAGCTACTTTGGTCAAGCGATCCACTACTATCCAGATAGAATCATATCCCGATCGGGTCCTGGTTAATCCGGTGATAAAATCCATGCCAAGCTTATCCTACTTCCATTCGGGTATAGGCATAGGCTGCAGTAATCCTCGGCTTTTGATGTTACGCCTTCACTCTCCGACATACATCACATACGGCTACATACTCGATAATATCCTTCTTCATACCGATCCACGAAGCAGCTCCTTCAAATCCAAATACATCTTGGTGTTTCCGGGGAAATTGCTCGAGTATGGCGAGTCATGAGCTTCTGTAGTATCAACTTCCTGATTTCTGCATTATTGGGCACATAAACACGGTCCTCGAACCACAAGGTGTCGTGCTCATCCTCACGAAATCCTTTGGCCTTTCCTTTGCTCATTCTCTCCTTTATCTCGGCAATTTCCTTGTCCTCCTTCTGAGCTTCATGAATCTTTCCCAACAATGTAGACCGAACTTCCATCGCTACAACAAAACCTCTAGGACCAATCTCCAAAGCGAAGTTCCACGAGATCCTCGGCTAACTCCTTTGGAAACTCTCCCGTTAGGAGAGTATCGACATAACTCTTCCGGCTCAAGGCATACTTTCGACATTGGCCTTGCCTGGAAGATAGTGCAGCTTCATGTCATAATCCTTTGTAAGCTCCAACCATCTCCTCTGCCTGAGGTTCAGCTCCTTCTGGGTGAATATATACTTCAAACTCTTATGATCCGTGTACACATCACAGCGATTTCTAATAAGAAAGTGTCTTCAAGTCTTGAGAGCATGCACTACGGCTGCTAACTCCAAATCATGAGTGGCATAATTTAACTCATGCAGTCGAAGTTGACGTGAGGCATATGAAACAACTCTTCCGTCCTGCATAAGCACTCCTCCAAGTCCTAAGTGAGAGGCATCGCAATAAACTTGGAAATCCTTGCGTATATTCGGCAGAATCAACACTGAGGCTGTAGGCAGTCGTTCCTTCAACTCCTGGAAACTGGCCTCACATTCTTACATCCATTTGAACTTAGTGTCCTTCTTCAACAGCTCCGTCATGGGCTTCGCAATTTTAGGAAATTCTTGATAAATCTCTGGTAATATCCTGCGAGTCTAAGAAAACTGCGGATTTCTCCAACTGTGGTGGGTGATAGCCAATCGGTGACTGACTTAACCTTGGTGGGGTCTACTGCTATATCTTCTCCTGATATAACATGTCCAAGGAATCCAACTTCCTTCAGCCAAAATTCACACTTGATGAACTTGGCATATAACTGATGTTCCCTGAGCTTCTCGAGAACTAAGCATAAATGCTCCTTGTGCTCCTCTTCATTCTTTGAGTATACCAAGATATCATCAATGAACACCCCAACAAACTTGTCCAAGAACTCCATGAATACTTTATTCATCATACTCATGAAATAAGCGGGGCATTAGTCAATCCAAAGGACATAACCATATACTCATAAAGCCCGTACCTTGTGGTGAAAAGCTGTCTTAGGTATATCTTTTTCTTGAATCTTCAACTGGTGGTATCCTGATCGCAGATCGATCTTCGAAAACACTTTAGCTCCTTGTAGATGGTCAAAAAGATCATTGATCATCGGCAATGGGTACTTGTTCTTGATCGTCACTTCATTCAGCGCCCGATAATCAACAATCATTCTTAACAATCCATCCTTCTTCTCAACCAAGAGCACTGGGGCTCCCCATGGTGATGAACTTCATCACATGTAACCTTTCTCCAATAACTCCTTAATATGCTTCTTGATCTCTTACAGATCATTTGCGGGCATCCGGTATGGTCTCTTCGATATAGGCCGGTGCACAGCAACAGCTCTATCGAAAATCTCGATCTGGCGGCATGCACAGTAGCTCCTCTGGCAATACATCTGGGTAATCCTTCACTACAGGCACTTCCTCCTGAACAACTCCCAAGAGAGAATTTACTTGAGTCCTCCTAGGCACATGCGTGGATACATACTTGATCCTTTTTCCCTGCGGGGTGGTAAGCAGAATTGACTTACTAAGCGCAATCGATGTTTCCTCCATACATCGACAGCCAATCCATTCCTAGTATCACATCCAATCCTTGCGACTCGAATTATCAAGTCGGAGGAAAACATGACTACCTATGGTTAATGGCAATGAAAACATCCACTGCTTGCCATATACTCAGCTCCGGGTGAGGTTAATAGCATAGGTGTCCTAAGAACTTTAGTGGGAAACTTATACTTATCCACAAATCCCCTTGATATGTATGAATGGGATGCACCAGTATAAAAAAGAATGATTGCAGTAAATGACTTAACCAAAAACTTTCCGATAACTGCATCTGGCTGTTCTTCAACCTCCTCAATGTTTACGTGGTTCACTTGTCCCCTATTGAAGGGGTTGGGCTTCTTCCCAGAGCTTCCATTGCCATCCCCATTCTTCGCCTCAGGGCACTCAGTGGCATAGTGTCCAGTCTTCCCTTGCTTGAAACAAGTAATGTGACTTAGGTCCTTCTTGGCGGGTGTGGGCTGGATTGGAGCGATTCGATTCTTTGATTGCTCCATTCCCATTCCCATTCTTGGGGCCATTATGATTATGAGAACTTCTTCCACTGTGAGTGTGGCCTCCATGGTTATGGGTGTATCCTCCCGAGTTCAGGGTAAAGCGAGGCTTCTGCTGAGCTCCTGAATTGTACTTCCCTTGTCCATACTTCCTCTTGCGGCTCTCAATCTGCTGCTGCTTCCCTTCAATCATGAGAGCTTTATCTACCAACTCCTGGTAGTTGTTAAATGTTGCCACCATCAACTGCATACTCATCTCATCGTTCAGCACTTCCATAAACTTCTCCTGCTTCGCGGCATCGGTGGCCACATCATCTGGGCATACCGAGATGACTTGCTAAACTCATCCACGTACTGCCCCACCGTACGGTTCCCTTGGCGTAAGTTGCGAAACTCACACTTCTTCATGCTCATAGCTCCAGTTGAGACATGGCCTGTGCGGAATGCTTGCTGAAATTGCTCCCAAGTGATATTGGCTATAGGGAATGTGGCTGTATAATTCTCCCACCATGAGGCTGCTGGTCCATCCAATTGATGTGCGGAAAAACGCACCTTCTCAGCATCTGTGCAACCTGCGGTGTTCAACTCCCTTCCAATCCTACGTAGCCAGTCATCAGCAACTATTGGCTCGGTGCTACTGGAAAACACCGGTGGCTGCAACCTCAGAAAACGGGCTAAGTTGTCAACTGGAGGTGGTGGCAGTGGGTTGTTGTTGTTGTTGTTGCCTTGGTTCTGAACTAACAACTGCATCAAAGCATTCTGCTGCTGGATCAACTGAGTGAGCTCCGGTGGGAAGACAAATCCGGTATCACGTCTCGGAGGCATCTGATGTGTTTAGAGGGAAGAGTTTATAATAGAATGAGGTCTAGTGAGAAAGCACTACGCATATGCAGATGACACAAACATAATCGTATCATATCACTCAATCAATCAAGTAAGGGCATACAATCGATCTAACTATCGTTACAGTGCTCGGACTACTACTATATACATGGGGAATACTACTTGATCATACGGTGGTCTACAAGAAATTTTGATCGGTGGAAGACTCCATGATATCCGCTCCAGCTTTGTCTTCATAGTCATCATCACTGCTGTCGGGGTCAGAGTCGGTGTCGTCGATGATGATGTAATCCTCAGAATGAATGTCTTTGGATTGATCATCATCTCCTCCTGGCGTGGGATCTCCCATGAATATTCCGAGCTTCTTTATCAGGTCGTCATTCTTCTCCAATAGTATTGCGATTTCCTCCTCGTATCCATCACGTGTAGACTTGAGCTCCTGTTCTAGCTCCATGCTCATGTTCATCGCCTTCTTCAAATCTATCATGCTGGCGCACATCTGGTTCTCCTGGCGTCGAATGTGCTGGTTTAACTCCTGGATGAAAGCTGCAATGGACCTGTCCTTCCTGGTGCTGATCATCTCCCATTGCTCATCTCGGTGCCCACATATCTGGTAGATAGTGTCCTTCAGCTCCTGTTTGTAGACTTCTCCAATACGTCCCATAGCAATGTGGGCTGCCATGCTCTTTCCTAGACTCCAGGTTGGTGCGTCAAAGGAAAACTCTATGGGCTCAGTGACTGGCGTGAATGTCCTTCCTGGAACTTGAACTCGAATCATCCAACGCTCCTCTTCTAGTAAAGTGGCGGTGTAGGTCCCGGTGAAGCTTGGTATTCCTATGTTCAGGTACCGAGTGACTTCCTTCAAGTGCCGTCCAAAAGGTGTGTCTTCATCCGGTTGTGATAACTTGTTCCTTGAGTCCGCCATCCTAAGGAGTAGAAAATGGAGAGGAGTCAGAAATGAGTAGAGAAGAGTGACATGTGGCTCATCTTAGTGGCCGTGTCCTACATTCAGCGTGTGCTCTAATACCATCTTGTAGCGACCCAACGTTAGACGGTCAAGTCTCTGTGCTTCAGTGTCATCCCTGGATCGGTAATGCCGACACACACAGTACTCGAAAGATTTATAACAGAGTAGCAATCACACACTTATTACATCGAATGTCTCAAAACAGAACTTATTACAATAAATATGGCTTAAGGCCATCTAAATAAGATAACAGCGAAAGGCTTGGAAGATAAAGTGAGTCCATCAACTTCAACGGCATAGTTGAGTGCACGACAATGGCCTAGCGAACCTTACTCTTTATGCGAATAGTCTGCAACATGATACGTTGCAGCTCGAAAACGGGTTAGCACATGGAATATGCTGGCATAGTAACACAATAGAGAAATGAACAGAATAAATGCTATCACTACATGCATATATGGCTGGTGGAGGCTCTATGGTTATATTGTTTTGCGAAAAGCCAATTTTTCCCTACAACAAAGGAATATATTTTTTAACTGTCATGGTAGTTGAAACATCATTGAGAAGGTTCATCCAACTCAATCCCAAATAAAAGTAATTATCAACCAAACAAAATTAAATTAGAGTGATGAGATCCATATGATAATCCAAGATCCGGATACTCAAGATGTCCATAACAGGGACACGGCTAACCATGATTAGTTTGTACACTCTGCAGAGGTTTGCGCACTTTTCCCCACAAGACTCGATCTCCTCCGTTGGATTTCTCGCACTACATGGTGTTTGGGAAACGGATGACCGAGACACAGTATTTCAGAAGCACTAACTCTTTACTCTGGGTGGACATTTACACCTACTTTCCCTCTACACCTGCTGGCCCACCACTGAAAGAGGTAATGCAACATACTCAACTATGCTAGAGCCCATAATAGCTTGTGGCTGCACACGGAAGTTTCTAGCATGTATAATCTTATGATCCCTTTGAGCCTGGGTGGCGGACCGTAGGATGATCACACGGGTACTCCAGGATATCCTAGGACAACCTTTGGATTCTCCAAGTGCCTAAACCAACAATCCACCCAGATGTGTATTAAAGTTGCCACCTGAAGTTGAACCGTTAATTAGCAATCTCACATCTGTCATGGATACACTCAAAGCCAATCCACTTCTACGAGCATAGCATAGCAATATAAGCATAACGTAGAAGTAAATCCCAAGGGTTTGATAATAAACAGGGTAATAGGTTCTATCTCATCATCTACTTGCCAATACCCACAAGTTAATAACATCCTAATCATGCAATGTTTGAGGATTGATACTAATGCATAAAAGCTGGGTATGAAAAGAGTATGATCAATGTGTTACTTCCCTTCTTTGACGATCCATAAAACCTAGTGACTCGTTGTGGCGCCGCACTCGAGTTGATTCGTCGCAAACAAACAATTGCATACATAAGCACTCAGCGAAGATGCACGGGTAATACTCAAATAAGAAGATCGAATCTGAAAACTCAACTAAAGAGATTGGATTTGCAAAAGAATCAAATCAAGCGAACAGCGAAACTTCGAACTACGAAGAAAGAAGATCCGTTTACTAATCTGGACTAAAGTCAAATTTTACAGTACCAAAATCTTGTTCAAGTTGGTTAAAGCGAAAGAGGGCTTGAGGCGAAGATCTAGGCGCTTGTTTCACCTGATTTGCATAAGCGAGCGAAAAGTTATATTAGAGCGAAGATTAGAGGCGAAATAGTGATCGAAAATAATCACGGAAAATCGTGAAAAAAGAAAAACTGACGAACAGGCTAACGAACGAACGTTCGCTATCTGCGGCTTACGACGAACAACGTTCGTTAAAATGAAACGTCTGAGACGAGCGTCCGCTATTTAACGGAACCGAGAAAAACCGAAACAAAACCAATCTAAAAAATGAACTAGGGTTTCGAAAAAACGAACGGTTTTCTCGCGAAAACCGGTGGCGGCGGCTTATACCTCCGGCGACAGCGGACGGCGGGGCGGCGAGGCTGCGGTCGGCGGTGGCGATGTGGCGGCCTTGACAGCGGATCGAGCGCGGCGGCGGCGCTAAAGGTTAGCCGAAATTTTGCGCTCGGGCCTCCCGGCTTATAAAGCCGGCCGAGCTAAGTGTCCAGTCGGACACGCCCGATAAGTCCGTTATTTTTATGTTTTAAAATAAATCCTAACGCAGAAAAACAAATAAAAGTAATACTAAACGGACTCCAAAAATCCTGAAATAAATTTTCACGACCCTCTAATAATATTTCGGACAAAGTGAATATTTATTTGGGACTCTAATGCAATACTGAAAAACACATATTTTTCCTAATTCAAATAAAATTGCAATAAAATCCAAATAAAAATTCTTATTTGATTTTTAAAAAATTTCCTCATATTATCTCCTCTCATATATCTTAATATGAAATATTTTCGGAGAGAAAAATAATAAGAATCAAAGTCATCCTTGTTTCGATATTTGATAAAATTCAAATATGAAAAGCGTGAAATCTCCAACTCTCTCCGTAGGTCCTTGAGTTGCTTAGAATTCCGAGGATCGTAGAATGAAATGCAATAAAATATGATATGCATGAATGACCTATGTATAACATTCCAAATTGAAAATTCGGGATGTTACACCTGTTATTGAGCTTGCATGTCAAATTTATATGGCCCAAAGTAGTTTTAATGCATGATATAGTTTCTAGGCACTTGTGGGAGTAGTTGCTATGAATCTTGTTGAGTTTGGATCACTTTTATTTTGAGTCACTAAAATTTCAAAAAAAATCAGAGAAAGAAAAATGCATAGGAAAATGTACCAAGGTGGTTCCTCAAGGAAGCAAGGACCAAGGCTCGCGAGTCCTGAGCTGGACGATGAACCACCGAGGGAAGCTCAAGTGCGGCCTTGTGAATGGCCGTCAGGGGAGTTTATGGTCCAAGCAGGCATCAAGGATGAATTTGACGCGTATGTGCGTAAGGCTGATCTTGAGGACTTCGTGTCAGATAAGTGCCTACAACACTACTACCTAACTGATTCCTTTGTGAGGAGGTTTAAATTTACATCCTCGCGCAATTCTCAGATTGTTTTATTTGATATTTATGATAAATCATATACCATGGACTTAGAAGATTTTAATACTGCTTGTAAACTCCCGCAGTGGGGCAATGTTAGTGAACCTTGCAAACCTGAATATAAAGACTTTCTTGCTAGTATCAACGTGGGGAATCTAGAGAAATCACACAAGCTACCATAGGGAGCATTCATTTCCCTTCCATACATTATTTTGCTCTCTTTATAGGTAGATGTATTAACGGTAAAGATGAGGCTTGTCACATGTGCGTTCGGATCTTAGTGTCCTCAAGAGCGCGGTATTAGGTGATAAACAATATAACTTGGGGGGCATTGTGGCACGAAGGTTGCACCTTAACGGTATAAGTGGAGATTTGTTTGGTGGAACTTTTGCAACTCGTGTAGCTAATTATCTTGGTGTACCCATACATGGAAATGATATTGACTTACCTCCTGCTTATCTAGATTATAGTGCTATGGTTCGCCATCAGTTTCTTGAGAGGAATGAACAGTTCCTCGATGCAGACTAATGTTTGATAGGCAGTATACTTGCCCATGTTGCCCTCCCTGCTCCTACTTTCATTAACTTTCGGGCAAAAGGAGACATGTTATAACCAAGGAGGAGGCGAACAAGTACGAGAGGAGGATGGAGGCAACGGATGTCTACTACACAACCTTATTCTTGTAGAAGTTGTTGGGCCTCCAAGTGCGAGAGGTTTGTAGGACGATGAAAATTTCCCTCAAGTGGATGACCTAAGGTTTATCAATCTGTGGGAGGCGTAGGATGAAGATGGTCTCTCTCAAGCAACCCTGCAACCAAATAACAAAGAGTCTCCTGTGTCCCCAACAGACCCTATACAATTGTAAATTGTATAGGTGCACTAGTTCAGCGAAGAGATGGTGATACAAGTGCAATATGGATGGTAGATATAGGTTTTTGTAATCTGAAAATATAAAAACAGCAAGGTAACAAGCGATAAAAGTGGCGTAAGCGGTATTGCAATGCTAGGAAACAAGGCCTAGGGTTCATAATTTCACTAGTGCAAGTTCTCTTAACAATAACAACATAACTGGATCATATAACTATCCCTCAACATGCAATAAAGAGTCACTCCAAAGTCACTAATAGCGGAGAACAAACTAAGAGATTATTGTAGGGTACGAAACCACGTCAAAGTTATTCTTTCTGATCGATCTATTCAAGAATCTGTAGTAAAATAACACGAAGCTATTCTTTCCATTTGATCTATAATAGAGTTCATACTAGAATAACACCTTAAGACACAAATCAACCAAAACCCTAATGTCACCTAGATACTCCAATGTCACCTCAAGTATCCGTGGGTATGATTATACGATATGCATCACACAATCTCAGATTCATCTATTCAACCAACACAAAGAACTTCAAAGAGTGCCCCAAAGTTTCTATCGGAGAGTCAAGACGAAAACGTGTGCCAACCCCTATGCATAAGTTCACAAGGTCACAGGCGCAAGTTGATCACCAAAACATACATCAAGTAGATCACGTGATATCCCATTGTCACCACAGATAAGCACATGCAAGACATACATCAAGTGTTCTCAAATCCTTAAAGACTCAATTCGATAAGATAACTTCAAAGGGAAAACTCAATCCATTACAAGAGAGTAGAGGGGGAGAAACATCATAAGATCCAACTATAAAAGCAAAGCTCGCGATACATCAAGATCATATCACCTGAAGAACACGAGAGAGAGAGAGAGATCAAACACATAGCTACTGGCAGGGTGCCGGAACAGGGTCCCGATTGGTTTTTGGTGGCTACAGAGGCTTGCGGCGGCGGAACTCCTGATCTATTCTGTTCCCCGATGTTTTTAGGGTATATGGATATATATATATATAGGCGAAAGAAGTCGGTCAGGGGGGCCACAAGGGGCCCACGAGGGTGAGGCGCGCCCGAGGCGGCGCGCCTCACGCCGTGGCCACCTCGAAGCTTCCACGACGTCTACTCCAAGTCTCTGGATTATACATTCCAAAAATAACTCCCCCGAATGTTTCATTCCGTTTGGACTCCGTTTAATATTCCTTTTCTTCTAAACACTGAAATAGGCAATAAAACAACAATTTGGGTTGGGCCTCCAATTAATTGGTTAGTCCCAAAAATAATATAAAAGTGTATAATAAAGCCCATAAACATCGAAAACAGATAATATAATAGCATGAATACTTCATAAATTATAGATACGTTGGAGACGTATCAGCAGCTCGCCTCCAAGCTGCATCTCATCAGGCTGTAGTTGCTGCATCTCAGTACGACCCTAGCTATGACTTTGGATATCCGTCAGGCCAGCAGTGGCCATAGACCAACTTAGGCCAAAAGCCTAAGTTTGGGGGAGTACGTATTTCTCACCGACATTACATTCATGTTCACACACTCATGCCAGTTGTCGGTGCTCATACTTTTTCATTGTACTATCCATGCTAGTTTATTTTCTTTTCTAAGACTTCTTTTTGTGTGTCTGAAAAACCTTAAGAAAAACCAAAAAAATTAGTTGTAGATTTCTCGTTCTTCTTTTGCTTGTTGGGAGTTTACTTTCCATGCCTGTAGTAGTAATAATTAAAAGAAAACCCAATAAGTTTTCTCGTTCTTCTTTTGCTTGTTGGGAGCTTTCCCATGTAAATAATTTTATTTCTTTTCTTATTCTGTGGGGGTTGAGAGGAGAAGACCATGATGAAAATGTTGAGTGGTTCTCATATGCATTATTGTTGATTTAACCAAGAGCCCATATTACCTTGTCTTCTACCTTGTATTAAATGCTTGCAGATTCCGACAGTCCAATGCACGTGCACTACTATTATTATCCACACCGTTCGGTTCGTGCGAGTGAAAAGGCAATAATGACGATATATGATGGACTGATTGAGATGAGAGAAGCTGGTATGAACTCACCTATCTTGTTTTTGTAAATATGATTAGTTCATCGTTCCTGATTCAGCCTATTATGAATGAAACATGTTTGCAATGACAATTAGAGATTATAGTTGCTCATGACATGCTTAATTTGCTAGGAGTGTATAATGGTTTACCTTGCGTGCCAACATGCTATTAAAATGGTTGTGATGTGGTATGATAGGGTGGTATCCTCCTTTGACCGATTCGAGTGGCTTGACTTGGCACATGTTTACACATGTAGTTGAAACAAAATCAACATAGCCTCCACGATATTTATGTTCATGGTGATTTATAACTTACTCATGCTTGCACTCATTGTTGATTAATCTTAATACATGTTCATGACTGTTGTCGCTCTCTAGTTGGTCGCTTCCCAGTCTCTTTCTAGCTTTCACTTGTACTAAGCGGGAATACTGCTTGTGCATCCACTTCCATAAACCCCAAAGTTATTCCATATGAGTACACCATACCTTCCTATATGTGGTATTTACCTACCATTCCAAGTAAATTTGTATGTGCCAAACTCTAAACCTTCAAATGGAATTATGTTTTGTATGCTCGAATAGCTCATGTATCAACTAGGGTTGTCTATATCTTCCATGCTAGGTGGGTTATTCTCACGATGAGTGGACTCCGCTCATCATTCACGAGAAAATGGCCGATAACCGGGATGCCCAGTCCCATGCTCAAATCAAAATAATTGCAAACAAAACTCCCCCGGGATTGTTGTTAGTTGGAGGCACCTGTTGTTTCAGACAAGCCATGGATTGATGTTTGTTGGTGGTGGGGGAGTATAAACTTTACCATTCTGCTTGGGAATCGCATACAATGTGTGTATCATGGAAGATATCAAGATCTCTTGGTTGTTATGTTGAAAATGAAAGTATGCCACTCAAAATATTATTTATCTCCGTTTCAAAACTCGAGCTCTGGCACCTCTGCAAATCCCTGCTTCCCTCTGCGAAGGGCCTATCTATTTACTTTTATGCTGAGTCAACATCCTCTTATTAAAAAGCACCAGTTGGAGAGCACCGCTTCCATTCGCATGCATTGCTATTAATTTACATTAAGTATGACTATGACTGGATCTCTTTTACCATGAATTAGAATGTCTAGTCAGTCCTTGATCTTCAGGGGTGCTCTGCATTTATGTTTCTTGGTCTCAGAAAGGGCTAGTGAGATACTATCTTATTATATCATGTTATGATTGTTTTGAGAAAGTGTTATCATCCGAGATTTATTATTATTGCTCGCTAGTTGATTATGCCATTGATATGAGTAAACATGAGACCTAAATGTTATTGTGAATATGGTTAGATCATAATCTTTCTTTGAAAACTTGAATGCTGGCTTTACATATTTGCAACAACATGATCAAACAGAGTTTGTAAATTTTTTCTTTATCACTTTCAGTTTGTCAACTGAATTGCTTGAGGACAAGCAAAGTTTAAGCTTGGGGGAGTTGATACGTCTCCAACTTATCTACTTTTCCAGACACTTTTTCTCTTGTTTTGGACTCTAACTTGCATGATTTGAATCGAACTAACCCGGACTGGCATTGTTTTCAAAGAGAACTGCCATGGTGTTATTTTTGTGCAGAAATAAAAGTTCTCGGAATGACCTAAAAATCCACGGAGACATGTTTTGGAATTAATGAAAAATCTTGGCAAAAGAATCAGCATCAGGGGGCCCACACCCTGTCCATGAGGGTGCAGGGTGCGCCTCCTGCCTCGTGGCCCCCCTGGGACTCCACCGACCTCAACCCCAACTCCATATATTCACGTTCGGGGAGAAAAAAATCAGAGAGAAGGATTCATCGCGTTTTACGATACGGAGCCGACGCCAAGCCCTAATCATCCTTGAATGGCTGATCTGGAGTCTGTTCGGGGCTCCGGAGAGGGGAATCCGTCGCCATCGTCATCATCAACCATCCTCCATCACCAATTTCATGATGCTCACCGCCGCGTGCGTGAGTAATCCTATTGTAGGCTAGCTAGATGGTGATGGGTTGGATGAGATTTACCATGTAATCGAGATAGTTTTGTTAGGGTTTGATCCCTAGTATCCATTATGTTCTAAGATTGATGTTTCTATGACTTTGCTATGCTTGATGCTTGTCACTAGGGCCCGAGTGCCATGATTTCAGATCTGAACCTATTATGTTTTCATGAATATATGTGAGTACTTAATCCTATCTTGCAAGTCAATAGTCACCTACTATGTGTTATGATCCGACAACCCCGAAATGACAATAATCGGGATCATTCCAAGTAATGACCGTAGTTTGAGGAGTTCATGCATTCACTAAGTGTTAATGCTTTGGTCCGGTACTCTATTAAAAGGAGGCTTTAATATCCCTTAGTTTACAATAGGACCCCGGCCTTTCACGGGAGGGTAGGACAAAGATGTCATGCAAGTTATTTTCCATAAGAACGTATGAATATAATTGGAATAAATACCTACATTACATTGATGAACTCGAGCAGGTTCTGTGTCACCCTATGTTATAAGCTGTTGCATGAGGAATCGCATTTGACATAATTATCCATCATTGATCCACGCCTACGAGCTTTTCACATATTGATCTTTGCGTATTTACTTTTTCGTTGCCACTGTTACGATTGCTACAAAAACTACTACTGTTACTTTTGCCACCGTCACCGTTACTTCCATACCACTTTGCTACTAGATATTTTCTGTAGATATTAAGTCTTTCAGGTGGTGTTGAATTGAAAACTCAACTGCTAATACTTGAGAATATTCTTTGGCTCCCCTTGTGTCGAATCAATAAATTTGGGTTGAATACTCTACCCTCGAAAAATGTTGTGATCCCCTATACTTGAGGGTTATCAGCAGTGTCTAGCAGTCGAGCATGTAGTCCATGTGATGGCTACCAATGCTGTTTGTGGTGCCGCTATTGCAGAAAGCATCTTTGGCTGCATCGCCGCAAGCTTCCATAGAATTGAGACTTGCAGAAATTCAAACTAATAAAAGATGTTGAATCCATCGTATCATGCATCACCTTGGACTGTTGTATGTGCTCGACTTGGACAATATGCAGCGCTTGGTGAAGATGGTGTCCGTGATTCTACTTGGACTGATGTCCCTGCTCCACTTGGACGGCTGCCAGTAACCATGGTGAACGAGCTCGTGGCCAAGGGTGGCCAAGGCGACCACCAGGAACTGTAGGTGGCCGTGCTTGTTCTCGGTAGTGAGCTCACATGAGGCGGAGGTGATGACGGGAAGCAGGGATCACGGGTGGCCTTCATATCGCCACCGGATAAGGGTGCTCGCGCTCGTGGACGCCGAGGATGGGATAGACAGCAAAATAGGAGACTCGTGAAATCTAGCTATTCGTCGAGCTGCTGAAACATTTTTAGTATGGGTTAGGTACAATTCCAAACTAGTACCTGAAAATCCCATCCCCAAATATGCATGTCAAGCTTCAGAGTTGGAAGTACTCTAAACAGAGCAAACTCAAAACATTGAACTCATACATACATACATACATACATACATACATACATACATACATACATACATACATACATGCAGTACAAATAGTCAATATGAGCATAAATCTGTAGATGAATAAGAACAACACATCATGAGAGAGTTGATGCATCATCAGTACTTGAGGAGATGGAACAGAGCACGACAAGTAGCGACATAATCATTTTTTGTATATAGTCAGACTATTTTTTCAACACACACATTGAACAGTTTCTCGGGTTCTTAATGTGCTAATAATAGAAAACATGTTGAACTGAAAGTTGGGCTTCCACAACTACCGAATGTTTTGGGTTCTTTATGTACCCTTTTGTTATCTTTTTCTCAACTCCAAATCACAATACACAGATGTACTACACAACAATGTGCATTTGTACTGTCCATAACAACGAATTAACTAAAACCAACTAATTTATTAAGGAAACAATTTTTAAACTTGGTTTGAGCTTTCTTTCTTCTAATTTTTGAACCTGTGCAGCATGTATACCCGAACTTGCGTGAATGACAGTCAATGACAGATAGTTTTTTTTTCTTTTTTATAAGATGAACTGAAAAAACATAAAATGGTGAGTGAAATGTTTTAAATCTCCCGGGAGCCTATCGATGAACTAGTGTTCAGTGTATATCAGGAGGAGGAGAAGCTGATGGAGCATCTCGAAGAAGGCGCCACGCCTCCACCACGATGGTGCAGTCGGAGTTGCGCCGTCCAAGGCACTGTCCCAAGGCAAGGGAATGGCACAGGCGGCAGCGGTAGTGGGGTAGATGGGGCACTCAGCGACGCGCTGGGGGAGGGGGGCGGTGGTGGCGCTCAGGGAGTGGGGGCGGCGGTGGCGCGCTAGGGTAGACGGGGTCGGTCGGCGGTGCGGTCGGGGAGGGGTCGGTCGGCACGCAAGGGAGGGCAGTTGACACACGAGGGAGGGGTCGGTCGGCGGCACGCAAGGGGAGGGCCAAAGGCTGCAGCGCAAGGGGAGGCGGCAGCGGCCAGCAAGGAGGAGGCAGAGCGCCAGCGTGCAAGGGAAGGCGTCGGCCGCCCGGCCACTGGTGGAGGGGTTCGTGGTCGTGTGGGTTGGAGACATGGGATCTTGGATGATTTTCTTTCCTGGATGGATCTCAGGATTAGCTGGGCATTTTGGGTTAGGTTGGCTCCGATCGCTCTATATAGGGCGGGAGAGTAACATAATATTATGTTACTAGTAACATAATAGCTCTGCCTTCTTCCACCGCGGGGATATCCTCCATCTCCCAGGCATTGCTGGAAAAACAACGGCGGCAGGCTCCTCTGTGACCACCGCCCTCACCAGCGCCATTTTTAGGAACCCGACCAAGAAGCAAGCAAGCCGATGCATGCATCTGTGAGCAGGCAGGAGAAGGAAGACGCAGATCGGGCATCAGGAGAGATAGACCATCGTTCGTTCATCATGTGGTGGTGGGTCGTGCAACCGCGACGATGGACTCGACCCGTCCCACTCAGGATCCGCTCCTGCGGCAAAACCACGGGAGAATCCGTCCCCTGTTTTGCAAGGTGCATGCACCTCCTCCGTACCACTACCACCAATATCTTCTTCTTCTTTCTTCTCCTGCTATCACTATTCAGCATCGGTTCCCCGGTCTAGCCTGCCGTGCCATGTCCTCCTCAATGAATGCGATCGGATGCTTTCTTGCTTGCTCCTACTCCCGCCGGAAATCACCCTGCGACCGAGCTTAACTCTAATTGCGCCTTCCTGCCCCGTTCCACGTGTGGCGTTCTTTCTTCTTGGGAACTGCTACTAGTAGTACTCGTGATGAACTAACCATCCACCTGCCATATCTTTTACGGAGGAGGAAATTCTTAAAGTCATCAAGGGCATGCCTATGGACAAGGTGCGGGACCCGACGGGTTCACGGCGGAGTTCTACACAACTTCTTTGGCATATTGTGAGGGTGGATTTCATGAGGGCGCTCGAGCAGTTTCATATGGAGGATATGCGGGGCATGGCTACAATCAATAAGGCTCTGGTCACGCTATTACCAAAGAAGGCTGGTGCAATGGACATCAGGGAGTACCGGTCGGTGAGTCTCATTAGTGGACCAGTCAAAATCTTTGACAAAATTCAGCAACTAGGCGGTGGAGGATCTTCCAAAGCTCATCGGGCAACACCAAAGTGCGTTCGTTAAGGGACGTTCCTTGCATGACAACTTCATGCTTGTTCAGTGCACGGCACGTCGTCTACATGTGTTGAAATCCCCAACGGATCTTCTGAAGTTGGACATTACCAAAGCTTTTGACTCGATCAGTTGGCCTTTTGTCATCAAGGTCCTGCGGCGCTTTGGATTTGGAGAAAATGGATTGCATGGATCTGTGGGCTGCTAGCGACTTCCTCCACAAGGATCATGGTGAATGGCATACCTGGCAAACCGATTCTGGCGTGTAAGGGTCTACGACAAGGTGCTCCGCTATCACCTATGCTCTTCATTCTGTGCATGGAGCCTCTCAGGGCCATGTTCAAGTATGCCATGGACAGAGGTCTGTTGGAGCCACTGGCACGGAATGGCTTGCAACAGCGTGTCTCTATGTTCGCGGATGATGTAGTGGTGTTCTTCAAACCCAATGAGCTGGAAACAAGGACAAGCCGACATATACTTGCGCTATTTGGGCAGGCCTCCGGCCTTGTTGCCAACATGGCCAAGAGTGTCGCCTTACCGATTCGATGCTCTCAGGAGGAGATGGATCTGGTCTCCTCGTCCTTGGGCTGTGCCAATGCCACATTCCCATGCAAATATCTGGGGATGCCACTAACGATAAGGAAACCCACCCATGGCGCAACTTCAACATCTGGTGGACAAAGTTGCTGATTGCCTACCAATGTGGAAAGCAACTATCTTGCCTAAGAGTAGTAGGCTGTTGTTGATCCAATCGGTACTATGTGCCATCCCGGTGCACTCGATCTTTGGCTCTGGACACCTGCCAAGGAAAACTTTAGTGGCGCTTAACCAAGATCTGCAGAAGCTTCCTGTGGTGTGGAAAGAACAAAGCAAGTGGTGGGTCTTCTGTGATGCATGGGGCGAAGTATATGCGCCCAAATGGGCAGGCGGTCTAGGGCTACCCAACCTGTTTTGGATGAATAAAGCACTACGGGCAAGATGGCCATGGCTTCAAAAGGTGGACAAGGAAAGGCCCTGGGCTGAATTCTCCATTGTCTTGCCAGCTGACTCGCAAGCTTTGGTGCAAGCAGCTCTGTGAGGACAATGATAGGCAATGGCAGGAAAACACTTTTTGGGAGGATAGATGGATCGACGGTTTTCGGTATCTGAAGCTGGCCCCACAAATATATAGTCGGGTCCACGAAGAGAGTGCGCCCAATCGAAGCTGGTGGCGGATGCAATGCAACAACAAGCGGGTCAACAACGTTGGAGCTGACCTACCACCGGAGGCTCTAGACGAATTTCTAAATCTTTGGCCAAAGGTGGCGGAAGTGCAACTTGATGATGAGATGGAAGACACGGTGAGGTGGATGTGGGAGCAGAATGGAGAGTTCTCGGCTCGTCTGGCATATGAGGCTTGGTTCATGGGGAGAGGTGTCCCCAACTGCCGTGTTTACTGGCGGACTAAGGCGCCAAGGCGATGCCGGTTTTTCTCTTGGCTGGCAATAAGGAACAGATGTTGGACTTCAGATAGGCTCGCCCGACATGGACTACCCCACCAGGACACATGCCCGTTGTGCAACCAACAAGATGAAACCATGCAGCACTTGTTGATGGAGTGTGTATTCGCGAGGCAGATTTGGTCGGCAATGGGCCGACTCACGGAGAGACTGGACATAGAGCCGAGGCAAAATGAACCGCTGGAACAATGGTCGATAAGGCAAGACGGCAACTCAGACAGCGGGTGTGCGCATAAAGCCAAATGCCTTCTTGGCATGTGGATGATTTGGAAGCAGCGAAATGACATGATCTTCAATGGGGAGAGGCCATCGGTACCACGAACCATTCAACGACATCTGAGGAGGAAGGTAGGTGTGAAGCCCCGATTCAATCGTACACTAATCATGCACGCATAAGCGTAATGCGATCAAGATCGAGGACTCACGGGAAGATATCACAACACAACTCTAAAACATAAATAAGTCATACAAGCATCATAATACAAGCCGGGGGCCTCGAGGGCTCGAATACAAGTGCTCGATCATAGACGAGTCGTGAAGCAACAATATCTGAAATCTGAGTACATAAGTTAAACAAGTTTGCCATAAGATGGCTAGCACAAACTGGGATACAGATCGAAAGAGGCGCAGGCCTCCTGCCTGGGATCCTCCTAACTACTCCTGGTTGTCGCCAGCGGGCTGCACGTAGTAGTAGGCACCTCCGGTGTAGTAGTCGTCATCGACGATGGCGTCTGGCTCCTGGGCTCCATCGTCTGGTCGCAGCAACCGGGTAAAGAAAGGGGGAAAGGGGGAACAAGGCAACCGTGAGTACTCATCCAAAGTACTCGCAAGCAAGGAGCTACACTACATATGCATGGATATATGTGTAAAGGGCCATATCGATTGGACTGAACTGCAGAATGCCGTAATAAGAGGGAGATATCTAATCACTGTCAAGACTACGCTCAGCAGCCTCCGTCTTACCACATGTAGAAGAGAGTAGATCAAGTCCTCCAAGTAGCATCGCATAGCATAATCCTACCGGCGATCCCTCCTCGTAACCACGAGGAAGAGCGACCACCGGGTTGTATCTCGCACTTGGAAGGGTGTGTTTTATTAAGTAACCGGTTCTAGTTGTCATAAGGTCAAGGTACAACTCCAAGTCGCCTGTTCACCATCAAGATCACGGCTATTCGAATAGATTAACTTCCCTGCAGGGTGCACCACATAACCCAACACGCTTGATCCCATTTGGCGGACACACTTTTCTGGTCATGCCCGCCGCGGAAGATCAACACGTCGCAGCCCCACCTAGGCACAACAGAGAGGCCAGACGCCGGTCTAAACCTAAGCGCCAGGGTGCAGGCCCATCGCCCTTAGCACACACCTGCACGTTGCGTCTGTGACGGAAGCATAACTAGCCTACAGGCGTTCCAGTCCAATCCGGCGTGCGCCACTCAGTCGCTGACGTCACGAAGTGCTTCGGCTGATACCACGACGTCGGGATACCCATAACTACTCCCGCGTAGATGGTTAGTGCGTATAGACCAAATGGCCAGACTCAGATCAAATACCAAGATCTCGTTAAGCGTGTTAAGTATCCGCGAACGCCGACCAGGGCCAGGCCCACCTCTCTCCTAGGTGGTCTCAACCTGCCCTGTCGCTTCGCCACAAGTAACAGTCGGGGGCCGTCGGGAGTAGGTTTCGGAAAAAAAAAGAGTCTGGAAACCACCCTCCGTTTAGGCCCAAAATTTTCCGAAAACGCACTTGTCGAAAAATTTTCTGGCTATCCTGTTTTTAAGTGTTTCTAAGTGTATTGAGACAGTCGCCGTTATAGAAAGTTTTTTTTGACCCGTTTCCAGTTTTTGGGTCCGGGCAGTCAAAAAAAAATATTGGTCGAAAAAAATTTCGTGCCCATCCTGTCAGTTTGACCTCGGAAGAGTTTTGAGACACTCGCCATTATAGTGATTTTTCGCAAAAAAAAAGCAGCGCAAAAAAAAAAGAGCGAAAAAGAAAATCCAGAGTGTGCTTTTCCCTTGTTTACGTGCAGCGCCGTGATTTTGTTAGTATATTGTGACGGATATACGCACGGATTTTGTTAGTTACAGCCCTAGTGCTAATTCTTCCGGATATACGCACGGATTTGCAAGTATATTGTGACGCTTCTCGCAAGGGACTTGGAGGCGTACTTATGCAAGAAGGAAGAGTTGTTTCATATGCCTCACGTCAGCTTCGACCTCATGAGTTGAATTATGCCACGCATGATTTGGAGTTAGTAGCCGTAGTGCATGCACTCAAGACCTGGAGACATTTTCTCATTGGGAACCGTTGTGATGTATACACGGATCATAAGAGTTTGAAGTACATCTTCACGCAGAAGGAGTTGAACCTCAGGCAGAGGAGATGGTTGGAGCTCATAAAGGATTATGACATGAAACTGCATTATCATCCAGGAAAGGCCAATGTTGTAGCAGACGCGTTGAGCCGCAAGAGTTATGTTTGTACTCTAATAACCGGAAGATTACCTCAGGAGTTAGCCGACGATCTCAAAGAACTTCGCTTGGAGATAGTTCCGAGAGGTTCTTTTGCAGCGTTGGAAGTTCAGTCCACGTTGTTGGGAAAGATCCGAGAAGCTCGCAAGACTAATAAGGAGATTGCGGAGATAAAGGAGAAGATGAGTAAAGGAAAGGCCAAAGGATTTCGTGAGGATGAACACGAAACTTTATGGTTTCAGGATCGTATTTATGTGCCCAATGACCCAGAGATCAGGAAGTTAATTCTTCAGGAAGCTCATGATTCTCCATACTCGATTCACCCAGGAAACACCAAGATGTATTTGGATTTGAAGGAACGTTTCTGGTGGACGGGTATGAAGAAGGATATTGCCGAGTATGTAGCGGTATGTGACGTATGTCAGAGAGTTAAGGCAGAGAATCAGAACCAGACGGATTACTTTAGCCTTTACCGATACCCGAATGGAAGTGGGATAAGCTTGGCATGGATTTCATCACCGGATTACCGAGGACACGATCAGGCTATGACTCCATCTGGGTAGTAGTGGATCGCTTGACCAAAGTGGCTCACTTTATCCCCGTGAAAACCACTTATACAAGCCCGAAGTTGGCCCAGATATATATGACTAGGATCGTATGTCTGCATGGAGTTTCGAGGACCATCGCATCAGATAGAGGAACACAGTTTACCTCGAAGTTTTGGAATCAGTTGCATCAGACTTTGGGTACCAGGCTAGATTTTAGTACAGCCTTTCATCCGCAGACAGATGGACAGACCGAGAGAATCAACCAGATTCTGGAGGATATGTTGAGAGCTTGTGCGCTAGATTATGGATCTAGTTGGGATGATAATTTGCCTTACGCAGAGTTCTCAGACAACAACAGCTACCAAGCTAGCTTGAAGATGGCCCCTTTCGAAGCCTTGTATGGAAGGAGGTGCAGGACACCACTGATGTGGGATGAAGTTGGAGATCGACAATTGTTCAGGCCAGATTTAATCAGGGAATCTGAGGAGAAAGTCAAGTTGATTCGTGATAGACTGAAGGTAGCTCAGTCCAGGCAGAAGAGTTATGCCGACACTAAACGCAAGGAGGTAGCCTATGGAGTCGGAGACAGAGCATATCTCCGTGTGTCACCACTTCGAGGAGTTAAACGATTTGGAGTCAAAGGAAAGTTAGCACCAAGATTTGTAGGACCATACCAAGTCTTGGAACGTATGGGTGAGGTTGCCTACAAGTTGGAGTTACCCGAAGGTTTGTCAGGAGTTCATGATGTGTTTCATGTTTCCCAGTTGAAGAAGGGCCATGCAGAGATGGCCGATATTCCTCTGAGACATACAGTGCCCCTGGAAGCAATTCAGTTGGAGAGTGACCTGACCTATGAGGACAAACCCGTCAAGATTCTTGAGTTTGCCAATCGAGTTACATGCAGCATGGTCATCAAGTTTTGTAAAGTTCAGTGGAGCCACCATACCGAGGAAGAAGCCACCTGGGAGCGAGAAAAAGACCTCCGGAAAGACCACCCACACCTTTTTGGTAGCCAACCCGAATCTCGAGGGCGAGATTCATCTTAAGGGGGTAGGTTTGTAACATCCCAATTTTCAATTTGGATGTTAATCATTAGGTCATCATATGCATTGATGATTTGTGCATTTTTTAGTTTCATTTATTTGGACATTTTGATCCTAGAAGCCTTAAGCAACTCAAGGACCAATTGAGAGAGTTGGAGGTTTTCACAAAAAACATTTTTGAATTTTTCAAAATCGGTAATTGGATCAAAGTGGTTTTATTCAAATTATTTTTCCAATTATTTTAATTTAAATAAATGAGAGAAGATAATATGACTTCTTCAAAACAGCTAGGAAATGTTGAAATTTAATTTTGAATAAAGTTATATTTATTTGAATTTTATTCGGTTGAATTTTATTAAATTAGGGAAAAAGATGCATTAAAAAATTGCATTTAGCCCAAAAGAATGTTCACTTTGTCCTAAATATTACGAGAGGACGGTGAAAATTGTTTCTGGAATTTTAGGATTTTTATTTTATTTTATTTGGTATTTTCTTCAGGGCGAAATTTATTTATTAAAAAAATCTCGCGTGCGTCTTGGGCATGACCCATGACCGCCTTCCAGCGTCGCCTTGGTGTCCTCGCCGGACTTTGGCTAGGAACCTGAGTCGGAGCCGCCGCCGCTCGCCCCTGCTCCAAGTCAGCCACCCCCCGGGCCTTTAAAAACCGACCCCGCCGCCCCCTCATCCTCACAAATCGCCGCCGCCCCGAGCCGCCACCGCCCACACGCCGCCGCCCGCCCGTCGCCTCCGAGCCGCCCGCATCGCCCTTGTTATTGCCGCTCGCGCCGCCGCCGTCATTGGAGCCGCCTCGCTTCGCCGAGCTGCTCCCTCTTCGTTGACCTCGTGGCCGTTTGACCAAACCGGTAAACCGCCGGTCTTCTCGGTTTTTTTGGTTTATAGGTTTAGATCGGTTCGTTTTTTAGTTAGTTTATATAATATGCGTTCACCCGATTGGTTATGGTAATGAATGAATTCGTTTGTTAGTCTCTGTTAGCGGACGTTCGTCCGATAGAATTTTCTTTTTCAGTTTATTTTCGGCCAGGTACCTATCCGCGATTAGTTTTCTTACAAATTAGTCCCTGATCTTTAAACCCTCACTACTTTTTGCTCGTTTATCCAAATCCATGAAACCAATGCCAAAATCTTCGTCTTGTTTTCTTATGTCCATATAAACAACTTGAACATGATTTTAAAAATTTAAAATATGGTTTCAAGCAGATTTGAATTGAACTTTGTTTTATCGTAGTTTGTGTTTCGTAGCTCCAATTCGATTGATTCTTTTTGCAAATCGAAGCTCTTCACTTGAACATTCTGTTTAGATCTTTTCTTTTGGTTTTACCTTTGCATCTTATGCTTGAGTTATTATGTATGCTATTGTTTGTTTACGATAGAGTTTCCGGAGTCTAAGCGTGCTACTACGAATCTCTAGGGTTTTCCGATCGTCAGCAAGGCAAGTAACACTTTGATCATATCCCTTTATTTCCTAGTTTTTATGCATTAGTTTCAACCCTCAAACATTACATGAGTACGATTTGGTAACATGTGGGTGTGGGAAGTAGTTGTTGAGGTAGGAACCTATTGTCTTTTATCAACACTGGGATTATAAGTTATGCTCATACTGCTTTGCTATGCTCGTAGACGTGGATTGGTATGTGAGATTCATGAAAGATGTAAGAGTTATATTTAACTAAGGGATAGTTAAGGTGGCTACTTTAATACAAACCTGGGTGGATTGGTTGTGGGCACCTGGGGAAACCAGTGTTGTCCTAGGAGATCCCGAGGTACTCGTGTGATCATCCTATGGAATGCCACCCAGGCTCAAAGGGATCATAAGATTATTCATGCTAGAAACTTCCGTGTGCAGACACAAGCCATTATGGGCTCTGGCATAGTTGAGTATGTTGTGGGAAACCTTTCCATGATGAGCTAGCAGATGTAGGGGATTGTAGGTGTACCGGCCTATCTATCGGTTAAGGGGACCTCTTCAGAAAGATTGTGTCTCGATAATCCGCTTCTCAAACATCAAGCAGTGCGAGAAATACAACGGAGGAGATCGAAGTTTTGTGGGGAAAAGTGCATAAACCTCTACAAGAGTGTACAAACTAATCATGGTTAGTCGTGTCCCCTATTATGGACATCTTGAGTATCTGGTACTTGAATTATTGATTTGATCTCATCACATTACTTAATGAATATGTTGGGTTATTAATACTATTTTAGGATTTGAGTTGGGGGTATCTTCTGATTAATGACATAAACTTGACAGTTAATAAATTGGCTTTATGAAAATATTAAACTTCCAGCCTCCACCAGCCATATATGCATGTAGTGATAGCTGATATTTGTTCATTGCTCTATAGTGTTATCTTGCCAAAGATATTCCATGTGTCGATTTCACACTACTGCAACGTATCATGTTGCAGAATTTTCAGACGAAGAGTAAAGTGCGCTAGGTCGTTGTCATGCACTCAATTTTGCCGTGGAGTTGGATGGACTTATTTATCTACAATGCTTCCGCAGTTATCAATTTTAGATGGCCTTCAACCGTATTATTGTAATAAGTACTCTATTTGAGACACTCGATGTAATAAGTGTATGATTGAACTATGTTATAAATCCTCGAGTACTGTGTGTGTCAGCAATACCGATCTAGGGATGACACTTAAGCATAGAGACTATGGTCCATTGGGATCGGGTCACTACATGCTGATTGAGGAGGAGTGCTCCAGTAGGGACTCGTGTCCCTGGTCATCCGCTCCGCTGCGGAAGACGGCGCTCCGACGTGGACTTGAAGGGGAGGACCTTGGGGGTGGAGGCAGAGGAGGTGAGCCAGCGGAGGAAGGGGCTAGGCGGCGACTCGCTAGGGAGGTGTTGGGTGAGGCTGTATTCTTACCAAAATGATAGAACAAGTAGTTGGATTAGCCAATATTTGAGAGACCAATATTATTTGTACAATTCAATCTCACATCAACCAAATAGGATAGGACAGTAACAATTTATATACCAATGTAGTATCAGCTCATCAATTAAATTGTTGTGGTAGTCCATGCCCTCAAGGTTTGTCTGTCCTATTCCATCTACACAATGTGGTACCAAGAATCGGAATTATTGAAAAAGGAATTACGGTCTACTTTTAGTTGCATACACTTGTACACTACTTGTACTTACACGGGAATAAGCTGAGGACAAGAAATGAGAATCTATATGCATCCCAAATCCATCTTGTGCATACGCTTTATATCTTCCCGAGATCCAAGGATTTGCTTATGTATAAAATCAAAGAACCTGACAGACTTCATCAACCCGTAGTCTGTCTAAACTCTTCGAGAATTTCAGAGATAACAACTCTTTTCACGCGCAATTAGTTCCTACCTTTTTGTAATGATGGTACTGATCTGTTTGTAGTGATGGTACTGATCTTCTGAAACATATGTTGTGGATCCTTCAGACGAGTGAACTGCCATCGCAAACTTAGGATATTGGATTTATCTCAAGATTAGACAGTAAATCAAGTGGCCTTCTACTGATTGCTGAAGCATTTGTGCATGTAAACTTATTTGCTGAATCACATAATTTTTATGCTCCGCACTTACTACCTCTCAAGGGTGAACTGATATCAAACCTCTACAAAATATGTATAGTTCACATCCATGGCGGCAGTAGACACGTCTCCAACGTATCTACTTTTCCAAACACTTTTGCCCTTGTTTTGGACTCTAACTTGCATGATTTGATTGGAACTAACCCGGACTGATGTTGTTTTCATCGGAACTTCCATGGTGTTATTTTTGTGCAGAAATAAAAGTTCTCCGAATGACTTGAAAATCCATGGAGACACATTTTGGAATTAATGAAAAATACCAGCGAAAGAATCAGCATCAGGGGCCCACACCCTGTCCATGAGGGTGTTGTCGGCGTTCTGGGAACGGGGTCCCAGACTTGCTGCTGGCGTGGCTCAAGGGTGGCCCATCAAGGCCCATCTTCATCAAGACAAGCTCAAGACCCTCGCGAGGCCAAGCCTCATGAGGCGGACGACAGGAGCTTCCTCGAGCACGGCCTCGTCGAGTTGGCTCATGAGGAGGCAGAGAGATCAAGGCGGGGTACCTCATGAGGTGCCCATGACGCATAGCCATGACGACCAATGGCGCCAAGGGCGCCAGCCAGCAAGCAGTTGTCCTCCCTTCCTCTTTGGTGCAAAGGGAGCAAGCGCAGCAAGAGTATCAAGCAAAGGCATCCGTTTGATTGCAACAAGACCAAGACCATCGCAACGGGCAGGAAGGAAGTCATTGTGGAGCCCAAGCCAAGGCGTCACCACGAGCCTTTGACAATGAGGACCAACTTTAGTCAGATAAGTGTACTAGGTGTTCCCCTTCAAAATGGCCAATTGTTGGCGCCCTTCCCGCTCAATATTTGGGGAGAGGCCTGGGGCCTTTGCCTATAAATAGGACTAGCCACCCACAAGGTAGAGGCATCGAGAAATCTAGAGAGAGGATCCAAGCATCTCGGGATCGGCAGAGAGAGCGGTGAACTCGTCCTAGCAGTTCATCGCACCAGCCAAGAAATGCACCCTCGCGAGGTTGTTCTTCTTTGTATTGTTCATCATCGTCACCCAAGAGGCGATCCACCACACCACAAACTAGAGTAGGGTATTACACCACAATGGTGGCCCGAACTAGTATAAACCCTGTGTCTCTTGTGTTGTTCCTTTCATAGCTTAGATTTTAGCGAGGCGGCGAGGCGCAGGAAGGTAGAGGGTGAAATCTCCGCGCACCCAGTGTTCGAACCTAGAAGATCTGCCGAACCCGAAATCCGACATTTGCGCGCCCGGTAGGGTGCGCCGGAACTTGTCTTTTGCCGCCCTGTTCTTCGCCGACCACTGCATCCATGTCAGACGCTCGTCGGGCCCGCGCCGAGCGCCGAGCCGCTCTCGCTTCCCGCATCGCCCAGACGGCCCCCGTCGGCGGCCGCCCCCGCCGTTCCCCGTCGCCTGCCGTCAACGCCGCCACCGGCCCGGCGGGGAACGAGCAGCAAGCATCGTCCCAGCATCCGTCCGTGAGGCGAGATGGCCGTACCGCCATTCTTCGCCGCCTCGCTGGTTCTTTGTCCCGCGCGCCTGCTGCGCCATGGAGGCTCGAGCTGCCATCGCGGCAAACAAGCTCCTGCGCTACCGCCTGTCGACGACGTCACGAAGAGTGGCTCGACCGCTGCCACCGAAGCTTCGCTCAAGGCCGCGCAGGGGCTCCTCGCGCTGCCCTTCTCCGCTGCGCCCGCTTCGCCTCTACGCGGGCGATGATGCTCGGGCGCCTTAGCCGCCTCCCCCTCAAGAAGGCGCCTTGGCCCCAAGGCGCGTGGCCCCTAGGCGGAACCCGCTCCGTCCGGCGCCAGCGCAGCAAGAGCAGAGCTGCCAAGAAGTCCCTCGCCCCCAAGAAGTTGAACGAGTGCTCCCTGCACCGTCTCGTCTCGACCACGCTCCTGCTCCAGCATGCCAAGACCCCACGCTGCTCCCAGCTGCAGCGATGGGGACCCGCAAGACTGGGCTCTGCGTTACCAAAGGCCCCCGTACACAAGCAGTTGTCGTGCCTTCACCGCCGAAGCTGCCGTCGCGTGGCCCGGCAAGTTCAAGCCAGACCTGCCTCCTCGCTACGACCGCACGGCCGACCCTGCGGAGTTCCTCCAGCTCTACGAGCTGGGCATCGAGGCCACCAATGGGGACGAGAAGGTCATGGCGAACTGGTTTCCCGTGGCACTCAAGGACGGAGCCCGCACCTGGCTCCTGAACCTGGCCCCTGGCATGATCTCCTCCTGGGACGAGATGCGCACCCGCTTCATCACCAACTTCAAAGGTACTCGCGACCGGCCTCCTGCCGTGAGCGACATGCGCCGCATCAAGCAGCAGCCAGGGGAGACCCTGCAGAAGTACATCCAGCGCTTCAACAACGCACGCCTCAAGATTCCCAAGGTGACTGAGGAGGCCATCATCTCCGCCTTTTCCGACGGTGTGCGAGACGTCAAGATGAAGGAGGAGCTGGCGATGCATGAAGATCTGTGCACTTCCTTGGAGCTGTTCAACTTGGCAACCAAGTGCGCCAGGCGGAGGAAGGGCGCCTTTCCCTCCTCGAGCTGCCAGCCGCATACGTAAGAGAAGAAATCCAAGGCCAAGGACGTGAAGCGCAAGGGGCTGCCGTGCTCATGGCGTAATCAGACACCAAGCGGGCAGAGATCAGCCCGAGTCTTCCAAGGACAGCCGGTCGTGTGTACCACGACCTCCACACCCACAACACCAACGAATGTCAAGAGCTCCGGGCCGTGCGAGAAGGGAGGATCGGCCGACGCTCCGACCGCAATGATCGGGGCTACGGCCGAGGAGGAGGAAGAAACACAGGACGCTGGGAAGACCGCGGCCCTCGCCAAGGGTGGCGCGACCGACCTCGCGAGGATCGTTGGCAGGAGCAGCCTCGCAAGGGAGACTGGAGGGATCAGCCTCGCGAGGATCGCCCGCAAAGAAACGCAGGCCTCCCTCCTCTGCCGCCGCAGCCAAGGAGAAACGAGGACCATCATCAGGACGAGGGGGCTGGGGGCTTCCAGGAGCCACGCAGCGATCGCTTGCATCATGGGCGGAGCTCAAGCCCCACCTCTCAACGCATCTTCAAGCAGTTCGCCCGTGAAGTGAATGCAGTCCTCCCCAAGCTCGCCACGCACCCTCTCGTGTGGTCAAGATGCGCCATCACGTTCAGCTCGGCGGATCAGCTCAAGTGCACGGCCACAGCCGAGTCCTCCCGATGCTCGTTCCCCAATCATCGACAGCGTGCAAGTCACCAGACCCTCATCGATGGCGGAGCGGGGCTCAATGTCCCGTCCGTAGAGACATTCAACAATCTCCAAGTGCCTTACAATCAACTTCAGCCAACCAAGCCTTTCTCCGAGTCACCGATGGCTCCACGGTTCCGATTGGGCAGGTCCGCCTCCCTCTCACCTTCGGGGCGCGCGACAACTACCACACCAAACTCATCGACTTCATTGTCGCCACATTCGCCTGCCATACAATGTCATCCTCGGGTACCCAGCTCTGGCCAAGTTCATGGCCGTAACTCATCATGGCTACAACGTCCTCAACATGTCAGGAAGCGGCGGAGTCATCACGGTGCCTTGTGAAGAGAGAGACGCAGTGTGCTCCCTGGAGCGAGCCTTTCAAGCCGCATCACTTGAAGACCCAGATCGCAGGAGCGTGAGGCTCCCTGAGACCGCTCCCAAGAAGAAGAAGACATCGCCAGGCCCGAACCCTCGGAGGCAGGCCCCTCGTGGTCCGCGCTTTGCTCAGGGGGCACCGCCTTCTGTCGCATAGGAAGGCGCGCACGGCGGCCTCCTCAAGCAAGGCTCGGGGGCTCTCTCCTGGAGGGCCACTGACCTCGCCAAGGTCACGAGGGAGGCGCTTGGGCACCACTTGGAGGCGTGCTTCAAAGCATGTTTCCCTCAGGAAGGAGCAAGGCAAGGAGGGCCAAACCCTCAGGAGTTCGTCAGTCAGATCACGCAGGAGTTGCAGGAGCCAAGAGTCATGAGTGGCAGCCGCCGCTTACCCGCCGTAGCTCCCCATCCAGGCGAGGATGGTGGGCTGTGCGTCTGCATCGACATACCAGTGCTCAACCGAGCCGCCTCTCAGGAGCACTTCTGGCCCTCACGCGCGGGGTGCTGCGAAGGCCCACCCCGCAGCTACGTTCGCATGCCCTACGGCCTGCCGAACGCGGCCGCGACGTACCAGTGCCTCATGAGGAGCATCCTAGAGGCTCAAGAGGCCAGGCGTTCCGCAGTCCTGGCGGAGATGGAGATGGTCCACGAGGAGCCACCAGCGCCTCCAGAGCCTCCCGAGGTTCCTAGGCCTGGGGGCTCATGAAGATCGGCTTCCGCAGCCCACGACGTCCGCTACTTCAACATCCCTTCGTCTCCCCAACGTTATCAGTGACATCCTCCAAGTTTCATTTCCAATTGAGCGCCCCTGGGCTGCATCATTCCCGAGCCGTGTGGGTCTGTCCTCGCGCGTGTATCCCTTTACTTCATGTTCTTAGCTTACTTTGTTGGGGTGCCCTCGGCTGCATCATCCCCTGTGTCGCTCGGGCCAGGCCCAGCCGCATGTACCCCTCTCTCGCTTATTTCAGGTCATGCATTCGACCCATCATGATTGTTATTTGATGCCCGTACATGGCACCCTTCTTCCTTCATGTCGGCTGCTTGTAATGCGTTAAAGGGGTACATGAGCATCGCGACTCATGGCTCCTACCGCTCTCCAGCCCTCACCCTATGGCCTTGTCCACGGCATCGTGACCTGGCATACCAGCGACGGCTGAGACCCGCTCGAGAGCCGGGGCCCGAGGACGTAGAGCGTCGGCATCTAACCAAATCTGCAGGAACACATCACAAGTTAAGGCCCAGTGCCAGGCGCAACCCGCCTTGAGGTAGGGCCCGTGAGTCCTGCTACCGACTCACGGGTGCTCGGTACACCTCGTCAGGCCCTACCGTGCCAGCCACGTGTCGGAGACGGGTTGTACACGCCCTGTGGCTCCTCCGTAGGGCCCCCTCCCACGCACTGCTGGAAGCACCATGCTCCGCGCTGGCCGACGACACCGCCGAGGAGCGGCTATGCCCGTGACACATACGGAAGCGCTATGTCTCGCTGGTGATAAACAATCGAGGGTGGCCCCGGCCGCATCAACCTCGGGGAGCCCAGAGCTCGATGTCCGCCTCATCGCAACGCCTCCCCTCGGGAGTGCCGCCGAGGGGCTGGGCACGGGCTACGCCTGGTCACGCCCAGACGACGCCACTCCAGCCCAGCCCCTTGGGCCTGGTTCGTCAGACGCCTCCCCGAGCGGAGCCAAGGTACGAAGGCCGCTTGAGCGTCAAGGGACTCTGAGCATCGCGACTCAGAGCCTAACTAGTCACGTAGCCCCTCACTCCTTAGTTCCGAAGGCTAACGGCGGTTGAGGTATGCGCGGGCCGGGCTCTGCAGACGAGAATGGTAGATTCCACCCACACATCTCACCTCCCTACTTGTTGTTCAGGCGCTAAGGGGACTCCTGAGCATCGCGACTCAGAGCCTAACTTGTCACGTAGCCCCTCACTCCTTGGTCCCGTCCTGGTTTCGGTCGGGCTAACGGCGGCCGAGGTATCTGTTGGGCACGCTCTGCCGGCGCAGAACATAAGCAAGTAGGAAGGAAAAGCGCAAATCTCAAGGAATTCAAAAGCAAATATTACAGTCCATAACTGTTATCATGACACCAAACGCAAGTTTAAACGCCTCCTCGAGGCATGATACATATTGCAGGAAACAGAACAGGAGCCACAACGGAGTCACTGGTCGGCGACGGAGCCACGCCGAGCAGGTTCGCCTCGTGAAGCCGCTGGACCGGCAGCGCCGCTCGGCTTGGTGTCAAGGCCCGGAACTTCGACAAGAGAGCCTCCGCCGACCCTTCACGGCCTCAAGAGCGGCAGCGGCAAGCTCGCTGCTCATTGCTCCAAAGCAGTCGCCGAGGTCGACGTTGGGATCGCGAAGGTAGACGTGGGTAAGGACCCGGCCGTCCGCAGAAGACAGGACACCCGCCTCGGCCTCAGCCGTGGGGCCAAGGCCAAGGGTGACATCTTCAAGAGCACGGATCAGGAAGGGAAGCATCTTGGCGGGGCCGTCTTCGGCACCGGCCAGCAGGCTTTCCAGGTCGCTGTCGTAAAGTGTCCTCAACAAGGTGCGAGCCTTCACCTCCATCTCCGTGAAGGCCTCGCGGTCCTCGGCAAGAACCCGCGCCTTGCCGTCCAGCTCGACCTCCTTCGCCTCCAACTCCTGCTTCAACGCACCCAGGCAGTCACGGCGCTTGTTAAGCTTGGTGTCCCGGTCCTTGACGGCCGCCTCGCGAGCCTTCATGTCTTCCTCCTTCTCTTGGCGAATGCGGGCCTCCTTGGCAAGCTGGTCCCGCAGGCCCTGCAGCTCGCTCTCCAGCGCCTTGCAGCGACCTCGGACATTGGCTACCTCCCCAAGGCGGCGTCGCGAGCATCCTTCACCCCAAGGACGGCCTGCTTCTCCTCGTCGCAAGCCATCGAGGCCCGAACCAGCGCCGCTCGAATCGAAGCGTCAGAGCGAATCCAGCCAGAGGCCGGCTGCAGGCGCCCGCCCACCAGGCGACGGTCGGCGCACAGAAGATCTTGCCGCAGCCGGTCCAATTCAGCAGAAGCACGATCCAGGACAGTGGGAGTCGAGAGACAAGCAGTTGGTGGAGTAGGAGGAGAGAACGGCAGCGTAACCACAATATCTTGAGGCGGAACATGCTGCGCCCAACAAATTGTGGCGGTGGCATCAGGAAAGGATACCTCAGGAGTCGCCTGGGCCATGGGGGCTGAGCTCGCCCCAGCCAGCTCCACCAAGCCTCGCGACGATGACCGGGCAGGAGAGGCATGTGTCTTGCCGTCGCCTTCCTTCACGGGCAGAGGCGCTGCCCCAGACGGAGCCTCAGGAGCTCCCTTCAGCTTCTTCACCGCAGGCGCCAGCCTAGCCAAGGGATACAGATATCAAGCCTCAGCGGCAAAGCAGGGAATAAAACAAGAATCAAGCACTTACTGGTCAACGCTCGCAAGCTCGAGAAACCTCCGGCCATACTTGAAGCCCGAGAGCCGGCTTTAGGGATCAGCCTCAAGAGGCCCGGGAGCAGGAGGCACGTCTGCGGATTGCCTCGGAGCCGGGACAGACCCGCGGGGGACCAGCCCAGTCCTATCCTTTTTCGGGATCGGGGGCAAGCTCTCGCCGCCCCGCTCGTCGCCATCCTCGTCGTCATTGCTCGGCAAGAGGCGGAGAGCGGGACCTGCGCCGAGGAGGGGCGCCTCGACTCCCGTCGGTTGCCTCGAGTCGCCCCGCTTCCCGCTCCTCTTCTTCCTCCTCTTCGGAGTCGCCGGAGGACACGTTCACCGTCGCCTGTGCCGCCGGGTCCTTGGGAGCCTCCGCGGGCACGGGCCCGTCCCCATTAAAGGCGGGCATGGCTTCCACCGCCTGCTCCCAATCGTCTCGAAGGAACAAGGGCACAGGAGGGCCCTCCAGCCTCGCCACGTCTCCCCCGACCAAAGATTTGAGGACCGCGGCCAGATCTTCGTCGGCCAACACTGCGGGGCTCAAGCGGGCCTCCACAAGGAAGCGAGCATCGCCAAGGGCTACTGATGCTCCAGAACTCCCTCAGAGCGACGCACTGGCCAGCTTTGCCGCCGCCATGTTGCTCGGCCGCTGATCCGCGTCCATCTTCTCCATCACCGGCTTCGCGCGGGGATCCACGAGTTCCGCGCGAGACCAAGCGTCGATGGGCGTGGGCTGCTCCATGGGCAGAATCAGCCGAGGGTGGATGCGCCCAGCATCTACCATGACCCACTTGCTCCTGAAGCCCTCGATCCTCTTCCCGGGCTTCAAGATGGCGTTGGAGCTGCCATACGCGACAAAGCTCGCGCACGCGGAGACGGGACCACGAGAGGTCCGGAGGGAGAAGTAGTGGCGCAGCAAGGCCACTGAGGGCTGCACCCCGACGTGAGCCTCACAATAATAGGCGAAGATCGCCAGAAGAAGAACAGAGTTGGGGTGGAGGTGCAGAGCTTGCAGTTTGTAGTGGCGGAGGACAGAGAAGAAGAACTCAGAGAAGGGAGGCACCGCATCGGCAGCAATGGCGCTCACGAAGAGTGGATAGAAGGTGCTTCCTTGGCCCTCGAAAAGGGCGGAGCCAGCCTTGAACACCTCTGCCCCGTTGATGCCTTGCGCCGCCACCATTCGGCACACCCAGGCGAGGCCCACCTCTGACACATTCGGCGAGTCCAAGGCAGCTGAGTACCAAGCTCCGGCCGGGGTCTGGCGAGGCGCCATGTCTTGCTAGGGCACGCGGTCGAAGTAGATCTGGAGATTTCAGAGGCAGGAAGGGAAGGCGCAAGAAAGGGGATATGAGCAATGACCGGAGGAAGCAAAGCCTAGACAAACACCGCTCTTTTGATGATTCACAGGTTGCTAAGCCGCCCACGTCCAATAAACCTCCACGCTTGGCGCCTAAGGCCACAGTTGTTAGGGGCTCATGGCGCTCAGACTTGCCCCTTCGCTTCTCTGCTCAGCCAAGTCCGCGCGCGCCTTGGGCCCGGGGGCTACTATCGGCATTCTGGGAACGGGGGTCCCCAGACTTGCCTGCCTGCGGCCCGTGGCATGGCTCAAGGGGTGGCCCATCAAGGCCCATCTTCATCAGCACAAGCTCAAGACCCTCGCGAGGGACCAAGCCTCGCGGGGCGGATGACAGGGAGCTTCCTTAGGCACGGCCTCGTCAGGCTGGCTCACGAGGAGGCGGAGAGATCAAGTATGGGTACCTCACGAGGTGACCATGATGCAATCCATGACGACCAAGGGCGAGAGAGGCGGCGCCAGCCAAGAAGGTCCTCCTTTCCTCTTTGGTGCAAAGGGAGCAAGCGCAGGCAAGAGTATCAAGCAAAGGCATCCATTTTGGTGCAACAAGACCAAGACCGTCGCAACGGCAGGAAGGAAGTCATTGTGGAGCCCAAGCCGGCGTCACCACCAGAGCCTTTGACAGGCGAGGACAAACTTTAGTCAAGATAAGTGTACTAGATGTTCCCCTTCAAAATGGCCAATTGTTGGCACCCTTCCCGCTCAATATTTGGGAAGAGGCCGTGGCCTTTGCATATAAATAGGACTAGCCACCCACAAGGTAGAGGCATCGAGAAATCTAGAGAGAGGATCCAGCATCTGGAATCAGCAGAGAGAGCGACTGAACTCCTCCTAGCAGTTCATCGCACCAGCCAAGAACAGACCCTCGCGAGGCTGTTCTTCTTTGTATTGTTCATCATCGTCAGCCCAAGAGGCAATCCACCACACCACAAACTAGAGTAGGGTATTACACCACAATGGTGGCCCGAACTAGTATAAACACTATGTCTCTTGTGTTGTTCCTTTCATAGCTTAGATCTTAGCGAGGCGGCGAGGCGCAGGAAGGTAGAGGGTGAAATCTCCGCGCGCACCCCAGTGTTCGAACCTAGAAGGTCTGCCGGAACCCGAAATCCGACAGGTGCAGGGCACGCCCCCTGCCTCGTGGCCCCCCTGGGACTCCACCGACCTCAACCCCAACTCCATGTATTCACGTTCGGGGGGAAAAATCAGAGAGAAGGATTCATCGCGTTTTATGATACGGAGCCGCTGCCAAGCCCTAATATTCCTCGGGAGGGATGATCTGGAGACCGTTCGGGGCTCCGGAGAGGGGAATCTATCGCCGTCGTCATCATCAACCATCCTCCATCACCAATTTCATGCTGCTCACCACCGTGCGTGAGTAATCCCATTGTAGGCTTGCTGGACGGTGATGGGTTGGATGAGATTTACCATGTAATCGATTTAGTTTTGTTAGGGTTTGATCCCTAGTATCCATTATGTTCTAAGATTGATGTTGCCATGACTTTGCTATGCTTAATGTTTGTCACTAGGGCCCGAGTGCCATGATTTCATATCTGAACCTATTATGTTTTCATGAATATATGTGAGGTCTTGATCCTAGTTTGCAAGTCAACAGTCACCTACTATGTGTTATGATCCGACAACCCCAAAGTGACAATAATCGGGACCACTCCCGGCATTTAACCGTAGTTTGAGGAGTTCATGTATTCACTAAGTGTTAATGCTTTGGTCCTGTACTCTATTAAAAGGAGGCCTTAATATCCCTTAGTTTCCAATAGGACCCCACTGCCACGGGAGGGTAGGACAAAATATGTCATGCAAGTTCTTTTCCATAAGCACGTATGACTATATTCGGAATACATGCCAACATTACATTGATGAACTGGAGCTAGTTTTGTCTCACCCTATGTTATAACTGTTGCATGAGGAATCACATCCGACATAATTATCGATCATTGATCCATTGCGTATGTGCTTTTCACATATTGATCTTTGCTTAGTTACTTTTCCGTTGCCACTGTTACGATTGCTACAAAACTACTACTGTTACTTTTGCCACCATTACCGTTACTTCCATACCACTTTGTTAATAAATATTTTGCTGCAGATATTAAGTCTTTTAGGTGTGGTTGAATTGACAACTCAACTGCTAATACTTGAGAATATTCTTTGGCTCCCCTTGTGTCGAATCAATAAATTTGGGTTGAATACTCTACCCTCGAAAACGGTTGCGATCCCCTATACTTGTGGGTTATCAAGACTATTTTCTGGCGCCGTTGCCGTGGAGCATAGCTTTATTCTTTGAGTCACTTGGGATTTATATCTGTTGGTCACTATGGGGAACTTGAAAGATGAAAGAACCAAGATTTTTCCCTCAACTACGAGGGAAGGTAAGGAACTGCCATCTAGATCTGCACTTGATTCACCTTCTTTTATGAGTAAATTTGCGACACCTACACCTGTTATTGATTTTGATATGTCGCATGTTATTGATGATGCCACTTCTGCTATGCATGATGCTTATTATGAACCTACTTCTATGCTTGATAATATTGTGCCATTAGGTGAATTTCTTGATGAACAACTTGCTAGGGTTAGAGAGAATGAAATTATTGAAATGCATAATATTGATGAAAGTGATGATGAAGATACGAATTGTCTGATGTGCCTGAGGGTTATGTTATGGATGAAGAAACTGCTAGAGACCTTTTTGCTTGCAAAGATATATATGATCTTAAGAAACTGTTAGCTAAGCTGAAAGAAAAGTCTTTGAATGCTAGAATGAAATATGACCTCGCTTTTGCTACTTCACCTATCTCAGATTTCGATAAGGATTATGATTTCTCTGTCGATCCTGAGTTAATTACTTTGGTTGAATCTGGTCCTTTTTATGGCTATGAATCTGGAATTGTTGTGGCACATCTTACTAAATTGAATGATATAGCCACCCTATTCACACATGTGGAAAAAATTCATTACTACTATATCCTTAAGTTATTTCCATTGTCATTAAAGGGTGATGCTAAAACATGGTTTAATTCTCTTGCTCCTGGTTGTGTGCGTAGTCCCCAGGATATGATTTATTACTTCTCTGCTAAATATTTCCCCGCTCATAAGAAACAAGCAGCCTTAAGGGAAATATATAATTTTGTGCAAATTGAAGAAGAGAGTATCCCACAAGCTTGGGGGAGGCTTCTCCTATTACTTAATGCTTTGCCTGATCATCCTCTCAAGAAAAATAAAATACTTGATATCTTTTATAATGGACTAACCGATGCTTCCACGGACCACCTTGATAGTTGTGCTAGTTGTGTTTTCAGGGAAAGAACTGTTGAGCAAGCTGAATTGCTATTGAATAATATATTGAGTAATGATAATGATTGGACACTTCCTGAACCAACTCCTAAGCCAACTCCGAAGAAAAGGGGTATTCTATTTCTCGATCCTCAAGATATGCAAGAGGCAAATAAATCTATGAAAGAAAAGGGTATTAAAGCTGAAGATGTTAAGTATTTACCACCTATTGAAGAAATACATGGTCTTAATAACCCGACCACGGTAGTAAAGGTAAATTCTCTCTATAGATTTGATGAAGGTGATATTCCTCGTATTAAGTCTGCTAGCCAATGCTTGGATGAGTTTGATAATTTTATTGTTAAACAAGAGAACTTCAATGCTTATGTTGGTAGACAATTGAAACGTAATGCTTATATGGTTGAACACTTGAGTGATTATATGTCTAGAGTTAAAGGTGACCTTAAACTTATTAGTAAACATGCTTCTATGGTTACCACTGTAGAACAAGTGCTTAAAGCTCAAGATGATTTGCTCAATGAATTAAATTATAAGAAAAATGATAATGCTATTAGAGTTATGACTGGAGGGGGCAGAATGACTCAGGAACCTTTGTATCCTGAGGGCCACCCTAAGAGAGTTGAGCAAGATTCTCAGAGAACTAATGTTGACACACCTAGTCCTTCTAAGAAGAAGAAAAAGAAAAATGATAGGACTTTGCATGCTTCTAGTGAACCTATTGTTCACACACCTGAGAATCCCAATGATATCTCCATTTCTAATGCTGAAACACAATCTGGTAATGAACATGAACCTAGTGATAATGTTAATGATGATGTTCAGGTTGATGCTCAACCTAGCAATACCAATGATGTAGAGATTGAACCTGCTGTTGATCTTGATAACCCACAATCAAAGAATCAACGTTATGATAAGAGAGACTTCGTTGCTAGGAAGCACGGTAAAGAAAGAGAACCATGGGTTCAGAAACCCATGCCTTTTCCTCCTAAACCATCTAAGAAAAAGGATGATGAGAATTTTGAGAGCTTTGCTGAAATGATTAGACCTATCTTTTTGCGTATGCGTTTGACTGATATGCTTAAAATTAATCCTTATGCTAAGTATATGAAAGATATTGTTTCAAATAAAAGAAAGATACCGGAAGCTAAAATTTCCACCATGCTTGCCAATTATACTTTTAAAGGTGGAATACCTAAGAAACTAGGAGATCCAAGAGTACCAACTCTACATGCTCCATTAAAAGAAACTATGCTAAAACTGCTTTATGTGATCTCGGAGCCGGTGTTAGTGTTATGCCTCTCTCTTTATATCGTAGACTTGATTTGAGTAAGTTGACACCTACTAAAATATCTTCGCAAATGGCTGATAAATCAACTGCTATACATGTCGGTATTTGTGAGGATGTACCTATTGTGGTTGCGAACGTTGGTATTTTAATGGACTTTTTTATTCTTGATATTCCTGAGGACGATAGTATGTCCATTATCCTTGGTAGACCCTCTTTGGATACTGCACGGGCTGTTATTGATTGCAACAAAGGCAATGTCACTTTTCATGTTAATGGTAATGTGCATACGGTAGACTTTCCGAGGAAACAACATCAAGTCCACAGTATCAATTCTATTGGAAAATTTTCAACGATTACTATTGGTGATTTTGAATTCCCTCTTCCTACTGTCAAGAAGAAATATGATATTCTTATTGTTCGGGACATGCATATCCCCGTTGAGGTAACATAGTGTTATTCAAAAATTCTCCGATTTCATGCGATTAAAAAAGAGTTTGTTAACAAGACTTGATCAACCTTGTTAGTGGATTCCTTTTGATGAGCACGAGATGGATGAAGTTAGAAAGCACAACTCTCTGTACCCTCCTTTTACTTTCTGTTATTTAGATTAAATAAAGCAAAAATAGTATTTTATATCTGTTTTCCAAATTATCCTTGCAATAAAAATACCCCGAAAATAAAAGTTCTCCAAATGTCCTGAAACTGAAATATGATTTTTTGTAGAATATTTAAGAATTACTGGCACTGAGAACACACCATGGGGGCCCATCATTTGGCCATGAGGGCACAGGGCGCGCCCACCCCCTGGGGCGCCCCCCTGCCTCGTGGACCCCACGTGGATCGCCTCCACTTATTACAGCACCCACTCACTTCGTCTACCTCCAGGAAAAAAAATCCTCCCATAGCTAAAACCCGCGTTCTAGCTCATCTTGCTGCCATTTTTCGATATGTTTGCTCAAAGCTCCTTTCACATAACTGTTTGGGGAGATTGTTCTTTGGTATGTGACTCCTCCAATGGTACAATTAGTTTTTATTCTAGTGCTTTTATTGCAAAAAAATTCTGCTAAGGTGACCCTGTTTGTAGCGACCCGACCTCACACGGTCAAGTCTCTGTGCTTCAGTGTCATCCCTGGATCGGTAATGCTGACACACACAGTACTCGAAGGATTTATAACAGAGTAGCAATCACACACTTATTACATCGAATGTCTCAAAAGAGAACTTATTACAATAAATATGGCTTAAGGGCATCTAAATAAAATAACAGCGGAAGGCTTGGAAGATAAAGTGAGTCCATCAACTCCAACGGCATAGCTGAGTGCACGACAACGGCCAAGCAAACCTTACTCTTAAATGCGAAAAGTTCGCAACATCATACGTTGCAGCTCGAAAATGGGTCAAGACATGGAATATGCTTTGGTATAGTAACACAATAGAGCAATGAACAGAATAAATGCTATCACTACATGCATATATGGTCGGGTGGAGGCTCTATGGTTATATTGTTTTGCGAAAAGACAATTTTTTCCTCCAACAAAGGAATATTTTTTTAACTATCGTGGTAGTTGAAACATCATTGAGAAGGTTCCTCCAACTCAATCCCAATTAAAAGTAAATATCAACCCAACAAAATTAAATTAGAGTGATGAGATCCATACGATAATCCAAGATCCAGATACTCAAGATGTCCATAATCGGGGACACGGCTAACCATGATTAGTTTGTACACTCTGCAGAGGTTTTCGCACTTTTCCCCACAAGACTCGATCTCCTCCGTTGGATTTCTCGCACTACATGGTGTTTGAGAAACGGATGACCGAGACACAGTCTTTCAGAAGCACTAACTGTTTACTCTAGGTGGACAGTTACACCTACTTTCCCTCTACATCTGTTAGCCCACCACTGAAAGAGGTCATGCAACATACTCAACTATGCTAGAGCCCATAATAGCTTGTGGCTGCACACGGAAGTTTCTAGCATGAATAATCTTATGATCCCTTTGAGCCTGGGTGGCGGACCGTATTATGATCACACGGGTACTCTGGGATATCCTAGGACAACACTGGATTCTCCAGGTGCCTAAACCAACAATCCACCCAGATGTGTATTAAAGTTGCCACCTTAAGTTGAACCATTAATTAACAATCTCACATCTGTCATGGACACACTAAAACCCAATCCACGTCTACGAGCATAGCATAGTAATATAAGCATAACACAGAAGTAACTCCCAAGGGTTTGATAATAAACAGGGCAATAGGTTCTATCTAATCATCTACTTCCCAATACACACAAGTTAATCACATCCTAATCATGCAATGTTTGAGGATTGATACTAATGCATAAAAACTGGGTATGAAAAGTGTATGATCAATGTGTTACTTGCCTTGCTGACGATCCGCAAAACCTAGTGACTCGTAGTAGCACGCTTCGCACTCAGGGAATTCTATCGCAAACAAACAATTGCATACATAAGCACTCAAGCGAAGATGCACGGGTAAAACTAAAATAAGAAGATCGAATCTGAAGACTCAACTAAAGAGATTGGATTTGCAAAAAGAGTCAAATCAACTGGAGCAACGAAACTCAAACTACGAAAGAAACAAGATCCGTTTACTAATCTGGACTAAAGTCAAATTTACAGTACCAAAATCTTGTTCAAGTTGGTTAAACATAAAGAGGGCTTTGATACGAAGATCTAGACGCTTGTTTCACCTGATTTGGATAAACGAGCGAAAAGTTATACTAGAACGAAGATTAGGGCAGAAATCGCGATAAAAAATAATCACGGAAAACCCTGGAAAAAGGAAAACTGACGAACAGGCTAACGAACGAAAGTTCGCTGTCTGTGGCTAATGGACGAACATCGTTAGTTAAAACGAACGTATGGACGAACGTCCGCTATATAACCGAACCAAGAAAAACCGAAACAAAACCGATCTAAAAAACGAACTAGGGTTTTGAAAAAAACAGAACGGTTTTCTCGCGAAAACGGGCGGCGGCGGCTTACACCTCCGGTGACGGCGGACAATGGGCGGCGAGGCGGGCAGCAGGCAAGCGGGCGGCGCGGCGGATCGTGCACGACGGATCGGGCGCAAGGGCGGGCGGCGCTTAGGGTTAGGCGGGCTGGGTGGGTCAGCCTCGGGCCTCCCGGCTTATAAAGCCGGGCTGTTATGTGTCCAGGTCGGACACGGCCCGGTAAGTCGGTTATTTTTTTAAATAAATCTTGACACAGAAAAACAATTAAAAGAAATACTAAATGGACTCCAAAAATCCTGGAAAAAAAATCACGGTCCTCTAATAATATTGCGGACAAAGTGAACATTTATTTGGGCCTCTAATGCAATATTGAAAACGATATTTTCCTAATTCAAATAAAATAGCAATAAAATCCAAATAAAAATTCTTATTTGGTTTGAATATTTTTCCTCCAATATTTCATTTATTTTGGAGAAGTCATATTATCTCCTCTCATATATTTTTCATATGAAATATTTTCAGAGAGAAAAATAATAACAAACAAAGTGATCCTTGTTTCAATATTTGATAATATTCAAATATGAAAAACGTGAAATCCCCAACTGTCTCCGTAGGTCCTTAAGTTGCTTAGGATTTCGAGGATTGCAAAACAAAATGCAATAAAATATGATATACATGAATGACCTATGTATAACATTCCAAATTTTCAATTTGGAATGTTATACATAGGTCATTCATGTATATCATATTTTATTGCATTTCGTTTGGGATGTTACAAACCTAACCCCCTTAAGATGAATCTGGCCCTCGAGATTCGCGTTGGCTAGAAAATAGGTGTGGGTGGTCCTTCCGTAGATCATCCTCTCGTTCCCAGGTGGCTTCATCCTTTGTATGGTGGCTCCACTGAACTTTACAAAACTTGATAATCTTGTTGCGCGTAACCCGACTGGCAAACTCGAGAATCTTGACAGGCTTCTCCTCACAGGTCAAATCGCTGTCCAACTGAATTGCTTCCAGGGGCACTGTATCTCTCAGAGGAATATCCGCCATCTCAGCATGACACTTCTTCAACTGGGAAACGTGGAACACATCATGAACTCCTGACAGTCCTTCGGGTAACTCCAACTTGTAGGCCATTTCTCCCATACGTTCCAAAACTCTGTATGGTCCTACAAATCTCGGGGCTAACTTTCCCTTAACTCCAAAATGTTTAACTCCTCACAGAGGTGACACACGAAGATATGCTCGGTCTCCGATTTCATAGACTAACTCCTTCCGTTTTGAATCTGCGTAACTCTTCTGCCTGGACTGAGCTACCTTCAGTCTATCCCCAATCAGCTTAACCTTCTGTTCTGACTCTTTGATCAAATCTGGTCCAAACAACTGACGGTCTCCAACTTCATCCCACATCAACGATGTTCTGCACCTTCTTCCATACAGGGCTTCGAACGGTGCCATCTTCAAACTGGCCTCGTAGCTATTGTTGTATGAAAACTCCGCGTATGGCAAGTTATCATCCCAATTAGATCCATAGTCTAGCGCACAAACTCTCAACATGTCTTCCAGAATCTAATTGACTCTCTCAGTCTGTCCATCTGTATGTGCATGAAAAGTCAGATCTTGAACTCTAGTCCGTTCCCAAAGTCCGTGCGGTGGTGCCAAAACTTTGAAGTAAACTGTGTTCCTCTATCTCGATACAATGGTCCTCGGAACTCCATGCGTACATACGATCCTGGTCATGTATATCTTGGCCAATTTTGCACTTGTATAGGTGGTCTTCACTAGGATAAAGTGAGCTACTTTGGTCAAGCGATCCACTACTATCCAGATAGAATCATATCCCGATCGGGTCCTGGTTAATCCGGTGATAAAATCCATGCCAAGCTTATCCTACTTCCATTCGGGTATAGGCATAGGCTGCAGTAATCCTGCTGGCTTTTGATGTTCTGCCTTCACTCTCCGACATACATCACATACGGCTACATACTCAGTAATATCCTTCTTCATACCAGTCCACCAGAAACGCTCCTTCAAATCCAAATACATCTTGGTGTTTCCGGGGGGTATCGAGTATGGCGAGTCATGAGCTTCCTGTAGTATCAACTTCTGATTTACGCATTATTGGGCACATAAACACGGTCCTCGAACCACAAGGTGTCGTGCTCATCCTCACGAAATCCTTTGGCCTTTCCTTTGCTCATTCTCTCCTTTATCTCGGCAATTTCCTTGTCCTCCTTCTGAGCTTCATGAATCTTTCCCAACAATGTAGACCGAACTTCCATCGCTACAACAAAACCTCTAGGACCAATCTCCAAACGAAGTTCCCTGAGATCCTCGGCTAACTCCTTTGGAAACTCTCCCGTTAGGAGAGTATCGACATAACTCTTCCGGCTCAAGGCATCTGCTACGACATTGGCCTTGCCTGGAAGATAGTGCAGCTTCATGTCATAATCCTTTGTAAGCTCCAACCATCTCCTCTGCCTGAGGTTCAGCTCCTTCTGGGTGAATATATACTTCAAACTCTTATGATCCGTGTACACATCATAGCGATTTCTAATAAGAAAGTGTCTTCAAGTCTTGAGAGCATGCACTACGGCTGCTAACTCCAAATCATGAGTGGCATAATTTAACTCATGCAGTCGAAGTTGACGTGAGGCATATGAAACAACTCTTCCGTCCTGCATAAGCACTCCTCCAAGTCCTAAGTGAGAGGCATCGCAATAAACTTGGAAATCCTTGCGTATATTCGGCAGAATCAACACTGAGGCTGTAGGCAGTCGTTCCTTCAACTCCTGGAAACTGGCCTCACATTCTTCTGTCCATTTGAACTTAGTGTCCTTCTTCAACAGCTCCGTCATGGGCTTCGCAATTTTAGGGAAATTCTTGATAAATCTCTGGTAATATCCTGCGAGTCTAAGAAAACTGCGGATTTCTCCAACTGTGGTGGGTGATAGCCAATCGGTGACTGACTTAACCTTGGTGGGGTCTACTGCTATATCTTCTCCTGATATAACATGTCCAAGGAATCCAACTTCCTTCAGCCAAAATTCACACTTGATGAACTTGGCATATAACTGATGTTCCCTGAGCTTCTCGAGAACTAAACGCAAATGCTCCTTGTGCTCCTCTTCATTCTTTGAGTATACCAAGATATCATCAATGAACACCCCAACAAACTTGTCCAAGAACTCCATGAATACTTTATTCATCATACTCATGAAATAGGCAGGGGCATTAGTCAATCCAAAGGACATAACCATATACTCATAAAGCCCGTACCTTGTGGTGAAAGCTGTCTTAGGTATATCTTTTTCTTGAATCTTCAACTGGTGGTATCCTGATCGCAGATCGATCTTCGAAAACACTTTAGCTCCTTGTAGATGGTCAAAAAGATCATTGATCATCGGCAATGGGTACTTGTTCTTGATCGTCACTTCATTCAGCGCCCGATAATCAACAATCATTCTTAACAATCCATCCTTCTTCTCAACCAAGAGCACTGGGGCTCCCCATGGTGATGAACTTCATCAGATGTAACCTTTCTCCAATAACTCCTTAATATGCTTCTTGATCTCTTCCAGATCATTTGCGGGCATCCGGTATGGTCTCTTCGATATAGGCCCGGTGCCTGGCAACAGCTCTATCGAAAATCTCCCGATCTGGCGGCATGCCTGGTAGCTCCTCTGGCAATACATCTGGGTAATCCTTCACTACAGGCACTTCCTCCTGAACAACTCCCAAGAGAGAATTTACTTGAGTCCTCCTAGGCACATGCGTGGATACATACTTGATCCTTTTTCCCTGCGGGGTGGTAAGCAGAATTGACTTACTAGCGCAATCGATGTTTCCTCCATACATCGACAGCCAATCCATTCCTAGTATCACATCCAATCCTTGCGACTCCAGAATTATCAAGTCGGAGGGGAAAACATGACTACCTATGGTTAATGGCAACTGAAAACATCCACTGCTTGCCATATACTCAGCTCCGGGTGAGGTTAATAGCATAGGTGTCCTAAGAACTTTAGTGGGAAACTTATACTTATCCACAAATCCCCTTGATATGTATGAATGGGATGCACCAGTATCAAAAAGAACGATTGCAGTAAATGACTTAACCAAAAACTTTCCGATAACTGCATCTGGCTGTTCTTCAACCTCCTCAATGTTTACGTGGTTCACTTGTCCCCTATTGAAGGGGTTGGGCTTCTTCCCAGAGCTTCCATTGCCATCCCCATTCTTCGCCTCAGGGCACTCAGTGGCATAGTGTCCAGTCTTCCCGCACTTGAAACAAGTAATGTGACTTAGGTCCTTCTTGGCGGGTGTGGCTGGATTGGAGCAGTTCTGATTGCTGCTTGCTCCATTCCCATTCCCATTCTTGGGGCCATTATGATTATGAGAACTTCGTCCACTGTGAGTGTGGCCTCGATGGTTATGGGTGTATCCTCCCGAGTTCAGGGTAAAGTGAGGCTTCTGCTGAGCTCCTGAATTGTACTTCCCTTGTCCATACTTCCTCTTGCGGCTCTCAATCTGCTGCTGCTTCCCTTCAATCATGAGAGCTTTATCTACCAACTCCTGGTAGTTGTTAAATGTTGCTACCATCAACTGCATACTCATCTCATCGTTCAGCCCTTCCATAAACTTCTCCTGCTTCGCGGCATCGGTGGCCACATCATCTGGGCATACCGAGATGACTTGCTAAACTCATCCACGTACTGCCCCACCGTACGGTTCCCTTGGCGTAAGTTGCAAAACTCACACTTCTTCATGCTCATAGCTCCAGTTGAGACATGGCCTGTGCGGAATGCTTGCTGAAATTGCTCCCAAGTGATATTGGCTATAGGGAATGTGGCTGTATAATTCTCCCACCATGAGGCTGCTGGTCCATCCAATTGATGTGCGGAAAAACGCACCTTCTCAGCATCTGTGCAACCTGCGGTGTTCAACTCCTTTCCAATCCTACGTAGCCAGTCATCAGCAACTATTGGCTCGGTGCTACTGGAAAACACCGGTGGCTGCAACCTCAGAAAATGGGCTAAGTTGTCAAATGGAGGTGGTGGCAGTGGGTTGTTGTTGTTGTTGTTGCCTTGGTTCTGAACTAACAACTGCATCAAAGCATTCTGCTGCTGGATCAACTGAGTGAGCTCCGGTGGGAAGACAAATCCGGTATCACGTCTCGGAGGCATCTGATGTGTTTAGAGGGAAGAGTTTAGAATAGAATGAGGTCTAGTGAGAAAGCACTACGCATATGCAGATGAGACAAACATAATCGTATCATATCACTCAATCAATCAAGTAAGGGCATACAATCGATCTAACTATCGTTACAGTGCTCGGACTACTACTATATACATGGGGGAATACTACTTGATCATACGGTGGTCTACAAGAAATTTTGATCGGTGGAAGACTCCATGATATCCGCTCCAGCTTTGTCTTCATAGTCATCATCACTGCTGTCGGGGTCAGAGTCGGTGTCGTATATGATGATGTAATCCTCAGAACGAATGTCTTTGGATTGATCATCATCTCCTCCTGGCGTGGGATCTCCCATGAATATTCCGAGCTTCTTTATCAGGTCGTCATTCTTCTCCAATAGTATTGCAATTTCCTCCTCGTATCCATCGCGTGTAGACTTGAGTTCCTCTTCTAGCTCCATGTTCCTGGTCATCGCCTTCTTCAAATCTATCATGCTAGCGCACATCTGGTTCTCTTGGCGTCGAATGTGCTGGTTTAACTCCTGGATGAAAGCTGCAATGGACCTGTCCTTCCTGGTGCTGATCATCTCCCATTGCTCATCTCGGTGCCCACATATCTGGTAGATAGTGTCCTTCAGCTCCTGTTTGTAGACTTCTCCAATACGTCCCATAGCAATGTGGGATGCCATGCTCTTTCCTAGACTCTAGGTTGGTGCGTCAAAGGAAAACTCTATGGGCTCAGTGACTGGCGTGAATGTCCTTCCTGGAACTTGAACTCGAATCATCCAACGCTCCTCTTCTAGTAAAGTGGCGGTGTAGGTCCCGTGAAGCTTGGTATTCCTATGTTCAGTGCAAGTGACTTCCTTCAAGTGCCGTCCAAAAGGTGTGTCTTCATCCGGTTGTGATAACTTGTTCCTTGAGTCCGCCATCCTAAGGAGTAGAAAATGGAGAGGAGTCAGAAATGAGTAGAGAAGAGTGACATGTGGCTCATCTTAGTGGCCGTGTCCTACATTCAGCGTGTGCTCTAATACCATCTTGTAGCGACCCAACGTTAGACGGTCAAGTCTCTGTGCTTCAGTGTCATCCCTGGATCGGTAATGCCGACACACACAGTACTCGAAAGATTTATAATAGAGTAGCAATCACACACTTATTACATCGAATGTCTCAAAACAGAACTTACTACAATAAATATGGCTTAAGGCCATCTAAATAAGATAACAGCGAAAGGCTTGGAAGATAAAGTGAGTCCATCAACTTCAACGGCATAGTTGAGTGCACGACAATGGCCTAGCGAACCTTACTCTTTGTCTGAATAGTCTGCAACATGATACGTTGCAGCTCGAAAACGGGTTAGCACATGGAATATGCTGGCATAGTAACACAATAGAGAAATGAACAGAATAAATGCTATCACTACATGCATATATGGCTGGTGGAGGCTCTATGGTTATATTGTTTTGCGAAAAGCCAATTTTTCCCTACAACAAAGGAATATATTTTTTAACTGTCATGGTAGTTGAAACATCATTGAGAAGGTTCATCCAACTCAATCCCAAATAAAAGTAATTATCAACCAAACAAAATTAAATTAGAGTGATGAGATCCATATGATAATCCAAGATCCAGATACTCAAGATGTCCATAACCGGGGACACGGCTAACCATGATTAGTTTGTACACTCTGCAGAGGTTTGCGCACTTTTCCCCACAAGACTCGATCTCCTCCGTTGGATTTCTCGCACTACATGGTGTTTGGGAAACGGATGACCGAGACACAGTATTTCAGAAGCACTAACTCTTTACTCTGGGTGGACATTTACACCTACTTTCCCTCTACACCTGCTAGCCCGCCACTGAAAGAGGTAATGCAACATACTCAACTATGCTAGAGCCCATAATAGCTTGTGGCTGCACACGGAAGTTTCTAGCATGTATAATCTTATGATCCCTTTGAGCCTGGGTGGCGGACCGTAGGATGATCACACGGGTACTCCAGGATATCCTAGGACAACACTGGATTCTCCAAGTGCCTAAACCAACAATCCACCCAGATGTGTATTAAAGTTGCCACCTGAAGTTGAACCGTTAATTAGCAATCTCACATCTGTCATGGATACACTCAAAGCCAATCCACTTCTACGAGCATAGCATAGCAATATAAGCATAACGTAGAAGTAAATCCCAAGGGTTTGATAATAAACAGGGTAATAGGTTCTATCTCATCATCTACTTGCCAATACCCACAAGTTAATAACATCCTAATCATGCAATGTTTGAGGATTGATACTAATGCATAAAAACTGGGTATGAAAAGAGTATGATCAATGTGTTACTTCCCTTGCTGACGATCCGCAAAACCTAGTGACTCGTTGTAGCGCTTCGCACTCCAGGATTCGGTCGCAAACAAACAATTGCATACATAAGCACTCAAGCGAAGATGCACGGGTAATACTCAAATAAGAAGATCGAATCTGAAAACTCAACTAAAGAGATTGGATTTGCAAAAAGAATCAAATCAAACGGAGCAACGAAACTCGAACTACGAAAGAAAGAAGATCCGTTTACTAATCTGGACTAAAGTCAAATTTTACAGTACCAAAATCTTGTTCAAGTTGGTTAAACAGAAAGAGGGCTTCGAGACGAAGATCTAGACGCTTGTTTCACCTGATTTGCATAAACGAGCGAAAAGTTATATTAGAACGAAGATTAGGGCAGAAATAGTGATCGAAAATAATCACGGAAAATCGTGAAAAAAGAAAAACTGACGAACAGGCTAACGAACGAACGTTCGCTGTCTGCGGCTTACGACGAACAACGTTCGTTAAAATGAACGTACGGACGAACGTCCGCTATTTAACGGAACCGAGAAAAACCGAAACAAAACCAATCTAAAAAATGAACTAGGGTTTCGAAAAAACGAACGGTTTTCTCGCGAAAACCGGTGGCGGCGGCTTATACCTCCGGCGACAATGACGGCGGGCGGCGAGGCTGCGGTCGGCGGTGGCGATGTGGCGGCCTTGGCGCGATCGGCGCGGCGGCGGCGCTAGGGTTAGCCGGGGCTGGGGCGCTCGGGCCTCCCGGCTTATAAAGCCGGCCAGGCTAAGTGTCCAGGTCGGACACGCCCGATAAGTCCATTATTTTTTATGTTTTAAAATAAATCCTGACGCAGAAAAACAATTAAAAGTAATACTAAACGGACTCCAAAAATCCTGAAATAAATTTTCACGACCCTCTAATAATATTTCGGACAAAGTGAATATTTATTTGGGACTCTAATGCAATACTGAAAAACACATATTTTTCCTAATTCAAATAAAATTGCAATAAAATCCAAATAAAAATTCTTATTTGATTTTTAAAAAATTTCCTCATATTATCTCCTCTCATATATCTTAATATGAAATATTTTCGGAGAGAAAAATAATAAGAATCAAAGTCATCCTTGTTTCGATATTTGATAAAATTCAAATATGAAAAACGTGAAATCCCCAACTCTCTCCGTAGGTCCTTGAGTTGCTTAGAATTTCGAGGATCGCAAAATGAAATGCAATAAAATATGATATGCATGAATGACCTATGTATAACATTCCAAATTGAAAATTTGGGATGTTACACTGTTATTGAGCTTGCATGTCAAATTTATATGGCCCAAAGTAGTTTTAATGCATGATATAGTTTCTAGGCACTTGTGGGAGTAGTTGCTATGAATCTTGTTGAGTTTGGATCACTTTTATTTTGAGTCACTAAAATTTCAAAAAAAAATCAGAGAAAGAAAAATGCATAGGAAAATGTACCAAGGTGGTTCCTCAAGGAAGCAAGGACCAAGGCTCGCGATACGTGAGCTGGATGATGAACCACCGAGGGAAGCTCAAGTGCGGCCTTGTGAATGGCCGTCAGGGGAGTTTATGGTCCAAGCAGGCATCAAGGATGAATTTGACGCGTATGTGCGTAAGGCTGATCTTGAGGACTTCGTGTCAGATAAGTGCCTACAACACTACTACCTAACTGATTCCTTTGTGAGGAGGTTTAAATTTACATCCTCGCGCAATTCTCAGATTGTTTTATTTGATCTTTATGATAAATCATATACCATGGACTTAGAAGATTTTAATACTGCTTGTAAACTCCCGCAGTGGGGCAATGTTAGTGAACCTTGCAAACCTGAATATAAAGACTTTCTTGCTAGTATCACTGTGGGGGAATCTAGAGAAATCACACAAGCTACCATAGGGAGCATTCATTTCCCTTCCATACATTATTTTGCTCTCTTTATAGGTAGATGTATTAACGGTAAAGATGAGGCTTGTCACATGTGCGTTCCAGATCTTAGTGTCCTCAAGAGCGCGGTATTAGGTGATAAACAATATAACTTGGGGGGCATTGTGGCACGAAGGTTGCACCTTAACGGTATAAGTGGAGATTTGTTTGGTGGAACTTTTTCAACTCGTGTAGCTAATTATCTTGGTGTACCCATACATGGAAATGATATTGACTTACCTCCTGCTTATCTAGATTATAGTGCTATGGTTCGCCATCAGTTTCTTGAGAGGAATGAACAGTTCCTCCAGTACCGACTAATGTTTGATAGACAGCGCACTGCCCATGTTGCCCTCCCTGCTCCTACTTTCATTAACTTTCAGGCAAAAAGGAGACATGTTATAACCAAGGAGGAGGCGAACAAGTACGAGAGGAGGATGGAGGCAACGGATGTCTACTACACAACCTTATTCTTGTAGAAGTTGTTGGGCCTCCAAGTGCAGAGGTTTGTAGGACAGTAGAAAATTTCCCTCAAGTGGATGACCTAAGGTTTATCAATCTGTGGGAGGCGTAGGATGAAGATGGTCTCTCTCAAGCAACCCTGCAACCAAATAACAAAGAGTCTCATGTGTCCCCAACAGACCCTATACAATTGTAAATTGTATAGGTGCACTAGTTCAGCGAAGAGATGGTGATACAAGTGCAATATGGATGGTAGATATAGGTTTTTGTAATCTGAAAATATAAAAACAGCAAGGTAACAAACGATAAAAGTGAGCGTAAACGGTATTGCAATGCTAGGAAACAAGGCCTAGGGTTCATAATTTCACTAGTGCAAGTTCTCTTAACAATAACAACATAACTGGATCATATAACTATCCCTCAACATGCAATAAAGAGTCACTCCAAAGTCACTAATAGCGGAGAACAAACTAAGAGATTATTGTAGGGTACGAAACCACGTCAAAGTTATTCTTTCTGATCGATCTATTCAAGAATCCGTAGTAAAATAACACGAAGCTATTCTTTCCATTTGATCTATAATAGAGTTCATACTAGAATAACACCTTAAGACACAAATCAACCAAAACCCTAATGTCACCTAGATACTCCAATGTCACCTCAAGTATCCGTGGGTATGATTATACGATATGCATCACACAATCTCAGATTCATCTATTCAACCAACACAAAGAACTTCAAAGAGTGCCCCAAAGTTTCTATCGGAGAGTCAAGACGAAAACGTGTGCCAACCCCTATGCATAAGTTCACAAGGTCACAGAACTGCAAGTTGATCACCAAAACATACATCAAGTAGATCACGTGATATCCCATTGTCACCACAGATAAGCACATGCAAGACATACATCAAGTGTTCTCAAATCCTTAAAGACTCAATTCGATAAGATAACTTCAAAGGAAAACTCAATCCATTACAAGAGAGTAGAGGGGAGAAACATCATAAGATCCAACTATAATAGCAAAGCTCGCGATACATCAAGATCATATCACCAAGAACACGAGAGAGAGAGATCAAACACATAGCTACTGGTACATACCCTCAGCCCCGAGGGTGAACTACTCCCTCCTCATCATGGAGAGCGCCTGGATGATGAAGATGGACACCGGTGAGGGATCCCCCTCTGGCAGGGTGCCGGAACAGGGTCCCGATTGGTTTTTGGTGGCTACAGAGGCTTGCGGCGGCGGAACTCCTGATCTATTCTGTTCCCCGATGTTTTTAGGGTATATGGATATATATATATATAGGCGAAAGAAGTCGGTCAGGGGGGCCACAAGGGGCCCCACGAGGGTGGGCGCGCCCGAGGCGCGCGCCTCCACCTTCGTGGCCACCTTGAAGCTTCCCTGACGTCTACTCCAAGTCTCCTGGATTGCTTCTGTTCCAAAAATAACTCCCCCGAATGTTTCATTCCGTTTGGACTCCGTTTAATATTCCTTTTCTTCTAAACACTGAAATAGGCAATAAAACAACAATTTGGGTTGGGCCTCCAATTAATTGGTTAGTCCTAAAAATAATATAAAAGTGTATAATAAAGCCCATAAACATCGAAAACAGATAATATAAATAGCATGAATACTTCATAAATTATAGATACGTTGGAGACGTATCAGCAGCTCGCCTCCAAGCTACATCTCATCAGGCTGTAGTTGCTGCATCTCAGTACGACCCTAGCTATGACTTTGGATATCCGTCAGGCCAGCAGTGGCCATAGACCAACTTAGGCCAAAAGCCTAAGTTTGGGGGAGTACGTATTTCTCACCGACATTACATTCATGTTCACACACTCATGCCAGCTTGTCGGTGCTCATACTTTTCATTGTACTATCCATGCTAGTTTATTTTCTTTTCTAAGACTTCTTTTTGTGTGTCTGAAAAACCTTAAGAAAAACCAAAAAAATTAGTTGTAGATTTCTCGTTCTTCTTTTGCTTGTTGGGAGTTTACTTTCCATGCCTGTAGTAGTAATAATTAAAAGAAAACCCAAAAAGATTTCTCGTTCTTCTTTTGCTTGTTGGGAGCTTTCCCATGTAAATAATTTTATTTCTTTTCTTATTCTGTGGGGGTCGAGAGGAGAAGACCATGATGAAAATGTTGAGTGGTTCTCATATGCATTATTGTTGATTTAACCAAGAGCCCATATTACCTTGTCTTCTACCTTGTATTAAATGCTTGCAGATTCCAGCTTAGTCCAATGCACGTGCACTACTATTATTATCCACACCGTTCGGTCGTGCGAGTGAAAGGCAATAATGACGATATATGATGGACTGATTGAGATGAGAGAAGCTGGTATGAACTCACCTATCTTGTTTTTGTAAATATGATTAGTTCATCGTTCCTGATTCAGCCTATTATGAATGAAACATGTTTGCAATGACAATTAGAGATTATAGTTGCTCATGACATGCTTAATTTGCTAGGAGTGTATAATGGTTTACCTTGCGTGCCAACATGCTATTAAAATGGTTGTGATGTGGTATGATAGGGTGGTATCCTCCTTTGACCGATTCGAGTGGCTTGACTTGGCACATGTTTACACATGTAGTTGAAACAAAATCAACATAGCCTCCACGATATTTATGTTCATGGTGATTTATAACTTACTCATGCTTGCACTCATTGTTGATTAATCTTAATACATGTTCATGACTGTTGTCGCTCTCTAGTTGGTCGCTTCCCAGTCTCTTTCTAGCTTTCACTTGTACTAAGCGGAATACTGCTTGTGCATCCACTTCCATAAACCCCAAAGTTATTCCATATGAGTACACCATACCTTCCTATATGTGGTATTTACCTACCATTCCAAGTAAATTTGTATGTGCCAAACTCTAAACCTTCAAATGGAATTATGTTTTGTATGCTCGAATAGCTCATGTATTAACTAGGGTTGTCTATATCTTCCATGCTAGGTGGGTTATTCTCACGATGAGTGGACTCCGCTCATCATTCACGAGAAAATGGCCGATAACCGGGATGCCCAGTCCCATGCTCAAATCAAAATAATTGAAAACAAAACTCCCCGGGATTGTTGTTAGTTGGAGGCACCTGTTGTTTCGTACAAGCCATGGATTGATGTTTGTTGGTGGTGGGGAGTATAAACTTTACCATTACGCTTGGGAATCGCATATAATGTGTGTATCATGGAAGATATCAAGATCTCTTGGTTGTTATGTTGAAAATGAAAGTATGCCACTCAAAATATTATTTATCTCCGTTTCAAAACTCGAGCTCTGGCACCTCTGCAAATCCCTGCTTCCCTCTGCGAAGGGCCTATCTATTTACTTTTATGCCGAGTCAACATCCTCTTATTAAAAGCACCAGTTGGAGAGCACCGCTTCCATTCGCATGCATTGCTATTAATTTACATTAAGTATGACTATGACTGGATCTCTTTTACCATGAATTAGAATGTCTAGTCAGTCCTTGATCTTCAGGGGTGCTCTGCATTTATGTTTTGCGGTCTCAGAAAGGGCTAGTGAGATACTATCTTATTATATCATGTTATGATTGTTTTGAGAAAGTGTTATCATCCGAGATTTATTATTATTGCTCGCTAGTTGATTATGCCATTGATATGAGTAAACATGAGACCTAAATGTTATTGTGAATATGGTTAGTTCATAATCTTTGCTGAAAACTTGAATGCTGGCTTTACATATTTGCAACAACATGATCAAACAGAGTTTGTAAATTTTTTTCTTTATCACTTTCAGTTTGTCAACTGAATTGCTTGAGGACAAGCAAAGTTTAAGCTTGGGGGAGTTGATACGTCTCCAACTTATCTACTTTTCCAGACACTTTTTCTCTTGTTTTGGACTCTAACTTGCATGATTTGAATCGAACTAACCCGGACTGACATTGTTTTCAGCAGAACTGCCATGGTGTTATTTTTGTGCAGAAATAAAAGTTCTCGGAATGACCTAAAAATCCACGGAGACATGTTTTGGAATTAATGAAAAATACTGGCAAAAGAATCAGCATCAGGGGGCCCACACCCTGTCCACGAGGGTGCAGGGTGCGCCTCCTGCCTCGTGGCCCCCCTGGGACTCCACCGACCTCAACCCCAACTCCATATATTCACGTTCGGGGAGAAAAAAATCAGAGAGAAGGATTCATCGCGTTTTACGATACGGAGCCGTCGCCAAGCCCTAATCATCCTTGAATGGCTGATCTGGAGTCTGTTCGGGGCTCCGGAGAGGGGAATCCGTCGCCATCGTCATCATCAACCATCCTCCATCACCAATTTCATGATGCTCACCGCCGTGCGTGAGTAATCCTATTGTAGGCTAGCTAGACGGTGATGGGTTGGATGAGATTTACCATGTAATCGAGATAGTTTTGTTAGGGTTTGATCCCTAGTATCCATTATGTTCTAAGATTGATGTTTCTATGACTTTGCTATGCTTAATGCTTGTCACTAGGGCCCGAGTGCCATGATTTCATATCTGAACCTATTATGTTTTCATGAATATATGTGAGTACTTAATCCTATCTTGCAAGTCAATAGTCACCTACTATGTGTTATGATCCGACAACCCCGAAATGACAATAATCGGGATCATTCCAAGTAATGACCGTAGTTTGAGGAGTTCATGCATTCACTAAGTGTTAATGCTTTGGTCCGGTACTCTATTAAAAGGAGGCTTTAATATCCCTTAGTTTTCAATAGGACCCCGCTGCTACGGGAGGGTAGGACAAAAGATGTCATGCAAGTTATTTTCCATAAGAACGTATGACTATATTCGGAATACATGCCTACATTACATTGATGAACTCGAGCCAGTTCTGTGTCACCCTATGTTATAACTGTTGCATGAGGAATCGCATTTGACATAATTATCCATCATTGATCCACTGCCTACGAGCTTTTCACATATTGATCTTTGCGTATTTACTTTTCCGTTGCCACTGTTACGATTGCTACAAAAACTACTACTGTTACTTTTGCCACCGTCACCGTTACTTCCATACCACTTTGCTACTAGATATTTTCTCAGAGATATTAAGTCTTTCAGGTGGTGTTGAATTGAAAACTCAACTGCTAATACTTGAGAATATTCTTTGGCTCCCCTTGTGTCGAATCAATAAATTTGGGTTGAATACTCTACCCTCGAAAAATGTTGTGATCCCCTATACTTGAGGGTTATCAGCAGTGTCTAGCAGTCGAGCATGTAGTCCATGTGATGGCTACCAATGCTGTTTGTGGTGCCGCTATTGCAGAAAGCATGCTGGCTGCATCGCCGGCAAGCTTCCATAGAATTGAGACTTGCAGAATTCAAACTAATAAAAAGATGTTGAATCCATCAGGTATCATGCATCACCTTGGACTGTTGTATGTGCTCGACTTGGACAGCTGTGCAGCGCTTGGTGAAGATGGTGTCCGTGATTCTACTTGGACTGATGTCCCTGCTCCACTTGGACGGCTGCCAGTAACCATGGTGAACGAGCTCGTGGCCAAGGGTGGCCAAGGCGACCACCAGGAACTGTAGGTGGCCGTGCTTGTTCTCGGTAGTGAGCTCACATGAGGCGGAGGTGATGACGGGAAGCAGGGATCACGGGTGGCCTTCATATCGCCACCGGATAAGGGTGCTCGCGCTCGTGGACGCCGAGGATGGGATAGACAGCAAAATAGGAGACTCGTGAAATCTAGCTATTCGTCGAGCTGCTGAAGCATTTTTAGTATGGGTTAGGTACAATTCCAAACTAGTACCTGAAAATCCCATCCCCAAATATGCATGTCAAGCTTCAGAGTTGGAAGTACTCTAAACAGAGCAAACTCAAAACATTGAACTCATACATACATACATACATACATACATACATACATACATACATACATACATACATACATACATGCAGTACAAATAGTCAATATGAGCATAAATCTGTAGATGAATAAGAACAACACATCATGAGAGAGTTGATGCATCATCAGTACTTGAGGAGATGGAACAGAGCACGACAAGTAGCGACATAATCATTTTTTGTATATAGTCAAGACTATTTTTTCAACACACACATTGAACCGTTTCTCGGGTTCTTAATGTGCTAATAATAGAAAACATGTTGAACTGAAAGTTGGGCTTCCACAACTACCGAATGTTTTGGGTTCTTTATGTACCCTTTTGTTATCTTTTTTTGAACTCCAAATCACAATACACAGATGTACTACACAACAATGTGCATTTGTACTGTCCATAACAACGAATTAACTAAAACCAACTAATTTATTAAGGAAACAATTTTTAAACTTGGTTTGAGCTTTCTTTCTTCTAATTTTTGAACCATGCAGCATGTATACCCGAACTTGCGTGAATGACAGTCAATGATGATAGTTTTTTTGCTTTTTATAAGATGAACTGAAAAACATAAAATGGTGAGTGAAATGTTTTAAATCTCCGGGAGCCTATCGATGAACTAGTGTTCAAGTATATCAGGAGGAGGAGAAGCTGATGGAGCATCTCTAAGAAGGCGCCACTCCTCCACCAAGATGGTGCGGTGCAATCGAGTTGCGCCGTCCACGGCACGGTCCCATGGCATGGGATTGGCACTGGCGGCTGGGGTTGTGGGGTTGTTGGGGCACTCAGCGACGCGGTGGGGGTGGGGGGCGGTGGTGGCGCTCAGGGAGTGGGGGCGGCGGTGGCGCGCTAGGGTAGACGGGGTCGGTCGGCGGTGCGGTCGGGGAGGGGTCGGTCGGCGGCACGCAAGGGAGGGGCCGGTTGACACACGAGGGGAGGGGTCGGTCGGCGGCACGCAAGGGGAGGGGCCAAAAGGCTGCGCGCAAGGGGAGGGGCGGCAGCCGACGCGCAAGGGGAGGGGCAGAGCGCCGGCGTGCAAGGGAAGGCGTCGGCCGCCGGCGCGCTGGTGGAGGGGTTCGTGGTCGTGTGGGTTGGAGACATGGGATCTTGGATGATTTTCTTTTTCCTGGATGGATCTCAGGATTAGCTGGGCATTTTGGGTTAGGTTGGCTCCGATCGCTCTATATAGGGCGGGAGAGTAACATAATATTATGTTACTAGTAACATAATAGCTCTGCCTTCTTCCACCGCGGGGATATCCTCCATCTCCCAGGCATTGCTGGAAAAACAACGGTGGCAGGCTCCTCTATGACCACCGCCCTCACCAGCGCCATTTTTAGGAACCCGACCAAGAAGCAAGCAAGCCGATGCATGCATCTGTGAGCAGGCAGGAGAAGGAAGACGCAGATCGGGCATCAGGAGAGATAGACCATCGTTCGTTCATCATGTGGTGGTGGGTCGTGCAACCGCGACGATGGACTGGACCCGTCCCACTCAGGATCCGCTCCTGCGGCAAAACCACGGGCGAATTCGTCCCCTGTTTTGCAAGGTGCATGCACCTCCTCCGTACCACTACCACCAATATCTTCTTCTTCTTTCTTCTCCTGCTATCACTATTCAGCATCGGTTCCCCGGTCTAGCCTGCCGTGCCATGTCCTCCTCAATGAATGCGATCGGATGCTTTCTTGCTTGCTCCTACTCCCGCCGGAAATCACCCTCCGACCGAGCTTAACTCTAATTGCGCCTTCCTGCCCCGTTCCCACGTGTGGCGTTGCTGCTGCTGGGAACTGCTACTAGTAGTACTCGTGATGAACTAACCATCCACCTGCCATATCTTTTACGGAGGAGGAAATTCTTAAAGTCATCAAGGGCATGCCTATGGACAAGGTGCCGGGACCCGACGGGTTCACCGGCAGGTTCTACACAACTTGCTGGCATATTGTGAGGGTGGATTTCATGAGGGCGCTCGAGCAGTTTCATATGGAGGATATGCGGGGCATGGCTACAATCAATAAGGCTCTGGTCACGCTATTACCAAAGAAGGCTGGTGCAATGGACATCAGGGAGTACCGGTCGGTGAGTCTCATTAGTGGACCAGTCAAAATCTTTGACAAAATTCTGGCAACTAGACTGGTGGAGGATCTTCCAAAGCTCATCGGGCAACACCAAAGTGCGTTCGTTAAGGGACGTTCCTTGCATGACAACTTCATGCTTGTTCAGTGCACGGCACGTCGTCTACATGTGTTGAAATCCCCAACGGATCTTCTGAAGTTGGACATTACCAAAGCTTTTGACTCGATCAGTTGGCCTTTTGTCATCAAGGTCCTGCGGCGCTTTGGATTTGGAGAAAAATGGATTGCATGGATCTGTGGGCTGCTAGCGACTTCCTCCACAAGGATCATGGTGAATGGCATACCTGGCAAACCGATTCTGGCGTGTAAGGGTCTACGACAAGGTGCTCCGCTATCACCTATGCTCTTCATTCTGTGCATGGAGCCTCTCAGGGCCATGTTCAAGTATGCCATGGACAGAGGTCTGTTGGAGCCACTGGCACGGAATGGCTTGCAACAGCGTGTCTCTATGTTCGCGGATGATGTAGTGGTGTTCTTCAAACCCAATGAGCTGGACAAAGGACAAGCCGACATATACTTGCGCTATTTGGGCAGGCCTCCGGCCTTGTTGCCAACATGGCCAAGAGTGTCGCCACCGATTCGATGCTCTCGTGGAGGAGATGGATCTGGTCTCCTCGTCCTTGGGCTGTGCCAATGCCACATTCCCATGCAAATATCTGGGATGCCACTAACGATAAGGAAACCCACCGCGCGCAACTTCAACATCCGTGGACAAAGTTGTTGATTGCCTACCAATGTGGAAAGCAACTATACTGCCTAAGAGTAGTAGACTGTTGTTGATCCAATCGGTACTATGTGCCATCCCGGTGCACTCGATCTTTGGCTCTGGACCTGCCAAGGAAAACTTTAGTGGCGCTAACCAAGATCTGCAGAAGCTTCCTGTGGTGTGGAAAGAACAAAGCAAGTGGTGGGTCTTCTGCGGTCGCATGGGACGAAGTATGTACGCCCAAATGGGCAGGCGGTCTAGGGCTACCCAACCTGTTTTGGATGAATAAAGCACTACGGGCAAGATGGCCATGGCTTCAAAAGGTGGACAAGGAAAGGCCCTGGGCTGAATTCTCCATTGTCGTGCCAGATGACTTGCAAGCTTTGGTGCAAGCAGCTACGCGGACAATGATAGGCAATGGCAGGAAAACACTTTTTTGGGAGGATAGATGGATCGACGGTTTTCGGGTATCTGAGCTGGCCCCACAAATATATAGTCGGGTCACGAAGAGAGTGCGCCAGTCGAAGCTGGTGGCGGATGCAGTACGCAACAACAACTGGGTCAACAACGTTGGAGCTGACCTACCACCGGAGGCTCTAGACGAATTTCTAAATCTTTGGCCAAAGGTGGCGGAAGTGCAACTTGATGATGAGATGGAAGACACGGTGAGGTGGATGTGGGAGCAGAATGGAGAGTTCTCGGCTCGTACGGCATATGAGGCTCGGTTCATGGGGAGAGAGGTGTCCCCAACTGCCGTGTTTACCTGGCAGACTAAGGCGCCAAGGCGATGCCGGTTTTTCTCTTGGCTGGCAATAAGGAACAGATGTTGGACTTCAGATAGGCTCGCCCGACATGGACTACCCCACCAGGACACATGCCCGTTGTGCAACCAACAGGATGAAACCATGCAGCACTTGTTGATGGAGTGTGTATTCGCGAGGCAGATTTGGTCGGCAATGGGCCGACTCACGGAGAGACTGGACATAGAGCCGAGGCAAAATGAACCGCTGGAACAATGGTCGATAAGGCAAGACGGCAACTCGCATAAATGGTGTGCGCATAAAGCCAAATGCCTTCTTGGCATGTGGATGATTTGGAAGCAGCGAAATGACATGATCTTCAATGGGGAGAGGCCATCGGTACCACGAACCATTCAACGCATACAGGAGGAAGGTAGGTGTGAAGCCCCCGATTCAATCGTACACTAATCATGCACGCAAACGTGTACGATCAAGATCAGGGACTCACGGGAAGATATCACAACACAACTCTAAAACATAAATAAGTCATACAAGCATCATAATACAAGCCGGGGGCTCGAGGGCTCGAATACAAGTGCTCGATCATAGACGAAGTCAGCGGAAGCAACAATATCTGAGTACGGACATAAGTTAAACAAGTTTGCCATAAGATGGCTAGCACAAACCAGGATACTGAGATCGAAAGAGGCGCGGGCCTCTGCAGGATCCTCCTAACTACTCCTGGTTGTCGCCATGGGCTGCACGTAGTAGTAGGCACCTCCGGTGTAGTAGTCGCCATCGACGATGGCGTCGCTCTGGGCTCCATCGTGCAGTCGCAGCAACCGGGTAAAGAAAGGGGAAAGGGGAACAAGGCAACCGTGAGTACTCATCCAAAGTACTGCAAGCAAGGAGCTACACTACATATGCATGGATATATGTGTAAAGGGCCATATCGATGACCGAATCGCAGAATGCCGTAATAAGAGGGGATATCTAATCCTGTCGAAGACTACGCTCAGCAGCCTCCGTCTTACCACATGTAGAAGAGAGTAGATCAAGTCCTCCAAGTAGCATCGCATAGCATAATCCTACCCGCGATCCCTCCTCGTAACCACGAGGAAGAGCGACCACCGGGTTGTATCTCGCACTTGGAAGGGTGTGTTTTATTAAGTAACCGGTTCTAGTTGTCATAAGGTCAAGGTACAACTCCAAGTCGTCCCATATCAAGATCACGGCTATTCAATAGATTAACTTCCCTGCAGGGTGCACCACATAACCCAACACGCTTGTTCCCATTTGGCCGGACACACTTTTCTGGGTCATGCCCGGCTAAGGCAGATCAACACGTCGCAGCCCCACCTAGGCACAACAGAGAGGCCAGCACGCCGGTCTAAACCTAAGCGCACAGGGGTCTGGGCCCATCGCCATTAGCACACCTGCACGCTATGCGACGCTGCCGAAGCATAACTAGCCTCTGAGCGTTCGGTCCAATCCGGCGTGCGCCACTCAGTCGCTGACGTCACGAAGTGCTTCGGCTGATACCATGACGTCGGGATACCCATAACTACTCCCGCGTAGATGGTTAGTGCGTATAGACCAAATGGCCAGACTCAGATCAAATACCAAGATCTCGTTAAGCGTGTTAAGTATCCGCGAACACCGACTAGGGCCAGGCCCACCTCTCTCCTAGGTGGTCTCAACCTGCCACGTAAACCGCCACAAGTAACGATCGGGGCCGTCGGGAACCCAGACCCACCTCTACCGGGATGGAGCCACCGTCCTTTCAGCCCCCATCTCCGAACAGTATCACGGGTAATGTAACAAAGTGTAAAGTATATAGTATATGCCCGTGACCACCTCGAAGTGATCACAGCCCAAAGAGTATAGCATGGCGCATTTGGACAAGAGTGTAGGGTCACCGATGGAACACTAGCATCCTATACTAAGCGATGGGATAGCAGGTAAAGGTAACAACAGTAGTAGGAAGGACAAAGCTATGCAGCGGTATAGGATTAATCGAAAGCGATAACATGCTACACTACTCTAATGCAAGCAGATAGAGAAGAGTAGGCGATATCCGGTGATCAAAGGGGCTTGCCTGGTTGCTCTGGCAAGAGAGAGGGGTCGTTAACTCCGTAGTCGTACTGGGCAGCAGCAGCGTCGGTCTCGTAGTCTACCAGAGAGAAGAGGGGGAAGAAACAATGAATACCATGCAAACAGATGCATATCAGGACAACAAGCAGAGCTAGACATGTTCTAACGCGGTCTGAGGTGATACCGGTGAAGGGGGGAAACATCCGGGAAAGTATCCCCAGAGTTCCGTGTTTTCGGACAGATGAACCGGAGGTGAAATGTTGCAGGTTCACTATGCTAGGGACGCGTGGCGGACGAACGGGCTGCATATCCGAATTCGTCTCGTCGTATTGAGCAACTTTCATGTAGAAAGTTTTTCCATCTGAGCTACGGTTTATTTTATATTAATTTTTAAAGTTTATATCATTTTTAGGATTAATTTAAATATTTTAATTCAACATTATCTGTAGCGATGTCTGCCGACGTCATCATGACGTCGGCAGTCAACGGGTTGGCTGGGTCAATCGACGTGTGGGTCCCACTAGTCATTGTTGCTTAGTCTAATTAGTGTTTAACTAATCTAGTTGTTGTTTAATTAAACTAACTAGTTAATTACGTTAATTACACAGGATTAATTAACTTAATTAATTCATTAATTTAATTAGTTAATTAATTATTTATTTATTTTATTATTTTTATTTTTGTTTCTTTTTCTATAAAGCGTTCAGGCGTGGGCCCCCATCGACATTGCCCGGAGGCCATAGCGCACGCAGGCGTAGCCCGAACGGGCGCCTGCGTGGGCGCACCTGCACGCAGCGATCGTGCAATGGCGAGCAAGGGCGACGCTTGGAGACAATGACAGCGCCGCAGCGGAGGGGTTCTGCGCGCCCGTGGCGGTGCGCAGAGGAGGCGCGGTGATGACAGGAGGAGCGCTCATGGCGCTGGCCGGCAGCAGCAGACGCCGGCCGACGTGCGAGGCGGCGGTGGCGAGAGCGCTGCGAGGCAGGCAACGAGATGGCGCGCGAGCGAGGCTCAGCAGTGGGGCGTGTCGATGCGGGCGACGGGCGCGGCCAGTGGCGGCCCGACCGCGGTGAAGTCTTGTGGCGGTCTTGATCGAGCCAGGAGAAGGGGAGCTCACAGAGGGGCGTAGGGATCTGGCAGTGGGCTCGGGGAGGAGTTGAGGTCGCGTCCGGCGAGGAGGTGATGAGGACATCAATACCATTGTTACACCCACAGCCCCTGCGGCTATACATACTGGACCAATTACTAGAGCTCGCGCACGCCAATTGAATTATCAGGTACTTTCGTTTCTTGGTAACGATTCCAATGTTCATGAGAATATGATGCTGCCTAAATTGGATACATTTGTTTTGCTTACAAATGAAGGGCCTACCATGGACAAGAAAGATGAACCTTGGAGCAAGTTCAAGCATGGAGATGTTGGCATGCGCAAGGAGAACAAGAACGGAGTTACAAGTGATGATTCCGGGACTTTGAAGCCACCCTAATGAGTGCATGAGGCCTTGGATGAAATATACAAGATGCCACTTCATAATATGCGTCCATAGGCTATTCTAGGTGCTGCGTCACCTTATTATTGGGCCAGGCCCATGTAATTTCGAAATACTTAAGTATAGGCTGTTTTTAGAGTCCGTATGTGTGGGGAAACAAGAGTTAGGGTTGATTTGGACCCCTCCACCAAGGGCCACGAAATTCCCCTCTTCCTCCATATATACAGCCCTTAGGGCACCGTTTAGACGTTGGGTTTTGTTTAGATTAAAAGTTCGCCATAGCTGCAACTTCGCGTACTTCGTTTGTGTTCACCGACCAGACAAAGGCGTCACAGAACCCCACCTTGATCAATAAAGCTTTCATCTTATATTCGCAATATTCAGATTGCAATCTCAGTTTCTTGCTTGTTCTTCGTTTGCTCGCGAGAAGCAGGCCCTCGTGGTCGAGTTGATCGTGCTCGGCGTGGTCAATAACCCTCAGAAGTTGGTTTAGCGATTGCTAAGGCGCGACGTCTCGCACGTTCGTAGTCGGATCGTCAAGGTCGACTCCCACAGGAAACGATAGCCACCATCTCATCAAAACATCGGGACACCTTTGCCTCTATCAAGTGGTATCAGATTTCCAGGTTGCTCGGTGAGATTTTACAGTTTTCCGTAGTTTAGATCGAGTCTGTTCTTCATACCTATAGTCCACGAAAAAGCCACAAAAAATTAGGGTTAGTTCATCATATCCGAACCAATCTGAGCCTTTGCATAATCTTTTTAGGGTTTTGCTTTGTTGAATTTGCGGTTGCATCGTCGTGTCTAGTTGCTGGTCTTAGCGTCTAGTCTTTTAGAGTTTCGAGTTATGGTCATAAGTTGTCACGCCGCCACCGCACCATCATCATCGCCCCTGCCACCTACCATCACCGCTCCGAATCCGTATCCATATACCACCACCAATCCGTGTCCATATACCACCACCGATCCATATCCATATACTACCACCGCTACCACCACGCTGCCATATACCACCACCATATATCCACCACCAATCCGAGTTCTTCTCATATTAGGTTTGTTTTCGAGATCCATCTAGTTTCCGATTCGTGTTTCCTTGCCGGAGTAGGTTTCTGGAAACCACCCTCCGTTTAGGCCCAAAATTTTCCGAAAACGCACTTGTCGAAAAAATTTCTGGCTATCCTGTTATTAAGTGTTTCTAAGTGTATTGAGACAGTCGCCGTTATAGAAAGTTTTTTTTGACCCGTTTCCAGTTTTTTGGTCCGGGCAGTCAAAAAAAAATATTGGTCGAAAAAAATTTCGTGCCCATCCTGTCAGTTTGACCTCGGAAGAGTTTTGAGTAACTCGCCATTATAGTGATTTTTCGCAAAAAAAAAAGCAGCGCAAAAAAAGCGAAAAGAAAATCCAGTGTGCTTTTCCCTTGTTTACGCAGCGCCGTGATTTTGTTAGTGTTCTAGGCTCGCATCTCTAGCACGGTCTAGCCTAGGACCAGACTGATACCGTTGAGCGTTTATTCAACTTTGCATCTCTGAATTGATTATTCTTGACCCTTTTGCTACCATATTATAAGCCTTCCCAGCTCCACATACATCTACATCGTCGTTTGACTCTCCACAGTAATCGCTCTATCCAAGCTTTGAGAGTTTTGACTACATCGGTTGCCGATCACCGCTTCTTCTGGGTAAGAACTGGTAAGAATTTGAGATTTGCTTGACGGATTTGTGATCGTCCACCACACAACCACCACCACTTCCTAGTAGTCCGTCAATCATATTCTTGTGTGTTTCTATTGCTGCTAACCATGGCAGGATCACAAGCCGACGAGGACTGGCGGGAGAACATGACAAACAAAGCGCTACATGATAAGTTTCAACAAATGATGAGTGGGCAGGTGGACGATGTGCTAAATAGATTTGAAGAGGCCATGGAGAAGATAGATGGCATTGAGAAGGCGTTCGAAACAAAGCTCGATAACAAGTTTAATGAATTGCTCGCGCGTCCACCACCACCACCACCGGCGGCACCTAACGCACCTCTACTACAACAACAAGGACTACCTCCACATCGCGAAACAGCCCTCCGCCGAGCTTCCCGTGTCCCTCTTCAGCCTGGCCAAGCTGCTGGTGCTGCTGTTGATACTTCTGTGGCCCCTGCTGCTGCGGTGGGGGAGGATGATTATGTGAGAGATTACGAGGATGAGGTTGATCAACATCAGAACTACGTGCAACCACCAGACCACAACCACCAGGTCGTCCACATGCAAATAATGGCAATGTTGGGCTCCCCTTCAGTGCGAGATCATGACCATCTCCCTAAACTGAAGTTGAATATTCCACCATTTGAGGGTAGATATGTTCCTGATATATATCTTACTTGGGAGTTAGAAACTGAACAACGATTTACATGTTTACAATATCACGAGGAGAGGCGTGTTCCTGCTTCATTGTTTGTGCTTTCACTAGCTTTGCATGTGTTTGGTGGTCTGAACATTGTAGATTATATCCTGTTCCAGCTACTTGGGCTGCTTTGAAAACTGCTATGCGTACTCGTTGGGTTCCACCATATTATCAACGTGAATTACTTCAAAAATTGCAGCGCTTAAGACAAGGAAAAAATTCGTAGAAGAATATTATCGTGAATTACAAACTGGCTTGATTAGATGTGGTATTGTTGAGGAGAATGAAGCTATGCTTGCACGTTTTACGGGTGGATTAAATAGAGAGATTCAGACCATTCTAGACTACAAGGATTATAATAATATCACTCGATTATTCCATCTTGCTTGTAAAGCTGAGCGTGAAGTCTTGAGGATCGACAAAGCGTTGGCGCGAACTAACTTTTCTGCAGGTCGACCTTCATCATGGACACCACGTGCATCATCGACTTCCACACGTTCTACTACACGGCACCTCCGTCGGCTGCCACCTCCAACCGTGATACAAGAAAGCAGGCACAACCACCACTATCTGCCAAGAGCACACTGCTGGGCCTACAGTAGCTCTTCTTCTTCCATGGTGTCAACAGGGCACACAAGTGATATCATTTGTCGTCGTTGTAAGGGAAGAGGACATTTTGCGAGAGAATGCCAATCTCAGCGTGTGATGATTGCTACTGAGGATGGTGGGTATGAGTCCGCTAGTGACTATGATGAAGAGACTTTGGCTCTTATTACACATGAAGAACACGGTGGAGATGATTACGATCATGACACGCAATACATGGCTCTTTGAAGATCTTGTGTATGAATGTTTAGTTGCTCAACGTGTTTTGAGTGTGCAGGTTACACAAGCTGAGCAAAATCAGAGACATAACTTGTTCCATACAAAGGGAGTTGTGAAGGAACGTTCTATTCGCGTCATCATAGATGGAGGGAGCTGCAACAACTTGGCTAGCATGGATATGGTGGAGAAGCTTTCTCTCACCACAAGACCACATCCACATCCTTACTACATCCAAGGGTTCAACAACAGCGGCAAGGTTAAGGTAACACGTCTTTGTTAGGTGTGTATTTTAGTATCTCTACATATGCGTGATTATGTTGATTGTGATGTGGTACCTATGCAAGCATGTTCCTTATTACTTGGTAGACCATGGCAATTTGATAAAATTCTGTACACCATGGTAGAAACAATCAAGATACTCTTGTTCACAAGGATAAAAATATTACTTTGCTTCCTATGACTCCTGATTCCATTTTGAAAGATGATATTAATAGAGCTAATAAAGCAAAAGCAGGAGAAAAATAAGAGTGAAAATCAGATTGTGGCAAAAGAATTTGAGCAACAAATGAAGCCTAATAATAAACCATCTAATGTTGCTTCGAAATTAAACTGAAAAGTGCATGTTTATTTGCCACCAAATCTGATATTGATGAGCTAGATTCTAGCAAATCTGTTTGCTATGCTTTTGTGTGCAAAGAGGCATTATTTTCATTCGAGGGCGTGCCTTCCTCTTTGCCCCCTGCTGTCACTAACATTTTGCAGAGTTCGTTGGCGTCTTCCCACAAGGCGTGCCACCGGGATTACCACCTATTCGAGGGATTGAGCATCAAATTGACTTAATTCCCGGTGCATCGCTACCAACCGCGCACCATATCGTACCAATCCGGAGGAGACGAAGGAGATTATGCGTCAAGTACAGAGCTGCTCGACAAAGGTTATATACGCGAATCTCTTAGTCCTTGTGCTGTTCCTATTATACTAGTGCCTAAAAAGGATGGTACGTCGGCGTATGTGTGTTGATTGTAGAGGCATTAATAATATTACTATTCGTTATCGTCATCCTATTCCTAGGCTAGATGATATGCTTGATGAATTGAGTGGCTCTACAATATTCTCCAAAGTTGATTTGCGTAGTGGATACCATCAAATTCGTATGAAATTGGGAGATGAATGGAAAACAGCATTTAAAACTAAGTTTGGATTATATGAGTGGTTAGTCATGCCTTTTGGGTTAACTAATGCACCTAGTACTTTCATGAGATTAATGAACGAAGTTTTACGTGCTTTCATTGGACGATTTGTGGTAGTTTACTTTGATGATATACTGATTTATAGCAAATCTTTGGAAGAACATTTGGAACATTTACGTGTTGTTTTTAATGCTCTACGTGATGCACGTTTGTTTGGTAACCTTGGGAAGTGCACCTTTTGCATCGACCGAGTATCTTTTCTTGGCTATGTTGTTACTCCACAGGGAATTGAAGTTGATAAAGCCAAGATTGAAGCTATTGAGAGTTGGCCGCAGCCCAAAACGGTCACACAAGTGAGGAGTTTTCTTGGACTCGCTGGTTTCTATAGGCGTTTTGTGAGAGACTTTAGCACCATTGCTGCACCTCTCAATGAGCTTACAAAGAAGGATGTGCCTTTTGTTTGGGGTACCGCATACGGAAGAAGCCTTCACGGTATTAAAAGATAAGTTGACACATGCTCCTTTACTCCAACTTCCTCGACTTTAATAAGACTTTTGAGCTTGAATGTGATGCTAGTGGAATTGGATTAGGAGGTGTGTTATTACAAGATGGCAAACCTGTTGCATACTTTTACGAAAAATTGAGTGGGCCTAGTCTGAACTATTCTACTTACGACAAAGAATTGTATGCTCTTGTTCGGACTTTAGAGACATGGCAACATTATTTATGGCCCAAAGAATTTGTTATACATTACGATCATGAATCTTTGAAACATATTAAAAGTCAAGCTAAACTGAATCGTAGACATGCTAAATGGGTTGAATTCATTGAGACTTTCCCTTATGTCATTAAACACAAGAAGGGTAAAGAAAATGTTATTCTTGATGCTTTGTCTCGTCGATATACTATGCTTTCACAACTTGACTTCAAAATATTTGGTTTGGAGACCATCAAAGATCAATATGTGCATGATGCTGATTTTAAAGATGTAATGCAGAATTGTAAAGAAGGAAGAACATGGAACAAGTTCGTTATTAATGATGGTTTTGTGTTCCGTGCTAACAAGCTATGCATTCCTGCTAGCTCTGTTAGTCTTTTGTTGTTGCAGAGGCGCATGGAGGAGGCTTAATGGGACACTTTGGCGTCAAAAGACGGAGGATATACTTGCTACACATTTCTTTTGGCCAAAGATGAGGCGGGATGTTGAGCGTTTTGTTGCTCATTGCACTACTGTCAAAAAGCTAAGTCACGACTCAATCCTCATGGTTTATATATGCCTTTGCACATGCCTAGTATTCCTTGGGAGGATATATCTATGGACTTTGTTTTAGGTTTACCTCGAACAAAGAAGGGAGGGATAGCATATTTGTTGTCGTGGATAGATTCTCGAAAATGGCACACTTTATACCATGTCATAAAAGCGATGATGCCGTTAATGTTGCTGATTTGTTCTTTCGTGAAATTATTCGCTTGCATGGTGTGCCAAATACTATTGTTTCAGATCGTGATACTAAATTTCTTAGCCACTTTTGGAGATGTTTATGGGCTAAGTTGGGGACTAAACTGCTTTTTAGTACTACTTGTCACCCCCAAAGCGATGGACAAACTGAAGTAGTCAATAGAACATTGTCTACTATGCTTAGGGCTGTTTTGAAGAATAATAAGAAAATGTGGGAAGAATGCTTTCCTCATATTGAATTTGCTTATAATCGTTCATTGCATTCTACTACTAAGATGTGCCCTTTTGAAATTGTGTATGGCTTCCTACCTCGTGCACCTATTGATTTGTTGCCTCTTCCATCTTCGGAGAAGGTTAATTTTGATGCTAAAGAACGTGCTGAATTGATTTTAAAAATGCATGAGTTAACTAAGGAAAACATTGAGCGTATGAATGCTAAATATAAACTTGCTGGAGATAAGGGTAGAAAACATGTTGTCTTTGCACTGGAGATCTTGTTTGGTTACATTTGCGTAAGGATAGGTTTCCTAAATTGCGCAAATCAAAGCTAATGCCACGTCTTGATGGTCCATTTAAGGTGTTAGAGAAAATAAATGATAATGCATATAAACTTGAGCTGCCTGCAGATTTTGGGGTTAGTCCCACTTTTAACATTGCAGATTTGAAGCCTTATTTGGGTGAGGAAGATGAGCTTCCGTCGAGGGCGACTTCATTTCAAGAAGGGGAGGATGATGAGGACATCAATGCCATTGTTACACCCACAGCCCTATGACTATACATCTTGGACCAATTACTAGAGCTCATACGCCAATTGAATTATCGTGTACTTTCGTTTCTTGGTAACGATTCCAATGTTCATGAGAATATGATGCTGCCTAAATTGGATACATTTGTTTTGCTTACAAATGAAGGGCCTACCATGGACAAGAAAGATGAACCTTGGAGCAAGTTCAAGCATGGAGATGTTGGCATGCGCAAGGAGAACAAGAACGGAGTTACAAGTGATGATTCCAGGACTTTGAAGCCACCCTAATGAGTGCATGAGGCCTTGGACGAAATATACAAGATGCCGCTTCATAATATGCGTCCATAGGCTATTCTAGGTGCTGCGTCACCTTATTATTAGGCCAGGCCCATGTAATTTCGAAATACTTAAGTATAGGCTGTTTTTAGAGTCCGTATGTGTGGGGAAACAAGAGTTAGGGTTGATTTCGGACCCCTCCACCAAGGGCCACGAAATTCCCCTCTTCCTCCATATATACAGCCCTTAGGGCACCGTTTAGACCTTGGGTTTTGTTTAGATTAAAAGTTCGCCATAGCTGCAACTTCGCGTGCATTTCGTTTGTGTTCACCGACCAGACAAAGGCGTCACAGAACCCCACCTTGATCAATAAAGCTTTCATCTTATATTCGCAATATTCAGATTCCAATCTCAGTTTCTTGCTTGTTCTTCGTTTGCTCGCAGGAAACAGGCCCTCGTGGTCAGGTTGATCGTGCTCAGGCGTGGTCAATAACCCTCGGAAGTTGGTTTAGCGATTGCTAAGGCGCGACGTCTCGCACGTTCGTAGTCAGATCGTCAAGGTCGACTCCCACAGAAACGATAGCCACCATCTCATCGAAACATCGGGACACCTTTGCCTCTATCAGGAGGAGTCGCGGACGAGGGCGGCGACGGAGTAGCACCGGGCGCCGTCAGCGAGGTGGAGGGGGCGTCGGGCTCGTTGCCACCTTCCCGATCCAGATCAGGTCGGGGAAGAGGATGGAGAGGGAAGGCGAGCTGGAGACGGGCGGCGGGGAGGAGGCCCGGCGAGGAGCGTCGGGGGCACGGGGGCGTGGTCGCCCCGATCCCCATCTGGATCGGGGAGTGGGGAACGAGAGCGAGTGGTGTGGGGGGTGCGTGGTGGGCGAGAGGAGGTGGGGAGCAGTGGGTTGGGGTTTCTGCGGTGGGTGGATAAGGGAGGCCGGTTGGGCCGGCTGGCGGCCTCAGAGCCTGTTGGGCCGAGGCCCAACTGGGGCTTTACTTTGTTTTGTTTTTGTCTTAATCATGTTTAGTCTTTTCCTTTTATCTGTTCTTCCCTTTTTTTGTAGTTTCTTTTATTTTTAGTTTTATAAAAAATACCACTAGTGCCTAAATTTGTATTTATCAACAAACTAATGTGAGATTTATTCTTAACCAGTAATAAAATAGTTTTAGCATTTTATAAATTCAATAGGCATTTGTTTAATTGTTTTCACTACTGTTTTAATTGTTTTAGAGCCTTTAAACATTTTATCAAAGTTTGGTTTCTCCACCATAATTAACTATGCAATATTTGTCACCCCTAGAACATTTTAGTTTTAGTTTTTTTGAAAACTTTTATTGTTTGCCTGATTTTGAATTTGAATTTGAATCGGTTTCGAACTAACTCGAGATTAGCGATAGAAATCGAAGTGACGTGGCATCATTAGCAGAGAATTACTGTAGCTTAATTATCCGGGCGTCACAATTCTCCTCCACTACAAGAAATCTCGTCCCGAGATTTAAGAGGTAGAGAAGGGGGGAAAGGTCTAGTTACGAAATTCTAACGGATCTTCTCGGCCTTGGTTGGTCTTCTTGAAGAGGTCGATCCATTACATTGACATCTTCATTTCTCTGCTTCAGGTCATCATGGTGATGTCGCCCTTTTCTCGGGAACTCCAACGTACTTACGAATAGGTCACGGGGTAGATCGGAAACGACAGAATGCTATAAGGGTAATAACCTGGGATTAACCCATGAATGAGCATATGAGTACCTCTCGAGTTGAACAAATAGAACACATCGAGAGTAAAGTTGGAAGGTCCAACAAGAAGTTCCAGGCAGCCAGGCAATCGTTCAATGCCTAGTCAGAAGGTGAAAGGGGTTTCAAGCAACGGAATAATTATTGTTTCCGATGCCAGACTTGATGATCTCATCGGAAGGTGGCCCATAAATTACATACAAGTCCACGCGGGAGGAATAACTTTGGGAACAGGGGGTGTACATGAGAGTCAGGTTTCGATCCTGTGGAACTGTGGGTTATGGGCCCACCAGGTGGTTGAAAGTAGGAAGGGGGCCGACATCTTGCACGGTCATGATAGTAAGGCGTGTCAGAGGGTAGCCTGTCAGTTATATCGGCAACAACATCGATACCAAGGGCGAGGGACGAAGAGAACCATTTTCCTGCTCGTTGAACGAGGCGGGCCAATAGGCAAAGTTCCCGTCCGTCGGTGGCTACCGAAATGTCATCAACAGTAGAAACAGGTCTTCTTGCGGCTGTACACTAACGTGTTTTACATAAGCGAAGATTACTACCGCTTATATAATATAGATCACAAGAAGGGTTAAGCAAACCAAAGGAAAGGAAAGGTGATTACCAAGTTAAGCGAGAACAATGGAAAGGAAAAATGTGTTTAAACACATTTTGGGGCATATCCTTCCCAAGGTCAAGCGAGCAAGATATCCATGACGGGATATAGAGTGGATAACCATTTAGGTAAGGGAGAGGAATTTGATGACCATACCCATACAACGGTGTTTGGATAATTTACAAAGAGAATTTAGCATTTGTGCTTCAAATGTTCTTGTTGATGAACGGAGTACCACAGACATGCTTCGAGATAGCATTGACATGGTCTTCAAGCAAAGGTCGGACTTGGGATACTCAAAGGATTCATCGAGAATAACTTATAGAATAAGTCTTACAATTCCCTCATGGAAGAATGGTTAACCTTGCCAAAAAGGAACAACTATAACAATAGGTCCTCCAGCCAGGTGTGCTAGGCATGACATCACCTTACCGGGTCATATAAAGACCAATGTTGTGACTCTAGGAAAATGTTCCAACCATCATATCTAACCGAGATTCAGATCTGATCGGTGTCAAAATACCTCAGACTCAAGGATGCCTGAGAGAAAAAGGTGTAATACTAATTGACGAGATGACGTTGTAAGATTCTCGGGAAATGAACTATGAAGTGATTTCCGTTAACAAGAGTTCATCATTAACCCAAGGAGAGGACAAGGAGGTGTCTGTGAACTCAACGGCAATTCATCAAGATTTCCAAAAGATGGATTTCCACAATTAAGTGAACAAGGAGATAACATTTGTCAGATCAAATGATATAAGGAAGTATTCTCGAGGAAAACATACATAATTAAACATTGGTTGAAATGTTAGCCCAAAATATGGGTTGGGTTGCACGACCAATGTCGTAATGGTGATTCAATAAGCCATAGTCGTAGAATGTAACTATAGACCAATAACTTCAAAGCAAAAGGGTCGCTCGAAGTTTAGAATTTACACATCCCCCACCACTTGTCGGTATTCCGGTTAGTAACAACACGGGGACCAAGAAAAGAATGGTGATGTTAATAAGTATCACTGGTATCAAGAATTCTTAAGGGTGGTGAATTTCTCACGACATCCTTGACATAAAAGATGGTAATACTCCAAGGTAAAGAAGAACAATTGCTGGATAGCAAGGAACTCAAGGTATAACACCAAACACGAACAAGCTAGTGTTGGTGGGAAGGCAATAAAGTGGTCGATGACAACACAAATCAGCGAGGGCAAGGATGGTATTTCTCATCATGAATTCAATTGATATCCTGGAAGAGCTCAGAATGTAGATGATGATTACGACACATTTGTCGAGAGGTTTCATGAAGGTGTAATCGAACAACGATGACCTCAAGTCAAAGGAATGATGAAGCAAGTTTATTGGAACCACGGGTACGACACAAACTCGAAACCAAGCTTCTTGTTCAAGGTGAAATGATATGACGAGGAAGATCGACATAAGCTTAGCTCATCGTCGAAATTTGTGCTCCTGGGATAAGGACCAGGTAGCACGATTAAAATCGGCACGACAAGGATATAGCCAAACAGGCTAGGAATGGCGTGATCGGTTACAAACTCGCATTTTAAAGAAGATTATCAAGTGTCGTTGAACCGTAGTGCGAGACTCGGTTCAGTTATCGGTGTCTTTGAGTGTTTAATAACTCAGAGCCCACGAAAAATTGTAATCAGTGAGAATGTAGTACTTGATGAAGAACTCATAGGAAGTTATGCAGTTCCAAGATAATCTCGAGATACCATGGGGTAATACTCGATGACAGATCAAAGTAGAGGTTGTACCGGGGTATTGATCCACAGAAGACAAGTGCTTACACTTGCATTGAAAATGGTATTTAAAGGAGAACATGGTCGGAACCACGATTGTAAAAGGCGGACCCGGATATAAGATGAACTTATATCAAGGGAATAATTAATTTTAAAAGAAGCTTCGATGAGAAGATGTACATCGGGTCCATGGGCATGAACACAAAGTTCAAGGTCGACTCCACTTCTCCAATGCATAACCTTTCATCCACTTCTCGCGTTCGATTAAGTTGCAGTGTTGAAATTTTATCTGGCGAAGCACCAGAAGAGTATGACTCGTGAAACTTTCGGGTTCACACGGTCTAGAGAAAGCATATGTTCAACCCATAGTGGCTTCTTAGAAACATATACCACAAGTTTCAAGAGTAAATAACACAAGCCCGAAAGCGAGTATGGTTGGCCAAGCGGAGGATACAACTTAACAAAGGCATTAGGTATCGGGGAAGAACTCACAAAGTGATGAAATGCGAAGGACACTATCGAATAATAATCCAACAAAGGACTTGATGGTCCACAAAGGATCTGATGTGAGTATCGATACTCAACCAGAAGAGGAGGGAATGCAAATGCAACAGGTTATGGAATCATCTGAGTAATTCAAAGCTTAAATGCAAAGGAATTATGATTTCCAAAACAAAGGATCAGAAGCAGGCGCTTTGATCAAGGATGGATCAATTGAATATACCAGAGGCACAATCGACGACAGATAGTTAGGTCGAGAACCAGCTCATGTTCAAAATGATGTCTGGGCCGGAAAGATAATCCTAGGATTCGACTGATGATTGTGAACATTCACAACGTATTGAAATCAATGGACTCAAAAATGATGGTGACAAAGGATGCCAATAAGATTACTATACTTATGGGATTAATCATAATGAAAGCAAACAAGAAATTCCAGAGCAATAGGTTGCGGAGGATTTTTGGAAGATCGAATGGTATTTCGAAGACTTTTGTGTAAAGCATGAACAACTGGGGGATGAGCGGATACTCGACAAGTGCGAGAATTAACCGTAGGGGTATTCAGGTGTCAATGAACAACGAGGCAGTAAGCTCAAAGGATTATCGAAACAACGACGAGTGTTTGGGATATCTTGTAATAACAAGACCAACGGGGATGAATGTAAGAATAACAACTTCAAGTAGTTATCCATAAGGGTTGACGGTGGAAGGGGAATTGCAAACGCGATGAACACAAGTTCTCGGGTTAACAGCGGAGAGTATCTTCGGGGTCTTCTGGTGCAGCAGACGATCATCAATAATAAGGGGCTCTCCGTGGTGAAAGTGACAACGAGATCATAATGTTAGATTTTTAGCAAAATCATTTAACCCGAATAGAAGAGAGATCAGAGTCCCAGAGTATAGACGAGGAGTAAAAGATCCTAATACCACCCAATGGCGACGTGTGCCCGTAAGACACACAGCCATGTTAGTAAAAGCTTTTGCAACGTCTAGACTCGACTTCGGCCAAGGAGTTGGAAAGGGGGATTCCTACAGGCAGTCGGCTCTGATACCAACTTGTGACGCCCCCAATTCAATCGTACACTAATCATGCACGCAAACGTGTACGATCAAGATCAGGGACTCACGGGAAGATATCACAACACAACTCTAAAACATAAATAAGTCATACAAGCATCATAATACAAGCGGGGGCCTCGAGGGCTCGAATACAAGTGCTCGATCATAGACGAGTCAGCCGGAAGCAACAATATCTGAGTACCCATAAGTTAAACAAGTTTGCCATAAGATGGCTAGCACAAACCGGGATACAGATCGAAGAGGCGCAGCCTCACGCCAGGATCCTCCTAACTACTCCTCGGGTTGTCGCCCGGTATCTTCTGCGTAGTAGTAGTAGGCACCTCCGGTGTAGTAGTAAATCATCGACGATGGCGTCGCTCCTGGCTCCATCGTCTGTCGCAGCAACCGGGTAAAGAAAGGGGAAAGGGGAACAAGGCAACCGTGAGTACTCATCCAAAGTACTGCTAGCAAGGAGCTACACTACATATGCATGGATATATGTGTAAAGGGCCATATCGATGGGACTGAATCGAGAATGCCGTAATAAGAGGGGATATCTAATCACAGTCAAGACTACGCTCGGCAGCCTCCGCCTTACCACATGTAGAAGAGAGTAGATCAAGTCCTCCAAGTAGCATCGCATAGCATAATCCTACCCGCGATCCCTCCTCGTAACCCTAAGAGAGAGCGACCACCAGGTTGTATCTGGCACTTGGAAGGGTGTGTTTTATTAAGTATCCGGTTCTAGTTGTCATAAGGTCAAGGTACAACTCCAAGTCGTCCTGTTACGGAAGATCACGGCTATTCGAATAGATTAACTTCCCTGCAGGGGTGCACCACATAACCCAACACGCTTGATCCCATTTGGCCGGACACACTTTTACGGGTCATGCCCGGCCGCGGAAGATCAACACGCCGCAGCCCCACCTAGGCACAACAGAGAGGCCACGCCGGTCTAAACCTAAGCGCCAGTGGGTCCGCCCATCGCCCTTAGCACACACAAGATGCGCGTCTGTGGCCGAAGCAGACCTAGCCTACTGAGCGTTCGGTCCAATCCGGCGCGCGTCACTCAGTCGTTGACGTCACAAAGTGCTTCGGCTGATACCACGACGTCGGGATACCCATAACTACTCCCGCGTAGATGGTTAGTGCATATAGACCAAATGGCCAGACTCAGATCAAATACCAAGATCTCGTTAAGCGTGTTAAGTATCCATGACGCCGACGATTGCTGTGCCCACCTCTCTCCTAGGTGGTCTCAACCTGCCCTAAACCGCCACAAGTAACGATCGGGGCCGTCGGGAACCCAGGCCCACCTCTATCGGGATGGAGCCACCTGTCCTTTCAATTTCATCTCCGAACAGTATCACGAGGTAATGTAACAATGTAAAGTATATAGTATATGCCCGTGACCACCTCCGAAGTGATCACAGCCCGATAGTATAGCATGGCGGGCAGACAAGAGTGTAGGGTCACCGATGGAACACTAGCATCCTATACTAAGCGATGGGATAACAATGTAAAGGTAACAACAAGAGTAGCAAGGACAAGCTATGCAGCAGTATAGGATTAACTGAAAGCAGTAACATGCTACACTACTCTAATGCAAGCAGTATAGACAAGAGTAGGCGATATCTGGTGATCAAAGGGGGGGCTTGCCTGGTTGCTCTGGCAAGAGAGAGGGGTCGTCAACTCCGTAGTCGTCTTGGGCAAAGCGTGACGTCGGTCTCGTAGTCTACCAGAGAGAAGAGGGGAAGAAACAATGAATACCATGCAAACAGATGCATATCGGGACAACAAGCGAGCTAGACGTGTTCTAACGCAGTCCGAGGTGATACCGGTGAAGGGGAAACATCCGGAAAGTATCCCCGGTGTTCCGTGTTTTCGGACAGATGAACCGGAGGTGAAATGTTGCAGGTTCACTATGCTAGGGACGCGTGGTGGACGAACGGGCTGCGTATCCGGATTCATCTCGTCATACTGAGCAACTTTCATGTAGAAAGTTTTTCCATCTGAGCTACGGTTTATTTTATATTAATTTTTAAAGTTTTAAATCATTTTTAGGATTTATTTAAATATTTTAATTCAACATTATCCAGAACAGTGTCTGCTGACATCATCATGACGTCAGCAGTCAAAGGGGTTGAGTGGGTCAACTGACGTGTGGGTCCCACTAGTCATTGACTGTTTAGTCTAATTAGTGTTTAACTAATCTAGTTGCTGTTTAATTAAACTAACTAGTTAATTATGTTAATTACACAGGATTAATTAACTTAATTAATTCATTAATTTAATTAGTTAATTAATTATTTATTTATTTTATTATTTTTATTTTTGTTTCTTTTTCTATAAACGTTCTGGGGGCGTGGGCCCCCATTGACATTGGCCCGGAGGCCATAGCGGGCACGGGCGTAGGCAACGGGCTGGCTCATGAGGCACACCCGGTGGCACGCGGGCGATCCAGTAACGGCGAGCCGGGCGCCGCCGGACAATGACTAGCGCCAGCGGAGGGGTTCTGCAGCACCGTGGCGGTGCGCAGAGGAGGCGTGACAGAGGAGCAAGGGGCTCCATGGCGCTGGGCAGCAGCAGACGCTGCCGACGAAAGCAGGCAGGCAGTGTGGCCAAGCAGGAGCGCTGCGGTGGCAACGAGGGGCGCGGGCGAGGGCTCGGCAGGTGGGGCGTGTCGATGCGGGGCGACGGGCGCGGCCAGGGGGCGGCCCGACCGCGGTGAATGCGGCGGCGCGGTCGCGCGGTGACTGAGCCAGGAGAGGATTTGAGGTCGCGTCCGGCGAGGAGGATTCGAGGACGAGGGCGGCGACGGAGTAGCACCGGGCGCCGTCGGCGAGGTGGAGTGGGCGTCGGGCTCGTTGCCACCTTCCCGATCCAGATCAGGTCGGGGAAGAGGATGGAGAGGGAAGGCGAGCTGGAGACGGGCGGCGGGGAGGAGGCCCGCGAGGCGTCGAGGGGGCAGGCGTGGTCGCCCCGATCCCCATCTGGATCGGGGGAGTGGGGGGAACGAGAGCGAGTGGTGTGGGGGGGTGCGTGGTGGACGAGAGGAGTGGGGGAACGAGTGGGTTGGGGTTTCCTGCGGTGGGTGGATAAGGGAGGCCGGTTGGGCCGGCCTGGCGGCCCTGTAGCCTGTTGGGCCGAGGCCCAACTTGGGGGGGGGGGCCTTTACTTTGTTTCGTTTTTGTCTTAATCATGTTTAGTCTTTTCCTTTTATCTATTCTTCCCTTTTTGTAGTTTATTTTACTTTTAGTTTTATAAAAAAATACCACTAGTGCCTAAATTTGTATTTATCAACAAACTAATGTGAGATTTATTCTTAACTAATAATAAAATAGTTTTAGCATTTTATAAATTCAATAGGCATTTGTTTAATTGTTTTCACTATTGTTTTAATTGTTTTAGAGCCTTTAAACATTTTATCAAAGTTTGGTTTCTCCACCATAATTAACTATGCAATATTTGTCACCCCTAGAACATCTTAGTTTTAGTTTTTTTTGAAAACTTTTATTGTTTGCCTGATTTTGAATTTGAATTTGAATCGGTTTCGAACTAACTCGAGATTAGCGATAGAAATCGAAGTGACGTGGCATCATTAGCAGAGAATTACTGTAGCTTAATTATCTGGGCGTCACACTAGGCTATGGGCGTAGGCGGGATTGTTCAAAGGACACAATGTAGGGTTCGAAGTAGAGCAAGAAACGTGGGGTACCAGCGAGTAGTTGTGTCAAGTGTGGGTGGTGTTGGGCGAGGCCCGCATGTAAATAAGCTTGTAATGTGGATTTGGGGCTCTCTCCCCTCCCTTCTTTAATGAATGATATGCACACTCGTGCATATTCGAGAAAAAATAATATCTTTTGCATGATTCTGCTCCTAATTCCTCCAGCTAATTAGGAGAAGTGCTTAGTTAGTCCTCCCATTAAATTAGTCCATGAGCATCATCCGGCTACAAATGGATGCTCCATCGATGGAGCCGGACACGAATCTTAAATCTCGATCTGCCCGGCCCCCCTTGTTTAGTTGGTAGTAGTAATACTACATTAGGCTAATATATGTAGCTGCCAAATGTGTGTCTCCGTACGTTCCTTGACGCTCCGGCTTCGTCCACGGGCACGTGACGCAAAAGCAGCTCGTTGGTTACTACTGCTCAGCGCCGTCTTCATTTTCTCTCCTGCTACGAGGATGGAGCCACACTGGGTGGCATGCCGAGAGGTATAGGTGCAGACTTTGAGCTTTGCAAGTTTGAAGTTTTCGTGAAAGTGTGCTCTCGTACGTACATTTGTCATTCTCATGTGTGGGCTGCATTTGGTGTCGCTCCATCGGCTGCTTTTGTCCGTCCAAATGGTGGTTCTCTAGAACTTAGCTACTAGCTGGAGCCTATGGGAAGGGACTCCTGCTTGAGAGTATCCTAGGTCCCGACTAGTCACGAGAGCTTGTGTGAGCAGCGTGTAGGCACACCCTCACACTTGTCGGTCTTGCAATTTCGGAAATACTACTTCTGTATCAAAATATTTGTAGTTGGAGAAGCTAGTAGCTTCCCCCCAAATTTTTTTTAAAAAAATGCAACTGCAATTCTGTTGTGCTTGTACTAATGGATGATTTATTTGGCTTAAAATTTTTGTTTTTGCGAAGGTCAAGATGTTGTGTTGCAGAATGTCAAAGTGTGTATTGTATATGTGTGTGTGTTTTTTTAAATGCACACCTTCATTGCAAAACAGTATGTTCATTCTTTGATGTGAGGATGGTTCCCCATGCAAAAGAATTGCAAAAGAAATCGTTATTTCCTTTATAGTGTTGTGTTGTTATTAGAAGAAAAGAAAAAGAGAAGTTCAGTTTCTAAACATGACGCTGTCCAACATGCAAATGAATGGAAAAACTGTGCATGTTCGCCTACCAAAATGTCCAAACATTTCTTGTGGAAAAACTTCACTCTGTTTTTTGAACTCTGCGTGAGAACTTTATGCTCTTTCAAATGTGTGCACTTGTATTTGTGTAAAATGCATGTAGCACACGAAGTGTATGTGTGTTGTTGTGTGTAATTTACTTGAATTATAATAGCATGCGAAGTTCATGTTCCAGAAATTCATAAGTTCGCGTGTACCACATACTGAAGAAATTCATCAATGAAAAAAAAATGACTGCCTAGGCCATTTCACCGACAGCAAAAAATATGTCGCGTGACAAAAAATAAAACTGCATAAGATATAACATAGTAAGTTCATAGATATGGTGGAAAACATAATTTTGTTTTGTAAGTTTAACCACTTCTAAAAAATACATTGAAGTTCAAATTTAAATAATAGGGCGGTTCAATGTTTATTACAAACTTGTAATTTTCCCCGTTACTACAGAATAAACCAAGAAGTTCAAAAACAAAAAATGGAGGAGTTCGAAAAGTTTATAAAAAAATGGTGTTTCTACATTTTATTAAAAAATTGGAGAAGTTTAAATTTAAAAAACATAGAAGTTTAAAATGTTTATAAAAAACCAAGAAGGTCAAATTAAAAAAACAAGCAGTTTAAAAAGTTTGTAAACATGGATTTGCCACTGGTTTTTTAAGATCCGGAAATTCAAATTTAAAGAAGTGAGCGGTTCGATGTTTATTACATAACTAGGACTTTTCCCTACAGTATTGACTAACACCAAAAAGTCCTATTGTCTTAATTAAAAAATTCCTTTTATTTCAATTGGAAAAAGCGGAGCACTTTGATATTATATTTAAAAAATCAGATTTTTCAGTTATTAAAGAATAAAACCAATAAGTTCAATTTCATTCAACGAAGAAGTTCGATCTTCCTAAAAAACCTCCAATTTTCACTCTGAAAATACACAAATGAAGTTCAAGTAAAAAAGGTAGAGCGCTTCAATGTCTATAAAAAATCAGATATTTTCACGTAATCGAGAGAAGTTCGGTTTGATAACTGCCAGAAGTTCACGTACTACTTGGTGTGCATTTGTATGAAAAAAAGAATGAAAAAGCAAAGGCCGAAGGTTTTGTTGCTAAAAGTTCAACTGCTCGGCCCGAGAAAGTTCAAAAATTCTTGTGAGAGATGTTGAACCAATATACGTGACATAAGTTCAAGGTGAAAACAGCGGGAAGTTCAAACTACTACACGGAATGCGTTTCAGATAAGAATAGAAAACTAAAAGCTTAAAAGGTTTGTTGCAGGGAAGTTCACGTGCTCTATCCGGGGAAGTTCAAAAATTCTTGCGAGAGAGGTTCACCTTGTATTTCCATGTTTGAAAACACAAAAAGGAAAATTTATTTTTGCAGTTTAAATAATTCTCTCAATCCACAAAGAAGTTCAATTATTATTTGGGAGGAATTTGATTTCAAAATGAAAATAAAAAATTTAAATTATAAAAATGGAAAAAGTTCATATACTACATGGTGTGTATTTAATATAAAAATGAATAAAAAGGCAACGTCCAAATTTTTTGTTGTTATAAGTTCATGTCCTCGGTCGGAGAAAGTTAAAAAAATATTGTGAGAGAGGTTTGTACAAAAGGAATATCATTTGTGTAACACTAACGAATGGATGAAAAAAATACAAACGAAAATACGTCACAGAAGTTCAATGTGAAAACAGCAGGAAGTTCAACTACTACGCTGAATGAATTTCAGATGAAAAACTTTTAAAATCGTCGCCAGTATGAAAAAACGATCAACATGGGAAAAGTTGCGTGTTTACAAGAGCTTTCCACCGGTATATCACTTGCTCAATTTCGGTGAGTGGATGAGAGCTAAGGGCAAAAAAAGCACATGAAGAACAGAGTAAAGTTCAAGTAGACATGCCGAGAAGTTCAAGTTCTTCACGCTGTGCATTTTCGAAGAATCTGTTTCACGATAAAGGCAGAACGAATGATCCCGCCATTTTTGCAAATACTTGAAAATGGCTGGGAATCAGAGAGAAGCATCAACATGAAAAAGTTTTGCATTTTCCGTAGCTTTTCAACGGTATATTATTTGCCCCATTCCAATAAAGTTTGTAAAAATTAATGTAAAAGTACATTTTGAGCCATTTTCGAAATTGACTTAAAAACTTAAAGAATGGGAAGAAACAATACATACCAAAAAGTTTCGCACTTGTTCAAGCTTACGAACGCCATATCATTTGCTGCATTCGGATGCACGGTTAAAAAATGAGCTCGAAAATACAAACTCAATAGGACTTGTACCATTTTCTAAATTACTCTTAAACCGTTCAAAATTAGAAAAACTTTTAGCATTAAAAAGTAGCGCATTTTTCGTAAGCTTTCCAACGCCATATCATTTTCCTCAATTGGATTAGCCATTTAGAAATGACATCGAAAATACGAACTCGGCTGTTTGGTTTGCAAAATTTTACGTTCTTCCAAATTACTCTTTAACCATTGGGAATTAGAGAAAACTTTTAACATGTGGAAGGAGAGGTTTTTCAGCAGCTTTCCAACGCCATATTATTTGTCACAATCCGATAAACGGTTTGGAAATGCGATCGAAAATACGTTTCACGTCTTTTGTATGAAGAAAAAACGGTTTTCAAAACTGCTCTTAAACCGATTACATTTTGCCAAAAAATTAACTTGGGTCATGATACTCATGTCCATAGCTCTTCAACGGTATATCGCAAGCCCCATTTGGGCAATGTTGGCGGAAGTTCAAGCTAGTACAGGGGGAAGTTCAGCATACTACTAGCGGGCAGGTCAGGTTGTGATCAGTATGTTATTCTCATCCCGTGATCAGAAAATTTTATAGAAAAGCCAAATTTCCATCTTTTAAAAAATACCTAGAATTTCAAAATGAGATAATTGAGCGGTTCGATATTTATTACATAACTAGGACTTTTCCCGTTACTAATGAATAACACCAAGAAGTCCTAATTAAAAAATGAAGCTATTTGATGTTTATAAAAAAACTAAGATTTCCCCAATACTAAAGATTAAAAACCAAGAAGTTCAATTTATATAAAAAATCAGTTTTTCTCGTTACTAATGAATACAACCAAGAAGTTCAATTGGAAAAGGCGGAGCAGTTTCATATTTATTTGAAAAAAATGAATTTTTCAGTTCCTAAAGAATAAAATAAATAAGTTCAATTCGAAATAACGAAGAAGTTCGATGTTTCTAAAAAACCTCCATTTTTCACATTTCTAAAAGAATACACAAATGAAGTTCAAGTAAAAAAGGTAGAGAGGTTCAATGTCTATAAAGAAACTCAGATATTTTCACGTAACCGAGAGAAGTTTGGTTTGATAACTCCCAGAAGTTCACGTACTATGGGGTGTGCATTTGTATGAAAAAAAGAATGAAAAGCAATGGCCGAAAGTTTTGTTGCTAGATGTTCAAGTGCTCGGCCCGAGAAAGTTCAAAAATTCTTGTCCGAGAGGTTGAACAAAAATACGTGACAAAAGTTCAAGGTGAAAACAACGGGAGGTGAAACAAATTCTTATCAGTTAAAGAAGTTCATAGTGAAAACAATGAGAAGTTCAAGTACTGTAAGGAATGCATTTCAGGTGAGGATAAAAGTATAGAAAAATAAAAGCTTAAAGGGTTTGTTGAAAGAAGTTCAAATCGTCTGTCCGGATAAGTTCAAAAATTCTTGAGAGAGAGGTTCACCTTGTATTTCCATGTTCGGAAACACAAAAAAGAAAAAAAATGCATTTTAAAATAATTCTCTCAATCCAGAAAGAAGTTTAGTTATTATTTGGAGCAATTTGATTTCAAAAATAAAATAAAAAATTCAACTCATAAAAAATGTAAAAGGTTCATGTACTACATGGTATGTGTTTAATATGAGAAACATTAATTACAAGGCAAGGTCCAAATTTTTTGTTGTTATAAATTCAAGTCCTTGGTCGGAGAAAGTTAAAAAAATATTGTGAGAGGGGTTTGTACAAAAGGAATATCATTTGTGTAACACCTACGAAATGGATGAGAAATTACAAACGAAAATCCGTCACAGAAGTTCAACGTGAAAACTGCAGGAAGTTCAACTACTACATTGAATGAATTTCAGATGGAAAACTTTGAAAACCATCGCGAGTAGGAAAAAGTGATCAACACGGGAAAGTTGTGTGTTTACATCAGCTTTCCATCGATATATGACGTGCTCAATTCTGGTGAGTTGATGGATAGATACGACCAAAAAAAGCACGTGAAAAAAATTGAAGTTCAAGTACACCTGCAGAGAAGTTCAAGTTCTTCACGCGGTGCATTTCCAAAGAATCTGCTTTGCGATAATGGCAGAACGCATGATCTCTCCGTTTTCGAAATTACTTCAAAACCGCCAGGAATCAGAGAAAACCATCAACATGAAAAGTTTCGCATTTTTCGTAGCTTTTCAAGGGTATATTATTTTCCCCATTCCGACAAAGTTTGTAGAAATTACGGCTAAAATACGTTTTTAGCCATTTTCAAAATTGAATTAAAGCAGTAAAGAATTGGGAGAAACAATATATATCAAACAGTTTTGCATTTTCTCAAGCTTACCAACGCCATATCATTTGCTCCATTTGGACGCACAGTTAAAAAATTAGCTTGAAAATACGAACTCGGTGGAACTTGTATCGTTTGCTAAATTACTCTTAAACCGTTCAAAATTAGAAAAAACTTTCAACAGGAAAAAGTAGCGGATTTTCATAAGCTTTCCAACGCCATATATTTGCCTCAATTAGATTAGCCATCTAGAAATGGCATCTAAAATACGAACTCGGCTGTTCGGTTTGTGAAATTTTACGATTTCCAAAACACTCTTTAACCGTAGGGAACTAGAGAAAACTTTCAACATGTGGAAGGAGCGGTTTTGCAGCAGCTTTCCGACGCCATATTATTTTCCTCATTCCGATTAATGGTTTAGAAATGTGATCGAAAATACTATTCACATTTTTTGTATGAAGAAAAAACGGTTTTCAAAACTGCTCTTAAACCGCTTACATTTTGCCAAGAATTTAACTTGGGTCATGATACTCGTGTCCATAGCTTTCCAACGGTATATCGCAAGCCCCATTTGGGCTATGTTGGCGGAAGTTCAACCTAGCACAGGAGGAAGTTCAGGTCGAAAAACCAGTGCGAGAAATTGCAAAAACGCAAGATCGTCACGACCCGAGAGCAAAATCTGCCAACCAGCGAGATTCCTATTCAAAACGGGCATTTAGTTGCTCAAAACCGTTTGTAGATTGCACTTATGTGTGTGTGTGTGTGTGTGTGTGTGTGTCGCTTTGTGAGTTTTCATTCATTGTCCGAGAAATGGGAAAAAACTTTGAACAGTTCGGCCGCAGGGTGCGGCCAGAGGCATAGGCCTTGTTGGTATTTCAATTACAGGAAATGCATATAGAGTCCAGAAATAACGAAGATCATTGTATCCCCGTGGTGCGCTCTCACGATCCCATGGAAATATTTTGGTAAAGTTTGGCACAAGTTTTGGTGCTCGCACCTTCCAAACTGGTGCATCTCACAAGAAGGATCATAGTTTCCAAAAGGAGATGCAACACTTCGGACTCTAAATCGTCGGTTACTACATCATTCTTCCTTGAATTTTTTTTCATGGTAAACAATCATAGATATACCCTTGGTTTGATTTTCTTTCCCATTTCAGGCCCCATCTGCTATATTTAAGTCATTTTTGGCATCTACCTTGCATTTAGTGCATATAAAGTGAAAACCGTACTACAAATACATGTGGGTTTTAGTTAGCAAAGAAGGTGTGCAAATCATTTGTGTATCGCTTTGCGATTTTTCATCCGTTGTCCGAGAAGCGGGGAGAAGTTTCAAACATTTCGGCCGCGAGGTGCGGCCGCCGGGGTAGGCCTAGTTGGTATTTTAATTACAGAAATTTAGATGTAGTCCTGACATCATCTAAATCAGCGTGTGCCCGTGGCATGCTCTCACGACCCCATGGAAAAAGTTTGGTGAAGTTCAACACAAGTTTTGATGATCGCTCCATGGAAATCGGAGCATCTCACAAGAAGGATTATGGTTTCCATAAGTAGAAGTGCCAATTCAAACTCCAGTGGCCGATTACTTCATCGTTTGGCCTCATAAAAATTTCCACGGTACGCAATCACCATTATACCACAGGTTTGATTTTCTGGCACATTTCATGTATCATTTTCTATAGTTAAGACATTTTTTTGAATTTAACGTGCATTTTGTGCATATAAAGAAAATTACAACAAGAACTGCATTTGCTGTCGAAAGGGATGAGGATTGTCCTTCGATCTGGGAGCATCCAAAGGTGCAGACATACTATCCGTGGGGTTTGGCTTTCATGAACGAACCATGTCCTATTCGCAAACCAGATTGCATATCTTATGTTCATACATACTAGAGTGAGATCAATTGAGTATGCTACCTCTATGGTATAATAATAGTAATAATAATAATAATAATAATAATAATAATAATAATAATAATAATAATAATAATAACAATAATAACAACAACAACAATAATAATAATAATAATAATAATAATAATAATAAGCAGTTCAAATTCATTGCCTGAGTTGACAGCATATCAAGGTTAACATATTAACGGTTCTTACATCAACAGAAAACCGGGCATAAGTCACAAATTAAGTACATGCGACAGTTCTAAACTGAACGAATTATGTTGCAGGGTTGGCATAAAAACTAGTCTTACGGCTTAATTCCCATGTACATGGGGGAACTGGGATCATTACGTTGACTCCGAATGAACTTGGATTTTCTGATGATTTTATGCTTCTCTGTTTTAGGGGTGCATGATCCCTTGGCTGGCAACTCAGCAAATTCATCGTACTCATCCTCATCGGCAACATCCTCGACACCTAGTACCCTCCTCTTCCCATGCATCACTACATGCCAGTTCTTATGCTAGGGGTCTTCCGCATAGAAAATCTGGGTAACATGGCTGGCAAGAACGAACGGGTCCGCTTGATATGCCATCGTTGTACTATTAACACAGGTCTTCCTGTAATCATCAACCTTTACCTGACTAAGAGGGATCCATGTGCACCTGAATAATGCCACCTTAACTTTCACATAGTTAAGCTCCCAAATCTCTTTCATGGTTCCATAGTATACCCTTTTATTGACTTCATCTACAGTCATGCATTCTATTCGAACAGAGCTGTTCTGATATGAGGTCTTCTCATCACGTTCCTCAGTGTAGAACGTGTAGCTATTTATGTGATATGCTTGGTACATCAACATCGTAGGTCATGGCTTTTGTGCCAACCACGTAGCAATGTCATCAATGGATCTTGTGCCAAATGATACTTCAGCCATTCGTCATAGTTATTAGTGTCTCCTTCATCTCCACATCTAATGGATGCACCATTGTTAAGAAGCTTTGGGGCATCTTGGCCAAGTGTTTATCGGCATAAGCAATGAGAACTGGGCTGTTAAGCAGTACCGTCAAATGGGCTTTCTCTACCAATTCTCCGGGTGCAGCCTTTTGCGTGCCAGCAAGGACCGGCTTACCTTTCATCCTTCCCTCGTGGCGAGAGAGGGGCAAACCTATAGGTCTTTGTTTCATGTATTCGATGCAAAAATCAACCACCTCCTCCATGGTATAACCTTGTAGGATGCTTGCCTCTGGATGGTTTCGGTTCCGACAATAGCGCTTCATTATTCCCATGAACTGGTGAGGGACACATGTTACGAAGAAACACAGGACCACAATACTTTATCTCGTTGACAAGGTGCACAGTGAGATGGACCATGACATCAAAGAATGATGGTGGGAAAAACATCTCTAGGATGGACAATATTCTTGCAATATCCTCTTGCATATGATCCAACTCTTCAGGATCTACAACTTTCTGCCCTAGTTTGTTGAAGAAAGCACAGAGCTCAGTGAGTGTGTTTCTTATATCTTTGTCTATCAGATTCCTAATAGACACCGGGAGGATTCGTGTCAACATTACGTGGCAATCATGTGACTTCATGTGTCCCAACTTCATTTTACCTGAGCTCACATCCACGAGACTTCTGATGTTTACGGAGTAGGAAGAGGGTGTCTTAACTGACAACAAATAGGTTAAGAACTTTGTTTCTTCTTTTCGACTGAAATTGTAACTCTAGCGAGTGTGGAGGAATTTGTTATCATCTTTTGCTTCACTCTTGTGTTTAGATTGATCACCAAGCATATCGAGCCATGCACCGTCACCATCCTTTGTTTTACCTTTAATCTTGAGCAGAGTACCAAGGATGCTTTCACATACGTTCTTCTCTACGTGCATGACATCGATGCGGTGACGTACACGTAGAATCTCCCAGTAAGGTAATTTCTAGAATACTGATTTCTTATTAAACACTTGATTCCTGGGTGTTTGTTTCACCATCAAAGCATGCTTCTTGCCAAGCACAACATTATATTGTTGAGCCATGTTGTGGACCACCTCCCCATTAGATGGTCTTGGGCCCAAACCTAGCTTTGCCGTACAATCAAATTCCACTTTCATCTTTTGTCATGGGTGGTTTCTCCGTCAGAACCTACGATGATGCAAATATACGGTTTTGCACGAGTTGGGAAGAAACCTGCTAGTTGTCCTATCCATTCATGTGACACGCCCTACATCTCTCTTTGTTTTTTTCCCTGATGTGTTGCCTAATGCCGACATATCTTCAATGGTGTGCAGCAGCATCGCATGTAGATCTAAAATCTCCTTTCTGTAAGCATCATAACATTTTACAACAGTCCCTTCTACCCACACTGTCAGCAGTTCTTCTACCAGTACCTGAAAGTAAATGTCGATGTCATTTCCAGGTTGCTTCGAGCCTTGGATAAGCATTGACATCATAATGCCAAAAGGATTCATCCCGTCAGTACACTCCCCGAGCCTTATACTTCTAGGATCCTTGGCAAAGTCTTCAAACTTGTTGTCGATTAATTCGCATTGAGCCCCATCTTTCGGGTTCCTCGGATATTTATCCACAGTTCACTCATCATGATGCCACCGCAACCTCTTTTCCTCTCTAGGTTTTGCAAACAAACGCCTCAATCTTGGAATTAAGGGCAAGTACCAAACAACCTTGAACGAGGTTCCTGTCTTGATCTCGTCATCCAATTTGTACTTGTCATTTGCTCTCCTGCGCTTGTATCGTGCATGCTTGCATATGGGACATGCACGCAAATCTTTGTACTCACCACGGTACAATATAAAATTATTCACACAAGCATGTATCTTCTGTACTTCAAGTTCCTAGGGGCAAACAATTTTCTTCACTTCATTCGTGCTTCTGGGGAGCACATTATCTTCCGGAAGAATTTCTTTCAAAAGACCTAACAACTCTGTGAAGCCCTTGTTTGATAGATTGTTTGCTCCTTGAAATCTAAGAAGCGCCAGGGTGGCACTCAACTTGGAATATTTCTTTTTGCAACCTAGATACAATTCTTTCTTGGAGTCCGCAACAATTGTTGGCATAACCTTGTACCCAGTCATATCCTTTTTGGGCCCTTGAAATCTGCCATCATAGCAGCAAAATCTGGCATATCAAGATCGTTGTTGTCTGTGTTGTCGTCTTGGTTTTCCAGTGGGAGTTTCGGCTTTCCGGTGTTCCATTGGTAGCTTGAAGCCTCTACCCCGATGTTAGATTTAACATCCACGTGACACTGACCAGGGTTGGCATCTCGCAGCCCTGGGTATATTTATCCATTACCTACTCTTCACCGTGTCTGGTCCAACGTGTATATCCATTCATGAATCCCCGGGAGAGTAAGTCCCACTCGACATCTGCAACTTCATGTGACTCTGTATTGGCACAATGACTACATGGACACATGATGTAATCCTCATCACCAATTCTCTTCTTTGTACTTTCAACCAAATTCACGAACTCCGCCATGCCACTCATAAAATTTGAGCTTCTCCGATTGTCCATTCATTCAGATCGTTCCATCTGCACCACATGGATGGTAATTAAAAACAAAACAACAACATTAATACACAGATTAACTAATGCCCAAAGATGCATGCATAAATCACAAGGTTTAATTTTCATAATTACTGAGGGCACTCCATATTGTTATCCAGACGTGCAATGAGAAAATTAATGGCCAGTCAATTTACACGCAGATTATTACAACACTACCCTTAGGAATTGAATTCCTTAATTAAGCCACTCGCGAAAAGAATACCTTAATAATTAGCCATGCGGCGACCTCCACCCAGTAGATAGAGAAGCGCGATGTGGCGGCACGCCGAGATAGTAGGGCCGAGGAGCAAAGCTTAGTGCGGCTACCACCTAAAGTTCGACCTCCAGTATCCCGCCATCGACCGCGATGGATGTGCTCCAATCACGCCGCTGCCGAACTCAATGGTTGAGCTGCTCCTATCTCCCGCCGCAGACCGAGGATTGACCTCCTATGATGCCGCCACCGCCCATCGACCAAGGATGGACCTCTTATCCGGCAGCCGATGCCTTGGTCGCCGCCGCCATCTCTGTCTGCAGAGCGGCTATTTTATTTTTTGATGGATATCCGCAGAGTCGCTGTTTACACGGTAATTACTGTAACTCAATTATATGTACAAGGTAGTACATCACATACGGTTATGTCACGGAAACCGTGTCGCACCTACGTTGTATTCTCACATGGTTTGGTGCAGAAATCGTGTGTGAAGTTGTAATATCTAACACAGACGACAAGTATAAATAGTGTGTCGTAAACAACATATAGTGCGGTAAGTAGTTTCCGACCGTTAGCTTATCCCCACAGTTTCCCCATTTCCCCCACATGCCTAGATAGCCTCCAAATTCCTTTGCGTGGCGCCAACATTGGGGGAATGCAGATGAGTGGTGCTGATGGTTTCGATGTGACTGCTCCTGCTCGTAATGCCGCTCTCGGCAGTGCCACCACAATGGCGGTCGCCGCCGAGCACTTGCCGAAGGTCATCAAAAGGCAGGTGTACCACGGATCCAAATTATCCTGTCAGGTTCCATTCTATCCTGATCTTTTTAGCATTTCCAAAGTAGCCCCCTTCTGAATCCGTCCTGAATGACCCCCCCCCCCCCAGGAAAGCGATCTGCCGCCGGATCTGGAGCATGACTCTAGACTCCCGCAACATGAGTTTGACTCCGAGTTTTGCGCCACCGAGAAGTACCAAAAGCTGAGTTGTGTGCACGGGCACACTCCCGCTCGACGTGTATGCAGAGAGGGATTCGACATTGGCAGGCGGTTTCTTAGTTGCCCCTGAGAGGTTAGTGCTAAGTTCATTATTTTATTTGAGTTAATGCCATCGCTCATCTTGAATTCTATTTAACATTGGCAGGGATATGAGGCTTGTGCCTTTGTTAACTGGCTGGATGAAGAATGGCATGGCAGGGCTCGGAGTGTAATCACCAAGCTCGAGATAACGTAAAGCTGAAGAAGAAACTGGCTGATCTGGAATGTACAATCGGTACGATGAAGCAAGAAGAATATCTCACATGCAACAGATGAAAGCAAGAGACAAGAAGGAACTAGCACGTGTAGTTGTGATTGTCGCATTAGCCATGTTCTATGCATTGTTTGCAATGATGATTAGGTGTTTTGTTTGACAGTATTGCTGAAGCACATCTAGATGTGCTCTAAGCAATGCACATATAGGTCCTATGTTGTTGATGTTACGCGAAGATTCGTGCAGATATTTTCCTTTGTAGTTTGATTATTACTGGCTTCATCAACAAGAAGAGCTCAATGTATTTCTTGCCAACTGTCCTACTCCATTCATACCGGTGCATAACTCACATTACGAAAACCAAATAATCCCAAAACTCGTTCCTTGTTTTGTCCTGAGAAAAGAAATCAGCCAATAGGAGTCCAGCGTAATTAATTCACACGCTGAGAACTCCGCAACCCCGGGAATTTGGAGCGATTAGGTATAAATATTTGCGGTTGATTATATCAGTGGTTAGAAAATGCGTCAACCCCCGCTTCAATTGGCATTCCTCTTCTCTACATACCCCACTTAAGTGTCCACCATCTTCATTGTCCTCGACCTGCCGCGCTACACACTTGCACACACTCTGCAATCTCGCTTTCTCGCGGTTTTTATACGACCGCAACCATGTCGACCGACAGCGAGGATGACACTTCCGCCAACAGTCTTGTACCCGATGATAGGTCAACGTCGGAATCATCTAGCTCGTCTTCCATGAGTCTGGCGTCTAGCACAGACCTCGATTATATCTGGATCATGGAAGGGATGCCGCTTCCGGAGTCCCAGACGATGACAACCAGACAAACAAGGAGCCGTCTGAGGACGATGAAGAGGAGGACGATGATGATGAGGAGGAATGGTCAAACAAGGAGGAGGAGGACGACGACAGCAACAATGATGACGACGGCGATGGCGATGAAAAGCGGTCAGTGGCAAGAAGCGTCCTTGCCAAGACGATGTCGCGGGGCCATCCAACAACATCAACAAGAATGAGAAGGACTAAATTAAGCAGACTGTATATATCTCTGTTTCCGTTCACTCACATTATTTCGTTATCTCTGTTTCCCATGTCAATCTCATTGCAGACGGTTGGTAAAACTATTCCACAAAGATTTTTTACATTATCGCCCACAGGTTGGTTTCTTGAATTGTGTGCCCTGACGAGCACACAATTCACAAAAAAGACCGTATGGGCTATCTATAGTGATTGCACACAATTCTGATTACTGACCTGTTTGCCGGGTATCACAGACATCTTCTTACGCTGAATCGTTTGTGTTCAACTCGATCATCGCAGACGGTTCATCGGAGCGAACTATATGCTGTATATCGCACACACCTTGACATGGCTGCCCATTTCTGTTGTTCTGTCTCATTGCAAACAGTTCGTATGGATCAACCATATGCCCTTCATCGCACACAGAACCAAAATCTGAACCGTTTTTGATGTATTCTTCATTGCAAACGTTTTGCATCTTTTTTGACGGTTTTTTGACATCATAATTTGCAATTAATCCATCGCACACAGTTTCGTCAAAGGGTCTCTGATCATAGTGTCATGTTAGCAGCATCCTGCAGTAGTGCACACGTACAAAGTAGTACGTACCACATGAGTAATGAATGTCATCTTCTCCTCATCTTCCTTTCCCATGAAGATCTAATGATAACCAGAGTAGGCATCCAGAAAAGAGAGCATGTTACAGCCAGCGGTGGAGTCCACAATCTGATCAATTCGCGACAAGGGAAAGGGGTCCTTTGGGCATGTGCTACCTCTTGAGCACTACGTTGGTTTTCCCTTGAAGAGGAAAGGGTGATGCAGTAAAGCAGCGTAAGTATTTCCCTCAGTTTTTGAGAACCAAGGTATCAATCCAGTAGGAGGCCATGCACGAGTCCCTCGCACCTACACAAACAAATAAAATCCTCGCAACCAACGCAATAAAGGGGTTGTCAATCCCTTCACGGTCACTTACGAAAGTGAGATCTGATAGATATGATAAGATAATATTTTTGGTATTTTTATAATAAAGATGCAAAGTAAAATAAAAGGCAATGAAAATAGCTAAGTGTTGGAAGATTAATATGATGGAAAATAGACCTGGGGGCCATAGGTTTCACTAGTGGCTTCTCTCGAGAGCATAAGTATTATGGTGGGTAAACAAATTACTGTTGAGCAATTGACAAAAACTATCATAGTTATGAGAATAACAAGTTATGAACATGTATATAGGCATCACCTCAGAGACAAGTAGATCGACTCACCTGCATCTACTACTATTACTCCACACATCGACCGCTATCCAAAGATGCATCTAGAGTATTAAGTTCAAAAGAACAGAGTAACGCTTTAAGTAAGATGACATTATGTAGAGGGATAAACTCATGCAATATGATATAAACCCCATCTTGTTATCCTCGATGGCAACAATACAATACGTGCCTTGCTACCCCTACTGTCACTCAGAAAGGACACCGCAAGATTGAACCCAAAGCTAAGCACTTCTCCCATTGCAAGAAAGATCAATCTAGTAGACCAAACCAAATAGATAATTCGAAGAGACTTGCAAAGATAACCAATCATACATAAAAGAATTCAGAGAAGATTCAAATATTGTTCATAGATAAACTTGATCATAAACCCACAATTCATCGGTCTTAACAAACACACCGCAAAAGAAGATTACATCGAATAGATCTCCACAAGAGAGGGGGAGAACAATGTATTGAGATCCAAAACTAGATAATAATCCATCTATCTAAAAACTATGTACCCGAAGGTCTGATGTAAACAACTCACAAATCATCCGATGGGCTATGGTGTTGATGTAGAAGCCCTCCATGATCGATGCCCCCCTCTGGCGGAGCTCCGGAAAAGGCCGAGATGGGATCTCAGTCTGTAAGGTTCTTGGCGGTGGAATTAGGTTTTTGGCTCCGTATCTGGTAGTTTTTTGGGTACGTAGGTATATATAGGAGGAAGAAGTACGTCGATGGAGCAACATGGGCCCCACGAGGGTGGAGGGCGCGCCCCCCTACCTCGTGTCTTCCTGGTTGATGTCTTGACGTAGGGTCCAAGTCCTCTGGATCACGTTCGTTCCGAAAATCACGTTCCCGAAGGTTTCATTCCGTTTGGACTCTGTTTGATATTCTTTTTCTGCGAAACTCAAATAGGCAAAAAAACAGCAATTAGGCTGGGCCTCAGGTTAATATGTTAGTCCCAAAAATAATATAAAAGTGTATAATAAAGCCCAATAATGTCCAAAACAGAATATAATATAGCATGGAACAATAAAAAATTATAGATACGTTGGAGACGTATCAAGCATCCCCAAGCTTAATTCCTGCTCGTCCTCAAGTAGGTAAATGATAAAAACAGAATTTTTGATGTGGAATGCTACTTAGCATAATTTCAATGTAATTCTTCTTCTTGTAGCACGAATGTTCATATTTAATATGATTCAAGATAAAAGTTTAATGTTGGCATAAAAACAATAATACTTCAAGCATGCTAACCAAGCAATTATGTCTTATCAAAATAACATAGCCAAAGCAAGTTATCCCTACAAAATCATATAGTCTGGCTATGCTCCATCTTCCCCACACAAAATATTCACATCATGTACAACCCCGGTTTTAGCCAAGCAATTGGTTCATACTTTTTAACGCGCTTGACCTTTTCAACTCTTACGCAATACATGAGCGCAAGCCATGGATATAGCACTATGGTGGAAATAGGTATAATGGTAGGGGTTATGTGGGAAGACAAAAAAGGAGAAAGTCTCACATCAACGAGGCTAATCAACGGGCTATGAAGATGCCCATCAATTGATGTCAATGCAAGGAGTAAGGATTGCCATGCAACAGATGCACTAGAGCTATAAGTGTATGAAAGCTCAAACAAAAGAAACTAAGTGGGTGTGCATCCAACTTGCTTGCTCACGAAGACCTCGGGCATTTGAGGAAGCCCATCATTGGAATATACAAGCCCAGTTCTATGATGAAATTTCCCACTAGTATATGAAAGGACAAAACGAGAGACTCTCTATCATGAAGATCACGGTGCTACTTTGAAGCACAAGTGTGGTAAAAGGATAGTAACATTGTCCCTTCTCTCTTTTTCTCTCATTTTTATTTGGGCATTTTCTCTTCTTTTTTTATGGCCTCTTTTTTTAGTCCGGAGTCTCATCCCGACTTGTGGGGGAATCATAGTCTTCATCATCCTTTCCTCACTTGGGACAATGCTCTAATAATGATGATCATCACACTTTTATTTACTTACAACTCATGAATTACAACACACTACTTAGAACAAAATATGACTCTATGTGGATGCCTCCGGCGGTGTACCGGGATATGCAATGAATCAAGAGCGACATGTATGAAAGAATTATGAATGGTGGCTTTGCCACAAATACAATGTCAACTACATGATCATGCAAAGCAATATGACAATGATGGAGCATGTCATGATAAACAAAATGATGGAAAGTTGCATGGCAATATATCTCGGAATGGCTATGGAAATGCCATAATAGGTAAGTATGGTGGTTGTTTTGAGGAAGATATAAGGAGGTTTATGTGTGATAGAGCGTATCATATCACGGGGTTTGGATGCACCGACGAAGTTTGCACCAACTCTCAAGGTGAGAAAGGGCAATGCACGGTACCGAAGAGGCTAGAAAAATGCGGAAAGGTAAGTGTGCATATAATCCATGGAATCACATTAGTCATAAAGAACTCATATACTTAATGCAAAAGTTTAGTAGCCCTCGAAGCAAAGTACTACTACGCATGCTCCTAGGGGAAGGGTTGGTAGGAGTTAACCATCGCGCGATCCCGACCGCCACACAAAGGATTAAAATCAATAAATACCTCATGCTCCGACTTCGTTACATAACGGTTCACCATACATGCATGCTATGGGAATCACAAACTCCAACACAAGTATTTTTCAATTCCACCATTACTCAACTAGCACAACTATGATATTACCACCTTTATATCTCAAAACAATTATCAAGCATCAAATTTCTCATGATATTATAATTAAAGAAAATTGCCATTATATTTTGAGACTCTCAAAATAATATAAGTGAAGCATGAGATATCAATAGTTTCGATAAAACAAATGCACCGCCGTGCTCTAAAAGATATAAGTGAAGCATTAGAGCAAAAACTATATAACTCAATAAATATAAGTGAAGCACATAGAGTATTCTAACAATTTCCGAATCATGTGTGTCTCTCTCAAAAGGTGTGTAAAGCAAGGATTATTGTGTCAAACTAACAAATAAATACTCAAATAATATAAGACGCTCCAAGCAAAACACATATCATGTGGTGAATAAAAATATAGCTCCAAGTAAAGTTACCGATGGAAGTAGACGAAAGAGGGGATGCCTGCCGGGGCATCCCCAAGCTTTGGCTTTTAGGTGTACTTAGATTATCTTGGGGTTCCATGGGCATCCCCAAGCTTAGCCTCTTGCCACTCCTTGTTCCATAATCCATCAAATCTTTTACCCAAAACTTGAAAACTTCACAACACAAAACTTAACAGAAAATCTCATGAGCTCCATTAGCGAAAGAAAACAAAACACCACTTCAAGGTAATCTAATGAACTCATTATTTATTTATATTGGTGTTAAACCTACTGTATTCCAACTTCTCTAGGGTTTATAAACTATTTTACTAGCCATAGATTCATCAAAATAAGCAAACAACACATGAAAAACAGAATCTGTCAAAAACAGAATCTGTCAAAAACAGAACAGTCTGTAGTAATCTGTAACTAACGCAAACTTCTGGAACTCAAAAAATTCATCCAAAATAGGAAGACCTAGAAAATTTGTTTATTGATCAGCAAAAATTGGAATCAATATTTTATCACGTTCTGGTGATTTTTAACAATTATTTTCGTGAACAGAAAGTTTCTGGAATTTTCAGCAAGATCAAATAACTATCATCCGAGAAGATCCTATAGGTTAAACTTGGCACAAACACTAATTAAAACATAAAAACACATCTAAACAGAGGCTAGATCAAATATTTATTCCTAAAAAGAAGCAAAAAGCAAAAACTAAAAATAAAATTGGGTTGCCTCCCAACAAGCGCTATCGTTTAACGCCCCTAGCTAGGCATAAAAGCAAGGATAGATCTAGGTATTGCCATCTTTGGTGAGCAAAATATTAATGGAGTTATGCTCGGCGATCCTTTGATCTAAAGCATCCAGCCGCTTATTGCAAAGCGTAATCAGATTATTCATGCGGTTGATATTCCCACCAATACTTTTAAGAGGTTCAACAATTTTTTGTAATTCACATAATTTCTCTAGAATTTGAGTCTCTTCTTGGGTAAGGGATGATCCTTTTTGTAGGGGGAGTACTCCCACTATCCCCTCTATGATTTCATAAGCGAAGCCAGGATCAATATCAATAAAACTACCTTTGGCGGAAAAAATCGAGGAGTTGTCTATGGGGCAAGGTTAGCCCAACATAAAAATTGCGAAGCAAGATTTTAAAATCTCCCTCTATATTGCAACTATGATAAGATTCGAGCATCCTAAACCAAGAATCTTTTAAAATTTCCCCTTGTCTTTGCTTGAAGTGGAGGACTTCAAAGTCTAGAGACGAAGGGATGAAGACCAAGCTAGCCATAACGACAAGCAAGCAATCCAACACACGAGCAAACAAGAAGCGAGCGAAAAAGAGGCGAACGGAAAAGAGAGGGAGACTAAAACGGCAAGGGTGAAGTGGCGGAGAGGAAAACGAGAGGCAAATGGCAAATAATGTAATGCGGGAGATAAGGGTTTGTGATGGGTACTTGGTATGTTGACTTTTGCGTAGACTCCCCGGCAACGGCGCCAAAAATGGCTCGTTGTCGGGAGTCAAAATCTAGACTTGGCCTTGCGTAAGCCTCCCCGGAAACGGCGCCAGAAATCCTTCTTGCTACCTCTTGAGCACTGCGTTGAATTTCCCTTGAAGAGGAAAGGGTGATGCAGTAAAGCAGCGTAAGTATTTCCCTCAGTTTTTGAGAACCAAGGTATCAATCTAGTAGGAGGCCACGCACGAGTCCCTCGCATCTACACAAACAAATAAAATCCTCGCAACCAATGCAATAAAGGGGTTGTTAATCCCTTCACGGTCACTTACGAAAGTGAGATATGATAGATATGATAAGATAATATTTTTGGTATTTTTATAATAAAGATGCAAAGTAAAATAAAAGGCAATGAAAATAGCTAAGTGTTGGAAGATTAATATGATGGAAAATAGACCCGGGGGCCATAGGTTTCACTAGTGGCTTCTCTCGAGAGCATAAGTCTTACGGTGGGTAAACAAATTACTGTTGAGCAATTGATAGAATTGAGCATAGTTATGAGAATATCTAGGTATGATCATGTATATAGGCATCACGTCCGAGACAAGTAGACCGACTCACACTGCAGCTACTACTATTACTCCACACATCGACCGCTATCCAGATGCATCTAGAGTATTAAGTTCAAAAGAACAGAGTAATGCTTTAAGTAAGATGACATGATGTAGAGGATAAACTCACGCAATATGATATAAACCCCATCTTGTTATCCTCGATGGCAACAATACAATACGTGCCTTGCTGCCCCCTCACATCCTTTGGGAAAGGACACCGCAAGATTGAACCCAAAGCTAAGCACTTCTCCCATTGCAAGAAAGATCAATCTAGTAGGCCAAACCAAACTGATAATTCAAAGAGACTCTCAAAGATAACCAATCATACATAAAAGAATTCAGAGAAGATTCAAATATTGATCATAGATAAACCTGATCATAAACCCACAATTCATCAGTCTCAACAAACACACCGCAAAAGAAGATTACATCGAATAGATCTCCACAAGAGAGGGGGAGAACATTTTATTGAGATCCAAAAAGAGAGAAGAAGCCATCTAGCTAATAACTATGGACCTGAAGGTCTGAGGTAAACTACTCACACATCATTGGAGAGGCTATGGTGTTGATGTAGAAGCCCTCCGTGATCGATGCCCCTTTGGCGGAGCTCCAGAAAAGGCCCCAAGATGGGATCTCATGGGTACAGAAGGTTGTGGCGGTGGAATTAAGTTTTTGGCTCCGTATCTGGTAGTTTGGGGGTACATAGGTATATATAGGAGGAAGAAGTACATCGGTTGAGCAACGTTGGACTCACGAGGGTGGAGGGCGTGCCCAGGGGGGTAGGCGCGCCCCCCTACCTTGTGCCTTCCTGGTTGATGTCTTGACGTAGGGTCCAAGTCCTCTGGATCACGTTCGTTCTGAATATCACGTCCCCGAAGGTTTCATTCTGTTTGGACTCCGTTTGATATTCTTTTTCTGCGAAACTCTGAAATAGGCAAAAAACAACAATTCTGGGTTGGGCCTCCGGTTAATAGGTTAGTCCCAAAAATAATATAAAAGTGTATAATAAAGCCTAATAATGTCCAAAACAGAATATAATATAGCATGGAACAATAAAAAATTATAGATACGTTGGAGACGTATCAGCATGCTTTGTTTATATCAGTGAAGTCAATACAAAGCCTCCGCTTCCCATTTGCCTTGCGAACGACAACTAGGTTTTCCAACCAAGCTGGGTGTAGCACTCCGCTAGCCAAGCCTGTTGCATGTAAGTTTTGGACTTCTTGGGTGATGAACTCTTGCCGCTCCAAAGCCTTCTTCCTAACCTTTTGCTTGATGGGTCTCGTACCAGGACAGACATCAAGGTGTTGCTCAATCACCTTCCTGCGAATGTTGGGGATATCTGATGGTTGCCATGTGTCCGTGTATTAAACCATGGGTGTAATACGCTGACTTATGCACAGATTCAAGGGTAAATTTCCCTGGCAAGGGTAAATTTCTTAAACATGATTGGCTTCCATGATATAGGGGGAGATCTCCACAAATTCAACCCGCCATGTGCATTTTCAATCCAAAGCAAATTCATCATTATGCACATCTTTAGGGGAGTTCCTCAATATCTTGTAACCAATTTCTTCAAACTCTGTACTTAAACTTCAATTATTTGTACTCCCGTTGAAACCTAACCAAATTGTTATAAATCACCAAAAGGGGGAGATTATAAGTGCATCAAGTGCCCCCTTAGTGGTTTTGGAGTATTGATGACAAATAGGTTGAGGAACTAATGAGTTTGTGAGTATACATAGGAGACAGAGTCCCAGAAGATTTGGTTTAATAGATGGAAGATGACCCCTAGAAATATATTTCTTCAAGTAAAGGAATTGATGATGAAATTGGTACGGACTTTGAAGAAATTGATGTGCAGACTTTAAAGCTTGAAGACTTGTTTTCATAGTTTCTTTTCTTCTTCTCTGAGTCATAGGAAAAACCGTACTACCAAAGGGGGTCTAGGTGAATCATATTTGACATTTCCAAAGTGATGCTCAAACCTATACAAACCTATGCACAAAAGACGCTTCGAGTGAAGCCTTTGGAAAACTCCAGTGCAGGTGACGCAATTGCCAGTGATAGTGACGAAGTTCATCTGGTCATTGACGAACTTGGTCATGTTGAGGAGTTAGGAGTTCGCTAGTGCATTTTGCCTAAAAGTGAGGAAATTGAGTGCCCCGGCGAATTTGAGAGTTCAAATTCCGACCGTTGCTGCACTGCATGCCAGCTGTCGAGTGGATCCTTATCCTGACGAAGGTCGAATTAGAGAGTGGCATTTCTGACAATTCATGCCAGGTTGCCCCATGGCTATAAATAGTCGCACCCCACAACCACTTGTTGGTTGGCTGCTCCGAGAGAAACTAACATTTTTCATAAGGGAGCAACCCATCTTCCAACGTCTTTGAGAGAATCCTGAGTGAGGAAAAACCCAGAGCCAAAGTTGTTGAGCATCACTGAAGAGATTGATCTGTGTGATACGACGCCTGTTACCTTTGAAGACTTTCATTCTTCCAGACGGTTAGATGTCAAGTTCTGAGTACACCAAGAGTCATTATGGTGTGCCAGTGAACAAGTCTGTGAAGGTTTTGGAAGTCTAACTTGAAGACTTACCACGAGTGATTGGGCGAGGAGTAAGTGACCTTAGCTCAAGAGGAATACAGTGAGGACTGTGTGTTCTCTGAGTTGCGACTCAACCACCTCTACCAGACGCACAGTTGATGTAGCAACTGGAACCGGTCTACCAAATTCCATTGTCTTCATCGAGCCTACCTGGTTTCAAATTCCTCAACCCTCTCTTACTTTATTCGACTGCTGATGAATTTGTGATCTGCACTTTGACGAATTTGAACTGAAGAATTTCTTCACACTATCTTTCATTTTCTCATTTCATATTCTTCATCTGTGAATGAATGTATGATTGCATTTTCTTCCCTCTTACGTATCCTTATTGCATGTACTCTAATCCTATGAATTTGAACTGAAGAATTTCTTCACACTATCTTTCATTTTCTCATTTCATATTCTTCATCTATGAATGAATGTATGATTGCATTTTCTCCCCTCTTACGTATCCTTATTGCATGTACTCTAATCCTATGATGACTTAGTTTCCCTTGTGTTTCTATTTCTTCACTCTGATCTTCGTCCAATTCATCAGAGTTTGACGAATTTCAAAAAATCTCCCATTCATCCCCCTCTGGGAGTAAACCTATGCTTTAAACAAAGCACAAGAGTTCAACTGTCATCTGATACATGATAGTACGATTCACTCATAAATTAGTTCTTTCAAGCACTGGGCCTCTATTGCCCGAGCACCATCCATTATGATAGGAAAATAGTGCTCGGAGCTCCCGTGCTCCTTCCCAGGGGGAGGAGGTCAGCTGGCCATCCCAACCGGCTTGATCTTCGGCTAGTGCACCATGGTCTTCGCAATGGCCATCTGAGCCCGCTCAATGCATGCTGACCGCTTCAAGGCGTCAATACGGGACGTGGCGTCGCATAGCTTCTGCACTAAGTCGAAGTAGCTACTCGATAGCGGCTCTAACGGCTACAACCAGACACAGAGGTCCTTCATGGCCGGCTCTGCTATCCGGTGAAACTCCATCAGCTACTTCATTTGATTGCTCAGGAGGGGAGGGTGCTCAGGCGCCTAGAACTACGCCCAAAATAGCATATGCTCGGCATTGCCCTCCTGAGACACAAAATGCCTTGCCGCATCTGTCGCACTCTTCGGGAGATCCACAAACGCGCCAGAGGAATGCCTCACCCGTGTGAGCAAAGCGAACCCGTGACCACCAAAGACTATTTGCAGTAAGTATGGCTTACCATATGCAACAAGCTTCACTTGGCGGAGTTCTTCTCGGGCGCCTCACATTTTCTTCCTTGCCTCTTAGATCTCTAGCTTCATTGAAGACAGCTTAGTGGCTTGATCCTTATTTTTCTGCTCAAGGTCCTCACATTTAGTGATGGCATCCTGGAGCTCCTGTTGCACCTCGGTCACTCTGGCCCCGTGCTTGTCCCTGACGGTCTTCACCATCGACAGTTAGGTGGCCACTCGATCGGCCACTGCCTTCTGTTCGGTGGCCTCTTGCTTCGCCTTTCGCTTCAAATTTTGAGGTTCTCGACCTCTGTGGCAATAGCTGCAGTCATAACAAAAGCACTCCTTGCTTAGGGTTAATCCCGAATACATCGCTTGATAAAGAAAACCAAACTATTAAACAATTTTAAGTCCGGCCTGACCTTGCGCTTCGTCGAAGCGTTTGTTGAGAAGGTCGAGCTCCTCATCGGAGCTCTTGAGCTTCTGATTCACCTCGGCTAGCTCCACAGCAATAGCAGACGCCCCCGAGGATGAGGCCTACACAATAACGCACACATACATGAGACTCCCGACCTATTGTCTTTTGATCCTCCGCTAGGCTTTTCGAACCCTGCCAGAGTCTCAGGGGCTACAATTTACTTTCTGCTATCAGCAGCATTTTGACTATTCGATCCCTGCTTGAGTTTTTCAAACTCACCTAGGGCTCAGGGGCTACTATTTATATAAGGACTGCATGACGTTGCATAAGAAATTCTCTTTATAAAAATAATATTACATGGCTTACCTCGAAGCCCGTTAGGAGGCCGCCCAAAGCTTCCGTCAGTCCGCTGTTAACACACTGAATACTCTACAAAACCACGCCCATCAGGCCGCGGCGTTCCGCGATGGTGGAGGAACTATTCAAAGCCTCCTCCATCACGTTTGACCACCCCGCTGCGACCCCCTCTATGGCAATTGGTGTTAGTGGCGGGGTCCTGGCTCCCCCTTCAGTGGAGGGCGGAATGGACGACTCCGGGGGGCTTGGCGGCTCCAAAACCGTCTTTGGGGAGAGCTCAGATTGACCGAGATCCCCCTCTTTCTTTGCCAGAAGGGATCCCCCCTCCCGGTCTTCAGTGACAGAGGTGTTAGCCTCGGTCATAGTATCATCAACCCCGCGCCCCGCGTCTAGGCCGGGAGGGGTCTTTCGAGACAGCACCTCCCCGGTCTCCTCGAGGACCGGGTGAGGCGTAGAGCGTGGTACGGTCCCGCTCTCCGCAAGCTCGGCTGGCAGAGAGTCCCCCTCCAAGATCCGACCAGCGGGAAGGTCGTGCAGCGGGCTGCAATGTGGAAAACATGCATATGTTAGTAATGAACCTTAAGTTAAATGCTCGGAGAGTCTTAAAATTCATACCTTTGAGCGGGGGTCTTAACCCTCGGGTTCCTACGGGGAACCTCTTTGGACACCTTGGACTCCTTTACGGAATCCGAGCTATCATTAGAAAGGACCACTTTGGCCCTATGTTGCTTCTTCGGGGTAGCAGGAGGCAGATCCTCCTATGTGTCATCTGACACCGCCCTCTTTCTTGTTCGGGAGGAGTCGCTCTCCTCCCCGTCCTCTTCCTCCTCACCCTCATGAGAGGAGGGGGCTTGGGTTTCCTAGACATGATGTCTAGAGGTCCCCTTAGGCCGAGGCCTTTTCGGGCCTCCCTCTTCTCGATCTTCTTCTTCTCCTTCTTCTCCAATGCCTTGTATGGCGCCATGGTCAACATCTCCTCCAATAGGGCCATCCTGGAGCCCTCGGCAATGGTGTCGGGCAGTCGATCCGCACGGCTTTCTCTAGCCAGCTCTACGAATGCGGGGAAGAAAGAGTCAAGTTCCTTGTTAGAAGGCGAACATATGAACATAAAGAATAAAATTGTATTACCTCCTGAGGAGGGTATGTGGCGTCGAGGCTGATGTATTCTTCCTTGTACGGCCAGTCCTTTTGGGGCTTGAACAACACCTTTCAAAGCTTGTCGTGGGTGGTGTCGTAGAAGCGAAGCACGGTGGTAGGGTCTTCGGGCTTGTAGGACCACATCGGGGCAGCCCGGTGCTAGCAAGGTAGAAGGCAGCGGTGAAGCATCACCTGAACCACATTGGTCAGCTCGGCCTTCGCCTTTGTCATCCTAGAGACGCGTTTCTGCAGCGAATCCACCTCCGTGGGTGATCCCAAGTCGAGGCCCTTCTTGGTCCACTAGGTTAGCCTCGTGGGATGTCCATATCTAAATTTGGGGGCCGTTGCCCAGCCCGCGCTGCGTAGTTTAGTGATATAGAACCACTCTTTTTGCCAGATCTTGACGGTATCTATAAAGGTACCCTCTGACCACTCGACTCGGGGAAGCTTGCTGATCATCGCTCCCTCCCGCCCCATAGTCAGCCTGCTGGCTGTCGACTATCTTTGGCTTGATATTGAAGACCTTTAGCCACAAGCTGAAGTGTGGCTGGAACCCCAGAAAGGCCTCACAGATAAGATGAAGGCCGAAATATGCAAGAAAGAGTTTGGGGGCAAGATCATGGAAATCCAACCCGTAAAAGAACATCAACCCCCTGACAAAGGGGTTGAGCGGGAAGCCCAGCCCTCGGATGAAGTGGGGGACGAACACCACCCTCTCTCCTGGCTGGGGCGTGGAGATGACCTGGCCCTCCTACGGAGCCCAGTGAGTACCGTTGACTGGGAGGTAGACGGCACGCTTCATCTCCTTGATGTCGTCGCTGGTGATGTTGTGATGAGGACATCAATACCATTGTTACACCCACAGCCCCTACTGCTATACATACTGGACCAATTACTAGAGCTCGCACACGCCAATTAAAAGGTACTTTCGTTTCTTGGTAATGATTCTAATGTTCATGAGAATATGATGCTGCCTAACTTGGATACGTTTGTCTTGCTTACAAATGAAGGGTCTAGCTTGGACAAGAGGGATGCACATTTGATCAAGATTAAGCATGGAGATGATGGCATGCGCAAGGGGAACAAGAACGGAGTTACAAGTCATGATTTCAGGACTTTGAAGCCACCATAATGAGTGCATGAAGCCTTGGACAGAATATACAAGATGCCACTTCATAAATTTCGTCTAGAGGTTATTATAGGTGCTGCATCACCTTATTTTTGGGCCAGGCCCATGTAATTTCGTAATAGTTAAGTATAGGATGTTTTTAGAGTCAGTATGTGTGGGGAAACAAGAGTTAGGGTTGGTTTCGGACCCCTCCTCCAAGGGCCACGAAATTCCCCCCTCTTCCTCCATATATACAACCCTTAGGCATCATTTAGACTTTGGGTTTCGTTTAGATTAAAAGTTCGCCATAGCTGCAACTTCGCGTACTTCATTTGTGTTCAACGACCAGACCAAGACGTCACAGAACCCCACCTTCATTAATAAAGCTTTCCTCTTATATTCGCAATATCCAGATTGCAATCTTAGTTTCTTGCTCGTTCTTCGTTTGCTTGCAGGAAATAGATCATCGTGGTCAGGTTGATCGTGCTCCGGCGTGGTCAATAACCCTCGGAAGTTGGTTTAGCGATTGCTAAGGCGCGACATCTCGCACGTTCATAGTCGGATCATCAAGGTCGACTCCCACAGAAAACGATAGCCACCATCTCATCGAAACATCGGGACACCTTCGCGTCTATCATGCTGGACACCTCCCACTTGCCTTTTGAACAAGATCCAGCCATGGACGGATCGAGGAAGTGGCTGGGAGGGGATTCTTGAGGGAGGATGGGTCGGGGCGCCAGATCTTAGTCGACTGGGAAAGCAATGGCGAGGGGAAAGCATGTGGGGAAAACGGTGGTTGTTTTCCTTTTATAAGCTTCCATAATACCAACAGTCCCTTTACTGCACCGCAGACCTCGCCGCTTCCCGATATAATCATGTCGTTATGCACAAGTGGGATAACCCAAATCTTTGATCATATCCCTTAAATGGGGCACGATCTCCATATTGGTGGGATGTGACAATGGATGAACTACCTTGAACCGCAAATCGAGTTTTCACAATGGTTGAGGATTTGTGGCTGGCTGTGACCTTTCGCCAAAAGTTGTCAGGTGAAGACACTATTCATTCTCGAGTAGTTGGCCTTCGAGGCTAAGCAATATTTACAATGCGTAATCGGGACACCATCCGTATAGCGCATGGCCGAACTTTTCTAAGAAACCCTCGAAGGGTTGGTTGAGGGGGACTGCTTACCTACCGTGAACACTAGAAGGAAAGGAACTGATCTACAAATACAATGATTCCCGCACATGCCTCGGCACCGAAGAGTAGTTAGGGGGCTACTGAGGGAGTCCTAGACTAAGAGGTCCTCGGGCTGCCGGTCTATCTCTTATGGGCTGGACAGGTGGGCTGCTCTAGGACTACTAGAAGGCCGAGCTATAAGGCAACTCCGTGTCTAGACAGGAAACCTTCGAAGCCTTGGTGTGTCCTCCAAGTCAAGATAGGAGAATCGGCATGTTTATCTCTTTATTGTAACCAACCATGTGTAACCCTAGTATCCCTGATGTCTATATAAACCAGAGGGTTTACTTCGTAGAGGCTAGAAGAAGAACCATCATCCTACTCACCTAGGGCTAGTTCATCTGATCTCGTGGTAGATTGACTCTTTAACCATCAATATACACTTCAATATAATCCAACATGACGTAGGGTTTTATCTCTTCGAGCGAGCCTGAACCTGGGCAAACATCGTCTCCTTCGTCCCCTGTTCCCCAGTGATCCAAGATCCACAGCTTGGGACCCCCTACCCGAGATCCGCCGGATTTGACACCGACACCATGCCCAGCTAGTTTTCGTGGGATTCCTGGCATGTCTGAGGGGTGCCAGGTGAATTTGTCCCAGTTTTTGAGCAAAAAGACGTGCAATGCCCCATCGACTGTGGGGTCCAGCTGAGCTCCAATGGACGTTGTCTTATTAGGGTTCGCCCGGTGCACCTGAATTTGATGATTTCATCTGCTGGCTTGAAAGATGTGGATTTGGACCTTTTGCTGAGGATTACATTGTCCCTGTCCACCGCTGAGCAGAGCGTGGTTAGTTCCTCGGCTGCGAGAGCCTCGGATAATGCTTCGAGGGCGAGCGATGCTATTTTTTTCGGCCCGAGGAGCTCTATCCAGATTGCTTATTACTGTGATCACACCATTAGGCATCTTGAGTTTCATGTACCTATAATGTGGTATAACATGGAATCTTGTGAGTGCATCATGCCCCAATAGGGCGTGATAACCACTATGATAGTGCACAATGTGGAGCAATAATTCCTCTAACTGGTTGTGGCACCCCGGCTCAGAGAAACCGGAACGCCCCATATTCCAGCCCAGAGATCGAGGAGAAGTCTTCTGGAATACGACACTGCTTAGCATAGAACAACTCAGCTCTTTATTCCAACCTATATGGGTACAAGGGGATTACATCGGCACGGAGACACTACGCCTGCCATGGTTGCTCCATGCAAGCAGCAGAACAACACGATGCAGCGGAATAACTCCTGGCAGTGGAACAACATCGGCGCTGGTGAACTCCACTCCGTAGGGACTCTGGCTGGAACGCTTATCCTAGATCGCAAACAAGGAATCCACGAAAACAAGCAATCAAATCTTGCATGACCTGCAGACTGGCATGACACGCCAGGTCAGTACATTGAATGTACTTGCAAGCTCACAGCAACCAAAGCAATCAAGACAAACAATGGCATGGCAATTACAGATTATTAAGCAATGATGAACACGATACTATCAGAACAACATGGCATGTACAACATGATACAACTAGAACAATACGAGCATGGCATAAACATATGAACATGATGAGACTAGCATGTAACATGATGAGACTAGCATGTAACATGATGAAACTATCATGCACCAACTTACTCTGCTCGGGTTACCTCGTAACCATCACATGCATCACTTACCATCACGGACATCACACGATCATCTCAGGATCCAATCAAGCTTGGTATTAACAATACCGTAGTAATCATTTATGACAACAAGGAGCTTGACCTTTTACCCTTGACTCTCGCATAACACCACAATATCCACAACGCGGTATCCACGATACCACAGTGATCCTCTTACGATCACATAAATATCAACCAACTTCTTTCAACATCAAACTAGGGTTGTTATTAAGCACATTATTATTATTACTGTTGACCCATAGTGTGACCGACATGAAGTGGGCCCATATCCACGGGCGCGGCTATCTATAGATTTAACACGCACACTCTGCAGAGCTTAGCACACTGTACCCACACCACGGAACCCATGGCCTCGCACTCCCATTCGGGTGAACCAACGGCGTTCCGACAAAACCGTCCTACTGCCATGACACTCTCCCGGTCACTCCGACCAACTCCGCTTTGGGCTAAGTCCTGGGTGGCCACGTGCCTACCAAAGGCACCAACGGCCACCGTCGTGGCAAAACGGTCCCAAACGGGGACAAGGATCCTTACAAAAAACAACGGGCACACAAGGCTTATGCCGTCCTACCTGGCCAAGGTAGCGCCACAAGATAACCTTCCTCGCGGAGGCACCGGCGAGAGGCATGACAATAGACCCAGTTAGGACCCCCCCCCCCATAAGGTAAGCGTAGTTGCACTGGTCAGCTCGATATGGTGGCACCATGACTCAGCCAACAGTTGTTCAAGTTCAATTTAATCTGGTTAAACTTGAATGCAATATGCTGAGTCATGATAAAAAGAATAACATGATGCAACTACAATGCATGAACATGATATTAACATAAGCATGGGGGTGCATTCCAATCAACGAGCATAACAACATTTAACCATTTATCCAGATGAGCATGGCGTACTGACGGGCATGGATATCACAACTAGAACACTACCCATAGCATAACAGGACCACTAGCATCAACAATAAATACCATGTAATAATATAACGATAAAACTACCATGCAAGTATTTAATCAACTGTATGCAAAGGAACATGCATAAAAATGTTGCTAGTAACAGACGATAGTCAAGCACCGAAGACCATCACCAACATCTACTACTACTAAACATTGCCAATATTAAAGTAATACTAGCATGAAAACATAATAACAGAGTGCATGAAAACATAGCATGGCGGTAAACACCGATCCATAAGCATAACCGAAATACCGACCGCAGTAGCAAAACAAACATACATTTATTAAATATTCAAGTTTAAAACCGATGCTTATGCATGGCTATCATGCAAATGTTGGTTGTGGCTTGCCTGGGGCTGAAGAAGGCTCCGGGGAGAAGTGCGGTGAAGCAGCAACAAGATTCACCGGAAAAGATTCGCTCTCAGAGGGGCTGATTAGGGGCAAGGACAAAATTGTCATTTTCAGTATGTCAAACCATAGTGAAAATAATATCAAAAGTTTGGGCTCGAAGAGACAAAGATGTGGGCGTTGGATTCACCTCGATCGGAGCTACGGCTAAAAAGTTGTGAAGTGATGAAGACCAGGGACTTTTCTGCAAAAATATCATCACAAACAAGTCCCTGAGTGGATAAGGTAGAAAGGGCTTTTGAGAAAATACGCTTTCCAAAGAGGAAAGCGATTTTCACCCGGCGATTTGAACACGCTTTCCCTAAAGGGAAACGCACTCCCGCGGAATACGCTTCCACTTAACGACGTGGCAATGGCGGGGCCGCGGCTTGTCTCACTGACGTGCGGGTCCCACGGGGTGGGGCCCGTCACTTATCCATGCTGGCCGTCCGGGTCAACGCACGTAGAGGCAGGGCCAGGCCGCAGTGGCTGCCAGGTGGGTCCCGCGGGCGTTGATGCTCTCCTCCTCGTCCCTTCTTCCATCTCCCGACACGCGCCCGTAGAGCAAAGGAGGAGCACAGCACCGACACTCGTCCGGCCGGCTCGGGGCGACGTAGGCGATGCCCTGGCCACCTAAATGCTCTGCGCAGAGGGGCGCACCCGACTAGGGGCAGCATGCTCACCGGACAACGCGGAGACGAGCGAGGCCGCGACCACGACGGACGGCGGGTTCGGTCGGCGATGGGAAGCACGTCGAGAGGCCACCAGAGGGCAAGGAGGAGGCCGGGGAAGGCTCTGGGTGGTTGTGTATGCCTCTCGTGGTGGAATGGAGGGAGGAGGGGGCCGGGCCTGAGCAAATTTAGGCGGCGGCCGGCGAGGATGGCTCGGCCATGGGAGGGGCAGAAGAGCACCTCGGGCTCGGGGAAGTGGATGAGGAGGGAGATGGGAGTGTGGGGAGCCTGCTGGTGAGCTCGGAGTGCTCGGGGATGGGCTATTTATAGCCGAAAGACGAGGGGGATGAGGTGGCACGCGCGCGGCTACGTGTTCGCGCTCCGGCATTGTAGCAGCGCAGGGAGGGGCGGCAAGGCGACGATGGAGGGAACGGATGAGTGGCAGAGCTCACGGAGACGAGGCAAAGCTCGGGGACAAGATAAGGAAGAGGACATGGACGCGGAAGACGGCGCGGTCACGGGTGAGGGAGTTCTGGATTAGGGGGTATCTGGACAGCCGGACTATATACATCGTCCAGACTATTGGAGCGTGAAGATACAAGACTCAAGACTCCATCCCGTGTCCGGTTGGGACTCTCCTTTGCGTGGAAGACAAGCTTGACGATCCGGATATCATATTTCCTTCCTTATAACCGACTCCATGTAAACCCTAGCCCTCTCCAGTGTCTATATAAACCGGAGAGGTTGGTCCTTAGAAGGCCGATCACAATTACAATCATACCATCATAGGCTAGCTCTTAGGGTTTAGCCTCTACGATCTTGTGGTAGATCTACTCTTGTACTACTCATATCGTCAATATTAATCAAGAAAGAAGTAGGGTTTTACCTCCATCGAGAGGGCCCGAACCTGGGTAAACATTGTGTCCCTTGCTTCCTGTTACCATCAGCCTAGACGCATGATCGGGACCCCCTACCCGAGATCCACCGGTTTTGACACTGACATTGGTGCTTTCATTGAGAGTTCCTCTGTGTCGTCGATGCAAGGCTTGATGGCGCCTTCAATCGTCAACAACGCGGTCCAGGGTGAGACTTTTCTCCCCGGACAGATCTTCGTGTTCGGTGGCTTCGCACTGCGGGCCAATTCGCTTGGCCATCTGGAGCAGATCGACAGCTATGCCCCTGGCCACCAGGTCAGATTCGGAAACTTGAACTACACGGCCGACATTCGCGGAGACTTGATCTTCGGCGGATTCGGGCCTGTGCCAGAAGTGCCGGGCAGTCACGATGAGCACGGCCTAGACCTCATTGGACAAAGGTTTCGGATATTACCCCTGCAGCAGTCCCAGATCCGGAGCAGACTGCATTGCCTAAGGATGGAGGGATAGGCCCCGCCCCGCAGGCCACACACTCATCGGCGATGGAGCCTAACACAGGCCTCACCTCGGAGGAAGCCAGTGACTCCGGACCCCGGACCAGATCCGGGTCAGAGGTTCCATTTCACGCATTCTCGAGCCCGCCGAGCTGGTTGGGCTCCGTGAATGGAGTTTACCGCTATGGATATCTTCCAAAGACTCACCCTTTGGCGACATGTCAACTCATTAAAGTCTCTCTCTTTGTCCTGAGGCTCTTGGGCGAACTATGTACGGCTCGAGTGGGAAGCAAAGCGACGGCGAATTCGCTGCCACCCACCACCCACTTCATTGCCACGGTCGATGATCTAACCGACGCGCTCAACTTCGACTCTGAAGACATCGATGGTATGGACGACGATGCAGGAGAAGAACATGAACCACCGCTCACTGGGCGGTGGACAGCCACCTCTTCCTATGATATAAATATGGTGGACACTCCGAAGGAAACCAATGGCGATGAGTCAACAGAGGATAACCCCTCGGGGAGAAAAAAAAAGCATGGGCGTCGTCGACGCCGCTACAAGCCCCGCCACAGCAATACCGGCCCAGGAGACGAAAACAATCCGGATGGCACCAAAGATGAATACAACACCGATCAGCCTGCCTTCAAGCAGGCCAGACTGGCCACGGTGGGGTACTTGGAGAGGGACAACTATACGCCCCCCTCCGAGGACGAGGTATGCCTCGACAATGACGAATTCAGCATGCCTGAAGATCCAGTGGAACAAGTTCGCTTCAAGCGACGGCTCACAGCAACGGCAAGGAGCCTGCAAAGGAAGCAACACCAGCATAAAGCTGACCAAGATCTGCTCGTGGACAGGTGGACCAAGGTCCTAGCCACCGGAGAATACGGACTCGACCGCCCCGACAGAGGGCACACACGGCACAACTGGCTACCTCAACCTAAGTAGGAGAACCCAAGGCACATGCCCCGACATCAACACATCACTACGGTCCAAGACTATACGAAGGACACACGTAGAGGCATCCTCAAGCCTCGGCGCAATGGTCATAAACGCCAAGTCAGGGAAGTTGGTGCCAAGTCCAGCAACTCCCAGTCTGGTCAGCGGACAAAGAACAGCTCAAGCCTATCCGGCCCGAGCCACACACTCGATCAACCATGTGAAATTCATGGTACTCCTAGAAGGACGGCAAAGCATACCAATAGAGAATGCCGGATCCTCAAAACAAAGCGGCTGGTCATGTGCCGGAAACAATGAGGGGAGGCATCTAGTCAAGAGATCCCCCAGATCATAAAAGTATGGCCGATCGCCCCTGATCACATAAACCACAACAATTCAATTGCAGTACCTCTAGACCTAGTAGTCTGGGGGCTCCATAACACATAAAGCCCCCGCAGGTATGAAACCACAAATAACATCTTCTAAAAAAGATGTCAGGTGCAAGGGCCAAGCCTTCATCGCCCACCACTCTAACAGTTGTCTTCGTATCACTAAAAAATGCCACGTCAAAGAATAATTCTTCGGCACCTTCCCCTCATACGGTAATTTACCATATGCTCACGGGACGAACCACGTTGACTAGATTCCACGTGGTAAACCATTAGGCCAACACCGTGTGATATAATCACACCTATGGGCAAGGCCGAACCCCTCCCTTAGAGCAGAAATCATACAGCTGCCGAAGCAGCGAGTCGTGCATGGCTATCAAAAATTTGATATGACAGCCAACTATCCGGACACCAACTGAGGAGTCCGCGCTACTTCACGGTATAACGGTTGGGTTAACCAGGGTCCGATCAGGAACCCTCGGATCAACCACAAGAGGACGTTCAGCTGCCTCCAGGTATTTGCCTTTATAAACTAATTTTGACGCAGAACGGGATTGGCGACGTGGAATCGGCTCGAACACACAAGGGCAGGAACATGCATGTGACCCCCCACAAAGAAGGCAGTCCGGATTTACTTTAGATCCACTCACAGCCCCCTCCAGTCCGGCCATCACAGGTTCCGCCAAAAACACGTCTTTTTATAATCATAAATCGTACTCATATGCATAGACATATCTTCCCACTACAATGCGTAGACTTAAATAGCACTCACCGGTCGTCGTTTCTCATCGACGCCTCGTCTCACGCCCGATTATGCCCGGGCTTCACAAGACGGCAATAAAGTCCGACCACCTTTTCGGTTGCTCGGCACCCCGAACTTATAGCACTATATGCATCAGCTCTGAATCATGTCTTGGGTCATTGGTTGGGTTTGCCCGGCTCCCATGTTTTGGTACCTTACGTTCCGTCCCATCGTCAAAGGGAGCGCTGGGAGAACTACTGCGATTGTGTCCCGGTTCTGCCGGACGAGCACCTCAGTAGAGAAAGCCGAAAACTGACTGTCATGAAGTGAGAGCTAGTCAGGTGTTCGAGAGGTTGTAAAATCCTTAAAGATTCATTCCGCATAATGCCGTTTTAAATGCAGAGTGCGACGAATCGGTCTTCCAATCAGGCGCCAATAGAGCCCCTAGTTCGGCCTTCCGAATACTAGGGGCTGCGCCGACCATACTCGAATTCCTATGGCTAAGTGAGAGTGGTAAAGCCCTATAGTCCGATTGCCTGGTTCGTGGTGAGGAACACCTCCTTAAAAGGACCCAGCTATGGGATAAAGAGTGTTCAATTATGTCCCGAACACCCCCGTATTTCTTTCGTAAAGGGGCGACGATCGCCAACTCTCAGGACTTACATACACTAAACAACCGCACAGGAAAAACAAATGTTCAAACAAAACAGGCAATAGATAATAAAAGTGCCATTATCCCATATTACAAAGAACGGCAAGAATGCCCTCAGGGAAATATAATGTCTTTGGTACACTTATCCGCCATACAAGGCGGGCTCCTTCAAGACACCTTCATAGTACAGCTCGGGCTTGCGGTGCTCCTTACCCTCTGGCGGCCCCTCGGTCATCAGCTTCTCCGCGTCAAGCTTCCCCCAATGCACTTTTGCACGGGCAAACGCCATGCGCACACCCTCTATACAGACTGATCACTTAACAGCATCAATACAAGGACAGGCACCCACAATCCGCTTCACGGGTCCGAAGTAACTGCTTGGAATGGGCTCCGCGGGCCACAGCCGGACAACCAAGTCCTTCATGGCTAGTTCGGCCGCCTGGTGCAGTTCGACCAGCTGCTTCAGCTGATCGATAAAGGGCACTGGATAGTTCGGCGCCAAATACTGTGACCAGAAATCCCTCTCTGCAGACTTCTTCTCCTCGGTCCGGTAGAATTGGGCGGCATCTGATATGCTGCGAGGCAGATCCACAAACGCCCCTGGAAAAGCAAGAATTCAGCTTGTCGCTTATAGTTCTTCCCACTATCATGTAAAAATGGCCACGAATACAAAAGGCCTTACCAGCCGCAACCTTCCGGGCCTCCTGAATGTCCCGCATAGCACCTCGGGCTTCTTCCCGAGCATCTTCCGCGGCTTGGAGGGCTTGGGTGAGTTCGGATTCTTTCCCTACTAGACTCTGCTCCAAGCCCTCGCTTTTCTTTACGGCCTCCTGGAGCTCTCGCTCAGCTGCGATGACCCTGGCCTCGTGTTTCTCACGAAGCGCTTGTTCGGTGGCAGCCTTCTCATTGGCATCAGCCACAGCCTTCTTTAGCGCCTCATACTCGGCACTCGCTCCTAGAGCATACAATACAAATACTTTTTACTAGGCACAATTACTCAGTCGTGCCAAATTCAAGACAATGTTTCAATATACCCTGCTTGTCCTCCAATTACTTCTTCACACGGACAAGTTCGTCCACGGCCCGTTCCAGGCTCTGCTTTAGCTCGGACACTTCCGCATCATGTGCGGCCGTCTTCTCTGCAGACACCTGTTTTCGCACAAAGGGGTGTACGTTGTTAACAAAGGCTCATGCAAAAGCAGCGGATTTGATCCCCTGCCCGGCTCTCTCTCTCTTTCGCTGGATAGTGTATTAGGGGCTACTACTCATATTATGAGGATTCTTCAAAGGTTTCTTAGGAAACATACCTCGAAGGCCTTTATAAGGCCAAGGCAGGACTCATTAAGCCCGCTCTCGGCGGACTGAATCTTTCCAACCACCGCACCCATGAGGGTCCGATGTTCATCAACGATAGAGGCGTTCTTTAACGCTGTCGACAGACCACCCAGCTCGCTGGGATGAGGTTGCCGGTGGAATAGGCAAGCCTCCCACCGTCGAAGGTGGCTGCTCGCCCGATACTGGAGCCTTAGAGGTCTCCAGGACCTTGTCCGGCTGTGGGCCGAATCCGAGATGCCCCCGCCATCGACACGCTTGGGGGCCATCGCTCCCGTGTGTCCGGCCCCAGAGATATGCCCCCCCGGTCCAGGTCCCGTTGAAACGACACCTCAGTGTCGCGCCTGGACTTCGGGGAAGGGGCCTTCGGAGGCATCTTGCTCGCCAAGGCGTCTGAGCTCAGCGAATCCTCCGATGAGGACTGTCCGGCGTGAGACCTCGCCTGGCTGTACAAAATATGGCAACAGTTAAAACTACTATACCCAAACAATCCAGGACACATATGCGTGTTCGGATTTTTTATGCTTACGACTTTTCCAGGGGCTGGGCCCTAGGATCCTATTCCGGGCTGCTATCGGCAGCTGTGGTGGATACCTCTGGGAGGGAACCTTCCCCCTATTGGGCGATTCAGCCTCTAGGGATGAGGAGGCCGTCCTTTTCTTCCCACCTCCAGAGTGAGGCTCGTCCTCCTCTGCTTCCTCCTCTTCGTCTTCAGAAGAAGGGTCGTCGCTGGAGTCTTCGGATTTAGCGTCTGAAGCCTCGCGATGACGGAGGCCACTCCGGGCCTTTTTGACCTTCTTAGAGGCCTCTTTCTTTGGCGCCTCATAAGGCGCGGGGACCAGCATCTTTGTCAGAAGAGGTCCGGCCGGTTCCTCCGGCAGCGGGGCCGGACAATGTATCTGCTCCACCTTTTTTATCCATCCCTGGGGTCATGATAAAACACGATAAAGATGTCTCCCTCAGGACATGCCAACTGAAGCACGGATGGATGGAGCATTGCTATAACTTACCGGGCTTGCAGAATCGGATAATTGATACCCACGGTCCTTGGAGGAGCCCGGCCATGGTTTGCCAGACTTAAAGAGCACCTTCCAGATGTCCTTGTGGAAGGAATCGTAGAGCTCCCGAAGGGTCTGGTGCTCGGTTGGGTCGTACTCCCACAAGTTGCAGGCTCGACGCTGGCAAGGGAGAACCAGGCGAACTAACATCACCTGGACTACGTCGACGAGCTTGACTTCCTTGTCGACCACACTCTGAACGCGCGTCTGGAGCAGCGACAGCTCATCGGACGAGGACCAGTTCAGGCCCTTCTTGGGCTAGGACGTGAGCCGCAGTGGGGCTCCGGATCTGAACTCTGGAGCTGCAACCCACTTTTTGCCGCGTGGTTCGGTGATATAGAACCACTACTGCTGCCACTCCTTGGCGGAGTCATTGAAGGCACCCGTCAGCCAAACGACCTTGGGCATCTTGCTCACCAAGGCGCCGCCGCACTCGGCGTGCTCGCCATTCACCACCTTGGGCATCACATTGAAAATCTTCAGCCACAGGCCGAAGTGAGGCGAAATCCGGAGAAAAGCCTCGCACACGACAATGAACGTCGCGATATTGAGGAAAGAGTTGGGGGAAAGATCATGAAAATCAATCCCATAGTAATACATGACTCCACGAACAAATGGGTGAAGTGGAAACCCGAGCCCGCGGACAAAATGGGGAAGGAACATGACTCTCTCATGAGGCTCCGGAGTAGGGACGACCTATCCCGTCGGTGGGAGACGGTGGCCGATCTTCTTGGCCAGATACCCGGCCTCCCGGAGCCTCTTGATATCCTTCTCCTGGACAGTAGAGGCCATCCATCTGCCTCCTGCTCCAGATCCGGACATCTTCGGAAAACCTTTCTTCGACAGAAGAGAAGAATGCCTGGGCGTTAGGGCTCGAACAGAGGGGAATGGGCTAGCGGAAGGAGAAGGCGTGGGTAAAGAGGAAGAGACCTTATCTCTTTATAGAGACGGTAAAAGCTTTTTGCACCTCCCCACTTGCCTGGTGGAACCCGCTCGCTCCCCACTCACCGTGATTAGCCGTGCGGTTGGATTATCCATACCCGTATTAATGAAAATCCCACAATAAGGGGACGCGATCTATGCTTTGACAAGACGTGTCAAGGAATACGCCTCGCAATATGCGTCGTGGCTGGGCGTGGGAAAACGGTTTGAATGATGACCGGACCGTAATGACATGTCGCGTTGTCTAAAAAGTTGTCAGCAGATTGCATTTATGAAATATCATTCTCTCTACGGTGGTGTGTGAAGATCATTTTGTAGATCCGGACATGGTCTACATGTTCGATAATTACTTTGGAGTATTCGGAGAAGGAACCCGCCTTGCAATGCCGAAGACAAGATTGCGCGTCGGACTCATCGTCATTGAAGCCTGGTTCAGGGGCTACTGAGGGAGTCCTGGATTAGGGGGTATCCGGACAGCCGGACTATATACATCGTCCGGACTATTGGAGCGTGAAGATACAAGACTCAAGACTCATCCCGTGTCCGGATGGGACTCTCCTTTGCGTGGAAGACAAGCTTGACGATCCGTGATATCATATTTCCTTCCTTGTAACCGACTCCATGTAAATTTCTAGCCCTCTCCGGTGTCTATATAAACCGGAGAGGTTGGTCCTTAGAAGGCCGATCACAAATACAATCATACCATCATAGGCTAGCTCTTAGGGTTTAGCCTCTACGATCTCGTGGTAGATCTACTCTTGTACTACTCATATCGTCAATATTAATCAAGCAGGAAGTAGGGTTTTACCTCCATTGAGAGGGCCCGAACCTTGGTAAACATTGTGTCCCTTGCTTCCTGTTACCATCAGCCTAGACGCACAGATCGGGACCCCCTACCCGAGATCCGCCGGTTTTGACACCGACAACGGGTCAGAATGGTGCGGCGACGGTGACGGTTCACTGGGGAAGAAGATGGAGGGGGAAAGGGCTCCAGAGAGACAGCGACAACACGGGGAACACGTTGGACATGGTCGGGTGATGAGTGGACGAGTGCACATACGGGGAGGAAGAGGCCAAAGCATCAGAGCACGTTTGTTGCATCCAGAGCGCGTGCACGGGCAAAAATACATGCAGTCATCATGCAACATGTCACGGGGAGGACACAATGGGCTGGCAAAACTTGTCTGGTGGCTGGTCCTTGATCCCCAAGGCATCCCAGAGGTTAAATATAACGTGATGGAGCCAAGGAGAGGAGTGTGGCATCGATGAAACTTTGTTGTATCAGCTTTGGATGAGCACTGGTGATCAACAGGGAGCTGATTGGGTCAAACGGAGTTGTCTGGGGTGTTTAACTACGGGGGGACTATGATCTTGGGGGTTTTGGAGGCAAAAAGATCAAAGCTTAATATAGTTGCTTTGCAACTGACCAAAAGGGTCCAGAATCAAGATCATGATGATGCTCTCACATAGGGTATCCACTTGAGCTCAACTTGGGCAAGGCTAAGTTATTTGGTCATATGAAGATGCTGCAAAAGGTTTCATTCCAATTGGATAAACCAAAATGATACTTACTTCAGAAACATTTCCACTGACCAGAAACTTGCAAAAATTCTAGAGGAAAAATGGCTAGATTAAATATACCCAAATGGGGTGGAGATAGGTTATATGGGTCAAAGAAGGCCTAGGAAAATTTACAACCATAATGGAGCAATACAAAACATACTTGCTTCACTAACTGAAAATTTGGACAGAAACAAATATTTGAAGTTGTGCCCTCATGGAGGCATGACATGAGCACAAATCTAGTGGAGAGCTTTTATTTGATGATATGAAAGACCATGCAAAAATTCAACTCAATTGGATTAACCTAGCTAGTACTTCCTTCACAACCAATTCCCTTAGACATGAACTTTGAAAATTGCTCAGGAATATTTACTAGGAAAATTAAGTTAAAATTTGTCATGAGGAAATTATTTGGACATGAGAAGGTGTCCAAAAGGTTTGGGGTAAATTGGGCAAAGATAAATGGCACTTGCTTCACAATCTTCCATTAAGGACAGAATAGGAAAAGAATTATTTGAGGATGATGGGAAACATGGCCAATGAATATTTTGCCATATTTGAGAAATATATGACCCAAACAATTTATGAGAATTATTTGGGAATTTTAGGAGTGATGGAAATATAGGTTGCTTCACAACCTAGGGCAAATTGAGTTATTCCTTTAATAGAAAGGGAATATCCCCAATAAAAAGAATATTGGGATTTGTGAGGGAGTCCTGGACTAAGGGGTCCTCGGGCGTCCGGCCTGTTAGACGTGGGCCAGACTGATGGGCTGTGAAGATACGAAGACCGAAGACTGCACCCGTGTCCGGATGGGACTCTCCTTGGTGTGCAAGACAAGCTTGGCGACCAGATATGTAGATTCCTTTCTCTTTAACCGACCTTGTGTAACCCTAGATCTCCCCGGTGTCCATATAAACCGGAGGACTTAGTCCCGAAAGGAGATATTCATTACCATAGTTATACAGGCTAGACTTCTAGGTTTAGCCATTAAGATCTCGTGGTAGATCAACTCTTGTAATACTCATATTCATCAAGATCAATCAAGCAGGAAGTAGGGTATTACCTCCGTAGAGAGGGCCCGAACCTGGGTAAACATTGTGTCCCCTATCTCCTGTTACCATCGACCTTAGATGCATAGTTTGGGACCCCTTACCCGAGATCCGCCGGTTTTGACACCGACATTGGTGATTTCATTGAGAGTTCCACTGTGCCGTCGATGAAAGGTTCGATGGCCCCTTCAATCGTCGATAGTGACGCCGTGCAAGGAGAAACCTTCCTCCCCGGACAGATCTTTGTGTTTGGTGGCTTCGCACTGCAGGCCAACTCGCTTGGCCACCTGGAGCAGATCGATAGCTACACCCCTGGCCACCAAGTCAGATTTGGGAGCTTGAACTACGTCGCAGACATCCGTGGAGATTTGATCTTCGCCGGATTCGAGACCGCGGCAACCGCTCCCGGTCACCTCGACGAACATGACCTAAATCTGTCATCAGACCGCATCCAGGAGATAGCTCCTGTGATCACTCCGGCCTTAGATCCAGAGAACACTACGGCATCCAAGGACTGGAAATTCAGCCCCACCATGGAGGCCACATATTCTCCGGCATTGGAGCCGCACATGGATTTAACCTCACGCAATACTCATGTCACCAAAACTCCGGACTCCTTTCCGGGTATAAATTTCGAACCATGTGGGTCCGCGGATACTGAACTTGATCGCTTATCGATCTTTGAGTTCGACGCCGCAGATATCTTCCACCACTCGCGCTTGGGCGATGTGCTGAACTCATTAAAGAACTTGTCCTTGGCGGGCGACTCACAGCCGAACTATGTACGGTTCGAACTAGGGGCTGATGATGGGGAATTTTGCTTCCCATTCGCCACCCACTTCGTAGCCACTATCGAAGACTTAACCGACGCACTTGACTATGACTCCGAAGACATCAACGGTATGGACGATGATGCCGGAGACGAGGAGGCCCAAAACCCGCCATTCACCGGACGATGGATGACCACCTCCTCATACGACATCTACATGGTAGATATGTCGAAAAATAACAGCGGCGATGACAAGGAGAACCCATCAAAGGAGGACCCTCCTAAAACACAACCAAAGCGCCGGCGTCAGTGGTGCCGCTCTAAATCCCGCCACAGCAGGGATAGCAACACCGGCACAGGAGAGGATAACACTCCGGATGGTGCCGAAGACACAGAAGAACCCGGTGAACAAACTGCCGAATGATACAACCGGGAATCAGGGCATGTCAGCCCTGATGAACAGCCCATAGAAGAAGACTCGGAGGATGGTAGTTACCGTCCGCCCTCCGAGGAGGACGTGAGCCTCGGCAACGAAGACTTCATTGTGCCTGAGGAGCCCCTAGAGTAGGAGCGCTTTAAGCTTCAGCTAATAGCCACTGCGAGGAGCCTGAAAAAGAAGCAGCAGCAGCTTCAAGTTGATCAAGACCTGCTCAACGACAGATGGACCGATGTCCTGGCAGCCGAGGAATACGGCCTTCAACACCCAGCCAAAAGTTACCCGAAGCGCAGATTAACCTCAGTTCAACGATGAGGGGCCAGATCCCGCACTAGCATCTCGCAACGCGGCTGATCGGCCTCCGTGCGGTCGGGATAAATCTGCAACCCGAGCCGAAAACCAGACTGTCCCACTCCACCGTAAAGGCAGGGATAAGACAGCTTGGGGCCATACATATGACCTTCGCTAAGAACTGGACAGTAGAGCGGAGCACACAAAATCAATCTACGGATCGCGAGGACGTGACTTAAGGTGCGGGGATGGCTATCTATTCGGGCGTGACAAACCTAGTCACACCCGAGCTGAATGCCGCAGACGGACTCCATCAGAGCTACGTCGTGATGCGGCCCGATATAGAGGCGCCGCACACCCTCTTTGCTTCACTGATGAAGTAATGGACCATGAATTCCCCGAAGGGTTCAAGGCCGTCAATATTGAATCATACGACGGAACAACCGATCCCGTGGTATGGACCGAGGATTTTATTCTCCACATTCACATGGCCCGCGGAGATGACCTCCATGCTATCAAATACCTCCCACTAAAACTCAAAGGGCCAGCTCGGCACTGGTTAAACAGCCTGCCTAAAAATTCTATTGGCAGCTGGGAGGACTTGGAACAAGCCTTTCTCGACAACTTCCAAGGTACATATGTCCAGCCGCCGGACGCGGATGACTTAAGCCACATAGTTCAACTGCCCGGGGAGTCAGCCAGGAAGTTCTGGACTAGGCTCCTAACTAAAAAGAACCAGATCGTCGACTGTCCGGATGCCAAACCCTTAGCGGCCTATAAACACAACATCCGCGACGAATGGCTCGCTCGCCACCACGGCCAAGAAAAGCCAAAATCTATGGCAGCCCTCACGGCACTCATGACCCGCTTTTGCGTGGGTGAGGATAGTTGGTTGGCTCGGAGAAAAAACACAGCCAGCGAGGCAGGCCCTTCCGAGGCCAAGAACAACAACGGCAAGCTCCGACATAACAGACACAAATGTCGAAGCAATGGTGATAATACCGACGACACTATAGTCAACGCCGGATTCAGTGGCTCCAAGTCCAACTAGCGGAAGAAACCATACAAGAGAAACAATCAGGGACCATCCAGCCTGGATCGCATACTTGATCGCCCATGCCAAATACATGGCACCCCAGAAAAACCAGCCAATCATACCAACAGAGACTGTTGGGTTTTTAAACAGGCCGACAAATTAAACGCCGAGAACAGGGAAAAGGGATCACAAAGCGAGGACGATGATGAGGAGCCCCGGCAACCGAACACAGGGGGACAAAAGAAGTTTCCCCCTCAAGTGAAAACAGTAAACATGATATACGTCACACACATCCCCAAAAGGGAACACAAACGCGCACTAAGGGACGTCTATGCGATAGAGCCAGTCGCCCCCAAATTTAATCCATGGTCATCATGCCCGATCACTTTAGATCGCCGGGATCATCCGACCAGTATCTGGCATGGCGGATCAGCCGCACTAGTCCTGGACCCAATCATTGATGGATTCCACCTAACGAGAGTCCTCATGGACGATGGTAGCAGCCTCAATCTGCTCTATCAAGACACGGTGCGCAAAATGGGTATTAACCCATCAAGGATCAAGCCAACGAAGACTACCTTCAAAGGAGTCATACCAGGTGTAGATGCCCGCTGTACGGGATCAATCACACTAGATGTTGCCTTTGGATCCCCCGACAACTTCCGCGGCGAGGAGTTAATCTTCGACATCGTTCCATTCCGTAGTGGTTATCACGCACTGCTCGGACGGACGACATTCGCTCGGTTCATTGCGGTGCGGCACTATGCTTATCTCAAGCTCAAGATGCCCGGCCCACGCGGCTTCATAATAGTCAACGGAAACATGGAACGCTCCCTCCGAACAGAGGAGCACACCGCTACCCTAGCAGTAGAAGTACAGAGCGGCCTTCTCAAGCAGAACAGTAATCCGGCTGCCGAGCCCCGGGACATTGTAAAGAGGGTCCGGACTATGCTGCACCAGGACGGCGCGGCTCATCAAGAGCTCGACTAGAAATTTGGTCTCCGTCCGAGCCCCGATCAGGCAGTGGCATTCGTACCACGCGTACATAATTACGTACTCAAAATTCCATGGGTATCGACGGAGGCACATAAATCTTGTGATCCACAGTTCGGCTTGACCAATCCCGGATACACATATACTTTTATTATTTCCTTTTTTTTCCTTTTCTAGGTTTCTTTACATAGGCCCTCCTGGACGGCCTAATTATCAGTCCTGTAAAAGGCTAAAAACACCAGGATGGCAAGAAGCACAGGCGTATAGGGGAAGTTCTAGAGGTCACTCTACTTGTTGTCAGGACCCACATGCAGCCCGCCTCTGGTCATGGCATGTTAAATAGCTGGTTTCCTATTGCACTATTTGTATTAATGCGCTTTGACGCATTAACCGAATTATAATGAAACAGTTTGTGGCTCAAGTTTAAGGGCCCAATATATCACCTCTGCTTTCTTTCTGTTTTTCGTCAATAATTCATTTGCTAGCACCTGTACACTCTGGTACGTTTCATATTTGCCAGGGGCTCCTAGGCGCCCCACAATACGGCAACAAAGTCCGAACACATTTTATAGTATAGTTCGGCACCCCGGATTTAGCATTGTATGCATTGGCTCCGAATCATGTCTTTGGTCAATAGTTGGGTTGCCCGGCTCCTGTGCTTGCTACCTTACGTTCCTCTATATCGGCTAAGGTAGTAAAGGGAGGACTACTGCGATTGTGCGCTGGTTTATCCAAAGGAGCACCTCAGTAGAGAAAGCTTAAAACTGACTGTCATGATGTGGCGAGAGCCGGTCAGCTATTCGGAGGTTACAAATTGTTGGATATTTCTCCCGCATTACGCGAAGGATTGGTACTTCCCGATCAGGCGCCCATAGCACTCTGGTTCGAAAACTAGGGGTTGCGCCTATGTTTTATTGTAAAACTCCTATGGCTAAGTGAGGGCGTTTAAGCCGCATAGTCTGATTGCCTGGTTAGTTGCGCTAAACAACTCCTTCAAGGACCATACAATTGGATCAAGATTGTTTAGATTACATCATGAACACCCCCGTACTACCTACGTGGGGGTAGAAGCCGACGACTGACCAACCCTCAGATTCCATATACACGGCCGCACAGGAGGAAAAAATTAAAACATAACAAAAATTATATTACAAACTGACTTTGTTTCGTCATACAAGGCAAAGACAACATGAATGTATTCATTCGAACATAATATCCTGCCCACACTGTGCTGCTACAATGCGAGACCCCTCTAGGACATCCGCGAAGTAGCGCTCGGGTGTACGGTGCTCCTTGCCCTCTGGCGGCCCTCGGGCCAGCTCGACGGTGTTCATCTTCGCCCACCACATCTTGCAACGGGCGAAGGCCATATGAGCACCCTCAATACAGGTTGATCACTTGATGATATCCAGCCAAGGACAGGCGTCCACCATCCGCCTCACGTGTCCGAAGTAGCTGCTGGGCATAGCTTCGGCTGGCCATAGCCGGATTATCAAATCCTTCATGGCTGCTAGTTCGGCCACCCTATGCAGCTCCGCCAGCTATTTCAGCTGATCGGTGAAGGACACAGGATGCTCTGGCACAAGATATTGCGACCAGAATAGCTTCTCCGTAGACTCCCTTCTTCGGCTCGGAAGAATTCCGCGACGCCGGACACACTTCGCGGTAAATCAGAAAAATCCCCTGGAGAACTCCGAATCCGGGTTAGTAAAAGATACTTTCTCTTTGCATATTTGCTTTGCATGCTGAATGCCTTACCCGCCGTGATCTTCCTCGTCTCTTGGATCTCTTGGAGGGCGCCCTGGGACTCGTTCCGGGCCGACTCCGTGCTCTGGCGAGCCTTGGAGAGTTCGACCTATTTAGCCGACACATCACGTTCCAAGGTCTCACACTTCTTCACTGCGTCATGGAGCTCTTGTTGGACCTCGTTGACACGGGCCTTGAGCTTCTTACGGGCAGCCTGCTCCTTGACGGCCTTCCCCTCGGCTTCGCCCAGGGCCTTTTTCAGGGCCTCGACCTCGGTCGTCGCTCCTATACATATCATCACACTTCGGTCAATATATATTTTACTCCTTCCGAGTACTTCTTGGGTTATTACATACCTTGATTCTCCTGGAGCTGCCTCTTCACCTGGCCGAGCTCCTCCTCGGCCAGCTCCAGCCTCCGCTTTAGATCGGAGACTTCAACATCACATGAGGCCAGGGCCAGCAGCGATGCCTGTATATTTATTCCAGACAAATTTAGTTAGTTTCGTGCCATAAAAGGATTGATTCTCTGTCCGACTTTTTCTTTCCGAACACCGGACAGTGTCTCAGGGGCTACTGTCTATATGTGGATTTTCTCCTTTATGTCCGCTTACCTCAAAACCTGTCAAGCCAGTTGCGCAGCTTCAAGTTAGTCCGCTCTTAACGAACTGAGCCCTTTCAATAAGAATACGGTGCTCATCTGCAATGGAAGCGCCTCGCAGTGCTTCCAGCAGATCGCCTGGTGCCCCTGGTTGGACAGGGGTCACCGGTGGAATAGGCATACCCACTTCTTTCAAAGGAGGCTGCATGCTGGATTCCGGAGCCGTGTCGGTCTCCGGAATCAAGTCTGGTTGAGGGCTGAACTATGTACGTCCCTCCTCTCCAGTCTCCCAGGGGATTGGTTCCCCCTGATGTTCGGTGACAGGGGCTTTGCCTTTGGGCACCTCTTGATCCTCTTCCCGACCTGGGAAGGTCCGTTGGTGAAGGAAATATGCCCTAGAGGCAATAATAAAGTTATTATTTATTTCCTTATATCATGATAAATGTTTATTATTCATGCTAGAATTGTATTAACCGGAAACATAATACATGTGTGAATACATAGACAAACAGAGTGTCACTAGTATGCCTCTACTTGACTAGCTCGTTAATCGAAGATGGTTAAGTTTCCTAACCATAGACAAAGGAGTTGTCATTTGATTAACAAGGTCACATCATTAGTTGAATGATCTGATTGACATGACCCATTCCATTAGCTTAGCACCCGATCGTTTAGTATGTTGCTATTGCTTTTATCCATGACTTATACATGTTCCTATAACTATGAGATTATGCAACTCCCGCTTACCGGAGGAACACTTTGGTACTACCAAACGTCACAACGTAATCGGGTGATTATAAAGGAGTACTACAGGTGTCTCCAAAGGCGTATGTTGGGTTGGCGTATTCCGAGATTAGGATTTGTCACTCCGATTGCTCGGAGAGGTATCTCTGAGCCCTCTCGGTAATGCACATCACTAAGCCTTGCAAGCATTACAACTAATGAGTTAGCTGTGAGATGATGTATTACGGAACGAGTAAAGAGACTTGCCAAGAACGAGATTGAACTAGGTATTGGATACCACGATCGAATCTCGGGCAAGTAACATACCGATGACAAAGGGAACAACGATGTTGTTATGCGGTCTCGACCGATAAAGATCTTCAGAGAATATGTAGGAACCAATATGGGCATCCAGGTTCCGCTATTGGTTATTGACCAAGAATAGTTCTCGGTCATGTCTACATAGTTCTCGAACCCGTAGGGTCCGCACGCTTAAGGTTTCGGCGATGCTTATATTATGAGTTTACATGTTTTGATGTACCGAAGGAGTTCGGAGTCCCGGATGAGATCGGGGACATGACGAGGAGTCTCGAAATGGTCGAGACGTAAAGATTCATATATTGGATGATATGTTTAGGCTAAGGGGTCAAGCCCATGAGGCTTTAGGTCGGTGCAAAAAGAGTTTTATGAGGCCGGGGCCAAACGTCGGAGACCTGGCGTCGCCCCGGGCCAGACGCCGAGGCCCATGGCGTCTGGGCCGACGCCAAGGATTGTGGGTTTGGTCCTCGAGTCCGAGTGGGACTCTTACCTTTCGGGCAAAACCGACTTTGAGGAGGCTTTTGCTCCAAGTTTCACCCCGGCTCAACATATAAATAGAGGGGGCTAGCACCAAAGACACAACAATTGATCCCTTGGATCTCTTAGCCGCAGGCGGTGCCCCCTCCACCATATTCCACCTCGGTCATATCGTCGTGGAGTTTAGGCGTAAACCTCGCGCCGGTAGAGCATCATCATCGCCACCACGCCGTCAGGTCGACGGAACTCATCCCCGACACTTTGCTTTGGATCGGAGTCCGGGATCGCCATCGAGCTGAACGTGTGCTGAACTCGGAGGTGCCGTACGTTCGGTACTTGGATCGGTCGGATCGTGAAGACGTACGACTACATCAACCGCGTTGTCATAACGCTTCCGCTTACGGTCTACGAGGGTACGTGGACAATACAATCCTCTCTCGTTGCTATGCATCACCATGATCTTGCGTGTGCGTAGGAAAATTTTGAAATTACTACGTTCCCCAACAAAGGGCATCCGAGCCTAGGTTTTTATGGTTTGATGTTTTGCACGAGTAGAACACAAGTGAGTTGTGGGCGATACAAGTCATACCGCCTACCAAAGCATGTCATACTTTGGTTCAGCGGTATTGTGAGATGAAGCGGCCCGGACCGACATTACGCCAGACGCTTACGCGAGACTGCTTTCACCGTTACGAGCACTCGTGCTTAAAGGTGGCTGGCGGGTGTCTGTCTCTCTCACTTTAGTTGAACCGAGTGTGGCTACGCCCTGTCCTTGAGAAGGTTAAAACGGAGTCTATTTGACGAAGTATCGTTGTGGTCTTGATGCGTAGGTGAGATTGGTTCTTGCTTAAGCCCGTAGCAGCCACGTAAAATTTGCAACAACAAAGTAGAGGACGTCTAACTTGTTTTTGCAGGGCATGTTGTGATGTGATATGGTCAAGACGTGATGCTATATTTTATTGTATGAGATGATCATGTTTTGTAACCGAAGTTATCGGCAACTGGTCGAGCCATATGGTTGTCGCTTATTGTATGAAATGCAACGCCTGTAATTGCTTTACTTTATCACTAAGCGGTAGCGATAGTCGTAGAAGCAATAGATGGCGTAAACGACAACGATGCTACGATGGAGATCAAGGTGTCGCTACCGGTGACGATGGTGATCACGACGGTGCTTCGGAGATGGAGATCACAAGCACAAGATGATGATGGCCATATCATATCACTTATATTGATTGCATGTGATGTTTATCCTTTATGCATCTTATTTTGCTTTGATTGACGGTAGCATTTTAAGAGGATCTCTCACTAAAATTATCAAGTAGTGTTCTCCACGAGTATGCACCGTTGCCAAAGTTCGTCGTGCCGAGACACCACGTGATGATCGGGTGTGATAAGCTCTACGTCCATCTACAACGGGTGCAAGCCAGTTTTGCACACGCAGAATACTCAGGTTATACTTGACGAGCCTAGCATATGCAGATATGGCCTCGAACACGGAGACCGAAAGGTCGGCGTGAATCATATAGTAGATATGATCAACATAAGATGTTCACCATTGAAAACTACTCCATCTCACGTGATGATCGGTTATGGTTTAGTTGATTTGGATCACGTGATCACTTAGATGACTAGAGAGATGTCTATCTAAGTGGGAGTTCTTAAGTAATATGATTAATTGAACTTTAATTTATCATGAACTTAGTCCTGGTAGTATTTTGCAAATTATGTTGTAGATCAATAGCTCGCGTTGTTGCTTCCCTATGTTTTTATATGTGTTCCTAGAGAAAATTGTATTGAAAAATGTTAGTAGCAATGATGCGGATTGGATCCGTGATCCGAGGTTTATCCTCATTGCTGCACGTAAGAATTATGTCCTTAATGCACCGCTAGGTGACAGACCTATTGCAGGAGCAAATGTAGACGTTATGAACGCTTTGGCTAGCTCAATATGATGACTACTTGATAGTTTAGTGCACCATACTTAACAGCTTAGAATCGGGACTTCAAAGACGTTTTGAACGTCATGGACCATATGAGATGTTCCAGAATTGAAGTTAATATTTCAAGCAAATACCCGAGTTGAGAGATATGAAATCTCCAACAAGTTCTATAGCTAAAAGATGGAAGAGAATCGCTCAACTAGTGAGCATGTTCTCGATTGTCCGGTACTTCAATCGCTTGAATCAAGTGGGAGTTAATCTTCCGTATAAGATAGTGATTGACAGAATTCTCTAGTCACCAACACTAAGTTACTAGAACTTCGTGATGAACTATAGTATGCAAGGGATGATGAAAACAATTCCGAGCTCTTCGTGATGTTGAAATCGACGAAGGTAGAAATCAAGAAAGAGCATCAAGTGTTGATGATTGACAAGACCACTAGTCTCAAGGAAAAGGGCAAAGGGAAGAAGGGAACTTCAAGAAGAACGGCAAGCAAGTTGCTGCTCGAGTGAAGAAGCCCAAGTCCGACCTAAGCCCGAGACTAAGTGCTTTTGCTGCAATGGAACTGGTCACTAGAAGCGGAACTACCCCAAGTATTTGGCGGATAAGAAGGATGGCAAAGTGAACAAAGGTATATTTGAGATACGGATATTGATGTGTATTTTACTAGTGTTCGTAGTAACCCCTCGGTATTTGATAATCGGGTTCAGTTGCTAAGAGTAGTAACTTGAAACGGAGTTGCAGAATGAACAGAAACTAGTTGAAGGGAAGTGAAGATGAGTGTTGGAAGTAGTTCCAAGATTGATATGATCATCATCGCACACTCCCTATACTTTCGGGATTAGAATGGAACCTAAATAAGTGTTATTTGGTGTTGAGCATAAGTATGATTTGATCATGTTTATTGCAATACGGTTATTCATTTAAGTAAGAGAATAAATTGTTGTTCTGTTTACATGAATAAAACCTTATATGGTTACACACCCAATGAAAATGATTCATTGGATCTCGATCATAGTGATACACATATTCATAATATTGAAACCAACAGATGCAAAGTTAATAATGATAGTGCAACTTATTTGTGGCAATCGCCGCTTAGGTCATATTGGTGTAAAGCGCATGAAGAAAACTCCATGCCGATGGACTTTTGGAATCACTTGATTATGAATCATTTGATGCTTGCGAACCGTGCCGCTTTGGGCAAGATGACTAAAACTCCGTTCTCCTAACAATGGAACAAGCTACTGACTTATTGGAAATAATACATACCGATGTATGGATCCAATGAGTGTTGATGCTCGTGGCAAGTATCGTTATTTTCTGACTTTCACAAGATGATTTGAGCAGATATGGGTATATCTACTTAATGAAACATAAGTCCTAAATAGTTGAAAGGTTCAAAGAATTTCAGAGTGAAGTGGAAAAATCATCGTAACAAGAAAATAAAGTTTCATGTATCTAATCGCAAAGACGAATAATTGAGTTACGAGTTTGGTCTTCAATTAAAATAATGTGGAATAGTTTCACAGCTCAAGCCACCGAACACCACAATGTTATGGTGTGTCCGAACGTCAGAATCGCACTTTATTTGATATGGTGCGATCTATGATGTCTCTTATCGGTTTACCACTATCATTTTGGGGTTATGCATTAGAGACAAATGCATTCACGCTTAATAGGGCACCATCTAAATCCGTTGAGACGACACCATATGAACTATGGTTTAACAAGAAACCTAAGTCGTCGTTTCTTAAAAAGTTTGGAGTTGTGATGCTTATGTGAAAAAGTTTTCACCGATAAGCTCAAACCCAAATCGAGAAGTGCGTCTTCATAGAATACCCAAAGGTAACTATTGGGTACACCTTCTATCACAGATCCGAAGGCAAGTTTTTCGTTGTTAAGATGGATCCTTTCTAGAGAAGAAGTTTCTCTCGAAAGAAGTGAGTGGGAGGAAAGTAGAACTTGATGAGGTAATTATACCTTCTCCCTTATTGGAAAGTAGTTCATCACAAAAATCAGTTCCAAAGTGATTCCTACACCAATTAGTGAGGAAGTTAATGATGATGATCATGAAACTTCAGATCAAGTTGCTACCAAACCTCGTAGGTCTTCCAGAGTAAGATCCGCACTGTAGTAGTACGGTAATCATGTTCGGAAGTCATGTTACTAGACCATGATGAACCTACGAACTATGAGGAAGCGATGATGAGCCCAGATTCGCGAAATGGCTTGAGGCCATAAAATCGAGATATGATCCATGTATGAGAACAAAAGTATGGACTTTGATTGACTTGCTCGATGATCAGCAAGCCATGTTAAATAAATGGATCTTCAAGAGGAAGACGGACACCGATAGTAGTGTTACTATCTACAAAGCTCGACTTGTCACAAAAGGTTTTCGACAAGTTCAAGGTGTTGACTACAATGAGATTTTCTCAATCAGAAGCGATGCTTAAGTCTGTCCGAATCATGTTAGCAATTGCCACATTTTATGAAATCGGCAAATGGATGTCAAAACTACATTCTTTAATGGATTTATTAAAGAAAAGTTGTATATGATGCAACCAGAAGGTTTTGTCAATCCTAAAGGAGCTAACAAAATGTGCAAGCTCCAAATGATCCATCAATGGACCGTGCAAGCATCTCGAGTTGGAATATACGCTTTGATGTGTTGATCAAAGCATATAGTTTTACATGCATTGCGGTGAAGCCCGTAATTACTAGAAAGTGAGTGGGAGCACTACAAGATTTCGATAAGTATATGTGAATGACATATTCTAGATCGGAAATAATGTAGAATTATTCTGCAAAGCATAAAGGAGTGTTTGAAAGGAGTTTTTCAAAGAAAGACCTCGGTGAAGCTGCTTACATATTGAGCATCAAGATCTATAGAGATAGATCAAGACGCTTGATAAGTTTTTCAATGAGTACATACCTTGACAAGATTTTGAAGTAGTTCAAAATGGAACAGTCAAAGAAAGAGTTCTTGCCTGTGTTACAAGGTGTGAAATTGAGTAAGACTCAAAACCCGACCACGGCAGAAGATAGAAAGAGAATGAAAGTCATTCGCTATGCCTTGGCCATAGGTTCTATAAAGTATGCCATGCTGTGTACCAGATCTATTGTATACCCTACAATCGAGTTTGGCAAGGAGTACAATAGTGATCTAGGAGTAGATCAATCGGACAGCGGTCAAAATTATCCTTAGTGGAATAAGGATATGTTTCTCGATTATGGAAGTGACAAAAGGTTAGGTAAAGGGTTACGCCGATGCAAGTTTTGACACCGATCTGAATGACTCTAAGTCTCGATCTAGATACATATTGAAAGTGGGAGCAATTAGCTAGAGTAGCTCCGTGCGAGCATTGTAGACATAGAAAATTGCAAAATACATAACGGATCTGAATATGAAAGACCCGTTGACTAAAATTATCTCACAAGCAAAACATGATCACACCTTAGTACTCTTTGGGTGTTAATCACATGGCGATGTGAACTAGATTACTGACTCTAGTAAACCCTTTGGGTGTTGGTCACATGTCGATGTGAACTATGGGTGTTTACCACATATAGATGTAAACTATTGATGTTAAATCACATGGCGATGTGAACTAGATTATTGACTCTAGTGCAAGTGGGAGACTGAAGGAAATATGCCCTAGAGGCAATAATAAAGTTATTATTTATTTCCTTATATCATGATAAATGTTTATTATTCATGCTAGAATTGTATTAACCGGAAACATAATACATGTGTGAATACATAGACAAACAGAGTGTCACTAGTATGCCTCTACTTGACTAGCTCGTTAATCGGAGATGGTTAAGTTTCCTAACCATAGACAAAGGAGTTGTCATTTGATTAACAAGGTCACATCATTAGTTGAATGATCTGATTGACATGACCCATTCCATTAGCTTAGCACCCGATCGCTTAGTATGTTGCTATTGCTTTTATCCATGACTTATACATGTTCCTATAACTATGAGATTATGCAACTCCCGTTTACCGGAGGAACACTTTGGTACTACCAAACGTCACAACGTAATCGGGTGATTATAAAGGAGTACTACAGGTGTCTCCAAAGGCAGATGTTGGGTTGGCGTATTTCGAGATTAGGATTTGTCACTCCGATTGTCGGAGAGGTATCTCTAGGCCCTCTCGGTAATGCACATCACTAAGCCTTGCAAGCATTACAACTAATGAGTTAGCTGTGAGATGATGTATTACGAACGAGTAAAGAGACTTGCCAAGAACGAGATTGAACTAGGTATTGGATACCGACGATCGAATCTCGGGCAAGTAACATACCGATGACAAAGGGAACAACGTATGTTGTTATGCGGTCTGACCGATAAAGATCTTCAGAGAATATGTAGGAACCAATATGGGCATCCGTGTTCCGCTTATTGGTTATTGACCAAGAATAGTTCTCGGTCATGTCTACATAGTTCTCGAACCCGTAGGGTCCGCACGCTTAAGGTTTCATGGCGATGCTTATATTATGAGTTTACATGTTTTGATGTACCGAAGGAGTTCGGAGTCCCGGATGAGATCGGGGACATGACGAGGAGTCTCGAAATGGTCGAGACGTAAAGATTCATATATTGGATGATATGTTTAGGCTAAGGGTCAAGCCCATGAGGCTTTAGGTCGGTGCAAAAAGAGTTTTATGGAGGCCGGGGGCCAAACGCCGGAGACCTGGCGTCGCCCCTGGGCCGACGCCGAGGCCCATGGCGTCTGGGCCAGCACGCCAAGGATTGTGGCGTTTGGTCCTGGAGTCCGAGTGGGACTCTTACCTTTCGGGCAAAACCGACTTTGAGGAGGCTTTTGCTCCAAGTTTCGACCGGGCTCAACATATAAATAGAGGGGCAGGGCTAGCACCAAAGACACAACAATTGATCCCTTGATCTCTTAGCCGCAGGCGGTGCCCCTCCACCATATTCCACCTCGGTCATATCGTCGTGGAGTTTAGGCGAAGCCCTCGCCGATAGAGCATCATCATCGCCACCACGCCGTCAGGTCGACGGAACTCATCCCCGACACTTTGCTGGATCGGAGTCCGGGATCGCCATCGAGCTGAACGTGTCTGAACTCGGAGGTGACGACGTTCGGTACTTGGATCGGTCGGATCGTGAAGACGCACGACTACATCAACCGCGTTGTCATAACGCTCGCCACGGCCCACGAGGGTACGTGGACAATACTCTCCTCTCTCGTTGCTATGCATCACCATGATCTTGCGTGTGCGTAGGAAAATTTTGAAATTACTACGTTCCCCAACAGTTGGGAGAGCACCTTGTCGTCTCCTTTCACCGTGGGAGAATAAGCGGTCGGCGGTGTCTCGCTAGCCATCTCCTTCGTGTCCAACGAACCCTCTGACGAGGATCGCTGGGAGCTGTTGTGGGCCGGATTGTAATAGCATGATTTATCATGTCAATACGACAAGGAGGAAGGGTTAGATCTATGGGCATACACGAGTCTTAGCACTTACGAGGCGGCTCGGGGCTTAGTGTGGGGGCGTCGCTTCGGACTGCTGCCCACGTCCCACGCGGTGTTGGCCGCAAGGGCGCACTTCCCCTTCTTGGGCGTTCCCGCCTCCATGCTCTTCTTCTTTCCCTCCTCAGGGGGAGAGTTGTTTTCCTCCTCCTCCTCCCCCTCTTCCTCGTCGTCGTCCTCAGGGATGGACGAATGGGTTTCTTCGTCTTCGGACGTTACGTCCGAAGTACCCTTACGACGGGGGCCGCCTTTGGCCCCCCTTTGCCTTCTTCTCCGGCGCCTTATAGGGCACCGGCACCAGCATCTTCGCCAACCGCGGGATGACTGGCTCTTCAGGCTGTGGAGCCGGACACTGGATCCACATCACCCTCTCCATCTAGTCCTGAAGAAGGAATGATGATAAAAGCTGAGACATCGCCTGAGGGAGTCCTGGATTAGGGGGTGTCCGGATAGCCGGACTATCACCGTTGGCCGGACTCCTGGACTATGAAGATACAAGATTGAAGACTTCGTCCCGTGTCCGGATGGGACTTTCCTTGGCGTGGAAGGCAAGCTTGGCGTCTGAGATATGTAGATCTCCTACCGTTGTAAACCGACTCATGTAACCCTAACCCTATCCGTGTCTATATAAACCGGAGGGTTTTAGTCTCAGAGGGACGAACACCAACCATACCATAGGCTAGCGTCTACGGTTTAGCCTCTCTGATCTCCTGGTAGATCTACTCTTGTACTACCCATATAATCAATATTAATCAAGAATGAGTAGGGTTTTACCTCCATCGAGAGGGCCCGAACACAGGTAAAAACATCGTGTCCCTTGTCTCCTGTTACCATCCGCCTAGACGCATAGTTCGGGACCCCCTACCTGAGATCCGCCGGTTTTGACACCGACATTGGTGCTTTCATTGAGAGTTCCTCTGTGTCATCATCAATAGGCCCGATGGCTCCTTCGATCATCAACAACAACGCGTTCCAGGGTGAGACTTTTCTCCCCGGACAGATCTTCGTATTCGGCGGCTGCTGCGGGCCAATTCACTTGGCCATCCGAGCAGATAGAAAGCTACGCCCCTGGCCATCAGGTCAGATTTGGGAGTTTGAACTACACGGCCGACATCCGTGGAGACTTGATCTTCGACGGATTCGAGCCACAGCCAAGCGCGCCGCACTGTCTCGATGGGCACGATCTAGCTCTGCCGCCGAACAGTGCCCTGGAGGCCGCACCAGTGCCCGCTCCGACCCTTAGCTCGGAGCCGACTCCGCCGATCGAGGACTAGTGGTTGGACACCGCCCCGGGGGCTACGACCTCTACGGCGATTGAGCCGAACTCCATCTCTGTCCTTTGTGAAGACCGTGACTCCAAGGTGCCGGACTCCTCTCCGGACTCCGAACCCTCCGCGCCCCTGCCAATCGAATCCAATTGGGCGCCGTTATGGAGTTCATCGCCATGACATCTTTCGGCACTTTCGCCCGTTTGGCGACATCCTGAATTCACTAAAGTCTCTCTCTTTATCCGGAGAGCCCCTGGCCGGACTACGGTCGTGAAGGTTGGGATGTGGACGATGAAGAAATTCAATGCCCACCCACCACCCACTTTGTAGCCACCGCCGATGATTTAACCGACATGCTCGACTTCGACCAAGACATCGACGGTATGGACGACGATGCTGGAGACGACCAAGAACCAGTGCCTACAGGGCACTGGAAGGCCACCTCGTCATACGACATATACATGGTGGACATCCCAAAAGATGGGAACGGCGATGGAACAGCGGAGGATGACCCCTCCAAGAAACAGCCCAAGCGCCGGCGTCAGCGGCGCCGCTCTAAATCCCGCCACAGCAAAAACGGTGATTTCGGCACGGGAGATGATAACACCCCGGACAGTGCCGAAGACAACCCCCTCCAGCAGGATTTAGCACAGGAGGAGGGATAAGCCAGCCTTCATGATAGAGTGGAAGACAGGGAGGTGGAGGACGATAATTATATGCCTCCCTCCAAAGATGAGGCAAGCCTCGACGACGATGAATTTGTCGTGCCTGAGGATCCCGCTGAACAGGATCGTTTCAAACGCAGGCTTATGGCCACGGCAAGCAGCCTCAAGAAAAAGCAGCAGCAGCTTAGAGCTGACCAAGACTTACTAGCTGACAAATGGACTGAAGTCCTTGCAGCCGAAGAGTACGAACTCGAACGCCTCTCCAAGAGATACCCAAAACGCAGGCTGCTACCCCAATTAGAGGAAGCAAGACCCAAACCTACATCACCAGCGCATGATGCGGCCGACCGGCCACCCGTGGTCATGACAGAGAGGCCTCTAGGCCCTCCATTCAAGCCGCACCCCGGCGTCGCTCGAAAAGTACGAAGGCACGGGGAAACGCGCCAGACCTGCGTGACATATTGGAGGACAAGGCAAGGCAAACAAGATCGGTCTACGGATCGCATGGGCGCCCCACGATACGTGATGATAACCGTCACGCCGGATACAGCAATTCCGACCGAGCCAAACACAGTAGACAAAGCTCATTTGAGCTGCGTCGTGATATAGCTCAATACAGAGGCGCCGCACACCCACTATGCTTCACGCATTTAAGTGATGGATCATCAAACCCCGAGGGTTTCAAACCCGTAAACATCGAATCATACGATGGCACAACAGATCCTGCAGTTTGGATCGAGGACTACCTCCTCCATATCCACATGGCCCGCGGTGATGATCTACACGCCATCAAATACCTCCCACTCAAGCTTAAAGGACCAGCTCGGCATTGGCTTAACAGCCTGCCGTGAGAATCAATTGGTTGTTGGGAGGACCTAGAAGCCGCATTCCTTGATAACTTCCAGGCACATATGTGCGACCACCAGACGCCGATGACCTCAACCACATAATTCAGCAGCCATAAGAATCGCCGGACAATTCTCGACACGGTTCCTAACCAAGAAAAAATCAAATCGTTGACTGTCCGGATGCAGAGGCCCTTGCAGCCTTCAAACATAACATCCGCGACGAGTTGCTTGCCCGGCACCTAGGACAAGAAAAGCCGAAATCCATGGCAGCCCTCACAACACTCATGACCCGCTTTTGCGTGACAGAGGACAGCTGGCTAGCTCGTAGCAACAACTTGACCAAAAACACTGGTAGTTCGGATACCAAGGACACCAATGGCAGGTCGCGTCGCAACAAGCACAAGCGCCGCATTAACGGCGATAATGCTGAAGATACGGCAGTCAATGCCGGATTCAGAGGCTCTAAACCCGGTCGTGGAAAAAGCCATTCAAAAGAAATACTCAGGCCCGTCCAATCTGGACCGAATACTCGATCGCTCGTGCCAAATACATGGCACTTCGAAAAACCAGCCAACCACACCAACAAGGATTGTTAGGTCTTCAAACAGTGTGCAAGTTAAATGCTGAACTCAATGACAAGGGGCTGCATAAGCGATGACAAGGAGGAGCCCGGCCGCCCGAACAATAGAGGATGAAGGGCTTCCCCACAAGTGCGGACGGTGAACATGATATACGCAACCCACATACCCAAAAAGGGAGCGGAAGCGTGCACTAAGGAACGATATGCGATGGAGCCGCCGCCCGAAGTTCAACCCATGGTCCTCCCGCCGATCACCTTTGATCAAAGGGACCACCCCACTAGCATCCGCCACGGCGGATTCGCCGCATTGGTTCTTGACCCAATCATCGACGGATTTCACCTCACTAGAGTCCTGATGGACGGCGGTAGCAGCCTGAACCTGCTATATCATACAGTGCGCAAAATGGGCATATACCCCTCAAGGATTAAACCAACAAAGACGACCTTTAAAGGCGTCATACCGGGTGTAGAGGCCAATTATACAGGCTCAATTACACTCGAAGTGGTCTTCGGATCCCCGGATAACTTCCGAAGCGAAGAGTTAATCTTCGACATAGTCCCGTTCCGCAGCGGCTATCACGCACTGCTTGGACGAACCGCATTTGCAAAGTTCAATGCGGTGCGCACTACGCATACCTCAAGCTCAAGATGCCAGGCCCTCGAGGAGTAATCACGGTCAATGGAAACACCGAACGCTCTCTCCAAACGGAGGAGCATACGGCGGCCCTCATGGCGGAGGTGCAAAGCAGCCTCTCACAGCAATTCTCGAGTCTGGCTACTAGACGTCCGGGCACCGTCAAGCGCGCCTGGAGTAATCTACAACAAGACCGGCTGGCATGATCCGAGCATGCGTAGCAATCCGGCCCCAACCCAGCCCTCGCGAAATTGCGAAGCCAGTACTACGCATACATAACTACGCTCTGGAGATACCATGGGCATATGGGGAGGGGCACGACCACGGCACGCCCAGAACGCGGCTCAACCGCACCAGGGGCTCCTGATTGTGTCATTCTTTTCTTTCTTCTTTTCTCTTACTTTCGTGACTCCGCTTTCAGAAGTCATGTCCGCAGACCTTTGGAATTGCCGAACTCACGATGCAACAGCCGTGGAAGCGTAAAGTTACGTCGAGTGTCCAGTGGTCTCTACTACGAGCATTATACCTGCTTTTACATACCATCCCGCAGCTTACCCCTCGGAGGGGACATGTTAAATAGTCCCATCCCTTGCTTATCGCACTATTTGTATCGCTCGCTTTCATTGCGTACCTTTTGAATAAACAATGCATAGCTTTTGCCTATTATTGCACTCCTTTATTTATCTATATATATGTTCATTCATGACATGTTGCACCCATTACACTTTGGTAATGCCAATACACTGTGGGGCTTAAGTACCCCAAAAATATGGTGTGATAAGTCCGAACACTTTCACAAGTGCGGCACCCGAACTTATAGCATTATATGCATCGGCTCGAATCATGTCTTGGGTTAATAGTTGGGTTTGCCGGCTCCCATGTTTTGGTACCTTACGTTCCGTTATATCGGCTAATGTAGCGCCGGGAGAACCACCGCGATTGTGCCCCTTGAGCTGGGTTGAGCACCTCGGTGGAAAGCTAAAACTGACCGTCATGATGGGGCGAGAGCCGGTCGCTGTTCGAGAGGTTTTTTCGGGTCCCTAAAGACTTATGTCGCTTAGAGCGAAGAGTCGGCATTGTCCGGCTAAGGCATGGATAGCGCCCCGAACTCGGTCTTCCGAATACTAGGGGCTTCGCCGAAATTTAAAATTATAGAATTATATGGCTAAGTGAGAGTGTTCAAGCACTATAGTCCGGTTGCCTTGTTCGCTATGCTGAGCGCCTCCCTCGAAGGACCCAAGAATGGGAACAAGAGCGCTCAAGTTTATCCCGAACACCCCAAAGACTTTCGTGGCATGGGGGCTGAAGCCAATGACTTGCCATCTCTCAAATTTGATAAATGGCCGCCTTGAAGGTAATATTTTAAATTCACAAGCGTTGCTTAGTGCATATGAACAAGTTTTCAAAGCGTCTGAGGATAACAAATGTGAGTCTATTCAAAATTACATATTTGGAGCATTCACCCGCTATAATGCGGCAACCTTGAGACGCCCTCATAGTACATTTCGGCTTGCGATGCTCCTTGCCCTTCGGGTCTGGTCCGTCACAAGCTTCTCAAGATCCAGCTTGCCCCGGTGCACTTTAGCACGGGCAAGGGCCAACAGGCACCTTCAATGCAGACGGAGCACTTGATGACTTCAATCCATGGACAAAGGCCCACCACCGCCGCACTAGCCCAAAGTAGCTCCTGTGCATGGCTTCCAATGGCCACAACCGAATTATGAGGCCCTTCATGGCCTGTTCGACGACCTTAGGAGCTTGACCACCGCTTCACCGGGTCACTCGAGGCACGGATGTCCGCCTCGATATCGAGACTGTAACACCTTTTCCGTCGAGCTCCCTCCATGGCGCGGTAGAACGCAGCGGCATCACACACACTACGGGCAGATCTGCGAATGCTCCCGGAGAGCTCCGGATTCGTAAGTAATAGATAATCCACTTTCACATGCTTGCTTTGCATAAAGAATGCCTTACCCGCCGCTATCTTCTTTAATGATTCAATTTCTGGAGGGCTTTTTGGGCTTCGCCTTAGAGGCTTTGGCACTCTCAAGAGCCAAAGCGAGCTCGGACTCTCGAGTCTTGAGTCATGCTCCAAACTCTCGTGTTTTTCCACGAGAGCACGGAGCTCTTGCCGCACCTCCGCCACCCGCGCCTCCTGCTTCTCTCGCTCGGTGCGCTCATGGCCGCTTTGCTTTCGGCCGTGGACACCGCTTCCTTCAGGGTCGCCACCTCGTTCGTGGCCCCTACAATACCCACATTAGTCCTGTCATTTTTCAACCAAATCCTTTCTATAAGGTATTACTTTAATAAGGTATTACTTACCTTCCTTGTCCCCGAGCTGCTTCTTGGCAAGGCCGAGCTCGTTCTCGGACCGCTCGAGGCTCTGTTTCAATGCATTGACCTCCGCAGCCGGTCTTGGCAGAGGTCAGCAGTGCAGCCTGCATTCCCATATTGACATACTTATGTTAGACTCCTGCGTATATCTTTTAGATCCTCATCCGCTTTACTTTCCGAACACCGAACTAAGCATCGTGGGCTACCGCCTATGCGGTAATATTTTTACATATTCTAAACTTACCTCAAAGCCCGTTAGAAGGCTGGTACATGCTTTAGTCAGCCCGCTCTTGGCGGATCGAACTTTCTGGATCACCACACTCATAACAAGGCGGTGCTCCTCGTCGATGGAGGCGCCGTTAAGCGCCTCCAGAAGCTATCCGGTGCCTCCGGATGGACGGAGGTCATCATGGCGTCGCAGTCTTGCCCTTCTTCTAAGGGGCCGCTTGTCGAACTTCGGAACCACTTGAAGGTTCCAGACGGAGTCCGAGGCGGACTTAGAGCCCTCTGAGGTCTCGCCTTCGCGCCAGAGTCCGGGAGGTCGCCTTGCGGCGCCTCCAGACCACCTCCTCTGGCTGGGCCCTTTTGGGACTCCACCATGTGTCGCTCAAGGCCGCGAGGAGAGGAGGCGGTCGGAAGTGAAGTGCTGTTCACATCCGACGAATCCAGGGAGCCGCTCGACGAAGCGGCGAGCTCATCCTTGGGCGGGCTACAAGGTTATATTCAGCGTTAGAAGACACTATGCGACAAACAAAAAGTCATGAGCTATTCCGGAGTCCGGACACTTACGATCTCGCCAGGGGCTTGGCCCTTGGTGGCCACTCCTCCTCGTTATCGGTTAGCCGGTGGAGAAGTCCGGAGGAAGGGTCCTTCCTTTCTTGGACCCTCCGCCTCCCGATCGGGCGGCCTTCCTTTTCTTCTCTCCCCACCGGGGAGAGGCTTTTTCCTCCTCCCGTCCTCGGGGAGGATTCCGCCTGTAGTCGCTTGACGATGAGTCCGACAACACCTGGCGTCGGGCGCTCCTTCGAGTCCCCATGGCCTTCTTCTCCGCACCACGTGAGGTGCCGAGCCAGAAACTCCCGCTGCGGGCGTCCGCTGGTCTTCCGGCAAGGGAGCCGGACAGCTAACCTGCCTGACGTGTTACGCCAGTCTGTCACAAAGGTAAGGGAGTTTAGATCCCACATAGAGTCAAACTATGAAAAACAAGAGTCCCATAAAGGGCAAAATAGCTTACCTCGGTAGCTTGACGCTGTGAGCTGAATCCGCGATCTTCGGTAGCGAATGTGGGAGCCTCGGCGCCCTTGAACAGCACCTTCCAGGCATCTTCGTACGTAGTGTCGAAGAGCCTTTTCAGAGTTTGGTGTTGTGCCGGATCGAACTCCCACAATTTGAAGGCCCGTTGTTGGCATGGGAGGATTCGACGGATGAGCATAACCTGGACTACATTGACAAGCCTGAGATTCTTGTCCACCAGGGTTCGGACGCAGGTTTGGAGTCCGGACAGCTCTTCCGAATCACCCCACGACAGGCCCGTCTCTTTCCATGATGAGAGTCGTGTGGGGGAGCCAGATCGGAATTCGGGGGCCGCCGCCCATTGAGATTCGCGCGGCTCGGTGATGTAGAACCACCCCGATTGCCACCCCTTTATGGTCTCCACAAAGGAGCCCTCGAGCCATAGGACTTTGGCCATCTTGCCAACCATGGCACCTCCGCACTCCGCTTGGCGGCCGCCCACTACCTTCGGTTTGACACTGAAGGTCTTCAGCCATAAGCCGAAGTGGGGCTGGATGCAGAGGAAGGCCTCGCACACGACGATGAATGCCGAGATGTTGAGGATGAAATTCGGGGCCAGATCGTGGAAGTCCAGGCCGTAGTAGAACATGAGCCTCCGGACAAATGGGTGAAGTGGAAAACCTAGTCCATGGAGGAAGTGGGTGAGGAACACCACCCTCTCATGGGGCCTGGGGTGGGAATGAGCTGCCCCTCGTCGGGGAGCCGGTCTTGCGATGTCATTTGGACAAGTATCCGGCCTTCCGCAGCTTTTTGACTTGTCCCTCCGTGGCGGAGGAGACCATCCACTTGCCTCCCGCCAGGACATGGCTGGAGAAGGTTGAGGAGGGATGTGCGGACTTGGGCGCTGGAGCTCGAGTCTTGGAAATGGATGAGCAAAAGGAGGAAGAAGGCGAGGTGAAAAGGTGGATCCTTATCCCCTTATATGGACGGACGAAGCTATGCGTCCCCGCCACTAGTAAAACTCTCTTATCTCCCAAGCGCCGTAATCAATGGCGCGGTTGGGTTACCCACGCCCGTATTGATGAGAATCCCGGAATAAGGGGGCACGATCTCCGCTTTGATAAGACGTGCCAAGGAAACCGCCTCGCTAAACGCTACCGAGGTGGAACAAGAAAAGGCCTGGCCGTGGTGTGATGTCACGCCGGAATACGTCAGCAGATCTGCAAAGGTTATTCTCTCTACGGTAGTATGTGGAACTTGTTTTGCAGAGCCGGGCACTATCCTTGTGTTCAAAATCTTCTATGAAGTATTCGGAGGAGGAACCCGCCTTGCAATGCCGAAGACAATATGCGCGCCAGACTCGTCGTCATTGAAGCCTGGTTCAGGGGCTACTGAGGGAGTCCTGGATTAGGGGGTGTCCGGATAGTCGGACTATCACCATTGGCCGGACTCCTGGACTATGAAGATACAAGATTGAAGACTTCGTCCCGTGTCCGGATGGAACTTGCCTTGGCGTGGAAGGCAAGCTTGGCGATACGGATATGTAGATCTCCTATCGTTGTAAACCGACTCTGTGTAACCCTAACCCTATCCGGTGTCTATATAAACCGGAGGGTTTTAGTCCGTAGGACGAATAACAATCATACCATAGGCTAGCTTCTAGGGTTTAGCCTCTCTGATCTCGTGGTAGATCTACTCTTGTACTACCCATATCATCAATATTAATCAAGCGGGAGTAGGGTTTTACCTCCATCGAGAGGGCCCGAACCTGGGTAAAAACATCGTGTCCCTTGTCTCCTGTTACCATCCGCCTAGACGCACAGTTCGGGACCCCCTACCCGAGATCCGTCGGTTTTGACACCGACATCGCCCTTGAAGCAAGCAAGTAGGGGATGCGTTAAAAATAACTTACCTCGCTGGCGGGGTGGTTAATGTCATGCCCACGGTCTGAATCCGTGGCCGGCGGTTTCTCGTTGCCCTTAAAGAGCCACCTCCATGCTCCTTCGTGAGTGGTTTCGAAGAGCCTCTTCAGGGTATGGTGCTTCTTTGGGTTGAACTTCCATAGAGGGCGGCTTCGGCTTTGGCACGGGATAATTCGACGAACTAGCATCACCTGGATTACATCGACAATTTTGACATTCTTGTCCACCATGCTCTGAACGCGCATCTGCAGCGCTATCAGCTCATCTGGCGAACACCAGTTTGGGCTCTTCTCGACCCAGGAGGTGAGCTACATTGGGGCACCGGGGTTGAATTCGGCAGCTGCGGCCTAGTTGGTGCCGCATGGTTCTGTAATGTAGAACCATTGTTTCTGCCATTCCTTGACAGTCTCCATGAAAGTGCCTTTCGGCGAGGAGACATTGGACAGCTTGCTCACCATGGCTCCTCCGCACTCTGTGTGATGGCCATCCACCACCTTCGGCTTCACGTTGAAGACCTTGAGCCACAACCCGAACTGGGGTTGGATGCGGAGGAAGGCCTCACACACGACGATGAACGCCGAGATGTTGAGGAAGGAGTTCGGAGATAGATCACGAAAGTCTATCCCATAATAGTACATCAGCCTGCGGACGAAAGGGTGGAGAGGAAACCCTAGCCCGTGGAAGAAATGAGGGATGAATACCACCCTCTCGTTGATCCCCGGCGTGGGGACGATTTGTCCCTGGGCTGGAAGGCGGTGGGCGATTTCCTTCGCCAAGTACCCGGCCGCCCGGAGCTCGGTAATATATTTCTCCTTAACGGAGGAAACCATCCACTTGCCCTGAACTCTGGATCCGGACATGGTTGAGTGCTAGCTTGAGTGGAAAGAAGATGAGAACTTGGGCGCTGGAGCTCGAGATTGGAAGGGCGGAGAAAGAGAGAAGGCGTGGGAGAAGAAGGGAATCCTTATCCCCTTATAAAGGCAGTGAATATCGAACGCCTCTCCATTTGCCTCGAACTCGCCTATTCCCAAGGCCTGTGTAAACAGCATGGTTGGGTTACCCATGCCCGTATTGACGAGAATCCCGTAATAAAGGGGACACGATCTCTGCTTTGACAAGACGTGCCAATGGCAACCACGTCTTGAAACGTGGGGCAGCAGATAAAAAATGGTTCGGAATTATGACCGGGCAGACGTGATGTCATGTTGTAAAAGTTGTCAGTGGATTGGACTCGTGAAAGTATTATATTCTATCTACGGTTGTGTGGGTGTGTGTTACAGGACCGGACACAATCATCGCGTCTGAAGACTATCTTGGAATTCAGAAAGAGGGGAACCCGCCTTCCAATGCCAAAGACAAATCTGCGCGCCGGGCTCCTCGTCATTGAAGACAGGTTCAGGGTACGAAGGGAGTCCTGGACTAAGGGGTCCTCGGGCGTCCGGCCTGTTAGCCATGGGCCGGACTGATGGGCTATGAAGATACGAAGACCGAAGACTGCACCCGTGCCCGGATGGGACTCTCGTTGGCGTGGAAGACAAGCTTGGCGACCGGATATGTAGATTTCTTTCTCTGTAACCGACCTTGTGTAACCCTAGATCTCCCCGGTGTCTATATAAACCGGAGGACTTAGTCCGGAAAGGGGATATTCATTGCCATAGTCATACAGGCTATTCTTCTAGGGTTTAGCCATTACGATCTCGTGGTAGATCAACTCTTGTAATACTCATATTCATCAAAATCAATCAAGCAGGAAGTAGGGTATTACCTCCGTAGAGAGGGCCCGGACTTGGGTAAACATCATGTCCATTGTCTCCTGTTACCATCGACCTTAGACGCACAGTTCGGGACCCCCTACCCGAGATCCGCCGGTTTTGACACCGACAATTTGGGCTAGGATGAAAATGGAAAGGTCTAGGGAAGGATTTGGGTGTGACAAGCCACTCTGGAAGCAAAGAAGAGATCTTCTTCTTCAGTTTCCAGACCACATAGCCCCGGAAAAAAGAAATCTCAAGCAAAAACCTCAGAAAATCAAAAGAAAAAGAAAGGGCCAAAAATCAGGCTCTTACAAACCTTACCCCCTTAAAGAAATCTCGTCCTCGAGATTTTTTCGCTCAGGGAACAAGTATGAATATACTAACTTAAGGAAACCGTTTCCAACTCGGGTCTCCTTTTTCCTTTATTGTTGTTCCCTCTAAATTTTTACCTGACTGGCTCTGGGTGGTCTGATTCACTGTATCCATATTCTAACAGATCTTACCTGGCTTGTTCATGCTTATACTGGCTCCAATTATTTTCATATCCGCTGACTAAGCTGAGATTCCATGACTGAAATATGTGTCTGCCTCACAAATCCGAGAGTGATTTCCGATGGGTGCGTCATTCAGCACTGACAACCTTTCATGAAGTTGTGGCCACAGTTTCCTGGTGAACACCGAAGCTCTGAATCCTTGCATTGGGTTTCTTAACTGAATGCAGGTCCTTTGGGTTCCAAATTGTGAGTTGAGGCATAACCGTTTCCTGACAGATTTTGACCCGTCGCGGAAGTTTCTGAATCATCTTAACTGGCTCCACCTTCTGGAGTATCAGATGTGTTCCAAATATTTGACTGTCGCTTGCCGGGGCCAGCATGAAGGGGTACGATCTTACATGATAATATCCGCAGACTCGACTGACGGTATTTCTGGTAGAAGAATTTGGCTCACGACAGGCTATCTTTGATAATCCTCATAAGTGAGGGCACATGCCTCAAGACTGTGACTCGACATCCTGATTATTCTTTCTGTCGGCATATCCATAGGGATAGTAGGTTGTGCGATGCTTTACCACAGTTGCTGGAGTCACACTGTTGATTTGACCTTTGGTCTGACTTCGCAGATTCATATATTTGATACTGACAAATCTTAGGTGAATATCTATGGTGATCCATACTGACTCAGACTGTCCAGGTATCTGCACCATGTGGGTCTTGCAACCATTTTCATACCTGCATCACTGGTCTTGCTACTCCATTACTGTTTTTCTTGTCTGGATCCTTGGCTGAAAGAGCTCGGTCATATTGCTTCTTCGTGTGACCATGGATTCTGCTAGACAATATTCTGACATGCGTACTCTTATCCTCATTTCCTGACATGGTAGCATTATTCAAATTGCCGGTTCATCACCTCTCAAGTTCTGACCGTAGAAAAATGATCATCCGAACCCTTGCAAGAAATCAGCAAATAAATCAGTAGCCACGGCTGAAAAGCAGCTCAGAGCATGAGACCAGGTCGATACGAAGAAAGTGGCAGCTCCCTAAAATAGCCAAAAGCAGCTATAGGGCTACTATCACAAAAAGAAACTCAATAGCTGTATGAGACGGCCGAAAAGCAGCTCAGAACTCAAGACAGTCGTTGAAGAGAGAAATAAAAATCGGCATCCACCCCGGATAGCTAAAAACGGCTCAGATCACAGGCGTGGTGCCGTTACTGGAGAAAGAAGACAAGGGCTCATCAGGATCATCTTCTAGGCTCACAGGCAATTGTACTGAGCTCATTCCTTTGTCACACTGTGGTGTATAGCTGGCTTCCTTCTTTTAACAATCCTCATGTGCCTATCAAATTTCCTGGCTGAACTGTTGCAGATCTGATTCTTGAGATGTACTGCCATATACTGTCAATCTTGCACATAGCTTATCTTCATGATCATTTCTGCTATGAAGTGTGCACACTGAGGCAAACCTGATTATTCGTATCACGATCTGATATCTCCAGATCTCAATGCAGTCGACTGAGAATTCCATACTGATGCAAACTTGATACTGACAGTCCATCCAGGATTTCTTTGCATTCACATAAGATATTCCAATTTCACTGCAGTCTGCTGATAATTCCATTCTGTTTAGCTGAGTTTCTAAATATATGCATTCCTTGCTGATTCTTCAGGTCCGATGTTGGTTGACGAGCAACTTTAATAAGGGGAAAATTTGTAACACCGAAGTCCCAAAGAAAGAAACAAAAGAAACGATGAAAAGAAAAGCACCTAAGCATACAAATAATATAAAGCAATCAACACATATTACTGCTACTCACACAATAATATGCATGCACACCTAAGCACAAAATTTTGGCTGAAGCTCTGGTACTACGGACTAGTATGCTGTGGCGGTGTCGGGGGTTGGGTGCGACATATGCCTACACAAACGACTCGCCCAACTGGGCGAGGTGGTTCGCCTTCGAGCACGAGGAGGCGAGGCGACGGGGCGTGCACGAGGTCGACCGGAGGCCAACGCCGCTCGTCGTCCGCGAGGAGGTCCAGGCGGCCCTTGCGGCCGTCTACCGGGAGAGCGAGGAGGAAGAGCGGCGCAGAGCGGAGGCGGCGGAGGCGGAAGAGGAGGCCCGGTACGAGGCGGCAATGGCGCAAGCCCTTGCCCTCTCCGCGGCGGGCGACAGCGTGGTGCCGCCGGTGGACCCGCCGTCCCTCATCAAGCCGGAGCCACAGCCGGAGCCCGAGCCCATCGCGCGCTTCTCCTGGAAGGGAGTGGTGCGCGAGTGGGTGTCCGCGCCACCGGTTTGGCTGGGGGTGACACCGGCGCAGGAGCAGGCGTACCTCGAGATGTGGCGCCAGCGCCGGCTGGCAGAGGAGCACCGTCGCGGCGAGTACGAGGAGATGCTCGAGCGCGACCTCAAGGAGGAGCAGCGCGAGGCCGAGACCCCGGGCATCGCCGCGCTGCACAGCCCGACATGGCGGCGCTCGAACACGGCGTTCGTTCGCCGCCGGGCGCCGACGCTCATCGACCTCAGGGACCCAAGGACGACGACGACGACGCCTAGGGCAGCGCGCCGCCTCGTAGTTTAGACTGCTTTTTAATGCAAATGTGGACGCGTGGACTCTGCGTTGGGCGCACGGGCCGACCCAAATGCGAAAGCGGACATCCGTGTCCGTCTGGCCGACCCAAACGAACAAAAAGCGGACGAAATCGCCCTCCGTTTAAGTCGGCCCGTTGGAGTTGCTCTAACACCCGTGTATTCTGCGTCGTCAAGGTCATGCCGCCGCAGCTCCCGCTGGATGGTGTTGCTCTTGCCGCAAATGAGGGTCTGCCGCCGCAGGAATGACCCTGGCCGCTGGGAGCCACGCCGGAGGGCACCGTGCGCCGCTCGCTGGGAAGTCAAGGTCGGCCCCTGCCATGAGCGCTCTGTGGTGGTGTGCCACGGGGTAGTCAGGGTCGCGGGCGTCGTCTCGCGGCCACGCCGCCTTGCGCGGGTTTCCGTGCTGGTTGTGGACCGTGCTTGCTCCCCGCAACGGGGCCGAGGCGAGAGCCACCTCCATAGACGCCTTGGGCCGTTCACGAGGAACCGCGAACAGGAGGAAGCAACAATTGCCGAGGGCCGCTGGAGCCGCGCCGTTGGAGGGCGTCGCAGCGCCACGGCCCACGGGGCGAGCCGTTGCAGGCTGCACTGAAGGGTTGGTGCCTCGCGGCCGTCCGTGAGATAGTCGTCGTCGCGCAGGCCGTTATCCGGGAGCATCGTTGCTGCCCGGGAAGACGAGCACGCATCGGAAAGCCACAGGGCAAAGGCCACGGACGACGCGCTTGTCTCGGCTCGTGGTTGTCGCGCCTGGCGTCGAGAGGAAAGCGTCGTGGCCGAGGGCCTTGGCTGCTACAGGAGGACCGGGCTGAGGCCGCAGTTGCCGTCCCGCTTAGCCTTTGCTAGCGCTCCAGCGCTGGAGCGCTGGGCTTCCTTCGCCACGCAGGGCCGGAGGGCATCGCGACGCTGCGCGCTCGCTGCCGACAGTTTGGCCGTAAAATCGCTCCGTCAGAGAGCGTCCTGATAACGTGTTAGAGTAGAACTAGATAAGTAATGTGTTGAGTAGAACGAGAGAAGTGATGAAAACTGTGTATCCTTTATTAGATGACATCTACTATTTATACAAAGAAAAAAAGACATCACTAGAAAGGATGTGGCAGATGCAACTGCCTGCGGTTAGTAAAAGCAGGGATTATCCTTAATTAATAATCATTAATTAATCTTAACAACTAGCACATGCTAATTTACAAAGTCATTAGTAAAGGCATGTGTCGAATCCCGAATAGTCATGTCTTCTCTCTATAGTCAACAGACACCTGTTCTGGAGGACTACCTTCGAACAGACATCTTTTCTCCCACTTCTTTGAAATGTATATATACTTTCTCCGTAAAATAATATAAGAGCGTTTAGATCACTACTTTAATGATCTATACGTTTTTATATTAGTTTATAGAGGGAGTACTTGAGAATCAATAAAAACCAAGACTAATCATCCATTTACTTTTATTCAATCTTGTTTTACTCTAACACTAAGGTTGTCTATTTGTTCATAATGGGAATAGGGAAACACTTTATAATTAGTAGGCTGACTAGAGACATCCCTCAGACCAATAGACTGCCGTCGATTCCAATCAGACTGTCGTCCATCGCTGCGTATTAGCAAAAAGATAGAGAAAACACATCCCATCAGCGCATTGAAAACCATCCGCATCCTCAACGCATAACCCCAACCTAAATCACTCGCCCAAATAATGCCTCTGAATCTCTCCCGCACTGCTCCGAGCTTGCCGTCAATCGCTACAACCCCGTCCTCTCCAGAAACCTGGGCCAGTTTTGTCCGCTCTAATCTGATCCAAAACGAGAAGCGATCGCCACCAATGCGTTCGCCGAAGAGATGAGGCAAAGACGCCGGTGGACCTTCCTCGCCTCCTATTCCCATATCTCATCACGACGACGCCGCTTCCTGGGCACCAAGCTGCGTGTCGTCATCGTCTCCATCAGCCGCAAGCCGGGTGCACTCAGGAGATCATCCGCAGATCATGGGCGATTAGCGGCGTGGCGGCGCATCCGGCGCAAGATACAGGATGGGGCTCGCACACCACGACAATGATGTGAAGGTCGCATGCAACTTTCGTCGCCTTGGGTCGTCATCAACAGATCTAGGTAGTTCATCTTCTCAACTACTTCACCATCAATTGGGATCTCGGCTAATGGTGCATCCATGGTGCAGCGTCACTCCGTCGATGCCACTCCTCAATTGACATCACTTTGATCTGGTGCAACACCTAGCGGTGGAAGGAAGCATGGACAAATGAAGGGAAACGAGTCTATAATTTGTAGAATACATATGATATGAGCTTAGGAAGCATCGTACTCCTCATGACTTGAAGGAAAGAAAATTGTAGTATGTCTGAAAAATGTTATATGAACAAATGAAGCACAGATGCACGACCATCATGGGAAGGAAGCACGATCCTCTTCTAATGGTGCATCCATGTGGTAGCTTCGCGTTTTCCATGTCGCTCCTTGTTGATGCAATTTCAATCTGTCTGGCGATGGAAGAGAGTAGGTCCACAATCTGAAGGAAGCACGATCATCATCAAACGGTGCATCCATGTTGTAGTGTCGCAATGTCTCTATCATCCCTCGTCGACACCATTCTAATCCCCTGGTTAGTCTCGTGGCAAAAGAAAGCACAACCATCATAGTAGGAAGCACGCCCGCCACCTGAAGGAAGCATGGCCCTTGGTTAATGATGCACGGTCACCATTAAAAGGAAGCACAAACACCATAGAAAGGACACATGCCACCATTGGATCCTTGGTCTGCATTCGCGCAAAAGCTTACCTTATATGTCATACTTTGCTTTCTAAGCAAATTCAGATTCTTTTAGATGTATATTTCAATTTCTTTGGAAACAAAATAGAGTAATTTGTTTCAAACCAACACAACTTTTGGTATAAGAATTTTCTTTGGAAACAAAAAAATGTTTGGTCGGAAGCAATTTATAATGATAAATAATTTTTCAGTCCTTCAAAAAAAATTGGTGTGCACAAACAAAATAATATGTTATTTACTATATCATAAATTTCACCAGAATCTAAACAATATCATATTAATATAGAAGCATTTTTTTGAGCAGACGGAAAGAAAATAAATTGTTTATTTCTTAGCATGATCCACTTAGTAAAACATGTTTCCATGTATGAAAAGATATGCTTCCTAGCCCTGACCATCTAAAAGATGCACGGGAAGCACATGAAAAACAAACGAAGCACATGAAGGAAGCAGTGGGAACGAGAAGAGACGACCGGGGTTAGCGCTAGGAGTTAATCTCACGTGATTTACGGTATTGGTGGTTGGCCTTGGTCCTTAGTAAACAAATATCCGCATGCAAACTAGCAACGCATGTCCTGCTTTTACGGACCAATCTCCACGCTCAGGTCTCCTTAATTACCTAAATTGGATGTACACCTTGCTCTCAATCGGACGGTGTAAGATTGGTCTGATAGATGCAACCTAGCAGTAGTCTGATGCCTAATGGTGTTCATGGGAATATCATACATGTCAACTAGACAATCTTGATGAAGTGGCCCCTCAACCAACTCCTATCAAGCATGAAATGGCCCCTCAACCAACTCCTATCAAGCGTACCATACTAGTTATCCTTAATGGAAGTATCATACATATCAACTGACAATTCTGATTATGTGGCACCAAAAAAAAAGCTTCACTGCATGCAAGATTTAGAGAAACGCCGAGTATCTGAGCTCAAGCTCAAATGAGCTTGATGAACAATAAAACCAAAAGATATTCAAAACAAATAAAAATTCTGAATTTTTCTTTTTGGTGAACTTCAACAAGTGTTCTAAGTGCTTGCAATATTTTATCATGAGATCAGATTTTTGGACGTTGTGACCAATAAAACAAAATTGATGCTACTTACAAAAGCATTTTGCAACACATATTTTGTCTTTAGTTTTTTTTGCCACGCCTGACAAATGTGATCTTTATCAAAGTTTACCCAAAAAAAGGAATATTTTCTTTTTTTTCAATTTACTGTTTATCCAAGCTCATTTGAGCTCAAAGAGTACTTTCGGTATTTGATTTTTAGGCTTATTTTGACCAGCTGTGGTTAATTTTGTGCATGAAGACTGTTCTGCACTGCAGATAATGTCAGCTGCCACAAAAAACAACAAAGCGCTCAGACTGATCAGACAGCTTGGAACGAAACTACCGAGAATCAAATCATGGAGCTGGGCTAAGCACCAGCGTCGTAGACGGTCCCTGACAGATAACGTAGTCCAGGGTTAAAAATGTGCACTCTGCATAAATATCCATGTAACAACTAATACACGGCACAAAGTAGGTAACGTTCCTTCCAAATCCTGGTACAATAATGTCGAAAATGATAGCAGATGACAGCAATGCTCACATCTGAATATAAAATGTTTGTTCAGTAATAAGCAGCAAAAGGATGACCACCGTCTCCGCAAACATGGGGTATAAGGAAACTCATTTTAAAGCAACAACCGTGCCTCTTTATTCTTCCTCCTCGGCCTCCTCGAGCCATTTGACGAAAGGCTCCAGAGCTTTCACGAAAGATTGCCTGCCGAATGATTAACTATAGTTACTAGGAGCTTCATCAAGATTAAATGCTATCAATATTTCTAACAGATGACTTCTCAGTAACTAGTTACCTTCCTTTTTGGTTTGAACCCTTGCGGAACCAAAGAAGTATGGTATCTTCAGCTAGGACATCTTGATCATACAGTGATCTTATAATTTCAGGGAACAGCTTCATCAACTTAGCATCCTCATAACACTGTGTCTGGACCTTGTATATGAGTTCCAGTTCTAGCTTTCCACTTGTGCAAAATGCATTCATAAGACCAGCCCAAGCATTCACCTATGGACAACACAACAAATAAGATGAATCCCTTTCAAAATAATATCACTAGTAGTTACTCCCTCAAGTGATTTAAAACACCTTACATTTGTTTGGACGGACTACATGCCTAACCAACTAGCTACAGATGCCCTAAGCTTGTTATCCCATGACAGGCCACACTTGTTATAGCTTTCACAATAATGGAATGCTCAAATTCACTCTACCAACTTCTAAAGCAACAAAATAATCAGCCCTCACTCAATGCAAGAAACTTAGAAGCCTATCAACAGCAACAAAAATCCATGACATGTCTTATAATTTCAACTTCTATGTAACTTGACAGACCAAATTTACCGTTTCGTAAGGACATGAGCAAGCAAAAAAAAACCATAGCACATGGGACAATACCAATGGAGTCCAACAGCATTGTTCAGATGTGAGGTAAGTAGCGCAACGCTGAAAGCAAACTGAACCCAGTATCCTGGTGTAGGAAAGTTTATTATGTCGTTACTTGAGATTTACTTCTTTCCCTAGGACTTATGAGCACTTTCAAGAGAAAAACATAATTCCAACACAGATCTTACCTGCCTAAGTGCTGAATTAGAATTTTGCTGCTGGTTCTTTCCAGACCACTGAACAGCCTCCATCAGCACATCCCACAGCATGCGAACAACCTCTATATCAGGAAATTTAGCATCTTTAACCTGTTGCTTGACAACCTCAGTTACTTCAGATATTTCAGCTTCTTCATTGATCATAGTGGTCAGAGTTGACTTTATCTCCTTGAGCTTAACTTCAAACATTTTCTTGCTATTGTACTCAACAAGGCTAGTCAAACCTTCTTTGCTGATGTAAAAAGTAAAAGATCAGCTGGTAACAAAATAAACAGCAAAACTACACTCCCGTGCAAATGAGAACATGAAGAAATTGAATCAACACAAACAGCGTCTAAAAACTCACGTGAAATGCTCAGACAAAGCCTCAGAGGTTCTCTTTCCTGATGGAAAAAATTCAAGTAAATTGTCCTCCATTTTGCCTTTCTTTAAAAGTGCAATCAGATCATCCAAACTATTTTCCTTCAGATATTCCTTGAAGAACTCAGTAATGAATGAAAGCACTATCCCTTTGGCAACAAGATTGTCCTTAAGCAATGGCTGAAAGACAGTTTCAGGTGGCAGACCTGATAATTTCTGAGAAAATGCAAGTGCCGTGAAAATGGCAAGTTTCTGTCTCTCATTTTCTTCAAAGAACTCCAAAGACTGGAGAAATTTTCGCATAACATTTTCAAGACTCTTTATTAAGAAAGGCCTCCTGCGCAATGTTTTCTGAATAAAGAGGACATAAGGTAATATTGCTTCACGTTGTGCTGCACAGTCAATGAGAGAATAGGGGTGGCGCTCTCCCTCTTCTTCGGGTTTAATCGTACCAGGCTGAGTACGCACACCAATGAAAACAACCTGCATTCATGCATTCACTCAAACATTAACCTTTCTGATTTGCATGGAGGGGGGCTACTTATTATAGGTATGCCACTGTGCAAGAGTTAATGCTGAAACATGAGTCAGTTTGAGCATATAAAAATGGGTAACTGAAAATGAATAAGAGGAAATCAGAAGTAGAAATCTCAGATTGCAAAATGAAAAGAGAACAGCAAAAACAGCAAACAATAACTCAGATCCACCGTCTACCAATCTTCTAGCATGCAGATATCGAAAGAGTACTGTGGTTTAACCTTTAGCTTCACATATATAATAATCGATTATTTTGTAAATTAAATGTATGTATAAAAAATTGAACGTAGTGAATTGCACACTAAAGACAATTAAAAAATTAACTAGACAGAATTCGAAGCCATTTAATTTTAAAGTTTGACATGCATATTCGGAAAATGTTAGCATGAAGATTGCAATTTCATAAAAGGAGTTCCAAATCTTACATAAGCCAACTGTAAACGAGCATAAAATTCAGAAAAGGACACTTTCAAACAATCTTAAGACTCTTGCAATATAAACTGTAGAAACAAAGATAATCAGTGTAGCTCAATTAAGCGATCCATAAATGTTTGATACTGGGAGAAAGGCATGACCATATGCAAACGAGGCATACATGAAAAATGTTCAATATAGAAACTGGACCATGCATACCTCAAAGAAAGTGTCACCGTAACGTGAGAAGTTGAGATCTGATGACTCTATACTTTTGGCAACAAGTTCCTGCAAGACATCACTTTATTCATATTGACTGCTCAGGGTAGAAAAATAAAATAGAAGGCAAAGGCGTGTTTCCAGATTCATAACATTAGTCATAGATACATATTAGATGTTAACTAATATGAAAAAAGCAACGCCCTAGTCCAGCTAATCAGCCTAATCTTCAACAAGGACCCCCACTTTTATTCACTATGCAACTCTTCCTTTATCTCGCACAAATCTATGATTTGTAAACAATTGTAAACAAAACTGTTGCATTGACTGAACTCCAGTTGACCATATTTAATGAAATAAGTTGTCAAAGAGAGAAGCACTGATCGATTTCATTTTCAATTGATAAGCACTGAAAGTCCTTAGCTAATTTACCAGGCAAAACTCACAAGGTAGATTTTCTAAAACTACCTATTGCAAATATTAGTAATCCTGAGATGTCCCTATGTTTAGAAAAAAAGCTAACTGCATATATCTCACGAGGAAGTAACATTTTGATGTTCGACAATGTTTCCAACCTGCAGACGCTTACAACTTACAAGCATTACAACAGGTGAAATTCAGCAAGTTAAACAGTGGCTAACCAGGTCTCCAGCATTATCCAGATAAATCTGGACAATTGCATCAGAGAACGACGAAGGGTCCAAAGGAGCTGCGATATTCCGCTTGCGGGTCTTAATCCGCTGGCCTCTGCAGGACATAAAAAAATTATAATGGTACACACAAGCTCCCCAACAAACAATTTGCAGGCAATAAAAGGTAGGAAGTAAAACAGAATCATATTATAATAAGATAACTCTGTAAAGCAAATATCGTTCAACAGGAAGAAAGTTTCTTATGTTAGTGTGCATAGTTGGAACAACACTATACAGATATCAAGACAAATGCAAACAACCACTATGATATTGTGAGCATGAATTTGTACAAGTGTCGCATGAAATGTTGATTAGGAACAAACCCAGTTAGAAAAAGTAGGGTTTGAGGCCAAAGCACTCCGGCCAAAAAAAATAAAAAATGGTAACACCTTTTGTTGCAAGGCATGCCGTACTGAAAAGTCAGAAATCCATAACATGCAGACAAAAAGTATCAGTGAAACGAATTTATTAGACACATATGAATAGCTGGGCAGACACATGTCCGGTTGCATCACAAATCAACAATACATTAACTAATATGATCTCAGCATCGACGATGAAAGAATGAAACAAGGGTGTGAGTGAACACAGGAGTATTACCCGAGGGTGGGCTTCTCCTTCGAGCTGCAATGAATTAACACAAATTAGAGCATACCAGGAAAAAATGATATGGAAATAAAATAGCTAGAAACTTCTTCTCGGCGAATGAATATAGTGGCCTACAGATACACTATTCTGCCTGATTAGTTTCTACTTGTTGAACAAAAAGATCACAAAGAGCAGAGAAACAAAATGTTGTAAATTAAAGTACAACCACAGGACTTTTACTTAAGGGATATTTGGTTTTTTCCACAGTTTGCCTTTCCATGGCTATCTGTAGGCACGCCACAAGCTTTTAGGCATTGATCCTTCCCACATTTGTGCTCTGCTGCACTTTATTATCCATATCCCCATGTGTGAGTCAGTGTTTTGCCAACTTGCTTAGTCATACACACTACCTAAGCTTCGCTGTGGCAGAGTTAACCTTGACAAAATCAACGAACATGCCCTTACTTCCTACTTCGTCAATCCCTCCTAAAATGCCTAGATCTAACATACCAGTTCGCATAAAGATATCTGAGGCTGCTTGGTTGGCAGGTAAAATGTCGGCAAGCCAAACAGTTGTCCTTCACTTGGTTTGATTCCACACTTGGCAATTGGCTTGCTAACATAATTTTACACTAGCACATATGCCCGTGCATGCTGCAACGGGGTAATAAAGATATATACATTATTCTACAGGCAAACTTGATCAGGACACCTATACTAATTTCATAGAAATTTTGTTAAAATCTTCAACGAAGTCAACAATGCATATAATACTCGCATTTAATCTTCGATAAAACACAGAGGTAACAAACTCCTATAACTGTAGATAAAACTACAGTGTATTATAGTCTTTGCTAAAAAACGAAGGAGGCTAGTTGTTAAAAACAGGTTCTCAAAGATCTTAGGCGTTGCTGTGGGGCAGTCTCGGTAGCACCCTATCCTTTACACATGACAAGGTTGTCTCCGCTCTCGATCCTTGTTGTCTGCAGGCAGGATCAACACTCCACAGCTCAGAGTACACGGTAGGCAGCCTTCTCCGGTGACAACTGGGTGTGTGCGTTAATATGTTATCCAGCTGTATTTTTTGTTTTATCTTTCATCTGCTTTGTAAGAGGTTTCTCTCATCACCTTGTATCTGTTCGGCCCTTGGCGGGGCGTTCATATATATAAAGCAGGGGGAAGCCTGTTTCAAGGGTTAAAACAGGTGACGTTTCTCTGACACATGCTCTTCTGGTCTCCTTTTTTAAAAGTTTTCAACCAAACCCATATGTTCTCAATATTTTCCAATTCAATATGATTCCCTGCTATCCATTCATCTAGCACACAAGCAGCAGCTTATCAGAAGGCAATCAAGAGCAGTGCGAGCACATGGGAGCATCAAGTTAGGAGAGCCTCTTTTGGCTGTAGGGTGGCATTCACAAAACACCACTTGATCAATACAAAGTAAGGGAAGTTCGTACAGTTTTCACAAAATTCAGCTGGCTCAGATGGTTAGCGAGTAAGAATTTACCACTCCAGGTTGCTAGTTCGATTCGCACAGCTGCCTATTTTTAGCTGATTATAGGATAGTATTGCTGCTCTGTATGGGCCTTGGCCTGGGGAAAGCTGCTTAAACGGAGTTGTGCAGCGTTGATAGGCAGGCTCATTAGCAAAGCGCGGGGAAGCAGGCAAATTAACGCGGATGTAACCAGCAACATACAGAAGGCACGTTGGGGTGGTGGACGAAAATTTGCGATGTATGAAAGGCAGGGTGACGGACGAAAATTTGAGGGAAGAAAGAATCCTCCCTTCAATATTATTATTATTATTATTAGGTATAGATATTGGCTTCCTTGACGACCTTCAGTTGGCTTAGGTAAAAAAATTAGCAAATATTGCTTACCAACTATGGAGCGTCTACTTGAAATATACAGGTCAAGCAAAGGCAAGAAGCTTTCACCAAACCACGACTCTTTGCTATAATAAAGAGAGACAAAGCAACAAAATTCAGAAACTCATTTGTCACAACTAAGATGAGCAGATTTAGCATACAAGTCAATAAAAATATCACAATGAAATACAATAGATAAAAAAATACAGGTTTTCACCAATAAAGCCCCATGTTGATATAATTAAACCACAGCAGTTAACATTATGAAATAAGCAGTTGATATGAAAATTCATATGCTCACCAAAGAAATATTGACACGGCATATACAAACTCGGAGTTGTAGAAAGGGGGGGCCAAATAAATATTTATTGCGAGAAATGGAGACCAGTAAGAATTGTCAACATAAGAATTCATGTAACAAATGTTAACAACCTTGCTTCAATTAATCCAAGGCCCAAAAAAGTAACAAGCACCCCTCAAAAAAAGTAGCAAGTAACATAGAGACAATCACCTGTGTCCATAAAAAACTGAAAAAATATTCATCTCAGACAATAATAGTCGCAGACCAATTACTGTGCACGAAGGAATGGAGGAACCTAAAGGACTGATAAGAGCATAGCAACTTCATCCAACGTTTCACAACATCAAAAGATCATCAAATCCTTAACTAGGAAAATCAAGAAACCCTAAACGTCGGAAAGAAAACTCTAGTTATTGCACATTTAAGTGAGTGAATCAAGCAGAAAGAGAAAAAGAAAAAAAAATATCCACACGAATCTCAACGTAAGATCAATCACATAGGACTTAGATGTGCAATACTTATGGCACATCTAGATGTGCTTTAGCAAAACTGTTCTTAATAAGCAGGAAAACAGTTACCTCGCACGGATTAATAAACAAAAAATGCCAGATGGAACCTAACGGCGCAAAATCAGTTGGATCTGATCAAAACCAAGTGTCGAATACTGGAATGTCACGCTAACAGCGTTGTTCGCACTTCCAGAATCGATTGCAGTATCCGAGAGCGCAAAAATCATCAACTATCGCCACCAAGCACAACCTACTAATACTAGCACGCTAAACAGGACGAAGAGTCCATCCCTCCGATCCAGGCAATCCTACGAAGCTCCGCGGATCCATCAGCCATCAAACAAGGAAAGGCAGAGATCTAGTAAGGCGGCGATTGAGTCCATTCATACCTCATAAACAACGATCTGGCACGGAGAGGAGAGGTGAAGGAGATCGGGGCTTCGAGGAGGTCGGTCAGTGCGGCCGCCGAGGCGATGATGGGTGGAGTGATAAAAACCTAGCTTTCGGGGATGTGCTGCGGCGGTGGCAAGAGGTGCGTAGGGAGGAGATGGAATAAACGGGGCAGGGTGAGTAGGGAAAACGAGTGGTGGGGATTGACCGGGACCGGGAGTTGCGTGTGCGGGCTAGTGGAACATGTGTTGGGCTGAACAGGCTGTTCAGCCCGGCCTGCCGTGAAGAATGAGGACTAGTGATTGGGGCGTGCCCATGGCACGCCGCTTGAAAGGAAGATGGGGCGGAGCCAGCTTGGGCGCGCCCCTTTCACTTTGTTGGGTGTAATTTAGTATAATTGCATGGTCCTGACATTAAAAATAAGAGAGAACACTTGAAATGTAACATTCATACTATGCATCAGCCTTAGGATTCATAGATATTAACATGTGCCTGCAGTTGTTCTCTCATCTCCTGCAGAAGCGCCTCTATCATGGGCTCCAAATAGCCTACCAGTAGCACCTGCGGCAAAGCATGCTACCGACAAGCTTGTCATGACAAAGTATGCTCATAGCATCACATGAGACTCCGGGGAGCAGCCGCAACGGCAAGCTTGCCGGGACAGAGCATGCTGCAAGGTTGTATCACATGAGACTCCGGCAAGCAGCCGCGCCCGGACAGCTTGTAGCAGGACGCCGGCAAGCTCGCCATGCCCGACAGCAAGCTTAGCCCCATGCCAGTCGCTTCCATGGATGATGTGTCGCTGCTCGGTGCTTTTTATCCTGCCGCACATACTCGACGACGCAATGACATGCGAAATTCTTAGTGACTGAGCGAACAGAGGCTAGATGTAATGAGGATTGTGAAACTGAAACCACCAACGAGCTCATGCACCTGAGTCCGTCGATGCGGCCTTGGTCTTCTTGGTCGTGACCTCCATCCGTCAGTTGCCACCTTTCTTGTTGAGCATGTCATAGAATGAGGTGTTAATGATTTTTAATAAAACACTAAACTTCATAGAATGATAACCTATGCAATGATACAAGTCATATGGTTTACCAATTTGAGGTAAGAACACATATGGTTTACCAATTTCAGGTAAGAACTGTATTTACATGGAAGAGGTAAACTACATCTCCAATAGTGATAAATGATAACCTATGCAATAATAGTACTTGTTTCAGAAAATTAGCGACACACAAGCACACTAACTAATATTGCATCAGCTACACGCCAACAAATTAGTGACCAGGATAATAGAACCGTACATAAGTTTCACCTTCTGATGATCCCAAAAAATAGGCAATGGCAGCTGAAGATGTTTCAGTATAGTCATTAGCCCATCACAATGTTATATAACTTGTTTAATAAAAGGCGATGCAGGGAGTATACTATGTATATCTAGTCCAACTTGACTTTATTTTATATTTCTTCTACACAGTCTGGAACTCATACAAAATTTTAGAGTAGATTGTGAATCACATGATATGGACTACAAAGAAACACACAGCCCCAGGCATATGTAAGAACAAGTGACGAGCAACAATCTAACAACACAAAACAAAAAATGGAAAGAGGCAGAGCAACCTCGGCAGAGGAGAGCAGCCTCTTGCGATGCGATTCCCTGACTACTCATGTCACGCATGCCGGCGAGCCTCCCTCAACTTCCGGCACCGCCCTCATCCGCCACTCCACCACCTCCTGCTGCTTCCGCCTACGGGCATCGGGCTCGCCATGGCCTCCTCAGGCTCCCGCCTCTTCATTCAACACTTTCTATCCGCCTGACTGCTCCAATGTTGCACGAAACGTTTTTCAGCATTGTAGTTTTAGAAAAAAAGGTTAGGCCAACATAGTTGCATCATGCCCAACAAGAATGGAGGAAAATTGTGTTTATATACAGTAACAAGCCATCACCTTTTACCTTGTTTATACATCATTGCTGCTGGAGAATATCAATGAGACAATACCCGATATGAAATAGACTTAGCTAATGAACATGTTTATGATCAAATGCAGCCTATAATGCTTATCTCAACAAAGCAAAACTAAGTATTCAGGTGAAGATGGCACTTATAAGTACTAACTGACAATTGCCCTCACCTTTTACCTTGTGCTCACTTAGTTCATACAGCCTCAACCTACAACAATATACATGTCAAAATTACTGAACTACACCTGGACACCTTATTTTAAAAGTTATGAAGAAACATGAACAAACTTTTTTCTAGTGCATCCAATCCATCATAAAAGTTCAATGTTTTCACAACATTTACTAACAAAAAGAAACCCAGGAGGTTGTAAGTTTTGAGTAACACTATTGCAGAAGATATGATTTATACACAAGAAATAGCACAGATGAGAGCAACTGATACTAAAGTATCAGACTGAGAACAATTGGTGAAAAATGAAAAATGATGAAATATGCATAACTGAAGCATAGCTAGAGATCTGTAGATATAGCTCAGGGAAATTTCTACCACCTAGTTCAAAAACACCTGAGTAGATTCTTTATCTTTGAACCTTACAATCTGCAACAAAGAAATATCCGTTCATATTTCAGATTGTGATTGGCAAATAATATATTTCATATACCGAAACTAATGTTTCTTTCCAAGATCTTTGCAAGTTTAGGTCGATTACACATAATAGATCAAATTTAATGTTATATGGAACAAAGTAACAAAGCAAAAAAATTGTTCATGATATAACACTGTCTCTTCAATTGCTGGGCAGTACCTTGGTCCCTTTTCTTCACCCCAGCCACGATATATGTTGTCAAGGACAAGGAGTCGAGATTCCGAAGAATAAAATGCCAAACCATCAACCAACACGAATTTAGCATACCTAGATAGGAGGAGGGGAGTGCCGGCGCACCTTGACGATTTCCATTGCGTCTAGAGAAGAAGATCATCGTCGAGCACCTCCGTCGCAAACACATGGAGAAGAGGGGATTCTCGACGAGCTCCTCTCCCGGAGAAACAATGAGGATCTGCAGCGACCACCACCCACCGGCTCTCCAGATCGCACACCACCACCCACTGGCTCTCCATATCGCGCGCAGCCACCAGATCATGCCTCGCTGCCGCCCACGACTCATCCTCTCCCTCTCTACCCGTGATCCTCTCACGCTGGATCCTCGACGGAGCAAATCAGGCAGATGGGGACGGGGTGGATTTGGTGGATTAAGGAGGTGGTGAAGGAGCACCAGGGAGGGGATGAGGGGTGTGGGGCGTGGGCTGGAGGCGGCTCAGGAGCAGCGGCAGGCCTCATGCTTCTTCAGAGGAGGAGAGAGGCAGTCAAGGAGGAGGGGACGAGCAGGGATGGAGAGAGGAACGGGGATGAGAAGACGCGGGAGAAGTGGCAGAGGCGGCGGCTCAAGGACGCGCACGGGAGGAGGCGGCTGAATCTGGCCAGTTTCTCTCTTCCTTTCTTAGCAGCGAAGAAAACGAGACGGGGGCGTGTGAAGAAGAGAAGAACCTGCTCCGATGAACGCGATTAGCTAGCGCAAAGCTCGATCCCGATTGGCCGCCCCGAATAGTGCGCCTGTGATGACGTGTCTATCGCCAGGGATCGCCCTTTGTGCCACCGTTAATGGGTTGTATTGGATCGTCACTAGCGCCGGTAGCAGAGTAAACTCCTAAAAAAAGTAAATTGCACAAACCATCATCTACTATCTATCTATCTAGGCGGCTGACACGCGCCGGTCCGCCGGCCGAAAGTTCGGCCGGTCTAACTGCACACGTACGATTCGGTTTAGAACAGCCGCACAATTCCTTCGTCCCGAACTGCTCCGCTACTAAAAAAACAGCCTGTCGAGTTCATCCCGAGCAGCCCCGTGTTCCTAAATACATCAGCCAGCTCGCCGGGCCTTCACGTCGCGCTGCCCATCGCTGCCAGCCGCCGCCCTCGTCACCGCCGGCTGACTCCTGTCGGTTCCATAGGACGTCGCCCTTGTCGGTGGTGGTCGCCATCGCATCCCCGTCCTCGCCGATTCCAACTGGATGTCGCCTCCACTCGTATCAAAACAACGCCGTCAGAAAGCAAAACGCCGATGTATCTCGCCAGCAGATTTAGCCGCCGCCGTCAGAAAGCACACGCCGTCGCCAAGACCACCATGCTCTCCGGCAGAAAGACTTCAAAGGTCGCCGCCGCACTCAAAGGGAAGCTTTTTTCCATGCTGGTTGAAGCTTTTCCTCATGCCGGTTGAAGCTTTTTTCCACTAGTCGACGCGTTTGCACAGGTCAAACGAATGATGGCTGCCAATGAACTCCATTTAAATGGATGTAGCAAAACTATCGCAGGTTGCAGAAAAAAATGTTGTCGCACCGTCCTGGATCGCATCTCCACCATTAATGAATGTAGCAAACTTCTTCGTGGTGGTAGCAAAATCCGATTATGGTTGCAGCAAATAACCGTCTCCGTTCGTCGCACGGGTCGCAGCTCCGCCGTTAGTGTGGATGTAGCAAAAAATGTCGCTGGTTCTAGCAAAACGGGTAGCCGGTTGTAGCTTCGTCGTAAGCCATCGTTGTAGCCCAGCAATTCCGTAGCACGGTTCCAGCACCAGAGATGGCTGGTTCCAACACCAGAGATTGTTGGTTCCAGCACCGGAGATGGCTGCTTCCTACGTTCCCCCAGTACGTTTCCAGCACCAGAGATGGCTTCTTCTAGCACGGGCATGCACCGGTTGCAGCATCCCTGCGGGCCGATTCCAGCACGGCCGTCGTCGGTTGTAGCTCCTCCGTCCACCGATTGCAGCTCCTGGCGTGGCCGTTTGCAGCTCGTCAGTCCGGCGGTTGTAGCACTCGACGTGGCTGGATGTAGCTCCTCCTCCCACTGGTTGCAGCTCTTGCGTGGCCGGGGTTGTAGCTCCTCGCATTGCTGGTAGTAGCTCCATCGGCGAGAGGAGGTTAGGGGAGTATGAAGGGAGGCCGCCGCATGGAGCTGTAGGAGGAAAGACGGGGGAAATCCATCGCAGAGGGAGGAAGACGAAGAAAGCAATGTACGAGATGGGAATTGTGTGGACGAGGGGTGCTGCGGCTTGCGGATAAGGACTGGTGCGTGTGGGGACCCACGGACGCATGCGCATGTGCAGGAAGAGGTGCGAGTGCGCGAGACAGCCAGCGCAGACCGGCCGAAAGTTTGGCCGGCAGTCCGATTGTAAACGTTTCCCATCTATCTACTACCCCTATAAAAGTACGAGAGGTAGCACATCCAAATCATCTTAGCCGCCTAATCACACGATCTAATGGTTCACGATCTCCCTATGTTTAACGCTAGCAAGCCACCGGTCCACCGATCAACTAACCCTTCCTACCGATTCATCCACGTCGAGAACCGCTCATCGACCACTAATCATGCCCAATCCCTTCTCCTAAAAAAACTGCTCCACATGACCTCCACCCACTCCTCCTCCACCCCTGCGCGGCCGCACCTTCCTTGCCCTCCTCCTCGCGCCGCCCTTCTCCTTGATCTGGCCGCCATGACCCCGTTGTCACTTCACCAGGTTGTGGTGTTGCACCGCCCTACAGCCGGCCAATGATCGTCTCACGACGCCCCTCACGGGTCGCTTCACCGGCCATGCCGCTTCACTGGCTACTTGTCGCCCCATCCTCGCGTGAGTGACGGCTGAAATTTGCGATTTGTAACGGCGCGCCAAGATCTAGCGATGACAGCGGCGGCGCGACGACCTCTGCAGGTATTGAACCCCACCCCACCCCCACCTCCTCCTCCACAACAAAACGTTTCCTCTATATATTAGAGCACATCCAATCCACTACTAGTTAACACCCGTTCTGGATTTCTTTCATGCCAAATTCAAAGCCTGTCATGTGTACCTCTGATGCAGGAAGAGGAGTTAATGGCACATGAGAAGTATTGATCAAACGCTCTAAGCATGTCATTGTTGGAAATATGAGCAATTTACCGAATGATTTTATTAACAGAAATACTAGATAAAGCACGACTAGTATAGCAGTGATAAAACAAGTCATGCGATTTGACAAAGAGAAGGTAAGCAATATCTTCATATATAAACTAGAACCGAACACATCTAGAATGCATAATCGGAGCAAGAAGTTGTGATGTAACCTCTAACAGAAGAGTATGAGAACGACGGAACGGGAGCAGATGCACCGGTCTTGGGGTCGGTGTCCTCGCCACCATGTCGCCGACGAGGTTGTCAACGCCGGAAGAAGTCGTCATTGGGAAGTAGTCGTCGGAGTCCGGCGTCCGTGACGAAGAAGTCAAGAGTCGCTACCGAAGCGCCCCCAAAAACCTTATCACCCTTCTCCCGTGCACAGACTCAAAAGGTGCAGCTTTGAGGTTTATCGTCCCGACTCAACCGCACGCCGCAAGTCGGGATGGGGAAGAACGTGAAAAGAACGCATTGCTCAGAACTTATGGCGAGAGGAAGAAGAGGTTCTCGTGCGTCTCTCCGAGAGGAGCGACCTCCCTTTATAGGCGCAAGAGAAGGAGGCGAGAGGTCACACGGAGTCAAGAGAATGAGGAGACGAAACAAACAAGCAAAGAAAGTAAGAGGTGCGCCGCTCAGATTCAATCTCCACTATAGCAAAAACGTTTCAGCTTCCGAGTGACCTTTCGTATACCTGTCGTGCGTGGCAAAAATTTAGACATCAGCTCGGCTCATTCCCGCAACCCACGGCGCGTCGTGACGAGGCATGGTGTGGCAAGGCGGGTGGCGGAGAAGGAGCGCGCGTGGATGTCCCTCTTATTCTCATCCTCATACATGTGGAGAAAGAGCCTCCCTTATAAAGAGGTCCAACTCCCTCTAAACTGACAATGTGGGACTAAACTTTACTTCCACCTCTTGCCTTGCACGAATGGGCTGCGTGGGCCTCTAGGATTTATTACGAATTTCTGAAACTGCTATTGGGCTAGGCCAAAAATAGAGAAAATTCCAGCAATCCCCCACCAGATCCCAGAGGCACACCAAATTTGCCTTTGGTTCCAAAACAGTGTTTTATATACCGCTATTGCAGTGAAGACTGTTAAGTTGAACTTCCACCTAGAACTGTATGCTACACTAATAAGCAACTTGAATAAAGTGGATCGGGCCTTGAATCGCAAGTTTTCATGAATCTAGCTTCACATAAAGCCTTGACCGACGTGGCTACCGTGGGTCTTCCCTGGGTGGAGCTTATGTGTCGATTCGAGACCTTTCATGAGTTTACTAGAGAGAACCCTACTCTCATAGATTGCGACGCTTAACAATCAAACTCATATAGGTGTGTTCTTCAAAAGATGTTCTCGCATGACAACATCTCCGCTTAAATGAGCCACTTAGAACACATTAAGATATACATCAACCTCGCCATGCGCTTTAGGAGAGTATTGCATCTTCATGGAGTGGTATTGTTAATAGTAAGGATACTCTCCTCTCGGTTGATCAACAAATTTTGTCGTCCACATCTAATTCACGGGATCTCCTGGTCACAAAGAATAGGTTACCACCGTGGAACAACTCAGACAGAGTCTCATACCCATCTCCTCGATGCATTATCTATCACATTACGTGATAGACCCTTAGTAAAAGGATCTCGCCAGATTTTTAGACGCTTGCATATAATCCAATGCAATAACTCGAGTTTCTCATTTTCCGATAGACTTGAACCTTCTCGAACGTGTCTTGATGACTTCATGTTATCCTTTGAGCTGCTCACTTTCGTGATCACAGCTTGATTGTGGCGCTCATAAGGATACCCAGATGCCTTTCTCAACAACCGCAAGTCATTCAAGAGCCAAGCCAATCTGCTTCGACCGTAGTTGTATCTAGTGTTGTGAATTTCGCCCATTGTTGACCTCGTTAAGATGGTCTCGCTTGCAAGACTTCCAAGAAACAAATACCACCTCCATGAGTGAATACATAACCGCCGTGGCCTTTATCTCATCAAGATCTCGAGATCCAGCTTTGAGTCACTATACCCTTCAAGCACCTTTTGGGTGCCCGTGTAGTTAATTCCATAATTCGCAAAGGTTTTCAAATAACGCAAAACTCTCTAGAGCTTTCCAATGCACATTTCCTGGTTTTGAGACAAACCGACTCGGGCCATAACAAAGAAAAGAGATGTCAGGTCTTGTAGCACTGGCTAAGTACATAAGCGAGCCAATAATCTGAGAATATTTCAATTGATCTCTAGCAATTCTTTAATTCTTTCAAAGTAACTGATAACCCATAAGTATAGGGGATCGCAACAGTTTTCGAGGGTAGAGTATTCAACCCAAATTTATTGATTCGACACAAGGGGAGCCAAAGAAATTTTCAAGTATTACCAGCTGAGTTGTCAATTCAACCACACCTGGAAACTTAGTATCTGCAAAGAAAGTGTTTAGTAGCAAAGTAATATGATAGTGGCGTGAACGGTAACAAAAGTAAAGACAAAGAAAAGTAATGTTTTTGGTATTTTTGTAGTGATTGTAACAAAGAGTAACGGAAAAGTAAATAAGCGTAAACCAAAGATATGGAAAGCTCAGAGGCACCGGATTAGTGATGGATAATTATGTTTGATGTGGTTCGTCATGTAACAGTCATGACATAGGGTGACACGTAACTAGCTCCAACTCATCAATGTAATGTAGGCATGTATTCAATATAGTCATACGTGCTTATGGAAAAGAACTTGCATGACATCTTTTGTCCTACCCTCCCGCAAGGGCTGGGTCCTATTGGAAACTAAGGGATATTAAGGCCTCCTTTTAATAGAGAACCTAACAAAGCATTATCACATAGAGAATACATGAACTCCTCAAACTATGGTCATCACCGGGAGTGGTCCCGATTATTGTCACTTCGGGGTTGCCAGATCATAACACATAGTAGGTGACTATAGACTTGCAAGATAGGATCAAAAACACACATATATTCATGAAAACATAATAGGTTCAGATCTGAAATCATGGCACTCGGGCCCTAATGACAAGCATTAAGCATAGCAAAGTCATAGCAACATCAATCTCGTAACATAGTGGATACTAGGATCAAACCCTAACAAAACTAACTCGATTACATGATAAGTCTCATCCAACCCATCACCGCCCAAAGAACCCTACGATGGAATTACTCACGCATCGGCGGTGAGCATCATGAAATTGGTGATGGAGGATGGTTGATGATGATGACGGCGACGAATCCCCTCTCCGAGCCCCGAACGGACTCCAGATCAGCCTCCCGAGAGAGATTAGGGCTTGGCGGCGGCTCCAGATCGTAAAAACGCGATGAAACTTTCTCTCCGATTTTTTTCTCCCGAAAGCCAATATATGGAGTTGGAGTTGGCGTCGGAGGGCCACTCAGGGGCCCACGAGGTAGGGGGCGCGCTTAGGGCGCCCCACCCTCGTGAGAAGGGTGTGGGGCCCTGGTCTTCATCTTTGGCGAGGATTTTTATTATTTTTCTAAGGTGTTCCGTGGAGTTTCGTGTCATTCCGAGAACTTTTATTTTCTCGCATAAAACAACACCATGGCAATTCTCAAAAAACAATGTCATCTCGAAAGTTAGTTCCATTCAAATCATACAAGTTAGATTCCAAAACAAGGGCAAAAGTGTTTGGAAAAGTAGATACGACGGAGACGATCAACTCCCCTAAGCTTAAACCCTTGCTTGTCCTCAAGCAATTCAATTGATAAACCGAAAGAGAAAAAGAAAACTTTTACAAACTCGCTTTGCTCTTGTTGTTGTAAACATGAAAAGCCAACATTCAAGTTTCAAGAAATATTATGAACTAACCATACTCACAATAACACGTAGGTCTCATAATTACTCATATCAATAGCATAATCAGCTAGCGAGCCATAATAATAAAACTCGGATGACGACACTTTCTCAAAATAATCATAACATGATATAACAAAATGGTATCTCGCTAGCCCTTTCTGAGACCGCAAAACATAAATGCAGAGCACCTTTAAAGATCAAGGACTGACTAAACATTGTAATTCATGGTAAAAGAGATCCAATCAAGTCATACCCAATATAAACCAATTATAATGAATGCAAACGATAGTGTGCTCTCCAGCGGGTGCTTTTTAATAAGAAGGGTTACGACTCAACATAAAAGTAAATAGATAGGCCCTTCGCAGAGGGAAGCAGGGATTTGTAGAGGTGCCAGAGCTCGATTTTAAAGTAGAGATAAATAATATTTTGAGCGGCATACTTTCATTGTCAACATAACAACTGAGAGATGGCGATATCTTCCATGCTACACACATTATAGGCGGTTCCCAAATAGAATGGTAAAGTTTATACTCCCCCTCCACGAACAAACATCAATCCATGGCTTGTTCGAAACAACGGGTGCCTCCAACTAAAAACAATCCTGGGGGAGTTTTGTTTGCAATTATTTTGATTTGATTTGCTTAAAGCATGGGACTGGGCATCCCGGTGACCAAACATTTTCTCGTGAGTGAGGAGCGGAGTCCACTCCTCTTGAGAACAACCCGCCTAGCATGGAAGATACAGACAACCCTAGTTGATACATGAGCTATTCGAGCATGCAAAACGCGGGACGGATTCTCCATGTACAACCCCCCAGCGTGGGTAAGTTGCCATTCTTTTCACTGCTTCACTTACTCGAGTGCTCCTCCTGCTAAGATTTATAGGATGCTTCCGAACAAGAACTAAGGAGGGCCGTAGAAGGAATCTTCAGCCCCTCCACACAGCCGGAGGACCCCGGAAGGGCCCGGGATCCGGGGTTCAAAGAAGATCCGGATATTGCCGTGGAGCTCGTCAATGGGGTATTTTACCAAGCGAGTTGGGATGGCGCCCTAGTGGTCGTTATGGCCGACTACCCTGGATTGCTTCCCGCGTCGCATGTAAGCCGAACTAAAAAACCCTATCCTTCAAAGAGGACTCCTCCCAGGTATTATAATTTACCCTTGAGGCGTCGTTCTATCTGCAGAAACGACGGCCGGAGCAAGGGGCCGAGCCCCTAGGGACTCGTCAACAATGGGCGTCCGGATCGGGCAGGCTCAAGAGGAAGGCGGTGAGGGTTGACACACCGCTACAGAGGTAAAGTAATAACCTGTCCTGTAATTATAGAATTTGAAATGTGACAAATACTTTGTGTCCGGGCAGAAGAGGAATAACCTGACTATATCTGGAGACCCCACCCATCACGCCTCCACCACCGGGTTCCGTAACCGGCCGGGCAGAGGCGACACGAGGCCGCCAGCATAGTTCTTGGACGGAGGATGCGGATATGCTCGCCACGAACTCCGGCGGAGAGCGCCATGAATCACCCGGCCACGGAGGGCCGTGGCTCCGTAACAACATCTTTTTCAAGAGGCTTTTAATGCCTTCAATTCAAGTGACGATACGTCCGAAGCTGCTTTGGGCGGGCTTGCCTAAGCGACAAACCAAGATACCAAAGACATACGGTAAGAATTTTTGATAAGTATGTATAGCAAGAGTCTCCGAGACTTGAAACGTTGGAACAGAGTTTTAAGGATCAATTTATGTACAGTGTCCTTGTAGAGAAGAATGAGCAATTGTCTCGAGTCGGAGGGATGCAAGGTCAATCGAGGGTCATAGCTTGCCAAATTAGAGGAACCCCAAAAGCCCTCATCTCGTTATAATTGTCACAATTGTATGCGAAGATGCACCAGCTTAGTAAATGGTCGATGTGACAATTCTAATGTAAAATTCTGCACACAATCCCGGGTGAATCCGGAGGACGTAAGAGAGGACACATCGCATCTCAAAAGGCAGCCGGAGGTCATGAGCGCATTCTTACGCGAAAGTTAGGCAGAGAAGAACGATCTTCAAGATGCCAAAGTCCATTTCGGACGTGGAGTTAAAAAGATCTGCAAGGCCAGCTAGCGGACTCCATGAAGGAGAACAAGAGGCTTCGACGCGGCATTTACGGTAAGTGCCTAGACGAACTATAGTATAGTTTGGCGAGAAGTATATTGAAAGAATTTTGCTTGCAGGAATGTTAACGGGTCACCCTGAGGAGGAGATGCCCTCATCTGCAAGTGATTTACTGCAAGACCTTTTCAGAATCGCACGAGCGAAGCCTTGCAAGTGATGCAGGTGTTGCTGTGCTTTATGGCCATCAAGCTTGTCAGCCGAATGGCATGGCGGAGCTTGTGAATATGCTTCAAGGAGCACGGCGGCGCTTCCGACTGAAGGTGTCCGCTGTTTAAGGCGCAAGAGAAGCTTGGGCTATGGTGAAGACGCTACACCAAGCTAGACCCGAACCATATGGTCAAGTAGGATCGACGGGCCCGATGGGCAAGAAATTCCCGTGAGTCCGGTGTATGACCAGGTAGCGTTAGCCGCTAAGTATTCTCAACAGATTGCAAGCTAGATAGCCTGTTGGACGATATAGAGGAGGAATATAGTCACCCAAGTGATCGTAATTTAATGGGCATGATTAGCCCTAGCCGGATTAACATCATTTGTCATGGCGGACCTTTTTGCTTCAAAATTTGATCCTATAGTCCTGGGTGTGTCCGAATACCCACTCGCTTATACAAAACCGGGTATGCATGGAAACAAGCGAGGGGTCATAAGTGCTTGAATGCATAAGTACCCAACTAGTTATGTTATATTACATGGATAGTAAGAAACAGCCTTCCAGGAGAATAGTTCCATTAGGGTTCCTTTCTCGGTACGCATGCATGCATTTACGCGCATGCCCGATCATGAACGATGGCGCAGGATACAATACTACTGGGGATTTACGTTGTAATAAACGAACACATCTTTTGTTCACCGACCGAATATTCTGAGGTACACATCCGGCTAAACCGACAGTAACAATCGCAGAGGTGCTCCCCTTATGCCCTAGCCGAATTAACGGGAACATAGGGCATAAACACAAGAGCCAGTAACCCAAATTTGGCAACATCTTAAGTCATATCGATGCATATAATGGTGAAGAAAAGGCACATATGGAAAAAGAATGCATATGTGATGGGCGGAAAGCCATGTGAGTAATTATTTTTAGCTTCCATATAGGAAGCCCCCAGGTACGCTTAGTGCGGCCAGAGTGATCCGGAAATCCGCACTGTATTGAATACTTTGTGTGAAAAAAGGTCGAGAAAGGGAAAAGGGGTGGAGCATAAGTAAAAGAGGGGAGTAGGAAGACGAACGCTAAGTTCGGCGTTAGGCGTAGAATCTCCGGAGTCTGGCCGCATTCCATGGGTTCGGCTCGAGTCTGTTGTCCAATGCATTACGTAAGCGGTACGCTCCTCCGGTGAGAACTTTGTCGATGACGAAGGGGCCTTCCCACTTGGGTTTGAGCTTGCCCTTCTTCTTATCCCAGAGGCGAGAACGAGCTCGCCAATATTGTAAGTTTTGGCCCGCACTTCTCGCTTTGATATCGCCGAGCTCGCCGCCGATAGAATGTGGAACGGCTTTTATGCGACATCGTGCTCCTCCTCCGTGGCATCCAGTTACCCCGCCGATCTAACTCGGCTTCCTTCTCTTCAGACATGCGACGCATCGGCGAATCATGTATTATGTCGCAGGTAGTATCGCTTCCGCACCGCACACCATAAAAAATGGTGTATATCCTGGTGCGATTCGTGTGGTCCGCAGCCCCTAGAGTACGGAGTCAAGCTCCTCCACCCAAAGGCGTATCCGATTCTGTTAAAGACCGCACTAGTCCGGGTTTGATGCCGCCATGATGAGATCGCTTGCCTGCTCGACCGGGCCGCTTGTTTGGGGGTGGTAGACTAAGCATAGTCGAGCTTAATGCCCATTATGTCAAGACCAAGTTTTCACTTCATCGGCTGTGAAATTTGAGCCATTATCGCGATGATGCTATGGGGACACCAGACGGTAATGCACCGGATATGAAGTCGATAATCGGTCCGGATTCGCCGCTTTAACCGGCTTGGCTTTCTATCCATTTGGTGAACTTGTCCACCATGACCAATAAGTATTTTTTCTTATGGCTTCCCTTTAAGGGGTCCAACAATATCCAGCCCCTAGACCGCGAACGCCAAGTTATGGGGATTGTCCGGAGAGCGGTAGGGGCATATGACTCGACATTGTAAGAGCCGGCAACCGACTCAATGTTGGACAAGGTCCTGTGCGTCTGCTCGGGCCGTCGGCCAATAGAAGCCTGTGCGGAAGGCTTTGCTAACTAGCGCTCGAGCCACGGCGTGGTGTCCGCCCAGTCTGGCATGGTTTCAGCCAAGAGTTGCCGCCCCTCCTCTTCGGAGATGCACCTTTGGAGCACTCCAGTCGCGCTTTTCTTATAGAGTTCCCCTTCGTGGACTTTGTCAGGTTTAGAATGCCGGACTATGCAGCGTGCTTCATTTTGGTCTTCGGGTAGCTCCTGCCAATTTAGGTAGGCCAAGAAAGGCTCGGTCCACGGGGCAATAACGGCCATGATTTCGTGGGACGAGGATGTTATTTCGTGGCGTAGCCTCCGATTGTGTCTGATGGTTCGATATCCGGGGTGTGTTCGTCCGAGCTGGTATTGCTGCACTCCTTCCCATACTACGGATGGCTTGAACAACCTTTCCGTGAATATGTTAGGTGGGACAGGTCACGCTTACGCCGATGCGGCGAGGACGCCCGCCGCTGATTGTTTTCTCGAGCCACATGGTGGAACTCGAGCCCCTCGAACTGCTACCGACATTTTTAGGATGGCATTACGGTAGGCCACCATTTTCGGATCCTTGGCATCGAAGTCTCCGTTTATTTGTGAGATTGCGAGGTTCGAATCCCCTCGCACTTCCAGGCATTGGATGCCCATAGAGACTACCATCCGAAGACCATGCAACAGAGCCTCATATTCGGCTGCATTGTTGGAGTCTCAGATATAATATCTGGAGGACGTCTTCGACCGTGGTTCTCCGGTGGGGATGTCAGACTACACTGCTCCCAATCCGCCAGCATTTTAGAGCCGCCAAAGTGCATGATCCAGTGGAGTATGCGCCAGACTCTTTAGGGAGTTCGGCTTCATTCATTCGGCGACAAAGTCGGCCAAGATTATGCGACTTGATGGCCCGCCGTGGTTTGTACATTATGTTGAACGGAAGGAGCTCGATGGCCCATTTAGCAATCCGACCAGAAGGCCGCGGTTGTTTATTATGTCATTGAGTGGTACTGGAGGCTACCGTGGATCGAACACTCTTGAAAGTAGTGTCGCAGCCTTCCGGATGCCATGAAGACTGCGTATGCTATTTTTTGATAGTGTGGGTATCGGGATTTGCATGGGGTGAGGACTGTGGATACGTAATAAACCGACTTTTGGAGCGGGAATTTGTATCCGCTAACCTCTCGCTCGACGACGAGTACCGCGCCATAACTTGGTGTGTTGCCGCTTATGTATAATAGCATAGGCTCGCCGTGTTCGGCGCCGTTAGGACCGGATTATCGGTCAAGAAGGTCTTTATTTCATCGAGTCCGCCGCTGCATCCGTCTATACAAAGTGTTCGGTGCGCCGCGGGAGGCGGTAAAGAGGCAATGCCTTTTCTCCTAGCCTGGAGATAAAGCGGCTCAAAGCGGCCACGCATCCGGCTAGCTTCTGGATGTGCTTGAGGTCTTTTGGTACAGCCAACTGAGACAGAGCTCGGATTTTTGCCGGGTTTGCTTCAATTCCCCTATTGGAAACAATGAAGCCCAGCCCGATGGGACGCCGAAGACGCGTTTTTTCGGATTCAACTTAATGTCGTATGTCCGGAGGTTATCGAATGTGAACCTCAAGTCATCTATCAGGGTTTCGACGTGTCTAGTTTTTATGACCACGTCGTCCACATATGTTTCCACTGTTTTGCCGATTTGTTTTTCCAGGCATGTTTGAATCATGTGTTGATAGGTTACGCCGGCATTCTTGAGCCCGAAGGGCATAGTGTTGAAGCAAAAAGGGCCATATGGCGTTATTAAAGTCAAGCAGCTTGGTCGCACTCGCCATCTTTATTTGATGGTATCCAGAGTATGCGTCGAGAAAACACAACAAGTCGTGGTTCACCGTGGCATCGATGATTTGATCGATGCGAGGGAGGGAAAGGGATCCTTGGGGCAAGCCTTGTTGAGGTCTTTGAAGTCGACGACAGGCGCCAGGATTTGTCCTTCTTTGGTACCATCACCAAATTTGCCACCAATCTGGATGTTTGATATCTCCGATGAATCGCCTCGAGTAGCTTGGCTAACTCTTCCCCATTGCTCGTCGCTTGGGCTCGAGAATCGCTTAGGGTCTGCTTGACTGGTTTATATCCTTTTAGAATATTGAGGCTATGTTCGCCGGTCTGCGTGGGATGCCCGGCATGTCCAATGGGTGCCAAAGCGAAATGTCCTAATTATCGCAGAAGAAATCTCGTAGTCAAGGCCAATCGCGGGCTCACCGTGTCCTGATGGAAGCTGTCTTCATGGGGTCTGTTGGATGGACCTGGAATTTGACTTATCTCGTCTGCAGGTTTAAATGAGGTGGAGTTGGGTCACTTGTCTAGTATCACGTCGTCCCTGTCCACGGTGGCCCGCAGTGTTGTTAACTCTTCGGCTGCTAGGGCTTCAGATAATGCTTCCAAGGCTAGATGTCGGTGTCAAAATCGGCGGATCTCGGGTAGGGGGTCCCGAACTGGGCGTCTAGGCGGATGGTAATAGGAGACAAGGGACACAATGTTTTTACCCAGGTTCGGGCCCTCTCGATGGAGGTAATACCCTACTCCTGCTTGATTAATATTGATGATATGGGTAGTACAAGAGTAGATCTACCACGAGATCAAGGAGGCTAAACCCTAGAAGCTAGCCTATGGTATGATTGTTGTATATTGTATATCTGTCGACTAGCCTGGCCTCGGTTTATATAATGCACCATAGGCTTAGGATAACAAGAGTCCTGGCCGAATACGCCGGTGGGGGAGGAGTCCTTGTCTTGATCGCCAAGTCTTGCGGAATCTTCCTTGTATGCGGCAATCGTCTGGCTGGCCCATGAGTATACGCATCATGGGGATCCCCGCCCAATCCAACTGATCGGGAGACGACGTGGTGAGTACCCCTAGTCCAGACACCGTCAAGAGTCCCCCTGAACCGGTCTTCGTTGGGGACGCCTCGATTCTTCCGAATTGTTCTTCATCTTCTATTGCCGGTCTTGAAAACTGGTTCAACAAATCTTCTCATCTTCGATCTTGAGGATCGCCAAATGCATTCGACGAGTTTACACGCTTCTGCATCCGAGGAGCCCTTTAAGTTTACGGCCTTTATCAATGCCTTATTATTTTTATGCCACGCCTCGGGTTTGAAGTTATTCCTGTGAGGCAGTTTCCTCTTCGTCCGAGCTCTAACGCCGGACCGCATTTGAGGTATCTTTGCAAACCGAGCACCAACGCCGGATCGCTTCCCAAATCTATCGCCGGACTATGTATCCGAGCTCCAACACCGGACGGTATCCGAGCTCCAACGCCGACTATGTATCCGAGCTCCAACGCCGGATCAGATCCGAGGTGTCGAATCACCTTGGTTCAAAGAAGTTTGAAGGAGTTTAGCCGAGCTTAATGCCGGAAATGCCCTCTATGGAGCTGCCAAACCACTAGCGCCCGAGCTTTATGCCGGATCGCTTCCGAGGTGGTGCACCACCCGAATGTGGGCCGATTTTTGTCAATATTTTTATTGATGCAATTTATTCTCCGACGAGATATATTGCCAAGAGCCCTCAAGGTGTGTATCGGTCTAAAACCCGAGATGCACATAAAGGATGACATAAGACCGCCGATCCTCAGAGTCACCGAGACTCAAAGTTGATTTGCAAAATCGGTCGAGGATCAAGTCCTAGCTCGCAGAATCGGACGCAAAAAGCGGCGTGTTTCAGACCTCGAGACTCGTGTTGGGTGCGGCCGACCAACCCGAGGATCAAAATCTCCTCGGAAATTGTATTGCACTTAAAATTTTCTCGCATAGAACAAGCAATGCAAAGAGTCCTCGAGACATCGGTCGGTGGCAACACCGCATCGGGGATCAATGTGCCCCTTTAATATTTGTAAATAATAAGCCCGAAGCCCAAGAGTCTCTCGAGCCTTAATGCGGGCACGGGTGGCCGAAATAAGGATTGATATCCATAGTAAAATCGCAAATTATTTGTAATGACCCTATGTATCCAAGTACTTTACGTCATTAATGCTCGGATCCGCATTGTACAAAACTTTGTTGACCGACCATCGGCTTCAACCTCCTCGCCAAGAGTCGAGGAGTGTTTGTCCTACTTTATAAAGCCTTTATGAGGGCAAAGATTTACGACAAACAAGGCAATCCGCCATGCGGTTTTATAAACAAAGGTACGCAGAGAGATATGTTATATTACTGCTTAATGTAAGAAATGTCTTCCAAAGAAAATAGTCCCGCTTATCGGTTCCTTTCTTTTGGGTTGTCATGCTAAGCATGATCATGAAACCTCAGCTCCAATGTAAGAGCAAAATATTGAGGATTTAGTTTGGGAGGCCGCCATTAGCCCCGTAGTGTTCGGCGATGAGGTCAAGCCGAAACACTTCGCCAATGTTATGAATGGCCCGTCATTTAATATAGTCATCGGATCACGACCAGTTTACACCTATTGTGACAAATGGCCAAATTTTCTCCACCGAGGTGCTTGACCATGCGAAATGGAAGCACATCGCAGTGGTTCTCCCTTTGCACACCTAGCCGAACAAAGCGTAACATAGAAGGCAAGCGCTGGAGCTGGGCAATCCAACTATCAATCAAGACACAATTCAAAACTGATGCATATATAGCAATATCCGAGAATGTTTTTGCCGAATCTCTAAAGGTGTCCGACATTGCATCACGAGACTTGTGCCGAAAACACACAAATAGTTTAAAAGTGCCAAAAGCTTGAAAACCAAAAACGCCAAGAAAACATGACGTCCGAACAAGATCAAGTGTTCGGTGCCAATCCTAAAATTGGACTTTAGAAAAAAGGTGCTTCGCCGTGCTTTAACATGACACATCCTATCTCAAGACTTCAAGCTGGTCACCTACGGCTTGGGCCTCCCATCCCAAGGCGGAGTACTTCTCATTAGGCCGCTTAGAAAACTAAACTCTAGCGGTTTTGAGAGAGAAATTAGGCTCCTCGGCTAGTGACCGCATTACTCGTGGTTTAAAAAAGGAGTGATAAATAAAAACTTTGCAACAACTAAGAAGAAAAACACTTAGTATAAAACGGCTCAAATAAACATAAGAGCCCCCAAGTGACTTGGGTAAAAGTTGACTATATAATGTAAGGTGACATGTAAAATGCCTTCTAGCCGGATTGTAGATCGCTTGTCGTAGCGGACCTTTTCGCTTCAACCTCTGGACCCAATAGTCCGGAGTGTGTCCGAATACCTCGCGTTATAAAAACCGCATGCGTGGATACCAAAGCGTAGGGGTCATTAGTGCTTTATCGCATAAGTGCCCAACTAGTTATGTTATATTACATGGTTAGTAAGAAACATCTTCCAGGAGAATAGTCCCGTTAAGGGTTCCTTTCTCGAGGCATGCCCTAAAGTGCATGTCCGGACCGCAAAAAGAGCGTAAAAACATCTGGGGCAGGTGTAAATGAATAGGTAAGAAATCATGTTTTAGTTCACCGACCGAGTATTCCCTTAAGAACGCTTAGCTTTCGGCTTCACCCACCGAGGTACACATCCGGCCGACCCGGCAAGAATAATCGCAGAGGTGCTCCGCTTACCACCTAGCCGAACAATCGGAACGAGGGTAAGCACAGAGCCAGCAACCCAGATTGGCCAAAACTTAAGTCATATCGATGCATATAATGGTGAATAAAAGGTACATGCGGAAGTGTGACACATGTGTTGGGCATAAAACCCGAATTAATAAGCTTCTCTTAAAGAAGCCCCCAGGTATAATGAGCGCGGGTAGCGCGTCAAGTGTGTGCGAACAAAGTTTCGACAAGGAAAATTTTTACAAGCAACTTATTTTTCAAAAAAGTATAATGCTTGGTCGAACCGAACACAAGTTAGAAATTTAAAACTTTGAGCATGAAGGCAACTTAGCTGGTTAATGTGTTCGTATCGACGATGCGGTCCGAGCTTGATGCGGACAAGGTTCCATCCCCAAGCCGGTCCCGAGGTGGCGGAGCAAAGAGCTCATCTTGTGAAGTGGTGACATAGCACGGTCAATGCAGGACGGCAGAGTGATGCCAAGTCCCCGGCATGGGGTAATGAAGTGTTGACGAAGCCCCCGCCCGTACCGAGGTGACGCTAAGGTATATAGTCCGTGGACCATTTTCCTGTGCACAAAAAATAGTGCAAACCAGAGATAATAGTAATAAAAAAATCGTTGCATAATAAATAATTTATGCAAAGTGAGTAATAAAAGAAATATGGCCTGGCGCCGAAGTCAATGTCGATGCAGGGCGGTGGCATGATGCGGTAAAGGCATGGCAAGGCCTGAATTCACAGGTCGGTTCGAGTTCCGGATGCGGCGTTCGCCAGACTATATACGGAAACTGACTGAACCACCATGCAACCGTCATTAATGCTGCCACCATTTGATAGACCTGCGTACATATGATGGACAAACCAGAGTAATAATTCGTTGGAAAAAATGAATCCAAACAAGCAAAAAATACTAGGATTAATAGCACCTGGTTTATTTGTTGTAGCAATCCGATGGAAGGTGATTCCCAAAATTGGGACTCGATCCGCGCACCCATTGCCTGGTCGGCTAGCGACGCCGAAGTGTCCGGAGTAGGTTGATGAAGATATGGCAAAGCCCCCGGTCCAGCCGAGATGTCGAAGTAGGTCGGCGTGATGGACACCATCTTGTAGAAGCAATAGTGCGGCCCTGCCGATGCAGGTCGTGACGTGGTCGATGCCGGCTTGATGAAGCGACCGTGCGGCGATGCCGGTATGCCCGCTCCGTGTAATCCGTGGGGCGGCGATGTTGGTGATGATTTATCCTTCGCGATGCCGGACTCTTGTTCAGCTTGCCGAGATGATGATCCGAAGAAGTTGAGCTCGGCTCAACAAAGTGACGACGTGTTCAGCGCAGTCGGTACCGTGGAGCAATATTGCGGACTGGTTTGACACCAAAGATGATGTTGAAGATCATGTTCAAAAGATTTTAAAGTTAGTGGGATGTGTTCGGGAACAAAACACAACACCACATACAAAACTTCCTTCAAAAGGATGTCCAAATCCTCGCTCATAAAAAGACGAACTAGGGTCGGATTCGTTTCGCAGTAAAACAGATCCGAAAAGTGATGCGCTAATCGGAAGGTTCCCGGAGTTTGGACGGTCGGATCAAGCTGAAATTTTGAGGGGTGGTAGATATAGGAATTCCGCAGCCGATCAACGGTTGGATCTTCCAAAGGAAGTCCGAGCTAGAAGCCGGACACCACGCCCTAAACTCGTCCGGATTCTCGTCCAGATTCAATGCGGCTCCGGTATATCGGAGATTCTCAGAGATTCCTCCATCGGAACTCGACGTAATTTTCCAGGGTTGTTGTAGACTCAATTCCGCACAATTCCATCGAAACAATCGTTAAAACGACGCTTGAGGAGGCGGTGGCGGCGGACACAAGTCCGCTGTCCAAAAAAAATAGTACGATCGCCCGAGGGCAATGTTGACGTTGAGCCCCCGGGCTCCCTGGATGATTCCTCCATGATCTTGATAGAGATCGGAGTTGATGTTGATGAAGGCCCTCATCCGAACATGACGATTGGAGGTAGGGCGCAGTCCTTGGTCGAACCAAGGTGACCACCGAGCTGGTGACGAAGATGCCAAGTCGTAGTTGATCTGCAGCGAGCCATCGACCTTTTGCCGAACACACGAGGAACTCTCAATGAAAGCACCAATGTCGGTGTCAAAACCGCGGATCTCGGTAGGGGTCCCGAATCAGGCCTAGGCGGATGGTAACAGAGACAAGGGACACAATATTTTTACCTGTGTTCGGGTCCTCTCGATGGAGGTAATACCCTACTCCCCGCTTGATTAATATTGATGATATGGGTAGTACAAGAGTAGATCTACCACGAGATCAAGGAGGCTAAACCCTAGAAGCTAGCCTATGGTATGATTGTTGTATATTGTATATCTGTCGACTAGCCTGGCCTCGGTTTATATAATGAACCAGAGGCCTAGGATAGCAAGAGTCCTAGCCGAATACGCCGGTGGGGGAGGAGTCCTTGTCTTGATCGCCGAGTCTTACGGAATCTTCCTTGTATGCGGCAACTGTCCGGACTGGCCCATGAGTATACGGCCATGGGGATCCCCGGCCCAATCCAACTGATCGGGAGACGACGTGGTGAGTACCCCCTAGTCCAGGACACCGTCACTAGAGCTGCGGTTTTATTTTCGGTGCGAAGTGCAACGTCCGGATCACTGGCTAGAGTGATGATTCCATTGGGTCCGGGCATTTTAAGCTTCATGTACCCATAATGGGGTACAACTTGAAAGCTTGTAAACGCGTCCCACCCTAGAAGGGCGTGGTATCCGCTGCTAAAAGGAGCCACCTGGAATGTGATTTCCTCGGACATATAATTCTCCGGGGTGCCGAATACCACATCGAGTGTGATTTTTCCCGCACACCGCGCTTCCCGAGTAGGGATAATTCCCCTGAAGGCCGTGCCGCTTTGTTCAATGCAGCTTTTATCAATCTGCATCTTGTTGAGTGTTTCTTCATAAATCAGATTTAATCCGCTCGCCATCCATGAGTACTTTAGTGAGCCGAAGCCATCTACGACCGGACTAAGGACCAGAGCGATCGGTGCCCTGGACAGCCCGGAATCGAGGTTCATCACCGCATTAAAAGTTATAGCAAAGTTGTCGCTCCAAGGGTTTATTTTTGCCACATGGTAAATTTCAATGAGCTTCGACGAGCTCGCTTGCGCCTATTGTTCGAGGCGAAAGTCTCGAAGACTGTTAGTACCATATTGTGTTCGCTGGCAGGATGTTGTTCCGCTTTATGGCCCACAAGAAGATCCTTGCCACTTTTTGCCACCTGCCAGAGTATCCAACATGCCTTAAGGCTATGAGTAGGTGTTGTATCCGGAGTGCTGTGGAGCTTACATGGCCCGTTGAGCCATTATCCCAATACGGATCCCCGCCCTGGGGTGGGCTTTGGTTTCTTGGGGGTTGGGCCGGATGACTTACGAGAGTTCGTCCATTTAGTTCAGACAAAGGTTTTGGTGAGAGCAGTACTATCCCAAAATTCTGTTTGGGTCTTCCAAGCGCTCTCCATCGCACAGTACTTCCATTTGCCAAGTCCGCTGGCGCATTTATGTCGCGGGCGTGCTTATAGCATTGAGGAGTCCTTCGTCTGCGCAGTTTTTGCGTAAAAGTGAGACCATGTTCTCTTCAAGGCCCCTCGACCTTGTTAAGCGCAAGGAGGAATCTGGCCCAAGAGCGATGTACGGTTTCTGGGGCTGTTGCTCGATGCGGGAGAGACAGTTTAGGTCCAGCTTAGAGTCCGGATTTTGATCCGATCTAACACCCAAGGACGCCAAGCGGTCCCGAAGCTCAACTCGTAATCCGCAAGAAGCCCAATTTCTTCGCCCAATGCCCGATTCTAAGTCCGGACCTGGGTCAGGTTTTCCTTTGAGCAGGTCTTTGGCTCAAGGAGTTCGGTGATCCGAACATAACTTGTCCTCAAGGTTGAGGGGCAATCCGCGTGTGGTTCCTCCACTATCGCTATCTCATGGGTGGCCGGCGGGGACCTGATGTCCCTTTGGTCGGGTTTAAGCCCAATCGGTCGTAGTCTGTAGCGACTCCCAGAGCGGCGATGCGATCCAAGAGTTCGTTAAGGGAGGAGAGCTCCATTGGATCCATCTGTTTGGCAAGTTCCGAACTGACGTGAAGGTTATGATTGATGACCTGAGAAGTCATCGTCGGCTCCATCACCGATGGGGCGGTCATGATGAAGCCGCCGAGCCGGAGCATCTGGCCTACAACCAGAGCCCCCTCCGAGGTAATGTCGTCCTTGACAATGAGACGAGCCATCGAGCCTTGTGGCGACGTCACAGAGGAACTCTCAATGAAAGCACCAATGTCGGTGTAAAAACCGGTGGATCTCGGGTAGGGGGTCCCGATCCGCGTCCAAGGCCGATGGTAACAGGAAGCAAGGGACACAGATGTTTACCCAGTTTCCGGCCCTCTCGATGGAGGTAAAACCCTACTTCCTGCTTGATTAATATTGATGATATGGGTAGTACAAGAGTAGATCTACCACGAGATCGTAGAGGCTAAACCCTAAGAGCTAGCCTATGATGGTATGATTGTAATTGTGATCGGCCTTCTAAGGACCAACCTCTCCGGTTTATATAGACACCGGAGAGGGCTAGGGTTTACATGGAGTCGGTTACAAGGAAGGAAATATAATATCTGGATCGCCAAGCTTGCCTTCCACGCCAAGGAAAGTCCCATCTGGACATGGGCCGAAGTCTTGAGTCTTGTATCTTCACGCTTCAATAGTCCGGACGTTGTACACAGTCCGGCTGTCCGGATACCCCCTAATCCAGGACTCCCTCAGCTGCCGCCACCGCCGGGGAGGTGGGCGCATGCGTGGCGGACGCCGTCGAAAGAGGCTGCGCATGAGCCCGCGACGCGCGGTGTGGCGTGGAAGCATGGAGCAACGGTCTCCTCCTTGCCTTTGTCGTCCTCCCTGCTACAAGCTCCCTCCTTCTCTGGCTCTATCTCTTGGACTCCCACGCAACGGGTTGTTCGAAGGTGCGACTAGCGACCATGACATCTCTCTTCCTCTCAATTACTTCTTTGTGTTGTTTGTTACTTGGATATAATATGTAGAAAATGTATGTTATTCTGGATAACTCAATACTATAGTTTTTGGAGTGTACAGAAAAATTAGGTTTACTTGGTTAGCCAACATTTGAGATTATTCTAACACTATTATGGATTATTTTCTATACTTCTCGTTTCTTGTTTATCTTCCTTTTCATGAGAATTGCAGCTAAATGTGCTCCCTTTACCACAAGGGAAGTGATCAGTTGATTACATTTTTCAATTATATTGTAATAGAGCTTGCAGTGGTTCTCCTACATGATTGCATCTGATGTACTCTCAAAATACCTGATTACCCTGAAAGAAAGCATTAGAAAGTTATATAAAGATAACAAGGAATGGGTATATTATTTGAAGAACAACACAAGTTTGACCTCCTTTTTTTGTAGTAAACAAATCCAGACACATCAATTGCAAATGTTCATGTTTGTGAAGATGATGTTCGTGGAGAATCGATGTTGAAATTTGTTTGCAAAATATCAACTACTTTCCATTCTTTTTATTGGCCTAGGAAATTCATATGTATGGCTTGCATTTCCAGTCGTGGTACTATTTTTCGTGTTTATGTATGGTATTTTCCCCAAAGATTCACATATGTTGTGAGCTGAGTTGGGGGCAAGCCTGGAAATCACTTGGAAGTTAGAGGAGGTGTCACTGTATCGTAAGGTGCTATACAAACGGTTTTTAACCTCTTTCCGCGGCGGCATTTGGAACCGTCGCCAAGTGAGTGTGGGCGATAGGGGGTCCTTCCCACACGACCCAACCGTCAGGGATGGGCGAGCGGCTACTGACGATCGCCACAGAATAAACATATGAGAAGCCGCCCCGGTCCCACACGTTACATCTCGACGTCACGTTTCTGATCAGAGAGACATCCCAAATGATTACGCCGCTATAGTCATGTGAAAAAGGTGGACATCAACATTTAATCTGCCGATATGTTTGTGATAGGTACATTATTGCACACGGTTCAAGAAAGTAAATTGTGTGCGGTGCCTGTACTAACGCCAACGTGTCAATCTTCATAACTGTGTGCGATTGGTATTCCTATCACACACGCACACTGGTTGAAATGTTTGTCGTATTACCATGAATCGCACACGCATATGAGACGAAACCGTGTGTGCGTCCGTCGGGCATCGCAAACGTTTCACGTCAAAGAACCGTCTGTTCTCTTTTTTTCATCGCACAAGCTGTTTTCTTTCTAACCGTGTGCACATTATTTTATTCGCACCTATATGTTTTTATTTTTGCTTGTAATTTATTATTCGAATTGGAAATTTTGAAATATGAAACATGCAATTCAAATTTTCAACACAATGGTGCAACAACGAATCCATAAATAAAATTGTCGATAATATGTTCAGTAATTACAGGATTAGACAACAATTAACTATGATAAACCACAATATTTACATGCGGTAAAGGTGAAGAGACAAGTGTAAATCATTTTGACTGCCGATGGTATTGAAGAAGCGGAATGCCCATAACGTGCCTTCCTGCATGCCATAGGCACGAACAACTTTTGTCCAACCCCTTGTGACGATCGTCCGCCCATCCTTCACCGCCTTCAGGAAGACTTCTAGAGCATTATCATGGTAGCATGAATTATATACTTTAACCTTAGTTGCCTCCACTCCGGTCATATAGTTTGCAAGGTAATCATCAGTAAATATCTTTGGAAACCACTGGAAAAAGAAGAATATTAGATACTGAGGTCTAATATAGTAACTTGTTGTGGGCAGGGGGAAAAGGCAACACATTACTTACCATCCCAAAGTTCACTGTTGTCTTGGACAAAGTGTAAATAAAGAGCTTAATTCCCATCACCAGTTTCTTTCGCCTAACAATATTTCTTAGTTTCCTCACTTGACGCTAATTCATGAATATCTCATTGCCCCATACGCAAAAGGGATCGAAGCGTGTATCAGTACCACTCAGATATGTGCCTACAAGAAACCAGTAAATGTTAGAAGCTAAACTGAGATTGCACAAATGATGTAAAATACAACTACCTACGTTCCTAAGTACAAGTATTTTTAGAGATTTCAATATGAACTTGTGACACCCCGAGACTGATGCTCCAGATGCCTTCCATTTATTTTAGTTGTTGCCGTGTGTTTATTATGTTTGTCGCATTATCATAATTGTTTTGCATATTTCATTCATATATTGTTTATGCCATGATCATGTTGAGCGCCTTGTCATATCTTTGCTTCTTGTACTATGCTCATTTCACTTGTTGTGCCATGTGTTTGCATTGTGCCTCTTGCCAATATATTGCATTGTGCCATCCTATGTTGTTGCCAAAATCATCTCATATGCATTGTGGTATTCATCTTGTTGTACTTGCACTATGTTTGTCTATGTTGCTTGCCCTATGCATATGTCCCATGCATCATCACCTCCTTCCTTCTTCTTTCTTTCATTTTTGGCAAGTGACCTTTTCCTCTCCTCCATAAATATTCATTCTATCCCTATTAATGTTAAACCATGCCTACACCCACTCTGCCAATTTTCAGCTCTTTTGGACTTGATTTGGTTGGAATCAAAATTGAATAATTTTATTTCTCTAAAAATGCCCAAACCAATCATTTCAAATAGTGCATAATTCCAGCGTCCTGGGGATATTCTTATATCTCTCATAACCCTCTCCTATCTCTCTGGCATTTTCCTTGTCATCTCTGTTCATATTAATAGACAGAGTAGTAATATTGGGAGACAGAGAGAAAGCCCACCTTCCTCTTACATGTTCCTGCAGCCCAGAGCGCATAGATAGCCCATCTCCACAGGAGCTTCGTCCTCCTCCTGTACGCGCACAGCCAGACCTCCACGTCGGCAGTCGGCTTGATTTGGTCATCCCTTGCTTGCCGTTCTTTTTGAAGTTTCCCTTTTTCTTTCCTTTGCCCTTTTTCTTGAAACTAGTGGTTTTGTTAACCATCAACACTTGATGCTCCTTTTTGATTTCTACCTCCATGCTTTCAAAGATCGCCAAGAGCTCGAGCATTGTTTTGGTCATCCCTTGCATATTATAGTTCATCACGAAGCTCTTGTAGCTTGGTGGCGTTGATTGGAGAATTCATCAATGACGCAATCATCCTAAGATTAACTCCCGCTTGAATCAAGTGATTGTTATATCCGGACATTCTGAGTATATGCTCACCGACGTAACTGCTTCTCCTCCATCTTACAGCTATAGAACTTATTGGAGACTTCATATCTCTCAATCCGCATTCGCTTGGAATATTAACTTCAACTCCTGGAACATCTCATATGCTCCATGGTGTTCAAAACGACGTTGAAGTCCCGGTTCTAAGCCGTAAAGCATGGCACACCGAACTATAGAGTAGTCATCGCCTTTGCTTTGCAGACGTTCACAACTTCGCGCAGCCCTTGCACCAGCACGGCACCTAACGGTGCTTCCAGGACGTAATTCTTCCGTGCAGCAATAAGGATAATCCTCAAGTTACGGACCCAGTCCGTAATTGCTGCCATCATCTTTCAACTTTGCTTTCTCAAGGAACGCATTAAAATTCAACGGAACAACAAAGACGAGCCATCTATCTACACATCATAGACAAGCAAGATACTATCAGTACTAAGTTCATGATAAATTTAAGTTCAATTAATCATATTACTTAAGAACTCCCACTTAGAAAAATATCCTCCAATTCTCTAAGTGATTGCGTGATCCATATCAACTACACCATGACCGATCATCACGTGTGATGGAGTAGTTTCAATGGTGAACATCAATATGTTGATCATATCTACTATATGATTCACGCCGACCTTTCGGTCTCGTGTTCCGAGGTCATATCTTATATGCATAGCTCGTCAAGTATAACTCGAGTATTCTGCGTGTGCAACTGTTTTGCACCCGTTGTATTTGAACGTAGAGCCTATCACACCCGATCATCACGTGGTGTCTCAAAGACGAAGAACTTTCGCAGAACGGTGCATACTCGTGGAGAACACTTCTTGATAATTTAGTAAGGGATCATCTTATAATGCTACCGACAATCAAAGCAAGATAAGATGCATAAAGGATTAACATCACATGCAATCAATATAAGTGATATGATATGGCCATCATCATCTTGTGCTTGTGATCTCCATCTCCGGCACCGCCATGATCACCATCGCCACCGTAGCGACACCTTGATCTCCATCGTAGCATCGTTGTCGCCTCGCCAAACTTATGCTTCTACGACTATCGCTACCGCTTAGTGATAAAGTAAAGCATTACAGGGCGATTGCATTGCATACAATAAAGCGACAACCATATGGCTCCTGCCAGTTGCCGATAACTCGGTTACAAAACATGATCATCTCATACAATAAAATATAGCATCACTTCTTGACCATATCACATCACAACATGCCCTGCAAAAACAAGTTAGACGTCCTCTACTTTGTTGTTGCAAGTTTTACGTGGCTGCTACGGGCTGAGCAAGAACCGTTCTTACCTACGCATCAAAACCACAACGATACATTTCACAAATAGACTCCGTTTAACCTTCTCAAGGACCGGGCGTAGCTACACCTTGCTCAACTAAAGTTGGAGAGACAGTCTTCCACAAGCCATCTATGTGCAAAGCACGCCGAGGGAACCGGTCTCATGTAAGAGTACGCGTAAGGTTGGTCTGGATCGTCGTCCAACAATACCGAAACAAAGTATGACATGTCGGTAGGCGTGATGACTTGTATCGTCCACAACTCACTTGTGTTCTACTCGTGCATATCATCAAACCATAAAAACCTAGGCTCGGATGCCACCGTTGGGGAACGTAGTAATTTCAAAAATTTTCCTACGATCACGCAAGACCATGGTGATGCATAGCAACGAGATGAGAGTGTTGTTCACGCATCGTGAGACCAAAGAACGGAAGCGTTGACGCAACGTAGAGGAAGTAGTCGTGCTTCTTCACGATCCAACCGATCCAAGTACCGAACGTCGGCACCTCCGAAGTTCTCGCACACGCTCAGCTCGATGACGCCCCTCGAACTCCGATCCAGCCGAGTGTTGAGGGAGAGTTTCACAAGACGACGCGCAGTGACGATGATGATGTTCCACCTGCGAGGGCTTCGCCTAAGCTCCGCCACGGTATTCTCGAGGTGTAATATGGTGGAAGGGGCACCGCACACGGCTAAGGAAAGATCTCAAGGATCAACTTGTGTGTCATGGGGTGCCCTCTGCCCTGTATATAAAGGAGGGAAGGGGAGGGGCTGGCCGGCCAAGGGAGGTGCGCCAGGGTGTCCTACTCCTACTAGGAGTAGGATTCCCCCAATCCTAGTCCAACTAGGTTTCCCCAAGTGGGAAGGAGAGAGAGGCGCCTTCTCCTAGTCCCTAATAGGACTAGGGAAGGGGGAAGGTGCGCCAGCACTTGGGCCCCCTTCTCTCCTTTCCACTAAGGCCCATGTTGGCCCATTAGCATTCGGGGTTCCAGAACCTCCCTGCATTTGGTAAAATTCCCAATTTCACCCGAACACTTCCGATGTCCAAACATAGACTTCCAATATATGAATCTTTATGTCTCGACCATTTCGAGACTCCTCGTCACGTCCGTGATCTCATCCGGACTCAACAACCTTCGTACATGTAAACATCATAACAACTCATAGTAACTGCCATCGAAACGTTAAGCGTGCGGACCCTACGGGTTCGAGAACTATGTAGACATGACCGAGACACCTCTCCGTCAATAACCAATAGCGGGACACGGATGCCCATATTGGCTCCTACATATTCTACGAAGATCTTTATCGGTCGCATCACATAACAACATACGTTGTTCCCTTTGTCATCGGTATAGTTACTTGCCCGAGATTCGATCGTCGGTATCCAATACCTAGTTCAATCTCGCTACCGCAAGTCTCTTTACTCGTTCGTAATACATCATCTCACAACTAACACATTAGTTGCAATGCTTGCAAGGCTTATGTGATGTGCATTACCGAGAGGGCCCAGAGATACCTCTCCGAGCAATCGGAGTGACAAATCCTAATCTCAAATATGCCAACCCAACATGTACCTTCTGAGACACCTGTAATGTACCTTTATAATCACCCGATTACGTTGTGACGCTTGGTAGCACCCAAAGTGTTCCTCGTGCAAACGGGAGTTGCATAATCTCATAGTCATAGGAACATGTATAAGTCATGAAGAAAAGCACTAGCAACAAACTATACGATCAAAAGTGCTATGCTAATGGAATGGGTCATGTCAATCGATCATTCAACCAATGATGTGATCCCGTTAATCAAATAACAACTCCTTGTTCATGGTTAGGAAACACAACCATCTTTGATTAACGAGCTAGTCAAGTAGAGGCATACTAGTGACTCTCTCAGAGGTTTATGTATTCACACATGTACTATGTTTCCTGTTAATACAATTCTAGCATGAATAATAAACATTTATCATGATATAAGGAAATAAATAATAACTTTATTATTGCCTCTAGGGCATATTTCCTTCGCCTCCCACTTGCACTAGAGTCAATAATCTAGATTACACAAGAATGATTCTAACACCCATGGAGTCTTGGTGTCGATCATGTTTTGCTCGTGGAAGAGGCTTAGTCAATCTGTCTGCAACATTCAGATCCGTATGTATCTTGCATATCTCTATGTCTCCCACCGGACCAAATCCGGATGGAGTTGAAGCGTCTTTTGATGTGCTTGGTTCTCTTGTGAAATCTGGATTCCTTTGCTAAGGCAATTGCACCAGATTGTCACAAAAGATTTTCATTGGACCCGATACACTAGGTACAACACCTAGATCGGTTATGAACTCCTTCATCCAGACTCCTTCATTAGTCGCTTCCGGCAGCTATGTACTCAACTTCACATGTAGATCCCGCCACGACGCTTTGTTTGGAACTGCACTAACCGACAGCTCCTCCGCTTAATGTAAATACGTATCCGGTTTGCGATTTAGAATCGTCCGGATCGTTGTCAAAGCTTATGCCGACGTAACTGCCATTTAACGAGTTCTTTGTCACCGCCATAAATGAGAAACATATCCTTAGTCCTTCTCAAGTACTTAAGGATGTTCTTGACCGCTGTCCAAAGGATCCACTCTGGATTACTTTGGTACCGCACGCCAAACTTACAAAGAAGGCACACATCGTGTCCGTACACAAGATTGCATACATGATAGAGCCTATGGTCAAGCATAGGGAACATCTTTCATTTTCTCTCTATCTTCTGCGGTGGTCGGGCATTGAGTCTTACTCAACTTCACACCTTGTAACACCGGCAAGAACCCTTTCTTTGCCTGATCCATTTTGAACTTTTTCAAAACTTTATCAAGGTATGTGCTTTGTGAAAGTCCTATTAAGCGTCTTGATCTATCTCTATAGATCTTAATGCCCAATATGTAAGCAGCTTCACCGAGGTCTTTCATCGAAAAACTCTTATTCAAGTATCCCTTTATGCTATCCAGAATTCTATATCATTTCCGATCGGTAATATGTCATCCACATATAATATCGTAAATGCTACAGAGCTCCCACTCACTTTCTTGTAAATACGTGCTTCTCCAAAAGTCTCAGATAAAACCAAATGCTTTGATCACACTATCAAAACGCGTTTATTCCAACTCCGAGAGGCTTGCACCAGTCCATAAATGGATCATTGGAGCTTGCACACTTTGTTAGCTCCCTTTGGATCGACAAAACCTTCTCGTTGCATCATATACAACTCTTCTTCCGTAAATCCATTCAGAATGCAGTTTTAACATCCATTTGCCAAATTTCATAATCATAAAATGCGGCAATTGCTAACATGATTCGGACGGACTTAAGCATCGCTTCTGGTGAGAAGGTCTCATCGTAGTCAATCCCTTGAACTTGTCGAAAACCTTTTGCAACAAGTCGAGCTTTATAGATGATAACATTACCATCGGCCGTCAGTCTTCTTCTTGAAGATCCATTTATTCTCAATTGCTTGCCGATCATCGGGCAAGTCAACCAAAGTCCACACTTTGTTCTCATACATGGATCCCATCTCGCATTTCATGGCCTCAAGCCATTTTGTGGAATCTGGGCTCACCATCGCTTCTTCATAGTTCGTAGGTTCATCATGTTCCAAAGAATATGACTTCCGTAATAGGATTACCGTACCACCGGTGCGGATCTTGCTCTGGTTGATCTACAGTTCTGTAGAAACTTGATCTCAAGTTTCATGATCATCATCATTAGCTTCCTCCCTATTTGGTGTAGGTGTCACGGAAACTGATTTACGTGATGTACTACTTCTCAATAAGGGAGTAGATACGATTATCTCATCAAGTTCTACTTTCCTCCCACTCACTTCTTTCGAGAGAAACTCTTTCTCCAAAAGTTTCCGAATTTAGCAACAAAAATCTTGCCTTCGGATCTGTGATAGAAGGTGTACCCAACAGTCTCCTTTGGGTATCCTATGAAGACACATTTCTCCGATTTGGGTTCGAGCTTATCGGGTTGAAGCTTTTTCACATAAGCATCGCAGCCCCAAACTTTCGTAAGCGACAACTTTGGTTTCTTGCCAAACCACAGCTCATAAGGCGTCGCCTCAACGGATTTAGATGGTGCCCTATTTAAAGTGAATGTAGCCGTCTCTAAAGCATAACCCCAAAACGATAGCGGTAAATCAAGAAGAGACATCATAGATCGCACCATATCTAATAAAGTACGATTACGACGTTCGGACACACCATTACGTTGTGGTGTTCCGGTGGCGTAAGTTGCTAAACTATTCCGCATTGTTTCAAATGTAGGCCAAACTCAGAACTCAAATATTCTCCTCCACGATCGGATCATAGAAACTTTATTTTCTTGTTACGATGATTTTCCACTTCACTCTGAAATTCTTTGAACTTTTCAAATGTTTCAGACTTGTGTTTCATTAAGTAGATATACCCATATCTGCTCAAATCATCTGTGAAGGTGAGAAAATAACGATATCCGCCACGAGCCTCAACATTCATTGGACCACATACATCAGTATGTATGATTTCCAATAAATCTGTTGCTCTCTCCATAGTTCCGGAGAACGGTGTTTTAGTCATCTTGCCCATAAGGCACGGTTACAAGTGCCAAGTGATTCATAATCAAGTGACTCCAAAAGTCCATCAAGATGGAGTTTCTTCATGCGCTTTACACCGATATGACCTAAACGGCGATTACCACAAATAAGTTGCACTATCATTATCAACTCTACATCTTTTGGCTTCAACATTATGAATATGTGTATCACTACTATCGAGATTAAGTAAAACAAACCATTCTTCAATGGTGCATGACCATAAAAGATATTATTCATATAAATAGAACAACCATTATTCTCTGATTTAAATGAATAACCGTCTCGCATCAAACAAGATCCAGATATAATGTTCATGCTCAACGCTGGTACTAAATAACAATTATTTAGGTCTAATACTAATCCGAAGGTAGATGTAGAGGTAGCGTGCCATCGCGATCACATCGACTTTGGAACCATTTCCCACGCCATCGTCACCTCGCCCTTAGCCAATCTTCGCTTAATCCAGAGCCCTGCTTCGAGTTGCAAATATTAGCAATGTAACCAAAGATCAAATACCCAGTGCTATCATGCGAGTATTAGTAAGGTACACATCAATAACATGTATATCACATATACCTTTGTTAACCTTGCCATCCTTCTTATCCGCCAAATACTTGGGGCAGTTCCGCTTCCAAAGGACCAGCTGCTTGCAATAGAAGCACTCAGCCTGTGCTTAGGACCGGACTTGGGTTTCTTCTCTTGATCAAAGAACTTGCTTGCCGTTCTTTTGAAGTTTCCTTTTCTTTCCTTTGCCCTTTTCTTGAAACTAGTGGTTTTGTTAACCATCAACACTTGATGCTCCTTTTGATTTCTACCTCCATGACTTTCAAAGATCGCCAAGAGCTTCGCATTGTTTTGGTCATCCCTTGCATATTATAGTTCATCACGAAGCTCTTGTAGCTTGGTGGCGTTGATTGGAGAATTCATCAATGACGCAATCATCCGGAAGATTAACTCCCGGTTGAATCAAGTGATTGTTATATCCGGACATTCGAGTATATGCTCACCGACAGTAACTGCTTCTCCTCCATCTTACAGCCTATAGAACTTATTGGAGACTTCATATCTCTCAATCCGCATTCGCTTGGAATATTAACTTCAACTCTGGAACATCTCATATGCTCCATGGTGTTCAAAACGACGTTGAAGTCCCGGTTCTAAGCCGTAAAGCATGGCACCTTGAACTATAGAGTAGTCATCAGCTTTTGCTTTGCCAGACGTTCACAACTTCTGGCGCAGCCCTTGCACCAGGCCCGGCACCTAACGGTGCTTCCAGGGCGTAATTCTTCTGTGCAGCAATAAGGATAATCCTCAAGTTACGGACCCGGTCCGTGTAATTGCTGCCATCATCTTTCAACTTTGCTTTCTCAAGGAACGCATTAAAATTCAACTAACAACAAAGACGAGCCATCTATCTACACATCATAGACAAGCAAGATACTATCAGTACTAAGTTCATGATAAATTTAAGTTCAATTAATCATATTACTTAAGAACTCCCACTTAGAAAAATATCCCTCCAATTCTCTAAGTGATTGCGTGATCCATATCAACTACACCATGACCGATCATCACGTGTGATGGAGTAGTTTCAATGGTGAACATCAATATGTTGATCATATCTACTATATGATTCACGCCGACCTTTCGGTCTCTCGTGTTCCGAGGTCATATCTTATATGCATAGCTCGTCAAGTATAACCTGAGTATTCTGCGTGTGCAACTGCTTTTGCACCCGTTGTATTTGAACGTAGAGCCTATCACACCCGATCATCACGTGGTGTCTCAAAGACGAAGAACTTTCATAGCGGTGCATACTGTGGAGAACACTTCTTGATAATTTAGTAAGGATCATCTTATAATGCTACCGTCAATCAAAGCAAGATAAGATGCATAAAGGATTAACATCACATGCAATCAATATAAGTGATATGATATGGCCATCATCATCTTGTGCTTGTGATCTCCATCTCAAGCACCGTCATGATCACCATCGTCACCGGTAGCGACACCTTGATCTCCATCGTAGCATCGTTGTCGTCTCGCCAAACTTATGCTTCTACGACTATCGCTACCGCTTAGTGATAAAGTAAAGCATTACGGCATTGCATTGCATACAATAAAGCGACAACCATATGGCTCCTGCCAATTGCCGATAACTCGGTTACAAAACATGATCATCTCATACAATAAAATATAGCATCACGTCTTGACCATATCACATCACAACATGCCCTAAAAACAAGTTAGTCGTCCTCTAGTTTGTTGTTGCAAGTTTTACGTGGCTGCTACGGGCTGAGCAAGAACCGTTCTTACCTACGCATCAAAACCACAACGATACTTCGTCAAATAGACTCCGTTTAACCTTCTCAAGGTCCGGGCGTAGCCACAGTGGGTTCTTCTAATGTTGGTGAGACAGTCTTCCACTAGCCTTCTTTGTGCTAAGCTCGTCGAGGGATCCGGTCTCGCGTTAGAGTACGCGTAAGGTTGGTCTGGATCGTCATCCAACAATACCGCTGAACCAAAGTATGACATGTCGGGTAGGCGTATGACTTGTATCGTCCACAACTCACTTGTGTTCTACTCGTGCATATCATCAAACCATAAAAACCTAGGCTCGGATGCCACCGTTGGGGAACGTAGTAATTTCAAAAATTTTCCTACGATCACGCAAGACCATGGTGATGCATAGCAACGAGATGAGAGTGTTGTCTACGTGCCCTCGTGAGACCAAAGAACGGAAGCGTTGACGCAACGTAGAGGAAGTAGTCGTGCTTCTTCACGATCCAACCGATCCAAGTACCGAACGTCACGGCACCTCCGAGTTCTGCACACGTTCAGCTCGATGACGTCCCTCGAACTCCGATCCAGCCGAGTGTTGAGGGAGAGTTTCACAAGACGACGGGCGTGGTGACGATGATGATGTTCCACCGGCGCGGGGCTTCGCCTAAGCTCCGCCACGGTATTCTCGAGGTGTAATATGGTGGAAGGGGCACCGCACACGGCTAAGGAAAGATCTCAAGGATCAACTTGTGTGTCATGGGGTGCCCTCTGCCTCAGATATAAAGGAGGGAAGGGGAGGGGCTGGCCGGCCAAGGGAGGTGCGCCAGGTGTCCTACTCCTACTAGGAGTAGGATTCCCCCAATCCTAGTCCAACTAGGTTTCCCCAAGTGGGAAGGAGAGAGAGGCGCCCCTTCTCCTAGTCCTAATAGGACTAGGGAAGGGGAAGGTGCGACCAGCACTTGGGCCCCTTCTCTCCTTTCCACTAAGGCCCATGTTGGCCCATTAGCATTCGGGGTTCCGTAACCTCCGGTACTTGGTAAAATTCCCAATTTCACCGGAACACTTCCGATGTCCAAACATAGACTTCCAATATATGAATCTTTATGTCTCGACCATTTCGAGACTCCTCGTCACGTCCGTGATCTCATCCGGACTCGAACAACCTTCGTACAGAAACATCATAACAACTCATAGTAACGCCATCGAAGCGTTAAGCGTGCGGACCCTACGGGTTCGAGAACTATGTAGACATGACCGAGACACCTCTCCGGTCAATAACCAATAGCGGACCTGGATGCCCATATTGGCTCCTACATATTCTACGAAGATCTTTATCGGTCGGACCGCATAACAACATCGTTGTTCCCTTTGTCATCGGTATGTTACTTGCCCGAGATTCGATCGTCGGTATCCAATACCTAGTTCAATCTCGTTACCGGCAAGTCTCTTTACTCGTTCCGTAATACATCATCTCACAACTAACACATTAGTTGCAATGCTTGCAAGGCTTATGTGATGTGCATTACCGAGAGGGCCCAGAGATACCTCTCCGACAATCGGAGTGACAAATCCTAATCTCGAAATATGCCAACCCAACATGTACCATCTGAGACACCTGTAATGTACATTTATAATCACCCGATTCGTTGTGACGCTTTGGTAGCACCCAAAGTGTTCCTCGTGCAAACGGGAGTTGCATAATCTCATAGTCATAGGAACATGTATAAGTCATGAAGAAAAGCACTAGCAACAAACTATACGATCAAGTGCTATGCTAATGGAATGGGTCATGTCAATCGATCATTCAACCAATGATGTGATCCCGTTAATCAAATAACAACTCCTTGTTCATGGTTAGGAAACACAACCATCTTTGATTAACGAGCTAGTCAAGTAGAGGCATACTAGTGACTCTCTCAGAGGTTTATGTATTCACACATGTACTATGTTTCTGTTAATACAATTCTAGCATGAATAATAAACATTTATCATGATATAAGGAAATAAATAATAACTTTATTATTGCCTCTAGGGCATATTTCCTTCAGTCTCCCACTTGCACTAGAGTCAATAATCTAGATTACACAAGAATGATTCTAACACCCATGGAGTCTTGGTGTCGATCATGTTTTGCTCGTGGAAGAGGCTTAGTCAACGGGTTCTGCAACATTCAGATCCGTATGTATCTTGCATATCTCTATGTCTCCCACCGACCAAATCCGGATGGAGTTGAAGCGTCTTTTGATGTGCTTGGTTCTCTTGTGAAATCTGGATTCCTTTGCTAAGGCAATTGCACCGATATTGTCACAAAAGATTTTCATTGGACCCGATACACTAGGTACAACACCTAGATCGGTTATGAACTCCTTCATCCGGACTCCTTCATTAGCTGCTTAAAGCGACTATGTACTCAACTTCACATGTAGATCCCGCCACGACGCTTTGTTTGGAACTGCACCAACCGATGACTCCTCCGCTTAATGTAAATACGTATCCGGTTTTGCGATTTAGAATCGTCCGGATCGATGTCAAAGCTTGCGTCGGACGTAACCGTTCTGACGAGTTCTTTGTCACCGCCATAAATGAGAAACATATCCTTAGTCCTTCTCAAGTACTTAAGGATGTTCTTGACCATTGTCGATGATCCACTCTGGATTACTTTGGTACCGCCAAACTTACAAAGAAGGCACACATCAGGTCTGTACCACAGATTGCATACATGATAGAGCCTATGGGCTGAAGCATAGGGAACATCTTTCATTTTCTCTCTATCTTCTGCGGTGGTCGGGCATTGAGTCTTACTCAACTTCACACCTTGTAACACCGGCAAGAACCCTTTCTTTGCCCGATCCATTTTGAACTTTTTCAAAACTTTATCAAGGTATGTGCTTTGTGAAAGTCCTATTAAGCGTCTTGATCTATCTCTATAGATCTTAATGCCCAATATGTAAGCAGCTTCACCGAGGTCTTTCATCGAAAAACTCTTATTCAAGTATCCCTTTATGCTATCCAGAATTCTATATCATTTCCGATCGGTAATATGTCATCCACATATAATATCGTAAATGCTACAGAGCTCCCACTCACTTTCTTGTAAATACAGGCTTCTCCAAAAGTCAGATAAAACCAAATGCTTTGATCACACTATCAAAAGCGTTTATTCCAACTCCGAGAGGCTTGCACCAGTCCATAAATGGATCATTTGGAGCTTGCACACTTTGTTAGCTCCCTTTGGATCGACAAAACCTTCTCGTTGCATCATATACAACTCTTCTTCCGTAAATCATTCAGGAATGCAGTTTTAACATCCATTTGCCAAATTTCATAATCATAAAATGCGGCAATTGCTAACATGATTCGGACGGACTTAAGCATCGCTACGGGTGAGAAGGTCTCATCGTAGTCAATCCCTTGAACTTGTCGAAAACCTTTTGCAACAAGTCGAGCTTTATAGACGATAACATTACCATCGGCGTCAGTCTTCTTCTTGAAGATCCATTTATTCTCAATTGCTTGCCGATCATCGGCAAGTCAACCAAAGTCCACACTTTGTTCTCATACATGGATCCCATCTCGCATTTCATGGCCTCAAGCCATTTTGTGGAATCTGGGCTCACCATCGCTTCTTCATAGTTCGTAGGTTCATCATGTTCCCGTAACATGACTTCCGAATAGGATTACCGTACCACCTGGTGCGGATCTTGCTCTGGTTGATCTCTGAAGTTCAGAGAAACTTGATCAAGTTTCATGATCATCATCATTAGCTTCCTCCCTATTTGGTGTAGGTGTCACGGAAACTGATTTACGTGATGTACTACTTCTCAATAAGGGAGTAGATACGATTATCTCATCAAGTTCTACTTTCCTCCCACTCACTTCTTTCGAGAGAAACTCTTTCTCCAAAAGTTTCCGAATTTAGCAACAAAAATCTTGCCTTCGGATCTGTGATAGAAGGTGTACCCAACAGTCTCCTTTGGGTATCCTATGAAGACACATTTCTCCGATTTGGGTTCGAGCTTATCAGGTTGAAGCTTTTTCACATAAGCATCGCAGCCCCAAACTTTCGAAAGCGACAACTTTGGTTTCTTGCCAAACCACCACAGTTCATAAGGCGTCGTCTCAACGGATTTAGATGGTGCCCTATTTAAAGTGAATGTAGCCGTCTCTAAAGCATAACCCCAAAAGCGATAGCGGTAAATCAAGAAGAGACATCATAGATCGCACCATATCTAATAAAATACGATTACGACGTTCGGACACACCATTACGTTGTGGTGTTCGGTGGCGTAAGTTGCGTAAACTATTCCGCATTGTTTCAAATGTAGGCCAAACTCGTAACTCAAATATTCTCCTCCACGATCGGATCGTAGAAACTTTATTTTCTTGTTACGATGATTTTCCACTTCACTCTGAAATTCTTTGAACTTTTCAAATGTTTTCAGACTTGTGTTTCATTAAGTAGATATACCCATATCTGCTCAAATCATCTGTGAAGGTGAGAAAATAACGATATCCGCCACGAGCCTCAACATTCATTGGACCACATACATCGGTATGTATGATTTCCAATAAATCTGTTGCTCTCTCCATAGTTCCGGAGAACGGTGTTTTAGTCATCTTGCCCATAAGGCACGGTTCGCAAGTGCCAAGTGATTCATAATCAAGTGACTCCAAAAGTCCATCAAGATGGAGTTTCTTCATGCGCTTTACACCGATATGACCTAAACGGCGATTGCCACAAATAAGTTGCACTATCATTATCAACTCTACATCTTTTGGCTTCAACATTATGAATATGTGTATCACTACTATCGAGATTAAGTAAAAACAAACCATTCTTCAATGGTGCATGACCATAAAAGATATTATTCATATAAATAGAACAACCATTATTCTCTCGATTTAAATGAATAACCGCCTCGCATCAAACAAGATCCAGATATAATGTTCATGCTCAACGCTGGTACTAAATAACAATTATTTAGGTCTAATACTAATCCGAAGGTAGATGTAGAGGTAGCGTGCCATTGCGATCACATCGACTTTGGAACCATTTCCCACGCGCATCGTCACCTCGCCCTTAGCCAATCTTCGCAATCCAGAGCCCCTGCTTTGAGTTGCAAACATTAGCAATGTAACCGATATCAAATACCAAGTGCTATCGCGAGTATTAGTAAGGTACACATCAATAACATGTATATCACATATACCTTTGTTAACCTTGCCATCCTTCTTATCCGCCAAATACTTGGGGCAGTTCCGCTTCCAAAGGACCAGCCCGCTTGCAATAGAAGCACTCGGTTTCGTGCTTAGGACCAGACTTGGGTTTCTTCTCTTGATCAAAGAACTTGCTTGCCGTTCTTTTTGAAGTTTCCTTTTCTTTCCTTTGCCCTTTTCTTGAAACTAGTGGTTTTGTTAACCATCAACACTTGATGCTCCTTTTTGATTTCTACCTCCGCGGCTTTCAAAGATCGCGAAGAGCTCGGGCATTGTTTTGGTCATCCCTTGCATATTATAGTTCATCACGAAGCTCTTGTAGCTTGGTGGCGATGATTGGAGAATTACATCAATGACGCAATCATCCGGAAGATTAACTCCCGGTTGAATCAAGTGATTGTTATATCCGGACATTACGAGTATATGCTCACCGACGTAACTGCTTCTCCTCCATCTTACAGCTATAGAACTTATTGGAGACTTCATATCTCTCAATCCGCATTCGCTTGGAATATTAACTTCAACTCTGGAACATCTCATATGCTCCATGGTGTTCAAAACGACGTTGAAGTCCCGGTTCTAAGCCGTAAAGCATGGCACACCGAACTATAGAGTAGTCATCGACTTTGCTTTGCCAGACGTTCACAACTTCTCGGCGCAGCCCTTGCACCAGGCACGGCACCTAACGGTGCTTCCGGGACGTAATTCTTCCGTGCAGCAATAAGGATAATCCTCAAGTTACGGACCCGGTCCGTGTAATTGCTGCCATCATCTTTCAACTTTGCTTTCTCAAGGAACGCATTAAAATTCAACGGAACAACAAAGACGAGCCATCTATCTACACATCATAGACAAGCAAGATACTATCAGTACTAAGTTCATGATAAATTTAAGTTCAATTAATCATATTACTTAAGAACTCCCACTTAGAAAAATATCCTCCAATTCTCTAAGTGATTGCGTGATCCATATCAACTACACCATGACCGATCATCACGTGTGATGGAGTAGTTTCAATGGTGAACATCAATATGTTGATCATATCTACTATATGATTCACGCTCAACCTTTCGGTCTATGTGTTCCGAGTTAATATCTTATATGAATAGCTCGTCAATTATAACCTGATTATTCTGAGTGTTCAACTGTTTTGCACCCGTTGTATTTGAACGTAGAGCCTATCACACCCGATCATCACGTGGTGTCTCAAAGACGAAGAACTTTCGCATAGCGGTGCATACTCGTGGAGAACACTTCTTGATAATTTAGTAAGGGATCATCTTATAATTCTACCTTCAATCAAAGCAAGATAAGATGCATAAAGGATTAACATCACATGCAATCAATATAATTGATATGATATGGCCATCATCATCTTGTGCTTGTGATATCCATCTCCGGCACCGTCATGATCACCATCGTCACCGGTAGCGACACCTTGATCTCCATCGTAGCATCGTTGTCGTCTCGCCAAACTTATGCTTCTACGACTATCGCTACCGCTTAGTGATAAAGTAAAGCATTACGAAGCGATTGCATTGCATACAATAAAGCGACAACCATATGGCTCTGCCGATTGCCGATAACTCGGTTACAAAACATGATCATCTCATACAATAAAATATAGCATCACGTCTTGACCATATCACATCACAACATGCCCTGCAAAAACAAGTTAGACGTCCTCTACTTTGTTGTTGCAAGTTTTACGTGGCTGCTACGGGCTGAGCAAGAACCGTTCTTACCTACGCATCAAAACCACAACGATACTTCGTCAAATAGACTCCGTTTTAACCTTCTCAAGGACCGGGCGTAGCCACACTCAGTTCAACTAAAGTTGGAGAGACAGTCTTCCACAAGCCATCTATGTGCAAAGCACGTCGAGGAACCGGTCTCGCGTGGAAATGCAGCGTAAGGTTGGTCTGGATCGTCATTCAACAATACCGCTGAACCAAAGTATGACATCTGTGGTAGGCGGTATGACTTGTATCGTCCACAACTCACTTGTGTTCTACTCGTGCATATCATCAAACCATAAAAACCTAGGCTCGGATGCCACTGTTGGGGAACGTAGTAATTTCAAAAATTTTCCTACGATCACGCAAGACCATGGTGATGCATAGCAACGAGATGAGAGTGTTGTCTACGTACCCTCGTAGACCAAAGAACGGAAGCGTTGACGCAACGTAGAGGAAGTAGTCGCTTCTTCACGATCCAACCGATCCAAGTACCGAGCGTACGGCACCTCCGAGGATTACACTGCGTTCAGCTCGATGGCGTCCCTCGAACTCTGATCCAGCCGAGTGTTGAGGGAGAGTTTAAATCGACGACGGCGTGGTGACGATGATGATGTTCCACCGTGAGGGCTTCGCCTAAGCTCCGCCACGGTATTCTCGAGGTGTAATATGGTGGAAGGGGCACCGCACAGCTAAGGAAAGATCTCAAGGATCAACTTGTGTGTCATGGGGTGCCCTCTGCCCTGTATATAAAGGAGGGAAGGGGAGGGGCTGGCCGGCCAAGGGAGGTGCGCCAGGTGTCCTACTCCTACTAGGAGTAGGATTCCCCCAATCCTAGTCCAACTAGGTTTCCCCAAGTGGGAAGGGAGAGAGAGGCGCCTTCTCCTAGTCCTAATAGGACTAGGGAAGGGGAAGGTGCGACCAGCACTTGGGCCCCTTCTCTCCTTTCCACTAAGGCCCATGTTGGCCCATTAGCATTCCGGGGTTCGGTAACCTCCGGTGCTTGGTAAAATTCCCAATTTCACCCGGAACACTTCCGATGTCCAAACATAGACTTCCAATATATGAATCTTTATGTCTCGACCATTTCGAGACTCCTCGTCACGTCCGTGATCTCATCCGGACTCGAACAACCTTCGTACAGAAACATCATAACAACTCATAGTAACTGTCATCGAAGCGTTAGCGTGCGGACCCTACGGGTTCGAGAACTATGTAGACATGACCGAGACACCTCTCCGGTCAATAACCAATAGCGGGACCTGGATGCCCATATTGGCTCCTACATATTCTACTGAAGATCTTTATCGGTCGAGACCGCATAACAACATACGTTGTTCCCTTTGTCATCGGTATGTTACTTGCCCGAGATTCGATCGTCGGTATCCAATACCTAGTTCAATCTCGTTACCGCAAGTCTCTTTACTCGTTCCGTAATACATCATCTCACAACTAACACATTAGTTGCAATGCTTGCAAGGCTTATGTGATGTGCATTACCGAGAGGGCCCAGAGATACCTCTCCGACAATCGGAGTGACAAATCCTAATCTCAAATATGCCAACCCAACATGTACCTTCGGAGACACCTGTAATGTACCTTTATAATCACCCGATTCACGTTGTGACGTTTGGTAGCACCCAAAGTGTTCCTCGTGCAAACGGGAGTTGCATAATCTCATAGTCATAGGAACATGTATAAGTCATGAAGAAAAGCACTAGCAACAAACTATACGATCAGGTGCTATGCTAATGGAATGGGTCATGTCAATCAGATCATTCAACCAATGATGTGATCCCGTTAATCAAATAACAACTCCTTGTTCATGGTTAGGAAACACAACCATCTTTGATTAACGAGCTAGTCAAGTAGAGGCATACTAGTGACTCTCAGAGGTTTATGTATTCACACATGTACTATGTTTCCTGTTAATACAATTCTAGCATGAATAATAAACATTTATCATGATATAAGGAAATAAATAATAACTTTATTATTGCCTCTAGGGCATATTTCCTTCATTCCACCCCTCTCACGCCCCTTCTGCCGCTAGATAAGGATCACGCGCCGCTTCCTCCACCCGGCGCCATGGCCGAGAAAAGCCCGAGCTCTTCTCCGGCCTGAACCTCGCCATAGCCGCCTCCTTCTTCAACGGGAACGTCGCGGATGTCTCCGTATTCTTCCGCGACCACGCATGCGACCGCGTGGCTCCGGGAGATCCCTCGCCGACGTCCCCTTCTTCCTCTACTTCGTCTTCTTCATGGATCAGGGAAAAGCCAAGTTCAGCGAGCTCCCTCGCCGCCTTCTTCGTCTTCAATCAAGGCCAAGAGCCGGAAGGACCCAAGGCCGACGCGATCGACTCCTCCACGATGTCGTCTTCTCTGCTTCCTCTTCTTCACCGACCCGAACACCTCTGCAACCAGTGCCTCCTCGCGCCTTTGTGGTCGCCTTCGACCTCGTCTTCTTGTCCCGAGCCCTCGGTGAGCAACCGCTCCTCCCCATCTCTCTCTGGTTTGATTCGTCGTGGTAGCCGCTGATCCCACCATGTCTGAGTCCATGTCCGTCATGTACGACCATGGCAACGAGCTCGAGCTCGTGTTCTAGCCTCTACTCGTCTCACCCGTGCATGCATCCGCACTTGCACTCACGCTCGCAGCACACGCCCATCTCGCTTGCGAGCCCCGTTGCCCTGCTTCGCCGTGCCGCCGCCATGACCGAGGCAAGCTTCTGCTCGTCCTCGATCTCCTGTAGCCCTAGCCTTGCATGCGCATGCCTGCAGCAGCAGCCACTCGGTTCCATGCACAGCACCTGCCGATTGCTCCACTCCGACCATGCACGCATGGTAGCCCTCAGGCCCTGTTTCCGCATGCACACCGTAACCCTGCAACCCCATCCTCCGCCGTCGCCGTCTTCCGTGTGTGACAGGGAGAAGACCTTGCTGTTCATAGAAAGTTCAGTCTGTCCAAACCAACCAAGCTAGGAATGTGGCACTCCCCTCCATTTTCGTCACCCCGCCGGCGCTCCACTGCCGGAGCAGGTGTTGCTGCTTGCTTGTGTCGCCGACAAGCATCACCGGACACCCATGGCCGTAGTTGTGGCCATGCCCGGCCGTGCCTCGCCATGGCTCCTGTCCTCACCCAACCGAGCCAACACTTGTATCCCACGCATGCCTGAGACTAGCCGCGCTTCAGTCGTGGCCCTTCGGTCCGCGTCACACAGCCATGGGTAAGGAGGCCTCTGTCTTTGTTCTGTTCTTATGCACGCAAAAAATCTGCACCCCGCTATAAATCTGTTCATTTATCTTGGTATCCTCCGTATTATCACAAACTGAGACTAGACGAGCTGGCTAGGGCAGTAAGCCTCCACCCAAGAGGTCCTGGGCTTGAGCCCCAGTTTTGTTCCATTTTTTATTTTCTTTTGCACACTCAGCCGCTGGGCCAGATCTCCTCCTGGGCCACTGCCACTATTTTAGATTTGGCCCGACGATTTTTTTTCCAATCTGTGATCTTGTCATATGTCCAGTGCCTGCATATCTTCAGAACTACCATTGTTTTGCATTGCTCATATCTAAATATCCATGCATCAGATTTAAGCAAACTTTATATGTAAATTGCTTAGATTTTCGTCTAATTTCATAATATGCAACTTTCATCCATGTTAAAATATTTAAAATTGTTGTTTGGACTAATTTGCACACTCAGCCGCTAGCCCAGATCTCCTCATGGGCCACTGCCACTATTTTAGATTCGGCCCGACGATAAATGTCATGCGAGAATGCTTTCTTTCGTATCTAAATAACAATAGCTCCATTTTAAATGAACTTTATATGTAAATGGGCTAGAAAAATTTCTACATTAGCATGGTGCACTTTATCCTGTTGTTTAACAACATTAAAAATTGTGTATAGGGGAGAACAGTACCAACTTGAAAATATGCACATGAGGATTTTCCGGAATTGTTGTTTGTTATTTCCGGCCTCATTTAAATTGCCTAGATAGGTAGTTTTATTATGTTTCACCTCTTGCCACACAAACATTTAATCTTGTCTTGTTCATAAACGAGAGCGAACTAAATAATTCGAATGTGGTGTTTCGTCAATATGCAACCCGTTGCATATTGAGCTCCACTTAATTTGTAGTATTGTTTGTTGCACCTTGCCATGCCATGCCTCATTAAAACAGACATGCATCATATTTGTTTGTGCATCATGCCATGATTATGCTTATTTGTTTACTGTGTTGTTTGCTTCTTTCCGTTTATGCTTCTTCCCGATAGTTCGTGTTTCGTTGCGATCGTGAGGATTCGTTCGACTATGTGGGTTCGTCTTCTTCATGGACTCGATCTTCTTCCTAGCGGGATTTCAGGCAAGATGACCGTCACCTTGGATCTCACTACTATCATTGCTTTGCAAGTTGTCTCGATGCTATCGCTATGTCACGCTACCTACCGCTTGTTTATCAAGCCTCCCAAATTGCCATGATAGCCCCTAGCCTTTTCCACCATCCTAGGAAACCGTTGTTTGGCTGTGTTACCGCTTTGCTCAACCCCTCTTATAGCATTACTAGTTGCAGGTGCAGTTACAGGTTGTTCCATGTTGGGACATGGATATCTTGGGATATCACAATATCTCTTATTTAATTAATGCATCTATATACTTGGTAAAGGGTGGAATGCTCGGCCTTTTGCCTAGTATTTTGTTCCACTCTTGCCGCCCTAGTTTTCGTCATACCGGTGTTATGTTCCTTGATTTTGCGTCCCTAACACGGTGAGGGTTTATGGGCCCCTCTTCACAGTTCGCTTTGAATAAAACTCTTCCCGCAAGGCCCAAAATTGGTTTTACCATTTGCCTAATAACAACTAAAACTTGCATAGGGACTTTCCGGACCCCGAGGACTTAATCAACCCCCTAGGCCAGTGCTCCTCATGAGTGTTGGTCCAAACTAGAGCATCGTGCAGGACCGCCCCTAGGCAACTTAGGGTATTTGGTTCCTGTACGCTTCGCTCATCCGATCGTGGCCTGAGATGAGATACATGCGGCTACTATCAGGGTGTCGGCACGTCGGGAGGTCTTGCTTGACTTGTTTTACCATTGTCGAAATGTCTTGTGCACTGGGATGCCGAATCTAATCGCAGGGTCCCGAGATTGAGGATTGTTTCCACGAATCGTGAGCTTGTCATGGGCTAAGTTGGGACACCCCTGCATGGTTTAAACTTCCGAGAGTCGTGCCCGCGGTTATGTGGAAGATGGGAATTTTTAATATCCGGTTGAAGTGGACTTGAACTAAACTTAATTTAAATACAACAACCATGTGCGTAACCGTGATGGTCTCTTTTCGAGTGAGTCGAGAAGAGAACACGGTGGGGTTATGTTTGAACGTAAGTAGTTCATGATCACTTATTGATCATTACTAGTTTGCGACCGTTTGCGTAGTTTCTCATCTTACTCTTGTACTCGTAAGTTAGCCACCATGCAATGCTTTGTCGCTTGCTGCAACCTCACCACTTATCCTTTCCATACCCATTAAGCTTTGCTAGTCTTGATACCCATGGTAATGGGATTGCTGAGTCCTCGTTGCTCACAGATTACTACGACAACAGTTGTAGGTACAAGTAATGCGATGATCATGATGTGAGAGCGATGTTTACTTGTTTGGAGTTCTTCTTCTTCGTCGATCTTGGGATTCCTGGTCGGCAGCCTGGGCTAGCAGGGTGGATGTCGTTTGAGTTTCTGTTTGTGTTTCATCTGTAGTCGGATGTTGTTCTCATGTATGGTGTTTGATGTATTCTTGTGGCATTCGTATGCCCTTTGTATGCATCCCCATATATTATGTATGGTACGATGTAATGATATCCACCTTGCAAAAGCGTTTTAATATGCGGCTCTATCCTTGGTGGGACCTTCGAGTTCCTCTTGGATAGGATCGCATTTTGGGCGTGACAAGTCGGTATCAGAGCCTCGACCGACCATAGGAGCCCCCTTGTTTGATCGTATAGTTTGGCCATTGTCGAGTCTAGAAGAAAACTTTTTTGGAGTCTAGTTATATCGGAGAGTAGGACTTCTTTTTACTCCTCAGCCCCTTCATCGCTCTAGTGAGAAATCTTGACGTAGGTGTTTTGACTTACTCCTCTCCCCCTCAAATTTTTTTAGGATCACGCAGGCTTCTTGATGTAGGGTGGAACCCTAGTGTCCGATCTTTCACGATTGGGGCAGATCCTATGAAGAACACGAAGAACATGAGGGTAAACGAGGGAAATCACGTGGGGAAACGAGAGGAAACACTCAAATAGACAAGAAGCGATCACACATGTGCTAGATCCTCGAAACACAAAGAGATATACGGTCCAAATCCAACAAAGGACGATACATAGGGTAACGGGTTCATCTCCATGAGGAGGCCTTGAATCCGCGAGGGATCTTCCCGTGAGGGGTCTTGAATCCAAGATGGATCTTCTTTGTAGAGGCCGCGGTCTCTCTCATGGAATAGATCTATATGGATGAGCAAATCTCTATCTCAAATGAGCTAAATATATGCTAACCCTAACTAGGAGGAGGTGGAGGAGTATATATAGTCTAGGTCCACGAAGGGGTAAGTGTGAGGGGGATACATGGGCCTCGGGCCCGATCTCTGTGCGCAGACAGGCGTCGGATGTCCGACGGTTGTCGGTCGTTCGGTCGCTCGCGGGCGTCCGGTCGTCCGGAAGTCTTCGGACCTCCGATGTTTCGGCTCTGGTCCGGAAGTGCCGGTTGTCCGGTCGGCGTCGGTCGTCCGGGCACTGATGAGTGTCGGACGTCCGATGTCTGGCGGTCGTCCGGGCGCTGTAGGATGCCTCGGCTGGAGTCGATCTTGCTGGTGGAGTCTCCAGGCGTCGGACATCTGGAGATCATCGGTCGTTCGGAGGTTGTCGGATGTCCGAGAGCTATAGCTTCCTGGCAACTCTTTCTCTTGTTCCTCGCGCTTGGTGTCCTCACCGTCTTGTCCAATGCTCGTAGTTGTTCCATGGCCTCCCTCTTGGTTCCTGGTCATGCATAGCACACACGTTGGAGGTAGTAGCCATATCTCACATGTGGAAAGTGACGGTTCAGAGAGGAGCGAGTTCACCTTGTGTCCAATGGCGTATATTCAAGGTCTCGTCATATGTCCTCTTGGGGCTTAGAGAGTAGTCGGAGTGTACATGGGGATGAACGTGGGATGCTCTGCATCACTTCTTTTGATTATTGTGTTCTCAATCCCCCTTTTCATCCGACACACTTCTTTTGAGTCATTCGACCCTTGTCATCTTTTACGAGATCAATCCTCAGTTCTTTCTCAACAACGTTGTTCCCCGTATGAAGTTGTCTTTCTTTTCCCCACCAGCCCTCCCTTTTTCTTCTCGGAGCCGGAGTCCGTAATCGAGTATCCATCATACTCGTGCTAAGCCTTTGCATTCTTTCCTCAATTATTTCAACCGGTGCTTTTCTCTTCAAGTTATTAAATGGGTTCCCGTTCCAAGTTGCCTATGTTTTTCCTGCCATCCCACCCCTTTTCTTCCCGGAGTCTGAGCCTCTATTCGAGCATCAATTTCATTCTTTCGGAGCCTCTTCAGTCTTTCCTCAGTTGTCTCAACCGGTGAATTCTCGTCAACTTCATCATGGTTTCGTCTCATTTTCTTTCCGGTGGATTCGATTCAAGTTTTTCGGCTTGATCATATTCCTTTCCTCGACTCAAGTGTTTCCCCTTGCTTGTTCGCCTCTTGCCAGTTTATCCTTCTAGAGTGCTCAAGACATCTCAGAAGATTCATGTTTGCATTCAATTATTTCGAGGTTGTCACCTCATTCAAGTCTTCCAGTTATTTCGGTGCATCAGCTCTCTCTCCAACAATCCTTTCCAACTGTGTTTTTCTACTCAGTGGGCCCTAACCCATAGGTCTTTTCCCAGGATCTTACCTGACTCTTCTAATTTTCCGGAGTTATTCTTAAATTCTTTTCGACGTATGACGTAAGTATGGATTCCATTAGTCATATGCCTTCTCCAAGACCGCTTTCCAATTCTTTCATGTTCGGTTCAATCTTTCCTCTTTTCATTCTTTCAGAGTATCTCAACAATTTTGGTGGTGTATGTCGTCGTATTTTCCAACATTTGAAGACCAAAGAAGAATTTCTCCTAAATCTTGCTCCGTTCTCTTGAAGATTCACGGTGCTAGCTCGTTGTTATCCTCTCAAATTGTTTCCGATCGTGCGATTATTTCTTATCCATCCGACGCATTTCAGGAATTCATTTCCTTCCCTGTTCATTCGGAGGCCACCAATTCCAAAAGAATTCTTCGTTCTCATGTTCCAGCTATCATTCGTGCTTTTCTAATTCCTCCTGGCGAGGAATTCTCTTTCTATTCTTCCCGGTGAGGAATTCTCTTTCTTCTTTCATTTTCAAATTCTCACGGTGGTTCGTTCAAGATTCATTTTCCTTTGTGATCATATCAATTCATTCATTCTTTCCAGTCCTGCCGGTGGTTCATGAAGACCTTCCCAAATTTTGCGCTATATCTCCCCTTAATCTTTTCCAACGTGAATAAGTAGTATGCAAATCAATTGCTTCTCATCAATTTAATTGGTGAAGGATAAGCACAACATAATTCTTATTCTTCTTTCATCAAGTTGATTAATCTCTTCTTTTCGTAGTTTGTTCATCATATCACATTCTTGGTTCGAAGTGTTTTCACCTTTTCTTCCCCGAAGTTCAAAGTTTCCTTGGTCGTCTCGTCGGAACCTCCATCTAAATCACTACAAGGCTTTAATCTTATTATTTTCATCCTTCAATTCTATCTCATCATCCTTTTGTTACCGGAGTTCTTCACGGTGGTTCGTAAGGATTTAATTCATCCTTCAAGTGTTCATCAAAGTTATTGTTGGAGGAGCTCAATTATCTTTTCCTCTTTGCGTCTCAAGGTGCAATTAATTCTCTGTATTCTTTTGAAGTGGAGTTTTGTATTTCTTCGTTCTTCTTAGCTATTCAATCATTTCCGTTTGTGGCAGGTTATCACCTCATAATTTTGAGATGTTTTCTATAAGCCCACGACAAGCTTATTCTTTTCGTTGTTGAATTTCCAACAACTCCGTTCAACCCTTCTTTGTAAGGATGCTTTTCAAACTCAATTGTGGTAGAAGTTGTCATCTTCTTCTCCATTATTTTCATTCCACTTTTTCAACTCTTCCAGAGGCATTGTGTTGTTCCTCTCGTCAAGTATCGTTCATCTTGTCAAGTTCATGTTCTATTCCATTCCATGTTCAACCGGGATGCTATCACAATTCTTTCGTTCTTATTCCATTTCTATCTTCTTCTAACCGGAGTGCTTTCAGAGTCTATCTTGTACCTTGAGCTTTTGATTCTCATCATAATCATTGTTCCTCTTTCCTACCAGAGTGCTCTCGACTTTGTTCATCTTCTTTCTTGAGCTCTTGTTTTCCCGCATCCTCTTCCTCTTCCGCCTCATTCCTAAGATCTCGGGACGAGATCTTCTATTAGTGGGGGAGTGTTGTGACACCCCGAGACTGATGCTCCAGACGCCTTCCATTTATTTTAGTTGTTGGTGTGTATTTATTATGTTTTTCGCATTATCATAATTGTTCTGCATATTCCATTCATATATGTTTATGGCATGATCATGTTGAGTGCCTTGTCATATCTTTGCTTCTTGTACCATGCTCATTTCACTTGTTGTGCTATGTGTTTGCATTGTGCCTCTTGCCATTATATTGCATTGTGCCATCCTATGTTCTTACCAAAATCATCTCATATGCATTGTGGTATTCATCTTGTTGTACTTGCACTATGTTTGTCTATGTTGCTTGCCCTATGCATATGTCCCATGCATCATCACCTCCTTCCTTCTTCTTTCTTTCATTTTTGGCAAGTGACCTTTTCCCCTCCTCCATAAATGTTCATTCTTTCCCTATTAATCTTAAACCACGCCTACACCATCTCTGCCAATTTTTAGCTCTTTTGTACTTGATTTGGTTGGCATCAAAATTGCCTCAAGTTTGAGTTTTATTCAAACTTGCGATAATTTTCTTTCCCTAAAAATGCCCAAACCAATTATTTCAAATAGTGCATATTTCCAGCGTCCTGGGGATATTCTTATATCTCTCAAAACCCTCTCCTATCTCCCTGGCATTTTCCTTGTCATCTGTGTTCATTTTAATATAGATAGAGTAGTAATATTGGGGGGGGGGGGGAGAGAAAGCCCACCTTCAATTACACATTCACGCAGCCCTAGCATACAGCCAGCCCATCTCCACAGGAGCTTCGTCCTCCTCCTGTACGGTGCACATCCAGACCTCCACGCCGGCAACTAGCTTGATTTGACGGTCGGGACACCTCCCTACCTCCGATAAATCATGCCCCGGTGCCCTAGACTTCCTCTTTTATCAATTCCACCCCTCTCACGCCCCTTCCGCCGCCAGATAAGGATCACGCGCCGCTTCCTCCACCCCACGCCATGGCCGAGAAAAGCCCGAGCTCTTCTCCGGCCTGAACCTTGCCGTAGCCGCTTCCTTCTTCCACGCGAACGTCGCAGACGTCTCCGTATTCTTTCGCGACCACGCATGGGACCGCACGGCTCCAGGAGATCCCTCGCCGATGTCCCCTTCTTACTCTACTTCGTCTTCATCACGGATCAGGGAAACGCCAAGTTCAGCGAGCTCCCTCGTCGCCTTCATCGTCTTCAATCAAGGCCAAGAGCCGGAAGGACCCAAGGCCAACGCGATCGAATCCTCCACGACGTCGTCTTCTCTGCTTCCTCTTCTTCACCGACCCGAACACCTCCGCAACCAGTGCCTCCTCGCGCCTCTGTGGTTGCGCCTCCGACCTTGTCTTCTTGTCACGAGCCCTTGGTGAGCAGCTGCTCCTCCCCATCTCTCTCTCTCTCTCTCTCTCTCTCTCTCTCTGGGGTTTGATTCGTCACGGTAGCCGCCGATCCCATCGTGTCCGAGTCCATGTCCGTCATGTAGGACCATGGCAATGAGCTCGAGCTCGTGTTCTAGCCTCTGCTCATCTTGAAAGAAATATGCCCTAGAGGCAATAATAAAGTTATTATTTATTTCCTCATATCATGATAAATGTTTATTATTCATGCTAGATTTGTATTAACCGGGAAACATAATACATGTGTGAATACATAGACAAACATAGTGTCACTAGTATTCCTCTACTTGACTAGCTCGTTAATCAAAGATGGTTGAGTTTCCTAAACCATAGACATGAGTTGTCATTTGATTAACGGGATCACATCATTAGGAGAATGATGTGATTGACTTGACCCATTCATTAGCTTAGCACATGATCGTTTAGTTTACTGCTATTGCTTTCTTCATGACTTATACATGTTCCTATGACTATGAGATTATGCAACTCCTGATTACTGGAGGAACACTTTGTGTGCTACCAAACGTCACAACATAACCGGGTGATTATAAAGGTGCTCTATAGGTGTCTCCGATGGTACTTGTTGAGTTGGCATAGATCAAGATTAGGATTTGTCACTCCGATTGTCGGAGAGGTATCTCTGGGCCCTCTCAGTAATGCACATCACAATAAGCCTTGCAAGCAATGTGATTAATGAGTTGGTTGCGGGATGATGCATTACGTAACGAGTAAAGAGACTTGCCGGTAACGAGATTGAGCTAGGTATTGAGATACCGATGATCGAATCTCGGGCAAGTAACATACCGATGACAAAGGGAACAACGTATGTTGTTATGCGGTTTGACCGATAAAGATCTTCGTAGAATATGTGGGAGCCAATATGAGCATCCAGGTTCCGCTATTCGTTATTGGCCGGAGACGTGTCTCGGTCATGTCTACATAGTTCTCGAACCCGTAGGGTCCCCATGCTTAAAGTTCGGTGACGATCGGTATTACGAGTTTTTGTGTTTTGATTTACCGAAGTTAGTTCGGAGTCCCGGATATGATCACGGACATGACGAGGAGTCTCGAAATGGTCAAGACGTAAAGATCGATATATTGGACGACTATTTTCGGACACCAGAAATGTTCCGGGTGGTTTCGGAGAAAATTGGAGTGCCGGAGGGTTACCGGAACCCCCCCGGAAGAAATAGTGGGCCTTATGGGCCTTAGTGGAGAGTGAGAGGGCTGGCCTAGGGCAGGCCGTGCGCCCCTCTCCCTCTGGTACGAATTGGACTAGGAGAGGGGGGGCGGCGCCCCCCCTTTCCTTCTCCCTCTCCCCCTTCCTTTCCCCCTCCTAGTAGGAGTCGGAAAGAGGGGAGTCCTCCTCCTACTAGGAGGAGGACTCCTCCTCTTGGCCAGCGCCCTCGGGGCCGGCCGGCCTCCCCTTGCTCCTTTATATCACAGGCGGGGGCACCTCTAGACACACAAGTTGATCTGTTGATCTCTCCCAGCCGTGTGCAGTGCCCCCCTCCACCATAATCCACCTCGATCATATCATTGCGGTGTTTAGGCGAAGCCCTGCGTCGGTAGCATCATCATCACCATCATCACGCCGTCGTGCTGACGAAACTCTCCAGTGAAGCTTTTCCGGATCGGAGCTCGCGGGACGTCATCGAGCTGTACGTGTGCTGAACTCGGAGGTGCCGTGCGTTCGGTACTTGGATCGGTCGGATCGTGAAGACGTACGACTACATCAACAGCGTTGTGCTAACGCTTCCGCTTTCGGTCTACGAGGGTACGTAGACACACTCTCCCCTCTCATTGCTATGCATCACCATGATCCTGTGTGTGCGTAGGAATTTTTTTGAAATTACTACGTTCCCCAACACATCTCACCCGTGCATGCAACCACACTTGCACTCACGCTCGCAGCACACGCCCATCTCGCTCGCGAGCCCCATTGCTCTGCTTCGCCGTGCCACCGCCATAACCGAGGCAAGCTTCTGCTTGTCCTCGATCTCCTGTACCCCTAGCCTTGCACGCGCATGCCTATAGCAGCAGCCGCTCGGTTCCGCGCACAGCACCCGCCGATTGCTCCACTCCGACCATGCACGCGCAGTAGCCCTCAGGCTCTGTTTCCGCATGCACGCCTTAACCCTGCAGCCCCGTCCTCCGTCGTTGTGGCCGTCTTGCTCGTCATCGCCGTCTTCCCAGTGTGCCATGGAGAAGACTCGACCTTTCTGTTCATAGGAAGTTCAGTCTGTCCAAACCAACCAAGCTAGGAACGTGGCACTCCCTTCCATTTTCGGCACCGCACCAGCGCTCCACTGCAGCACCAGGTGTTGCTGCTTGCTCCTGTCACCGGCAAGCATCACCGGGCACCCATGGTCATAGCTGTGGCCATGCCCGGCCGTGCCTCGCCACGGATCCTGTCCTGGCCCAACTGAGCCAACACCTGCATCCCACACATGCTTGAGACCAGCCGCACTTTAGTCCTAGCCGTTCGGTCTGTGTCACACAGCCATGGGCAAGGAGGCCTATGTCTCTGTTCTGTTCTTATGCACACAACAAATCTGCACCCCGCTATAAATCTGTTCATTTAATTTGGTATCTGAGGGAGTCCTGGATTAGGGGGTCCTCGGACCGCCGGACTATATACTTTGGCCGGACTGTTGGACTATGAAGACACAAGATTGAAGACTTCGTCCCATGTCCAGATGGGACTCTCCTTTGCGTGGAAGGCAAGCTTGGCAATTCAGATATGTAGATCTCCTCCCTTGTAACCGACTCTCTGTAACCCTAGCCCCCTCCGGTGTCTATATAAACCGGAAGGTTTAGTCCGTAGGACAAGAACAATCATAATCATAGGCTACCTTCTAGGGTTTAGCCTCTATGATCTCGTGGTAGATCAACTCTTGTAATACTCATATCATCAAGATCAATCAAGCATGAAGTATGGTATTACCTCCATCGAGAGGGCTCGAACCTGGGTAAACATTGTGTCCCCCGCCTACTGTTACCATCCGCCTTAGACGCACAGTTCGGGCCCCCTACCCGAGATCTGCCGGTTTTGACAACGACATTGGTGCTTTCATTGAGAGTTCCACTGTGCCGTCACCATAAGGCTTGATGGCTCCTTCGATCATCGACAACGATGCGATCCAGGGTGAGGTTTTTCTCCCCCCCACAGATCTTCAGATTCGGGCGGCTGCGGGCCAACTCGCTTGGCCATCTGGAGCAGATCGAGAGCTATGCCCCTGGCCGTCAGGTCAGGTTTGGAAACTTAAACTATATTGCCGACATCCGCGGAGACTTGTTCTTCGACGGATTCGAGCCCATGTCAAGTGCGCCGCACAGACACGACGAGCATGACTTAACTCTGCCGTCGGACGGTGTTCGGGAGATCACACTTGTGGCTACTCCGGCCCTCAATCCGGAGCGGATCACGCCGTCCGAGGATGGGTGGTTGGACCCCGCCACAGAGGTCGCACACTCAGCGGCGTTAGAGCCGAATACTGACTTCACGTCTTACGAGACCCGTGTTGCCGAACCCTTGGATTCGTCCCCGGTCACGGGCTCCGAACCGCTTTCGTCCGTCCCTATCGAATCTGATTGGGCACCGATCATGGAGTTTACCTCCACGAATATTTTCCAGCACTCGCCCTTGGGTGACGTGCTAACTCATTAAGGTCTCTCTCCTTTTTAGGAGACCCTCGGGCGAACTATGTCCGGCTCGAGTGGGAAGCGGATGATGAAGAAATTCGTTCCCCACCCACCACCCACTTAATAGCCACTTTCGACGATTTAACCGACATGCTTGATTTCGACTCCGAAGACATCGATGGTATGGACGAATATGCAGGAGAGGAACAGGAACCACCACCCACAGGGCGCTGGACAGCCACCTCATCACACGATATATACATGGTGGATACACCCAAAGAAAACAATGACGAGGAACGGAAGGATGCAGCGAAGGATAATCCCCTCGAGAAGCAACCAAAGCGACAACATAGGCGCCGCTCCAAATCCCGCATCGGCAAAAACAACGATAGCAGCACAAGAAAGAATAATACCCCGATCGACTCCAAAGGAAACGACGACCACATGGACCCAGCGACAGAGTAGGATGAACCAGCGGACGGTGAACATAGTACGGAGCCGCTGTCCGACCACGACGACGCCGAGGGTAAAACTAATCAACCTGTCTCCGGAGAGGAGAAACGGTCCGACGACGATGCACACATCATCCCGGAAAGGCACTTGGAGCAAGAGAACCTCCATAGAAGGCTTATTGCCACTGCGAGGAGTCTAAAGAAGCAGAAGCAAAGGCTTAAGGTCGCGCAAAATACACTCAACAGTAGATGGAACAAAGTGCTCGACACTGAAGAAAAATACGGTGGCAGTCGCCACACAAAGAGCTATCCAAAGTGCAAGCTGCTGTCTGAATTCGATGACGAGGCTTTAGAGCCTATACAGCCAAAAAATAAAATGGTCGATCAGCCGAATCGACCACCCGTCAACATGATAGAGGCGGCTAACGATGTCGCACATAAGTCGACTACGATTTACGTGAGGACTTGCACCAAAAAGCCGGTATGACCAGGTCCATCTATGGATCTAGGAAGCGCGCTCCGGCATAAAATCAAAACCGAACACTACAATCGTCAGAATGCCATGACACATCCAAATACAGGGGTGCCGCACACCCCCTATGCTTCACCGATGAGGTGCTGGATCACGAATTTCCAGAGGGATTCAAACCCGTGGACATAGAGGCATACGATGGAGCAGCGGACCACAGGGTGCGGATTGAGGACTTTATCCTTCATATCCACATGGCTCGTGGAGATGATCTCCATGCCATCAAATACTTGCCCCTCAAGTTGAGAGGACCAGCTCAGCACTGGCTGAAGAGCCTCCCCAAAAACTCAATTGGAAGTTGGGAAGAGCTTGAGGATGCTTTTAGGGCTAATTTTCAAGGGACCTATGTTCGACCTCCGGATGCAGACGATTTAAGTCATATAATCCAACAGCCCGAAGAGTCAGCCCAAAAGCTTTGGAATAGATTTCTCACTAAGAAGAATCAAATTGTCGACTGCCCGGACGCCGAAGCCTTAGCGGCTTTCAAACACAGTGTCCGGGACGAATGGCTCGCCAGACACCTCGGCCAGGAAAAACCGAGGACAATGGTAGCCCTAACAAGCCTTATGACCCGCTTTTGCATGGACGAAGATAGTTGGCTGGCCCGTAGCGGCACCAGCGACCCAGGCACATCTGAAGTCAGGGATGGCAATGGAAAACCACGACGCACTAAAAGCAAGCTTCAAAACAATGAAGACAGCCCAGACAACACGGCGGTAAATGCCGGATTCAGGGGCTCTTGACCCAGTCAATGGAAAAAGCCATTCAAAGGCAGCAGAGATGGACCGTCCAGCCTAAACAAGATTCTAGACATATTATGTCAGATTCATGGCACCTCCGACAAACCTACAAATCACACCAACAGAGAATGTTGGGTCTTCAAGCAGGCTGGCAAGCTAAACGCCGAACATAAGGGGAGGGAGACACCAAGTGAAGACGAGGATGAGCCTCGCCAGCAAAACACTAGGGGACAGAAAAAGTTCCCACCAGAGGTTAAAACAGTCAACATGATTCACGTAACGAAGAGAAGGAGCAAACACGCACTCCGAGACGTATGCACCGTGGAGCCCGTCACCCCCAAGTTCAACCCTTGGTCGGCCTGCCCGATCACTTTTGATCGCAGGGATCACCCGACTAGTATCCGACACGGCGGATTGGCTGCCTTGGTGCTAGACCCAATAATTGATGGATACCATCTCACCCGAGTCCTTATGGACGGTGACAGTAATCTTAATTTGATATATTAGGACACAGTCCGCAAAATGGGGATAGACCCGACAAGAATTACTCAAAGCAATACTACCTTTAAAGGAGTAATACCAGGCCCGGAGGCCCGCTGCACAGGCTCTATAGTACTAGAGGTTGTATTCGGTTCTTCCGACAACTTTCGAAGCGAAGAATTAACTTTCGACATCGCTCCATTCTGAAGCGGCTATCACGCACTACTCGGAAGAACGGCCTTCACTCGTTTTAATGCAGTACCACATTACGCTTATCTTAAGCTTAAGATGCCCGGTCCACGTGGCACCATCATAGTTAGCAAAAACGCAGAGCATTCCTTACGTGCAGAAGAATGTGTGGCGGCTCTAGCAGCTGAACCCTGAACGGCCTCTCCAACCAGAATAAATGATCAGTCGTCAAGACTGCGGACACGGCTAGACGTGTCCGGCGCACCACTAGCTGTAAACACTCAGATAAACCTGAGATTGGGTTGATGGATATACCCCCATAGGTGGGGCTAGGGGCTTCCCCCATGTAAAAAGGACTACGGCTCGACTTGATCTTATCTAGATTGAATTTTAATGGTTCATTAAGAATAACCAATTTTTTGCACAAAAACTTTCACCTGGGTTTTTCTCCTTTACAGATGATAATCATGCTACACCCTTCCAGGATACGACACAATGGGGACACAGACGCAGACGTTCAGCAGGGCCCCGCTCAAAGGTCTCTTTTTAGATTAAGACCCTGTGTAAACCTTTCTTACTGTCTCTTGTTGCTTCACACCCTCCGGATACTCAACACAACCAAGAGGGATGCTGGCGTTATTGGCATTTCGCCACATCAGACTAATGCACGTATGGAAATTCAGGGTTCATTATCAAGGGCGTTACTCAGCCCGGTATATGTTGTAAAGTCCGAATACCTTAGGGAGTGTTCGGCATCGCGAGTTTGGCCTTATATGCATCAGCTCCGAATCATGTCTTTGGTCAATAGTTGGGTTTGCTCGGCTCCCGTGTTTTGCTAACTTACGTTCCACCCTATCGGCTAAGGTGGCACCGGGAGAACTGCTGCGATTGTGCCCTGATTCATCTGGATGAGCACCTCAGTTGAGAAAGCCGAAAACTAACTGTCATGATAAAGCGCGAGACTGGTCAACCACTCGAGGACTCAGCGGAATCTTCGTGATTCCTCCGCATTAACGAATGACCGACTTCCCGGTCATGTATCTACGTGCATCGTATTCGGATAAGTGCGGAAGTACCAGGGGCTATATAGTAGCCCCACCGTCAAACTCCTATGGCTAAGTGAAAGTGTTAAAGCAATATAGTCCGATTGCCTTGTTCGCCGCGCTATCACCTCCTTAATGGACCAAGACGTTGGATCAAGTGTGAATACACGCTTTTCCGAACACCCCCGCATTATATGCGTGGGGGCTGAAGCCGAGACTGCAAACTTTCAGGTTATATACATACATAAACGGCCGCACAGGAGGCATCATAATACTTTCAGGCAAAATTATAAACACAACCTTTATAATCCAACTAGCATCGTTTTTACAATTTGGATACATGTCACTCGAACATGATACTCTTCGAGCACTGAGCCTCTATTAAAAGAGCGCCTTCTAGGACTTCTCTGAAATAGTGCTCGGCCGAGAGACTGACCTCTGGCGGACCCGAGCTGCAATAGCGGTGGCCTCCATCTCGCCCGGTATGTCTTAACATGGGCAAGAGCCATCCGCGCACCCTCTATGCACGCTGACCTCTTCTGGCGTCGATATGCGGCACAACACCAAGGAATCGTTGCACTAAACCAAAATAACTATTCGGCCTTGGTCCTTCCGGCCAAAGATGATCCACAACAGACCTCATGGCAAGCCCGAACAACCTATGGAGCTTAGCCCACTCAACCATTTGCTCATTTAATAGCAGCGGACGCGTTGGAGCACTGAACTGCGACCAGAACAACTTTTCCACTTCATGATCTTTTTAGATCTTTGAAAAACTTATTCGCATCAGCAGCACTCGTTGCCAAGTCCAAGTACGCGTCTGCAGCACTCCATAATTGATCCAGAGGGGCATACTTCGGATCTCCGAACTTCGTCCGCAACAAAAAGGGCTTCCCAGCCGTGATATCTCCGGCTTGACGAAGCTCCTCCTTCGCCGCTCTGATTTTAGAGTGGGTTTCCTTGGCTGCTACCATGGCTTTCTTCAGGTCCGCCGCTTTCGTTTGGCTTTCCTTTTCAAGAAGCTCATACCGGTCGGCAGCATCCTTCAGCTCAACAGCCATCTTGGCTATTTTATCTTTGCTCTGGTGATGAGCAGCCTGTTCGGGTCTTAGCTCTTCGACCGCCTCTAGGGCGGCCGCATCACTTCTCCTGGCTTGTTCCTTGGCTCGGGCAAGCTCCGCCCGAAGGGTCTCCACGGCGGCAGCTCCATCTGCAGTCACAGCATATTATAGATACTAGCATCATGCTCCTCTTAATATCTGTTGACCACCGGAGAATACATACCCTGTGCCTCGTCAAGCCGCTTGTTTACAAGCACGATGTCGGCATCTGCCGCATCAACTTGCCGCCTTAGTTCGGCAAACTCCCCAGTCCGGCCAGCCACCGGACCCTCAGCCGCCTGCAGATGAAAGCAGCATGATCATTACCTGGGACTATGATCCTCTGTTTGCCGCCTTTGGACAGCAACCAGAGTTCAGGGGCTACTATCTGTATAGGGCACACCTAGCGTGTGCGGTACCCTCAATATATATATATATATATATATATATATATATATATATATATATATATATATATATTACTTTGCGTACCTCAAAGCCTTTTAGCAAGCTCATTGTCGGTGTCAAAACCGGCGGATCTCGAGTAGGGGGTCCCGAACTGTGCGTCTAGGCGGATGGTAACAGGAGACAAGGGACACGATGTTTTTACCCAGGTTCGGGCCCTCTCGATGGAGGTAAAACCCTACTCCTGCTTGATTAATATTGATGATATGGGTAGTACAAGAGTAGATCTACCACGAGATCGAGAGAGGCTAAACCCTAGAAGCTAGCCTATGGTATGATTGTTGTTCGTCTCTACGGACTAAAACCATCCGGTTTATATAGGCATCGAAGAGGTTAGGGTTACCTGCAGTCGGTTACAATGGTAGGAAATCTACATATCCAGACGCCGAGCTTGCCTTCCACGCCAAGGAAAGTCCCATCCAGACACGGGACGAAGTCTTCAATCTTGTATCTTCATAGTCCAGGAGTCCGGCCAAAGGCTATAGTCCGGTTATCCGGACACCCCCTAATCCAGGACTCCCTCACTCATAAAAGCTTCATGCAACCCATTTTTGGCGGATGAAATCCTCTCAACCACCGCACCCATCAAAGTACGATGCGCCTCTGAGATAGCCGCTTGCTCCAGAATACCCATCAGTGCATCCGGTTGTGCACCGGACAGTCCCGGACTCTTTCTGTTTCTCTCCTTAGGAGCCGAATACCCCGGACTTCGGGTGGCCGAAGGGTTACCTTCTGGCCTTGGCGGATTAGGAGAAATCCTCCGTGACGACACTTCAGGGTCGTCCGCCTCATGAGGCGGGGAGACAGGGGGAGGCGTTTCGCTCTCCATCATCTTCGGAAGAAGATCCCCTGAAGACGAACTCTATCGAGAAGGGCTACGATCCGAACTGCAAGACATACGTCTCGGTTATCATCCTCGGAGATGAAGTAGGATATATTTACCAAAAGTACTCTTGTTCACTTAAAGCTCGGTGGAGGGCTGATCCCCTTTGCGAACCTTTGTCTTAAGGGTGCCCTCAAGGCAGGCCCCTGGCGAAGGTTTCTTCCCCCGTTTGGAAACCCTTGTTTCCAAGTCTTCAGAGGCGGTCCTTTTTCTTCCTTGGGGAGAGGGAATTTTAGATTCTTCTCCCCGATTATCCTCCTTCGTGGAGACACTAATTCCCTCGGTTTGGATGAGTAATGCGTGAGGCCTGCTTTCGGCTTCTTTATTCCTCCCTTTATCTTCCTCTAATGGCACTTGATAAGGTGCGTGCTCAAGCATCCTGGCTAGTACAGGATCCGGTGAGCCTTCGGGAAGGGGGGCCGAACACCTGATCATCATCGCCTTTTTTATCCAGTCCTGGTCAAAGAGCGATTTTTTCAGAATGATGTTTTGACAAATAAAAAGACGGCATGTTCGGCCGCAGAATTACTTACGTGGGTATCTGGACGATTGCAGTTCAGACCCGCATCCTCGGTGGTGTCCGGACACTTTATTGTGATCCAAAGAACAATCCATACATCTCTTCGAGCGTCACGCCGAAGAATTTCTGAATAGTTTGTGGTCCTTCCGAGTTGAACTCCCACAATGGGCATATGGGCCTGGCATTACCCCTTGAAAGGAAGTGTTGCTATGGCGAAATTTGGTTGGGTCTATCCCCATTTTGCGGATTGTGTCTTGATATAGCAGGTTTAGATCACTGCCGCCGTCCATTAGGACTTGTGAAAATTGGAGTCCGCCAATTATCGGATCTAATATCAAGGCAGTCCAACCTGCATTCCGTATACTTCTAGAGTAATCCCGATGGTCGAAGGTGATTGGTTTTAACAACCCGATTGGCGGGACTCCTCCGGGATAGGCCGTATGGCGATACCTCTATGGGTGCCACTCTATTTTTCCCTTTTGTCATGTGAAGTGAGTTTCTTGTTTTGATTTCTTGTGGGAAATTCTTTTGTTTTCCGGTGCTTTACTGCTTTTGGGGTTCGTCATCGTCCTCGCTTGGTGTGTCGAGCCTTGTGTTCAGCGTTGAGTTTGCGGGCGCTTGAAGACCCAACAATCTCTGTGGGTATGGTTTGCGAGCTTCCCGAGAATCTTGTGGATTTGGCATATCTTGTCCAAAATTTTGTTTAAGTTAGATAGCTCGTCCATGTTATCCTTAAGGGCAGCTTTTTATAATTCTGCCGAGAGCTTTTGAATCCGGCGTTATTGCCGTGCTCTTGGGCTGTTTCCCTTGGTCCGACGCTGGTCCTTGCTGCGTCGTGGTTTCCGTTCCATCCCGACTTGGATGTACTTGGGTCATTTGGTCTGCATCTTGCCAGCCAGCTATCCTCTCCAGCATAAGCGGGTCATGAGGCTTGTTAATGCGACCATTGTTCTTGGCTTTTCTTGGCGAGGTGTCTGCAGCGAGCCATTCATCTCGGACGTTGTGTTTGAAAGCTGCTAAGGCTTGGGCGTCCGGACGATCGACTATTTGGTTCTTTTTAGTAAGGAATCTGTTCCAAAATTTCCGGGCTGACTCTCGGGTTGTTGAGTTATGTGACTTAAATCGTCGGCATCCGGAGGTCGGACATAGGTCCCTTGAAAATTTGCGAAAAGCATCCTCGAGCTCCTCCCAACTTCCAATGGTGTTTTGGAAGGCTTTTAAGCCAATGCCGGGCTGGCCCTTTGAGCTTGAGGGTAAGTATTTTATGGCGTGGAGATCATCTCCTCTAGCCATGTGTATGTGGAGGATGTAATCCTCAATCCAGACTCGAGTGCATTGTTCCGTCGTATGTCTCTATGTTTACGGGCTTGAATCCCGCTGGAAATTCATAATCCAACACCTCATCAGTGAAACATAGGGGGGTGTGCGGCACCCCTATATTTAGGTGTACCGTGATGTTCGGATACTTGATGTGTTGCACTGCTTACTAGAGCTTGCTTTCTTGGCCCGTAGATAGATCTAACTGGGCCATCGTTTTGATGCGAATTCCTGTGCGGATCGTGTGCCGGCTTGTGTGCGGCGCCGTTTGCCGCTCTCTGTTTGCCATGGGGTCGTCCATCCAACCAGGTGGCCTCTTTGTTTTTTGATTGCGGGGGCTCTACGACCTCCTCATCAAATTCAGCGATGAAGTTTTGCTTTGGGTAGCTCTTCGTTCGTATGTCGCCCGTATTTGTCTAACGGTGTTGAGTACTTTGCTCCATCGATTACGAGTACATCTTCCGCTGTTTTGAGCTTCATACCTTTTTTAGGGCTACGTGCGATGGCGGCGAGCCTTTTGTGGAGGTTCTTCTGCTCCGACAACTTGTCCGGCGTGATCGTCCGGACTGTTATCTTCACCGGGGCGGGTTGTTTATCCAGTTGTCCTGTTAGACGGTTGCTTTCGATAGCATGTTAAATCGTCCACCGGTTCGCCCTGCTCTATGGCTGGGTCTGTATGGCTGTTGTCTTTGTCGGCGGGACTTTGGCGGTGCTTACGTCGCCCGTTTGGCCCTTTTCGAGGAATGATCCTTGAGGCGTCCGTTGTTCCTCATCGTCGCTTCCTTTAGGTGTGTCCACCATGTATACATCGTGAGATGAGGTGGCTCTGTAGTGCCCTATAGGTGCTGGTTCATGTTCCTCCCCTACATCGTCGTACATACCGTCGATGTCTTCGGATTCGAAGTCGAGCATGTCGGTTAAATCATCGACAGTGGCTACGAAGTGGGTGGTGGGTGGGCTTTGAATTTCTTCGTCGTCGCATCCCAGCCTTCCTGACCATAATCCGGCCAGGGCTCCTGATAAAGAGAGAGACTTTAGTGAATTCAGGATGTCGCCAAAGGGCGAGTGCTGAAAGATGTCCGCGGCAGTGAATTCCATGATCGGCGCCCAATCGGATTCGATTGGTGGGGGCGCGGAAGGCTCGGAGTCCGGAGAGGTGTCCGACACCTTGGAGTCATGAGCTTCGCAAAGGATGGGGTAGGTGTAAGGCTCAATCGCCGTAGAGATTGCAGCCCCCGAGGCGGTGTCCAGCCACCCGTCCTCGATCGGCGCAGTCGGCTTCGAGCTAAAGGTCGGAGCGGACACTGGTGCGGCCTCTAGGACACTGTTCGGCGACAGAGCTAGATCATGCCCCTCGTGTGGCGGTCTGCGGCGCGCTTGGCTGTGGCTCGAACCCGTCGAAGATCAAGTCTCCGCAGAGCGTCGGCCGTGTAGTTCAAACTTCCAAATTTGACCTGGTGGCGAGCGTAGCTTTCAATCTGCTCCGGATGGCCAGCGAATTGGCCCGGTGCAAAGCCGCCCGAATCTGAAGATCTGTCCGGGAGAAAAGTCTCACCACAGGCGCATCGTTGTTGATAATCGGAGGAGCCATCGGGCCTAAAGATGACGCCACAGAGGAACTCTCAATGAAAGCACCAATGTCGGTGTCAAAACCGGCAGATCTAGGGTAGGGGGTCCTGAACTATGCGTCTAGGCAGATGGTAACAGGAGACAAGGGACACGATGTTTTTACCCAGGTTCGGGCCCTCTCGATGGAGGTAAAACCCTACTCCTGCTTGATTAATATTGATGATATGGGTAGTACAAGAGTAGATCTACCACGAGATCGGATAGGCTAAACCCTAGAAGCTAGCCTATGGTATGATTGTTGTTCGTCCTACGGACTAAAACCCTCCGGTTTATATAGGCACCGAAGAGGGTTAGGGTTACACAGAGTCGGTTACAATGGTAGGTGATCTACATATCCGTATCGCCAAGCTTGCCTTCCACGCCAAGAAAATTCCCATCCGGACACGGGGCGAAGTCTTCAATCTTGTATCTTCATAGTCCAGGAGTCCGGCCAAAGGCTATAGTCCGGCTATCCGGACACCCCCTAATCCAGGACTCCCTCACTCATAAAAGCTTCATGCAACCCATTTTTGGCGGATGAAATCCTCTCAACCACCGCACCCATCAAAGTACGATGCGCCTCTGAGATAGCCGCTTGCTCCAGAAGACCCATCAGTGCGTCCGGTCGTGCACCGGACAGTCCCGGACTCTTTCTGTTGCTCTCCTTAGGAGTCGAATACCCCGGACTTCGGGTGGCCGAAGGGTTACCTTCTGGCCTTGGCGGATTAGGAGAAATCCTCCGTGACGACACTTCAGGGTCGTCCGCCTCATGAGGCGGGGAGACAGGGGGAGGCGTTTCGCTCTCCATCATCTTCGGAAGAAGATCCCCCGAAGACGAACTCTATCGAGAAGGGCTACGATCCGAACTGCAAGACATACGTCTCGGTTATCATCCTCGGAGATGAAGTAGGATATATTTACCAAAGGTACTCTTGTTCACTTACAGCTCGGTGGAGGGCTGATCCCCTTGCGGGCACTGTGCGGTAAGGGTGCCCTCCGGGGCAGGGCCCCCTGGCGAAGGTTTCTTCCCCCGTTTGGAAACCCTTGTTTCCAAATCTTCAGAGGCGGTCCTTTTTCTTCCTTGGGGAGAGGGAATTTTAGATTCTTCTCCCCGATTATCCTCCTTCGTGGAGACACTAATTCCCCCGGTTTGGATGAGTAATGCGTGAGGCCTGCTTTCGGCTTCTTTATTCCTCCCTTTATCTTCCTCTGATGGCACTTGATAAGGTGTGTGCTCAAGCATCACAGCTAATCGGATCCGGTGAGCCTTCTAAGGGGCGAACACTGATCATCATCGCCTTTTTATCCAAGTCCTGGTCAAAGAGCGATTTTTTGAGAATGATGTTTTGACAAATAAAAAGACGGCATGTTGACGCCGAAATTACTTACGTGGGTATCTGGACGATTGCAGTTCAGACCCGCATCCTCGGTGGTGTCCGGACACTTTATTGTGATCCAAAGAACAATCCATACATCTCTTCGAGCGTCACGCCGAAGAATTGCTGAATAGTTTGCGGTCCTTCCGAGTTGAACTCCCACATACGGAGGGGTCGACGTTGGCATGGCAGGATCCGACGAACTAGCATGACTTGCATTACCTTGACAAGGCTAACATCTCTCTTGAGGAGATCTCAGATGCGACTTTGCAATGTAGGCACGTCATTAACTGGCCCCCAGTCCAGCCCCTTGTTGTCCCATGACGCCAGTTGTGGCGGGGGGCCCGAACGGAAGGCGGGGGGCAGCTACCCACTTAGTACTTCGGGGAGCTGTGTTGTAAAACCACTCCCGCTGCCATAAGTTGGACATCTCCGGGAAGGAGCCCTTTGGCCATGGAGCATCGGCGCCTTTGCTTATTATGGCACCTCCGCATTCTGCATGTTGCCCATTGATCATCTTCGGCTTCACATTGAAGGTCTTGAGCCATAAGCCGAAGTGTGGGGTGATGCGGGGGAAGGCCTCACACACGACGATGAACGACGAGATGTGAAGGATGGAACCCGGAGCCAGATCATGGAAATCGAGCCCATAATAGAACATAAGCCCTCTAACAAAGGGATCAATACTAAACCCTAGCCCTCGGAGGAAGTGGGAAACAAATACGACACTCTCGTTGAGTTCGGGAGTGGGGATGACCTGCCCTTGAGCAGGCAGCCTGTGCGAGATTTCGGCGGTCAGATACCTGGCTTCTCTTAGCTTCTTGATGTCCTCCTTCAGGATGGAGGAGGCCATCCACTGGCCTTGAAGGTTGGATCCGGACATGATTGAAGGTCCGAAGCGCTTAGCCTGAGCCTTGGGTGTTGAAATTCGAGGTGGGGGAAGGGAAGGATCAAGAGCGAGAAGAAAAGGACAGGCCTTGGCCCCTTTATAAAGAGGGTGAATATCAAGCGTCCTCCGCGTGGCCTTTCGGGACTTGCCTAAAATCGAGGAGTCATACCAGCAGGCGCGATTGGGTTACCCACACCCGTATTGATGAGAATCCCGTGATAAGGGGACATGATCTCTGCTTCGACAAGACGTGCCAAGAAAACCGCCTCGCAACACATGCAGTGGCAGGCTGGCAAAAACGGTTCGTAAGGACTGGACCACGGCAGGATGTCACGTTATGAAAAGTTGTCGGCAGATTAGATTTGTGGAGTATTATACTCTCTACGGTGGTATGTGGAATTTGTTTTGCAGAGCCGGACACGATCCTTGTGTTCAAAATCTTCTATGGAGTATTCGGAGGAGGATCCCGCCTTGCAATGCTGAAGACGATCTGCGCGCCGGACTCGTTGTCATTGAAGCCTGGTTCATGGGCTACTGAGGGAGTCCTGGATTAGGGGGTCCTCGGACGGCCGGACTATATACTTTAGCCGGACTGTTGGACTATGAATACACAAGATTGAAGACTTCGTCCCGTGTCCAGATGGGACTCTCCTTTGCGTGGAAGGCAAGCTTGGCAATTTGGATATGTAGATCTCCTCCCTTGTAACCGACTCTGTGTAAGCCTAGCCCCCTCCGGTGTCTATATAAACCAGAGGGTTTAGTCCGTAGGACAAGAACAATCATAATCATAGGATAGCTTCTAGGGTTTAGCCTCTACGATCTCGTGGTAGATCAACTCTTGTAATACTCATATCATCAAGATCAATCAAGCAGGAAGTAGGCTATTACCTCCATCAAGAGGGCCCGAACCTGGGTAAACATTGTTTCCCCCGCCTCCTGTTACCATCCGCCTTAGACGCACAGTTCGGGACCCCCTACCCAAGATCCGCCGGTTTTGACACCGACAGTATCCTCTGTAATATCACAAACAGAGACTAGGCGAGTTGGCGAATGCAACAAGCCTCCACCCAGGAGGTCCTGGGCTCGATCCCCTGTTTTGCTCCATTTTTTGTTTTATTTTGCACACTCAGCCGCTGGGCTAGATCTTCTCCTGCGCCACTGCCACTGTTTCAGATTCGGCCCGACGATATTTTATTTCCAGTCTGTGATCTTGTCATATGTCAACTGCCTGCATATTTTTAGAACTACCATTGTTTTGCATTGCTCATATCTAAATATCCATGCATCGGATTTAAGCAAACTTTATATGTAAATTGCTTAGATATTCGTCTAGTTTCATAATATGCAACTTTCAACCATGTTAAAATACTTAAAATTGTTTTTTGCATTAATTTGCATAAATGCAATGCGAAAATGCTTTCTTTCGTATCTAAATAACAGTAGCTTCATTTTAAATGAACTTTATATGTAAATGGGGTAGAAAAATGTCTACATTCACATGGTGCACTTTATCCTGCTGTTTAACAACATTAAAATTGTGTATAGGGCAGCACAGTACCAACTTCAAAATATGCACATGAGAATTTTCTGGAATTGTTGTTTGTTATTTCCGGCCTCATTTAAATTGCCTAGATAGGTAGTTTTATTATGTTTCACCTCTTTCCATGTTAACCAACATTTAATCTTGTCTTGTTCATAAACGAGAGCGACCTAAATAATTCGAATGTGGTGTTTCGTCAATATGCAACCCATTGCATATTGAGCTCCACTTAATTTGTAGCATTGTTTGTTGCACCTTGCCATGCCATGCCTCATTAAAACGGACATGCATCATATTTGTTTCTCTTGTTTGTTTACTGTGTTGTTTGCTTCTTTCCGGTTATGCTTCTTCCCGATAGTTCATGTTTCATTGCGATCGTGAGGATTCGTTCGACTACGTGGGTTCGTCTTCTTCATGGACTCGATCTTCTTCATGGACTCGACTTTCTTCCTAGCGGGATTTCAGGCAAGATGACCATCACCTTGGATCTCACTACTATCATTGCTTTGCTAGTTGTCTCGATGCTATCGCTATGTCGCTCTACCTACCACTTGTTTATCAAGCCTCCCAATTTGCCATGATAGCCTCTAACCTTTTCCACCATCCTAGCAAACCGTTGTTTGGTTATTTTACCGCTTTGCTCAGCCCCTCTTATAACGTTGCTAGTTGCAGGTGCAGTTGCAGGTTGTTCCATGTTGGGGCATGGATATCATGGGACATCATAATATCTCTTATTTAATTAATGCATCTATATGTTTGGTAAAGGGTGGAAGGCTCGGCCTTTTGCCTGGTGTTTTGTTCCACTCTTGCCACCCTAGTTTCCGTCATACCGGTGCTATGTTCCTTGATTTTACGTCCCTAATACGGTGAGGGTTTATGGGCCCCTCTTCACAGTTCACTTTGAATAAAACTCTTCCAGCAAGGCCCAACATTGGTTTTTACCATTTGCCTAATAATAACTCAAACTTTCATAGGGACTTTCCGAACCCCGGGGACTTAATCAACCCCCGGGCCAGTGCTCCTCATGAGTGTTGGTCCAAACTAGAGCATCGTGCGGGACCGCCCCTAGGCAACTTGGGGTATTTGGTTCCTGTACGCTTCGCTCATCCGATCGTGGCCTGAGACGAGATACATGCGGCTACTATCAGGGTGTCGGCACGTCGGGAGATCTTGTTTTGATTTGTTTTACCATTGTCGAAATGTCTTGTGCATCGGGATTCCGAGTCTGATCGGAGGGTCCCGAGATGAGGATTGTCTCCGCGGGTCGTGAGCTTGTCATGGGCAAAGTTGGGACACCCCTGCCGTGTTTAAACTTTCGAGAGCCGTGCCCACGGTTATGTGGAAGATGGGAATTTTTAATATCCGGTTGTAGTGGACTTGAACTCAACTTAATTTAAAATACACCAACCGCGTGCGTAACTGTGACGGTCTCTTTTTGAGTGAGTCGAGAAGAGAACATGGTGGGGTTATGTTTGAACGTAAGTAGTTTAAGATCACTTATTGATCATTACTAGTTTGCGACCGTTTGCGTGGTTTCTCATCTTACTCTTGTACTCGTAAGTTAGCCACCATACAATGCTTAGTCGCTTGCTGCAACCTCACCACTTATCCTTTCCATACCCATTAAGCTTTGCTAGTCTTGATACCCATGGTAATGGGATTGCTGAGTCCTCGTGGCTCACAGATTACTACAACAACAGTTGCAGGTAGAGGTAATGCGATGATCATGACGTGAGAGCGATGTTTACTTGTTTGGAGTTCTTCTTCTTCTTCGTTGATCTTGGGATAGGTTCCTGGTCGGCAACCTAGGTTAGCATGGTGGATGTCATTTGAGTTTATGTTTGTGTTTCATCCGTACTCGGATGTTGTTCTCATATATGGTGTTTGATGTATTCTTGTGGCATTAGTATGCCCTTTGTATGTATCCCCATCTATTATGTATGGTACGATGTAATGATATCCACCTTGCAAAAGTGTTTCAATATGCGGCTCTATCCTTGGTGGGACCTTCGAGTTCCTCTCAGATAGGATCGCATATTGGGCGTGACAAGTTGGTATTAGAGCCTCGACCGACCATAGGAGCCCCCTTGTTTGATCGTATATAGTTTGTCCATTGTCGAGTCAAGAAGAAAACTTTTTCGGAGTCGAGTTATATCGGAGAGTAGGACTTCTTTTTACTCCTCAGCCCCTTCGTCGCTCTGGCGAGAAATCTTGACGTAGGTGTTTTGACTTACTCCTCTCCCCCTTCAATTTATTTTTAGGATCACGCATGTTTCTTTTGATCGTTGTGTTCTCAATCCCCCCTTTCATCCGACGCACTTCTTTTGAGTCATTCGACCCTCGTCATCTTTTACGAGATCAATCCTCAGTTCTTTCTCAACGACATTGTTCCCCCGTATGAAGTTGTCTTTCTTTTTCCCACCCGCCCTCCCTTTTTCTTCTCGGAGCCGGAGTCCATAATCAAGTATCCATACTACTCGTGCGAAGCCTTTGCATTCTTTCCTCAATTATTTCAACCGATGCTTTTCTCTTCAAGTTATTAAATCGGTTCCCGTTCCAAGTTGCCTTTGTTTTTCTTGCCCTCCACCCCTTTTCTTCCGAGTCTGAGCCTCTATTCGAGCATCAATTTCATTCTTTCGAAGCCTCTTCGGTCTTTCCTCGATTGTCTCAACCGTGAATTCTCGTCAACTTCATCATGGTTTCATCTCGTTTTCTTTCCGGTGGATTCAATTCAAGTTTTTCGGGTTGATCATATTCCTTTCCGCGACTCAAGTGTTTCCCCTTGCTCGTTCCCCTCTCGCCAGTTTATCCTTCCGGAGTGCTCAAGACATCTCAGAAGATTCATGTTTGCATTCAATTATTTCGAGGTTGTCACCTCATTCAAGTCTTCCCGTTGTTCCGGTGCATCAGCTCTCTCTCCAACAATCGTTTCCATCGGTGTTTTTCTTTTCAGTGGGCCCTAACCCACAAGTCTTTTCCCAGGATTTTACCAGACGCTTCTAATTTTTCGGAGTTACTCTCAAATTCTTTTCAAAGTGTGACGTAAGTATGGATTCCATTAGTCATATGCCTTCTCCAAGATCGCTTTCAAATTCTTTCATGTTCTCTTTAATCTTTACTCTTTTCATTCTTCCGGAGTATCTCAACAATTTTGGTGGTGTATCTCGTCGTCTTTTCCAACATTTGAAGACCGAAGAAGAATTTCTCCTAAATCTTGCTCCATTCTCTTGAAGATTCACGGTGCTAGCTCGATGTTATCCTCTCAAATTGTTTCCGATCGTGCGATTCTTTCTTATCCATCCGACACATTTCATGAATTCATTTCCTTCCGCGATCATCCGGAGGCCACCAATTCCTGAAGAATTCTTTGTTCTCATGTTCCAGCTATCATTCGTGCTTTTCTAATTCTTCCCGGCGAGGAATTCTCTTTGTTCTTTCATTTTCAAATTCTCACGATGGTTCATTCAAGATTCCTTTTCCTTTGTGATCATATCAATTCATTCGTTCTTTCCAGTCCTACCGGTGGTTCATGAAGACCTTCCCAAATTTTGCGCTATATCTCACCTTAATCTTTTCCAACGCGAATAAGTAGTATGCAAATCCATTGCTTCTCATCAATTTAATTGGTGAAGGATAAGCATAACATAATTATTACTCTTCTTTCATCAAGTTGATTAATCTCTTCTTTTTGGAGTTTTTTCATCATATCACATTCTTGGTTCGAAGTGTTTTCACCTTTTCATTCCCGAAGTTCAAAGTTTCCTTGGTCGTCTCGTTGGAACCTCCTTCTAAATCACTACAAGGCTTTAATCTTATTATTTCCATCCTTCAATTCTATCTCATCATCCTTTTGTTACCGGAGTTCTTCACGGTGGTTCGTAAGGATTTAATTCATCCTTCAAGTGTTCATCAAGGATCTTGTTGGAGGAGCTCAAGTATCTTTTCCTCTTTGCGTCTCAAGGTGCAATTAATTCTTCGTATTCTTTTGAAGTGGAGTTTTGCATTTCTTCGTTCTTCTCAGCTATTCAATCATTTCTGTTTGTGGCCGGTTATCACCTCATAATTTTGAGATGTTTTCTATAAGCCCACAACAAGCTTATTCTTTTCGTTGTTGAATTTCCAACCACTCTATTCAACCCTTCTTTGCAAGGATGCTTTTCAAACTCAATTGTGGTAGAAGTTGTCATCTTCTTCTCCATTCTTTTCATTCCACTTTTTCAATTCTTCCGGAGGCATTGTGTTGTTCCTCTCGTCAAGTATCGTTCCATATTGCAAGTTCATGTTCTATTCCATTCCATGTTCAACCGGGATCCTATCACAATTCTTTCGTTCTTATGCATTTTCTATCTTCTTCTAACCATAGTGGTTTAAGAGTCTATCTTGTACCTTGAGCTTTTGATTCTCGTCATAATCATCGTTCCTCTTTCCTACCCGAGTGCTCTCGACTTTATTCACCTTCTTTCTTGAGCTCTTGTTTTCCCGCATCCTCTTCCTCTTCCGCCTCGTTCCTAAGATCTCGGGATGAGATCTTCTGTTAGTGGGGGAGTGTCATGACACCCCGAGACTGATGCTCTAGATGCCTTCCATTTATTTTAGTTGTTGCCGTGTGTTTATTTTGTTTGTCACATTATCATAATTGTTTTGCATATATCATTCATATATGTTTATGCCATGATCATGTTGAGTGCATTGTCATATCTTTGCTTCTTGTACCATGTTCATTTCACTTGTTGTGCCATGTGTTTGCATTGTGCCTCTTGCCATTATATTGCATTGTGCCATCCTATGTTGTTGCCAAAATCATCTCATATGCATTGTGGTATTCATCTTGTTGTACTTGCACTATGTTTGTCTATGTTGCTTGCCCTATGCATATGTCCCATGCATCATCACCTCCTTCCTTCTTCTTTCTTTCATTTTTGGCAAGCGACCTTTTCCCCTCCTCCATAAATGTTCATTCTTTCCCTATTAATCTTAAACCATGCCCACACCCTCTCTGCCAATTTTCAGCTCTTTTGGACTTGATTTGTTTAGAATCAAAATTGCCTCAAGTTTGAATTTAATTCAAACTTGCGATAATTTTCTTTCTCCAAAAATGCCCAAACCAATTATTTCAAAAAGTGCATAATGCAGACAAGGCCTACACAACCGACTCGCCCAACTGGGCGAGGTGGTTCGCCTTCGAGCACGAGGAGGCGAGGCGACGGGGCGTGCACGAGGTCGACCGGAGGCCAACGCCGCTCGTCGTCCGTGAGGAGGTCCAGGCGGCCCTTGCGGCCGTCTACCGGGAGAGCGAGGAGGACGAGCGGCGCAGAGCGGAGGCGGCGGAGGCGGAAGAGGAGGCCCGGTACGAGGCGGCAATGGCGCAGGCCCTTGCCCTCTCCGCGGCGGGCGACAGCGTGGTTTCCGCCGGTGGCCCCGCCGTCCCTCATCAAGCCGGAGCCGCAGCCGGAGCCCGAGCCCATCACGCGCTTCTCCTGGAGGGGAGTGGTGCGCGAGGGGTGTCCGCGCCACCGGTTTGGTTGGGGATGACACCGGCGCAGGAGCAGGCGTACCTCGAGATGTGGCGCCCGGTAGGCAGAGAAGGCGCCGTCATGGCGGCGTACGAGGAGATGCTCGGCGCGACCTCGAGGAGGAGCGGCGAGGCCGAGGACCCCTCCCGGCCTTTGCTGCGGCCTGACCCGACATGGCGACGCTCTGGAACACGGCGTTCGCCTGGGCCGGGCCGGCGCCGACGCTCATCGACCTCAGGGACCCGAGGACGACGATGACGCCGCCTAGGACAGCGCGCCGCCTCGTAGTTTAGACTGTTTTTTTAATACAAATGTGGACACGTGAACTCTCGCCGGCCTTCATGGCCGGCTTTAATGTTTAATTAATGCTGTTTTTCTTTTTTTTTAATATGCATGCGTTCATCTTTTGGTGCCGTCAAAATGGGTCTCAAGCCAGTGTTGGGCGCACGCGCTGACCCAAATGCGAAAGCGGGCATCCGTGTCCGTCTGGCCGACCCAAACGAACAAAAAGCGGACGAAATCACCCTCCGTTTAGGTCGGCCCGTTGGAGTTGCTCTAACGCCCGTGTATTCTGCGTCGTCAAGGTCATGCCGCCGCAGCTCCCGCTGGATGGTGTTGCTCTTGCCGCAAATGAGGGTCTGCCGCCGCAGGAATGACCCTGGCCGCTGGGAGCCACGCCGGAGGGCACCGTGCGCCGCTCGCTGGGAAGTCAAGGTCGGCCCCTGCCATGAGCGCTCTGTGGTGGTGTGCCACGGGTAGTCAGGGTCGCGGGCGTCGTCTCGCGGCCACGCCGCCTTGCGCGGGTTTCCGTGCTGGTTGTGGACCGTGCTTGCTCCCCGCAACGGGGCCGAGGCGAGAGCCACCACCATAGACGCCTTGGGCCGTTCACGAGGAACCGCGAACAGGAGGAAGCAACAATTGCCGAGGGCCGCTGGAGCCGCGCCGTTGGAGGGCGTCGCAGCGCCACGGCCCACGGGGCGAGCCGTTGCAGGCTGCACTGAAGGGTTGCTGCCTCGCGGCCGTCCGTGAGATAGTCGTCGTCGCGCAGGCCGTTATCCGGGAGCATCGTTGCTGCCCGGGAAGACGAGCACGCATCGGAAAGCCACAGGGCAAAGGCCACGGACGACGCGCTTGTCTCGGCTCGTGGTTGTCGCGCCTGGCGTCGAGAGGAAAGCGTCGTGGCCGAGGGCCTTGGCTGCTACAGGAGGACCGGGCTGAGGCCGCAGTTGCCGTCCCGCTTAGCCTTTGCTAGCGCTGGAGCGCTGGGCTTCCTTCGCCACGCAGGGCCGGAGGGCATCGCGACGCTGCGCGCTCGCTGCGCGCTCGCTGCCGACAGTTTGACCGTGAAATCGCTCCGTCAGAGAGCGTCCTGATAACGTGTTAGAGTAGAACTAGATAAGTAATGTGTTAGAGTAGAACGAGAGAAGTAATGAAAACTGTGTATCCTTTATTAGATGACATCTGCTATTTATACAAAGAAAAAAAGACATCACTAGAAAGGATGTGGCAGATGCAACTGCCTACGGTTAGTAAAAGCAAGGATTATCCTTAATTAATAATCATTAATTAATCTTAACAATTAGCACATGCTAATTTACAAAGTCATTAGTAAAGGCGTGTGTTGAATCCCGAACAGTCATGTCTTCTCTCTATAGTCAACAGACACCTGTTCTGGAGGACTACCTTCGAACAGACATCTCTTCTCCCACTTCTTTGAGATGTATATATACTCCCTCCGTAAAATAATATAAGAGCGTTTAGATCACTACTTTAGTGATCTATATGTTTTTATATTAGTTTACAGAGGGAGTACTTGAGAATCAATAGAAACCAAGACTAATCATCCATTTACTTTTATTCAATCTCGTTTTACTCTAACACTAAGGTTGTCTATTTGTTCATAATGGGAATAGGGAAGCACTTTATAATCAGTAGGCTGACTAGAGACATCCCTCAGATCAATAGACTGCCGTCGATTCCAATCACACGGTCGTCCATCGCTGCGTATTAGCAAAAAGATAGAGAAAACACATCCCGTCAGCGCATTGAAAACCATCCGCATCCACAACGCATAACCCCAACCTAAATCACTCGCCCAAATAAATGCCTCTGAATCTCTCCCGCACTGCTCCGAGCTTGCCGTCAATCGCTACAACCCCGTCCTCTCCGTAAACCCAGTTGCAGTTTTGTCCGCTCTAATCTGATCCAAAACGAGAAGCGCGCCGCCACCAATGCGTTCGCCGCCGAAGAGATGAGGCAGCACGCCGGTGACCTTCCTCGTCTTCTATTCCCATATCTCATCACGACGACGCCTGCTTCCTGGGCACCAAGCTGCGTATCGTCATCGTCTCCATCAGGCCGCAAGCCGGGTGCACTCAGGGAGATCATCCGGCAGACCGCGGGGCGCATTAGCGAGCGTGGCGACGTACTCCGGCGCATACAGGATGGGGCTCGCACACCACGACAATGATGTGAAGGTCGCATGCAACTTTCGTCGCCTTGGGTCGTCATCAACAGATCTAGGTAATTCATCTCCTCAACTACTTCACCATCAATTGGGATCTCGCCTAATGGTGCATCCATGGTGCAGCGTCACTCCGTCGATGCCACTCCTCAATTGACATCACTTTGATCTGGTGCAACACCTAGCGGTGGAAGGAAGCATGGACAAATGAAGGGAAACGAGTCTATAATTTGTAGAATACATATGATATGAGCTTAGGAAGCATTGTACTCCTCATGACTTGAAGGAAATAAAATTGTAGTATGTCTGAAAAATGTTATATGAACAAATGAAGCACAGATGCACGACCATCATGAGAAGGAAGCACGATCCTCTTCTAATGGTGCATCCATGTGGTAGCTTCGCGTTTTCCATGTCGCTCCTTGTTGATGCAATTTCAATCTTTCTGGCGGTGGAAGAGAGTAGGTCCACAATCTGAAGGAAGCACGATCATCGTCAAACGGTGCATCCATGTTGTAGTGTCGCAATGTCTCTATCACCCCTCGTCGACACCATTCTAATCCCCTGGTTAGTCTCGTGGCAAAAGAAAGCACAACCACCATAGTAGGAAGCACGCCCGCCACCTGAAGGAAGCATGGCCCTTGGTTAATGATGCACGGTCACCATTAAAAGGAAGCATATACACCATCAAAAGGAAGCACAAACACCATAGAAAGGACACATGCCACCATTGGATCCTTGGTCTGCATTCGCGCAAAAGTTTACCTTATATGTCATACTTTGCTTTCTAAGCAAATTCAGATTCTTTTGGATGTATATTTCAATTTCTTTGGAAACAAAATAGAGTAATTTGTTCCAAACCAACACAACTTTTGGTATAAGAATTCTCTTTGGAAACAAAAAAATGTTTGGTCGGAAGCAATTTATAATGATAAATAATTTTTCAGTCCTTCAAAAAAAATTTGGTGTGCACAAACAAAATAATATGTTATTTACTATATCATAAATTTCACCAAAATCTAAACAATATCATATTAATATAGAAGCATTTTTTTGAGCAGATGGAAAGAAAATAAATTGTTTATTCCTTAGCATGATTCCACTTAGTAAAACATGTTTCCATGTATGAAAATATATGCTTCCTAGCCCTGACCATCTAAAAGATGCACGGGAAGCACATAAAAAGACAAACGAAGCACGTGAAGGAAGCAGTGGGAACGAGAAGAGACGACCGGGGTTAGCGCTAGGAGTTAATCTCACGTGATTTACGGGATTGGTGGTTGGCCTTGGTCGTTAGTAAACAAATCTCCGCATGCAAACTAGCAACGCATGTCCTGCTTTTACGGACCAATCTCCACGCTCAGGTCTCCTTAATTACCTAATTGGATGTACACCTTGCTCTCAATCGGACGATGTAAGATTGGTCTGATAGATGCAACCTAGCAGTAGTCTAATGCCTAATGGTGTTCATGAGAATATCATACATGTCAACTAGACAATTTTGATGAAGTGGCCCCTCAACCAACTCCTATCAAGCATGAAGTGGCCCCTCAACCAACTCCTATCAACTGTACCATACTAGTTATCCTTAATGGAAGTCGGTTTTGAATTTTGAATTTTGAATTTTGAAGTCGGTTGTGTAGCCTTGACCCCAATATAGACAGAGTAGTAATATTGGGGGAGAGAGAGAAAGCCCACCTTCCTCTTACCTGTTCCTGCAGCCCACGACGCACAGCCAACCCATCTCCACAGGAGCTTCGTCGTCCTCCTGTACGGCGCACATCCAGACCTCCACGTCGGCAGCCGGGTTGATTTGACGGCCGGGACAACCTCCCTACCTCCTATAAATCATGCCCGGGTGCCCTAGACCTCTTTTTCTATCCATTCCACCCCTCTCACGCCCCTTCGCCACCAGATAAAGATCACGCGCCGCTTCCTCCACCCCGCGCCATGGCCGAGAAAAGCCCGAGCTCTTCTCCGGCCTGAACCTTGCCGTAGCCGCCTCCTTCTTCCACGGGAACGTCGCGGACGTCTCCGTATTCTTCCGCGACCACGCATGTGATCACGCGGTTCCGGGAGATCCCTCGCCGACGTCCCCTTCTTCCTCTACTTCGTCTTCGGATCAGGGAAACGCTATGTTCAGCGAGCTCCTTCGTCGCCTTCTTCGTCTTCTTCACGGATCAGGGAAACGCTATGTTCAGCGAGCTCCTTCGTCGCCTTCTTCGTCTTCAATCAAGGCAAGAGCTGGAAGGACCCAAGGCCGACGCGATCAACTCCTCCACGACATCGTCTCCTCTGCCTCCTCTTCTTCACCGACCCGAACACCTTCGCAACCAGTGCCTCCTCGTGCCTCTATGGTCGCGCCTCCGACCTTGTCTTCTTGTCCCGAGCCCTCGGTGAGCAGCCGCTCCTCCCCATATCTCTCTATCTGGTTTGATTCGTCGCGGTAGCCGCCGATCCCATCGTGTCTGAGTCCATGTCCGTCATGTACGACTATGGCAACGAGCTTGAGCTCGTGTTCTAGCCTCTGCTCGTCTCACCCGTGCATGCATCCACACTTGCACTCACGCTCGCAGCACACGCCCATCTCGCTCGCGAGCCCCGTTGCCCTGCTTCACCGTGCCGCCGCCATGACCGAGGCAAGCTTCTGCTCGTCCTCGATCTCCTGTACCCCTAGCCTTGCACGCGCATGCCTGCAGCAGCAGCCGCTCGGTTCCACGCACAACACCCACCGATTGCTCCACTCCGACCATGCACGCGCAGTAGCCCTCAGGCCTCGTTTCCGCATGCACACCGTAACCCTGCAGCCCCGTCCTCCGCCGTCGCCGTCTTCCCTGTGTGCCAGGGAGAAGACTCGTCCTTGCTGTTCATAGGAAGTTCAGTCTGTCCAGACCAACCGAGCTAGGAATGTGGCACTCCCCTCCATTTTCGGCACCCCGCCAGCGCTCCACCGAAGTAGCAGGTGTCGCTGCTTGCTCCTGTCGCTGACAAGCATCATCGGGCACCCATGGCCGTAGCTATGGCCATGCCCGGCCGTGCCTCGCCACGGCTCCTGTCCTCGCCCAGCCGAGCCAACACCTGCATCCCACGCATGCGTGAGACCAGCCGCACTTCAGTCCTGGCCGTTCGCTCCGCGTCACATAGCCATGGGCAAGGAGGCCTTTATCTCTGTTCTATTCTTATGCACGCAGCAAATCTGCAGCCTGCTATAAATCTGTTCATTTAAATTGGTATCCTCTGTATTATCACAAACAGAGACTAGGCGAGCTGGCTAGCGCAGCAAGCCTCCACCTAAGAGGCCCAATTTTGCTCCATTTTTCTTTTCTTTTGCACACTCAGCCGCTGGGCTAGATCTCCTCCTGGGCCACTGCCACTGTTTCAGATTCGGCCCGACAATATTTTTTTTCTAGTCTGTGATCTTGTCATATGTCGAGTGCCTGCATATTTTCAGAACTGCCATTGTTTTGCATTGCTCATATCTAAATATCCATGCATCGGATTTAAGCAAACTTTATATGTAAATTGCTTAGATTTTCGTCTAGTTTCATACTATGCAACTTTCATCCATGTTAAAATATTTAAAATTGTTGTTTGCACTAATTTACATAAATTCCATGGGAAAATGCTTTCTTTCGTGTCTAAATAACATCAGCTCCATTTTAAATGAACTTTATATGTAAATGGGGTAGAAAAATGTCTACATTAACATGGTGCACTTTATCCTGCTGTTTGACAACATTAAAATTGTGTATAGGGCAGAACAATACCAACTTCAAAATATGCACATGAGGATTTTCCGGAATTGTTGTTTGTTATTTCCGGCCTCATTTAAATTGCCTAGATAGGTAGTTTTATTATGTTTCACGTCTTGCTATGTTAACCAACATTTAATCTTGTCTTGTTCATAAACGAGAGTGAACTAAATAATTTGAATGTGGTGTTTCGTCAATATGCAACCCATTGTATATTGAGCTTCACTTATTTTTTAGTATTGTTTGTTGCACCTTGTCATGCCATGCCTCATTAAAATGGACATGCATCATATTTGTTTGTGCATCATGCCATGATTATGCTTGTTTGTTTACTATGTTGTTTGCTTCTTTCCGGTTGTGCTTCTTCCCGATAGTTCGTGTTTCGTTGCGATAGTGAGGATTCGTTCGACTACGTGGGTTCGTCTTCTTCATGGACTCGATCTTCTTCCTAAGCGGGATTTCGTGCAAGATGACCGTCACCTTGGATCTCACTACTATCATTGCTTTGCTAGTTGTCTTGATGCTATCACTATGTCGCGCTACCTACCACTTGTTTATCAAGCCTCCCAAATTGCCATGATAGCCTCTAACCTTTTCCACCATCCTAGCAAACCATTTTTTGGCTATGTTACCGCTTTGCTCAGCCCCTCTTATAGCGTTGCTAGTTGCAGGTGCAGTTGCAGGTTGTTCCATGTTGGGACATGGATATCATGGGATATCACAATATCTCTTATTTAATTAATGCATCTATATACTTGGTAAAAGGTGGAAGGCTTGGCTTTTTGCATGGTGATTTGTTCCACTCTTGCCGCCCTAGTTTCCGTCATACCGGTGTGATACGTCTCCAACGTATCTATAATTTATGAAGTATTCATGCCATGTTGACAATAGTTTTATATGATTTTGGTATGATTTGATTAGAACTAACCCGGACTGACGCTGTTTTCTGCAGAACTACCATGGTCTTGTTTTTGTGCAGAAATAAAAGTTCTCGGAATGCGATGAAAATCAATAGAGAATTTTTTTGGAAAATATAAAAAAATACTGGAACGAAGAGTTACCGGAGGGGAGGCCCATGGGCCCCACGAGTGTGGAGGGCGCGCCCACCCCCCCAGGGCGCGCCTCTGTGCCTCGTGAACTCCCCGTGGGGCCCCCTGACTTGTTCTCGACGCCAACCTCTCCTATAAATGCCCAAACCTCCAGAAAACAACCTAGATCGGAAGTTCCTCCGCCGCAAGCCTCTGTAGCCACGAGAAATCAATCTAGGCCCTCTCTGGCACCCTGTCGGAGGGGACCATCATCACCGGAGGCCATGGAGGAGGATACCGGAGGGGCCATCATCACCATGAAGGCCAAGGACCAGAGGGAGAACCTCTCCCCATCCAGGGGGATGCCATGGAGGAGGAAGCACAAGGGGGAGAACCTCTCCTCCTCTCTCTCGGTGGTCTTGGGAGTGCCATCGGAGGGAATCATCGCCATGGTGATTGTCTTCATCAACATCACCATCATCATCACCATCCTCATCTCTTTTACGCGGTCCACTCTCCCGCACCCTTTTGTAATCCCTACTTGAACATGGTGCTTTATGCCACATATTATGATCCAATGATGTGTTGCCATCCTATGATGTTTTGAGTATATATCCTTTGTCTTTGGGTTGATTGATGATCTAGATTGGTACAAGTTGTATGTTTTATTTTGGTGCTGTCCTATTGTGCCCTCTGTGTCGCGCAAGCATGAGGGATTCCCGCTGTAGGGTGTTGCAATATGTTCATGATTCGCCTATAGTGGGTTACTTGAGTGACAAAATCATAAACCCGAGTAAGGGGGTTGTGGCGTATGGGATAAAGGGGACTTGATGCTTTAATGCTATGGCTGGGTTTTACCTTAATGATCTTTAGTAGTTGCGGATGCTTGCTAGAGTTCCAATCATAAGTGCATATGATCTAGGAAGAGAAAGTATGTTAGCTTATGCCTCTTGAAATTTCAATGACGACTACCGGTCTTGTTAACAATTGCCTAGGATAATTCCGCACACCGACCCATCATTATTCCACACTTGCTATTTATAATATTTAGTAATATATTCTAACTTCATGATAACATCACCTACTTTTATGTTTTAGCTCTCCGATATCATGCAAAGTTATCCTCTTCATACCCACAACGTATTTTATTTCTCGTTTCTAGTTGGAAGCAAGCGTTAGTGTCGTAGAATCGTGTCGATGGCGAGATAGGACTTGAGAGAATATTGATCTTACCTTTAGCTCCTTGTGGGTTCGACACTCCATACTTATCACTTCCACCTTTGGGAATTGCTACGATGATTCCCTGCACTTGGGATTATCACGGTGTTATGTTCCTTGATTTTGCGTCCCTAACACGGTGAGGGTTTATGGGCCCCTCTTGACAGTTCGCTTTGAATAAAACTCTTCCAGCAAGGCCCAACACTGGTTTTACCATTTGCCTAATAACAACTAAAACTTGCATAGGGACTTTGCGGACCCCGAGGACTTAATCAACCCCCCCGGGCTAGTGCTCCTCATGAGTGTTGGTCTCAACTAGAGCATCGTGCGGGACCGCCCCTAGGCAACTTGGGGTATTTGGTTCCTGTATGCTTCGCTCATCCAATCGTGGCCTGAGACGAGATACGCGCGGCTACTATCAAGGTGTCAGCACGTCGGGAGGTCTTGCTGGACTTGTTTTACCATTGTCGAAATTTCTTGTGCACCGGGATTCCGAGCCTGATCGGAGGGTCCCGAGATGGAGGATTGTCTCCGTGGATCGTGAGCTTGTCATGGTCTAAGTTGGGACACCCCTGCAGGGTTTAAATTTTCGAGAGTCGTGCCCGTGGTTATGTGGCAGATGGGAATTTTTAATATCTGGTTGTAGTGGACTTGAACTAAACTTAATTTAAAATACACCAACCACGTGCGTATCCGTGACGGTCTCTTTTCGAGTGAGTCGAGAAGAGAACACGGTGGGGTTATGTTTGAACGTAAGTAGTTCAGGATCACTTATTGACCATTACTAGTTTGCGACCATTTGCGTAGTTTCTCATCTTACTCTTGTACTCGTAAGTTAGCCACCATACAATGCTTAGTCGCTTGCTGCAACCTCACCACTTATCCTTTCCATACCCATTAAGCTTTGCTAGTCTTGATACCATGGTAATGGGATTGCTGAGTCCTCGTTGCTCACAGATTACTACAACAACAGTTGCAGGTACAGGCAATGCGATGATCATGACATGAGAGCGATGTTTACTTGTTTGGAGTTCTTCTTCTTCTTCGTTGATCTTGGGATAGGTTCTTGGTCGGCAGCCTGGGTTAGCAGGGTGGATGTCGTTTGAGTTTCTGTTTGCGTTTCATCCATAGTTGGATGTTGTTCTCATGTATGGTGTTTGATGTATTCTTGTAGCATTTGTATGCCCTTTGTATGTATCCCCATCTATTATGTATGGTATGATGTAATGATATCCACCTTGCAAAAGTGTTTCAATATGCGGCTCTATCCTTGGTGGGACCTTTGAGTTCCTCTCGGATAGGATCACATATTGGGCGTGACAGAACTACATACGGATGTATATAGAATTATAGATATAGTTTAGATTAGAATCTAGATTCACTCATTTTGCTCCTTATGTAGTCTATATTGGAATCTCTAAAAATGCTTATATTTAGGAATATATGGTGTATAAGAGATGGGATCCAGCTAACCTCGACGGCAAACAGCAACATCGCCCATTGTAGCCCTGTGTAAGTACATGGAAAGCCAATGTTAACTACGACAGGGTTAACATCCACCAAAAATAGCAAATGGTAATAAAACAGCAACATCTGTAGTGATATCTTCATTGCGAAGAGTAGCACGATGTAGCAAAGGGACGGATTAAAAAATGGATACAACTATTAATTGCAACAGGCTTAACAACATGCTAATTCATGTTTTGTAAGTTTGTAGCCATTGCAATACAACTGTTTAAAAATGGATACAACCGTTAAGTGCAACAGGCTTAATGGCCATTGAAACTGGTACTGATAAAAATGCAATTTGCAGAGTTAAACATCACAAGGCAGGTGCTGCCAGAGCAGATAATGGCCCAGTTGCCTATAAAAAGGTAGGGAAAATAGCTAAAACGTGTTAGGAATGTTTACTATAGCATGCTTAATACATCGACCGTACAAAACATAGCCATTAATTGCAACTAGTATTGGTAAGATTGAACTGGTGAGTACATACTTAGTAAATCCTGAGAGGTAGTTGCTGGGTCACTTCATCTTGGCCAAAGCCCGCCCAAAGTCAGCGACGGCGGAGGCAAGCTATTCCTCTGGGTCGAAGCGTGGATCAGTGCCACTGACATGTGTACCTACAGGCAACCAGTAAATGGTAGAAGTTAAAATGCAATTGCAGAAATGATGTGAAATATTGTAAGACATGGTATGCAGCTAACCTCGACAGCAAACAACTGCATCGGCCGTTATGACCCTGCGTAAATACATGGACATGCATGTTAGGTACAACAGGGTTAGCATCCACCAAAAATAGCAAATGGGCAGCATCTCTAGTATATCTTCATTGCGGAGAGTAGCATCGTAGCAAAGGGACAGATTAAAAAATGGATACAATTGTTAATTGCAATAGGCTTAACAAGATCCTAAGTCATGTTTTGTAAGTTTGTAGCCATTGAAATACAACTGTTTAAAAATGGATTCAACTGTTAATTGCAACAGGCTTAATAGCCATTGAAACCGGTACTGATAAAAATGCAATTAGTAGAGTTAAACATCACAAGGGAGGTGCTAGCAGAGCAAAGAATGGCCCATTTGTCTATAAAAAGGTAGGGAAAGTAGCTAAAATGTGTTAGAAATGTTTACTAGAACATGCTTAATACATCGACCGTACAGAACATAGCCATTAATTGCAACCGGTATTGGTAAGATTGAACTGGTGAGTACATACTTAGTAAGTCCCGAGAGGTAGTTGCTGGGGCACTTCATCTTGGCCAGAGCCCACCCAAAGTCAGCGGCGGGAGAGGTGAGCTATTTCTCCGGGTCGAAGCGTGGATCAGTGCCACTGACATTTGTACCTACATCAACCAGTAAATGGTAGAAGTTAAACTGCAATTGCACAAATGATGTGAAATACTGTAAGACATGTGATGCACCTAACCTCAACGGCAAACAACAACATCGGCCGTTATGACCCTGCGTAAGTACATGGACATGCATGTTAAGTACAACATGGTTAGCATCCACCAAAAATAGCAAATGGGCAGCATCTCTAGTGATATCCTGAGACATGTATTGTAAGTTTGTTGCTGGTATTGGTGAAATTGAGCTGGACAAATCAATACTTGAACATCACCACGATTATGCGATCTTTGAAATAAACAAGGCACGAACATGCTTAATACATCATCCATACAAAACATAGCCATTGCAAGTGGTATTGGTAAGATTTAGCCGGTCAGATCATACCTATTAAGTCCTGGGGGGTTGTCGCTGGGGCACTTCATATGGGCCAGAGCCTGCACCATGTCGGCGGCGGCGGAGGTGAGGTGTTCCTCCGGGTCAACACACACAATGGCCATTGCGCCATGGACCGCCATCAGCTCCTGGCGATGGGGATTTGGAGGCATGAGGATGTTTCGCAGACGCCATTTAAGCAATCAGGCCGGGGCCGTGATAGAGATTGGTGGGTTACCTGACTGGATCCGAGCAGAACATAGATGTGGTTGAAGCTGTGGTTGCGGCGGCGGCGGTTTGAGCTGGCCGGTAGGGGAAGGCGCAGGGGGAGATACTGAGGAAATTTGATGGGTGGGGATGTGGTTGGAGGAATAAATTCTGAAATCGCGTGCCTAGTGAAAATTTCGCTGCGAAACTTGAAACTTGGGTGGGGGAAACACACAACATAGACGAAGCGTGTAAAATACTCGTGTGCTAGAAACCAAAAAATTGGCAGATCCCATCTCCAAAAAAACGCACACGGGTACAACATAGAAACCATGTATTTTGTGATCTTCTAATGATTAACACAAAAAAAAAACGCACACGGGCACACATGCTAATCAACGCTCAAAGTCCTCAAAGGATGCTCTTACCGACATTGTACGTTAATACTACAAACTTAAACTACTACTGGTATTTTGCTCTAATACTGCAAACTTAAACTACTTCTCACATGTTGCCATCGGGGCTTGCTGGCCAGACGCCGGCGTTCTCCTTCCCGGCCTTGTAGGCGGCAGCCCACTGTGCTTCGATCTCCGCCAAGCTCTCCTCACCATGGCGTGCAGCCTCTTCTTTCTTGCAGTGGCGAGATTCTCTGTTCTTGACTGCTTTCTGCTTTCTGCCTTTTCCGCTCCTTCTGTGTGGCTTTGGCCGCCTCTAGATCCAACCGTCACACACATTTGTCCCAACTCGGTCAGACCGCATAGATGAACTCGGTGAGACCGATTTAGTTCAAAATGTGAACTTTAGGAATCTCGGTGGGACCGACTGGAAAAACTCGATGGGACCGATGTGCTAGGGCTTAGGGCAAACATCAACTCGGTGGCACCGATTGCATCAACTCGATGAGACCGAAGTTAAGCAATAAGGCAACAAAGAATATGTCAAGCCAACTCGATGAGACCGGTTGCTATTTCGGTGAGACCGAAATGATTGCAATAGGCAACAGAGAATTGGCAAGGCCATCTCAGTGAGACCGAGATCCGTATTGGTGTGACCGAACTGTTAGGGTTTCTGGCTGTGTCTATGTCATATGAACTTGGTGGCTCCAGATGGAATGAATCAGTGGGGCCGAGTTGGAGTTTAGGGTTTTGACATATTTGGAATGAGAAAGTGGTTGAGGGATTTGGAGCAATATCACTACGCATTTGAGCAAGCAAGCCATTAAGCAACACCTCATCCCCTTTTAATAGTATTGGCTTTCCTATGGACTCAATGTGATCTTGGATCACTAAAAATGAAATGAAGAGTCTTAAGCTTTTGCCAATATGTGTCCTTAACATTTTGAGGGGTCCACATCTCTAGTCCATGCCATGCCATTCATTGAACTTTCTGAGATATTGAACTTGAATGGACATTAGTTCAATGAGCTATATGTTGTTATCATTTATCAAAACCACCCGGGGATTAGTTGCACTTGCAATCCCCCCTTTTTGGTAATTGATGATAACATATAGATCAAAGCTTCGACAAATGATAATATGAATGAAATACAACATTGCTTTGAGAAGTACGTGATAGGCAAGAGCTCCCCCTAAATTTGTACATTATTTAAAATTTCTGTATGAATGCAAATGCACAATCGATTAGGATCATGGGTCACTCTTCCATGTCATATAGATCATGGTGGAGCGCACAAAATGATAAGAATTAAATAACACACACTCATCACAAAAGATACAAGTGATTGATCATACAAGAATTCATAGATATAATCATGCAAGCACACATTAAGCATAGTATGATCAAACACATGATCACCTAAAGTATCTCGCGAGCATAACACACAAGTAGCATAAGTAGCAACAACCAACCAAACCAAAGTAGCAAGGGAAAATAAAACCAACAAGAGCAAAGGGCACTCTCTCTCTCGAATCCTATGATCTATACACTTTCTCCCCCTTTGGCAATAAGTTACCAAAAAGTTTGGAAACGTATAGTGTTATACGACACTCTAGGCATGATCTCCAGGAGCTCCTGAAGTGGTCTTCTGGCTTGTAGCTCCGTTGTGCATAGATGGCGTTGAGAGGAGTCCATCTGCAAATGCTTCTGCTAAAGTCCGTGGAGCTGGTGGAGTAGATATTGGAGGAGCAACTGTGGCTGTGGTGGCAGGAGTAGAATGAGCAGGCCTCAAATCTGCAACTGGCTCAGTAGCAGACCTCTATGCCCTTGGCACTGACTGGAACCTGTCTATAGTGGGTCTGTCATCATTGTCCTCAGCATCATCCCTTAGCTTCTCCACTATGGTCTGAATCTCTGTGACCTTCACATCAAGGTCATACATCTTGCTCTCAATAATCCTCTCTAAGCTCTCCTGATTCTGAGTGAAGGTGGCCAAGCTCTTCTCAATCCTCACAGTAGTTTCTAGCAGATATGTGAGCTGATCTTGCTTAGCCTGAGATTCACTATTGAAGCATCCGGAGCACTTGCTGCTTTTGCAGCCTTCACTTTCTCAATCTTCTCCTGGGCCTCAGCACATGTTGGATGTGATGCATCCATGAAAACCTCATTGTCCTCAAAATCAGGCCTGGGAGGTATATGCTCTTTGTCAATGAGATATGTTCTAGTTACAACCTTGGAGTTGATCAACATCTGAATGTGTGGGGCATATCCACAAGACCTCACCTGGTCGGCTGTTGTCCTCTTGACTATCTCAACTATCAAGCTCATGACTTTGAACTATTGGGGAACATCAAACAAATGTAGCAAGTTGATGGAATGACCACGTATCATCATGTGATCTCTAGATTTGGGCAACAAAGTATGCCTCAAGATGGTGTTTATGGTGGTCAAACTAGCAATAAGATAGTAGATTGATCCGAACTTGTGAGTCTACAGAGTTGCATCAGGAATAGGCTTATACATGTTAGCCATGGAGTTGTAATCCTTCCTGGGTTTGCTATAAACATCAAGATCATCTTCATCTTCCTTTGGAGCTTTGATGAACTCAGCCCATTCAGAGATTGATGACTGATACCGAGATTGATGACTGATACCGGGTGCCCTCGGTCATCCAGACAATCTTCCCATTAGGGTAAAAGTGGGCAGTGGAGTAGAACTGCATAATCATCTCATCGTTCCACTTGGTGAGCTCTTGGCCAACAAATCCATCAACTCCATTCAGCCTGAAGCTCTCATGAACATGGGGAAAATAGTCTTCATTTTCATCAATGTATTGTCAATCAACCCATTTCATGTCACATACTATGGGCTTCTTGTCCAACAACACAGTCTCATAGAAGTCCTGCTGTTTTATGGTATGGAAACAGTAGTCAACAACAGTCCTTCTCCTTGTGGCATATTGATACGTCAGCAACATATCTATAATCTTTTATTGTTCCATGCTACTATATTACCTGTTTTGGATGTTTTATATGCATTAATATGCTATTGTATATTATTTTTGGGACTAACCTATTAACCTAGAGCCCAGTGTCAGTTCCTGTTTTTTCCCTGTTTTTGAGTTTCGCAGAAAAGAAATACCAAACGGAGTCCAAACGGAATAAAACTTTTGCGATGATTTTTCTTGGACCAGAAGGAAACCAGGGGACTTGTAGATGAAGTCGGAGGAGCCACGAAGCAGCCACAAGGACGGGGGGCGCGCCCCCACCCTGTGGGCTCCTTGTGCGTCTCCTAACCTAATTCTTTCGCCTATATATACACTTATATGCCCAAACCACCGGAGGCATCCAAGAAAACACTTTTCCACCGCCGCAATCTTCTGTACTCGTGAGATCCCATCTAGGGGCCTTTTTCGACGTCCTGTCAGAGGGGGATTCGATCACGGAGGGCTTCTACATCAACTCTATTGCCGTTCCGATGAAGTGTGGGTAGTTTACCACAGACCTATGGGTCCATAGCTAGTAGCTAGATGGCTTCTTCTCTCTCTTTGATTCTCAATACCATGTTCTCCTTGATGTTCTTGGAGATCTATTCGATGTAATACTTTTTTGCGGTGTGTTTGCCGATATCCGATGAATTGTGGATTTTGAAGGAAATATGCCCTAGAGGCAATAATAAAGTTGTTATTTATATATTTCCTTACATCATGATAAATGTTCATTATTCATGCTAGAATTATATTAACCGGAAACTTAGTACATGTGTGAATACATAGACAAACAGAGTGTCACTAGTATGCCTCTACTTGACTAGCTCGTTGATCAAAGATGGTTAAGTTTCCTAGCCATGGACAAGAGTTGTCATTTGATGAACCGGATCACATCATTAGAGAATGATGTGATTGACTTGACCCATCCATTAGCTTAGCACTATGATCGTTTAGTTTATTGCTATTGCTTTCTTCATAACTTATACATCTTCCTATGACTATGAGCTTGTGCAACTCCCGAATACCGGAGGAACACTTACTATGCTATCAAACATCACAACATAACTGGGTGATTATAAAGATGCTCTATAGGTGTCTCCAATGGTGTTTGTTGAGTTGGCATAGATCGAGATTAGGATTTGTCACTCCGATTGTCGGAGAGATCCCTGGGCCCTCTCGGTAATGCACATCACTATAAGCCTTGCAAGCAATGTGACTAATGAGTTAGTTACGGGATGATGCATTACGAAACGAGTAAAGAGACTTCTAGTAACGAGATTGAACTAGGTATTGAGATACCGACGATCGAATCTCGGGAAAGTAACATACCGATGACAAAGGGAACAACATATGTTGTTATGCGGTTTGACCGATAAAGATCTTCGTAGAATATGTAGGTACCAATATGAGAATTCAGTTTCCGCTATTGGTTATTGACCGGAAGTGAGTCTCGGTCATGTGTACATAGTTCTCGAACCCGTAGGGTCCGCACGCTTAACATACGGTGACGATCGGTATTATGAGTTTATGTGTTTAGATGTACCGAAGTTTGTTCGGAGTCCCGGATGTGATCACGGACATGACGAGGAGTCTTGAAATGGCCGAGACATAAAGAATGATACATTGGATGATATTATTCGGACACCGGATGAGTTTCGGGGGTCACCGGATAAATATTGGAGTGCCCGAAGGGTTATCGAACCACCAGAGAAGTAATGGGCCTTGTTGGGCTTAGGGGAGAAAGAGAGGGGCTGCCAAGGTCTGGACGCGCGCCCCCCATGGGCCTAGTCCGAATTGGACAAGGGGGAGGGGCGGCGCCCCCTCCTTCCTTCTCTTTCCCCCTCCTTCCTTGTTCTCCTAGTAGGACTAGGAAAGGGGGGAGTCCTACTCCTACTAGGAGGAGGATTCCTCCCCCCTTGGCGCGCCTATGAGGGCCGGCCGGCCTCCCCCTTGCTCCTTTATATACGGGGGCAGGGGGGCACCCTAGAACACACAAGTTGACAGTTGTCTTAGCCGTGTGCGGTGCCCCCCTCCACATATTTCCACCTCGATCATATCATTGTAGTGCTTAGGCGAAGCCCTGCGTCGGTAACTTCATCATCACCATCATCACGCCATCGTGCTGACGAAGCTCTCCCTCGGCCTTAGCTGGATCAAGAGTACGAGGGACGTCGCCGAGCTGAACGTGTGCAGATCGCGGAGGTGCCGTGCGTTCGGTACTCGGATCGGTTGGATCGCGAAGACGTTCAACTACATCAACCGCGTTACTAAACTCTTCCGCTTTCGGTCTACGAGGGTATGTGGACACACTCTCCCCGCTCGTTGCTATGCATTACCTAGATGGATCTTGCGTGTGCGTAGGATTTTTTTTGAAATACTATGTTCCCCAACAGTGGCATCTGAGCCAGGTCTATGCGTAGCTGTTATATGCACGAGTAGAACACAAAGAGTTGTGGGGTATAATAGTCATACTGCTTACCAGCATGTCATACTTTGATTCGGCGGTATTATTGGATGAAGCGGCTCAGACCGTCATTACACGTACGCTTACGTGAGACTGGTTCTACCGACGTGCTTCGCACACAGGTGGCTAGTGGGTGTCTATTTCTCCAACTTTAGTTGAATCGAGTGTGACTATGCCCGATCCTTGTTGAAGGTTAAAACAACAAACTTGACAAAAAATCATTGTGGTTTTGATGTGTAGGTAAGAACGGTTCTTGCTAAGCCCGTAGCAGCCATGTAAAACTTGCAAACAACAAAGTAGAGGACGTCTAACTTGTTTTTGCAGGGCATGTTGTGATGTGATATGGTCAAGACGTGATTATATAAATTGTTGTATGAGATGATCATGTTCTGTAACATAGTTATCAGCAACTGGCAGGAGCCATATGGTTGTCTCTTTATTGTATGAAATGCAATCGCCATGTAATTGCTTTACTTTATCACTAAGCGGTGGCGATAGTCGTAGAAGCAATAGTTGGCGAGATGACAACGATGCTTCAATGGAGATCAAGGTGTCAAGCCAGTGACGATGGTGATCATGACGGTGCTTTGGAGATTGAGATCAAAAGGCACAAGATGATGATGGCCATATCATATCACTTATATTGATTGCATGTGATGTTTATCCTGTATGCATCTTATTTTGCTTAGTACGATGGTAGCGTTATAAGATGATCTCTCACTAAATTTCAAGGTATAAGTGTTCTCCCTGAGTATACACCATTGCTACAGTTCATCGTGCCGAGACACCACGTGATGATCGGGTGTGATAAGCTCTACGTTCACATACAATGGGTGCAAGCCAGTTTTGCACACGCAGAATACTCGGGTTAAACTTGACGAGCCTAGCATATGAAGATATGGCCTCGGAACACTGAGACCAAAAGGTCGAGCGTGAATCATATAGTAGATATGATCAACATAGTGATGTTCACCATTGAAAACTACTCCATCTCACGTGATGATTGGACATGGTTTAGTTCATATGGATCACGTGATCACATAGATGATTGGAGGGATGTCTATCTAAGTGGGAGTTCTTAAGTAATATGATTAATTGAACTTTAATTTATCATGAACTTGGTACCTGATAGTATTTTGCATGTCTATGTTGTTGTAGATAAATGGCCCGTGCTATTGTTCCGTTGAATTTTATTGCGTTCCTAGAGAAAGCTAAGTTGAAAGATGATGGTAGCAATTACACGGACTGGGTCCGTAACTTGAGGATTATCCTCACTGCTGCATAGAAGAATTACGTCCTGGAAGCACCGCTAGGTGCCAAACCCGTTGCAGGAGCAACGCCATATGTTATGAACGTCTGGCAGAGCAAAGCTGATGACTACTCGATAGTTCAGTGTGCCATGCTTTACGGCTTAGAACCGGGACTTCAACGATGTTTTGAACGTCATGGAGCATATGAGATGTTATAGGAGTTGAAGTTAATATTTCAAGCAAATGCCCGGATTGAGAGATATGAAGTCTCCAATAAGTTCTACATCTGCAAAATGGAGGAGAATAGTTTTGTCAGTGAGCATATACCTAGAATGTCTGGGTACCACAATCACTTGACTCAGGTGGGAGTTAATCTTCCAGTTGATAGTGTCATTGACAGAGTTCTTCAATCACTGCCACCAAGCTACAAGAGCTTCATGATGAACTATAATATGCAAGGGATGGATAAGAAGATTCTCGAGCTCTTTAGAATGCTAAAGGCTGCGGAGGTAGAAATCAAGAAGTAGCATCAAGTGTTGATGGTCAATAAGACCACCAGTTTCAAGAAGAAGGGTAAAGGGAAGAACGGGAACTTCAAGAAGAACGGCAAACAAGTTGCTGCTCAAGTGAAGAAGCCCAAGTCTGGACCTAAGCCTGAGACCGAGTGCTTCTACTGCAAAGGACCGCCATTGAAGCGGAACTGCCCCAAGTATTTGGCGGAGAAGAAGGATGGCAAAGTGAAAGTTATATTTGTATACATGTTATTGATGTGTACCTTACTAATGCTCGCAGTAGCGCCTGGGTATTTGATACTGGTTTTGTTGCTAATATTTACAACTCGAAACAGGGGCTACGGATTAAGCGAAGATTGGCTAAGGACAAGGTGACGATGCGCATGGGAAATGGTTCCAAAGTCGATGTGATCGCCGTCGGCACACTGCCTCTACATCTACCTTCAGGATTGGTTTTAGACCTAAATAATTGTTATTTGGTGCCAGCGTTAAGCATGAACATTATATCTGGATTTTGTTTGATGCGAGACGGTTATTCATTTAAATAAGAGAATAATGGTTGTTCTATTTATATGAGTAATATCTTTTATGGTCATGCACCCTTGATGAGTGGTCTACTTTTACTAAATCTTGATAGTAGTGATACACATATTCGTAGTATTGAAGCCAAAAGATATAAGTTTAATAATGATAGTGCAACTTATTTGTGGCACTGCCATTTAGATCATATTGGTGTAAAGCGCATGAAGAAACTCCACTCTGATGGGATTTTGGAATCACTTGATTATGAATCACTTGATGCTTGCGAACCATGCCTCATGGGCAAGACGACTAAAACTCCGTTCTCCGTTACAATGGAGCGAGCAACAGACTTGTTGGAAATAATACATACTGATGTATGCGGTCCGATGAGTGTTGATGCTCCCGGTGGGTATCGTTATTTTTTGACCATCACAGATGATTTGAGTAGATATGGGTATATCTACTTGATGAAACATAAGTCTGAAACATTTGAAAAGTTCAAAGAATTTCAAAGTGAAGTGGAAAATCATCGTAACAAAAAAATCAAGTTTCTACGATCTGATCATGGAGGAGAATATTTGAGCGAGTTTGGTCTTCATTTGAAACAGTGCGGAATAGTTTTGCAACTCACGCCACCCGGAACACCACAACGTAATGGCGTGTTCGAACGTCGTAATCGTACATTATTAGATATTGTGCGATCTATGATGTCTCTTACTGGTTTACCGCTATCATTTTGGGGTTATGCTTTAGAGACGGCCGCATTCACGTTAAATAGGGCACCATATAAATCCGTTGAGACGACACCATATGAACTGTGGTTTGGCAAGAAACCCAAGTTGTCGTTTCTTAAAGTTTGGGGCTGCGATGCTTATGTGGAAAAGCTTCAACCTGATAAGCTCGAACCCATATTGGAGAAATGTGTCTTCATAGGATACCCAAAGGAGACTATTGGGTACGCCTTCTATCACAGATCCAAAGGCAAGATATTCGTTGCTAAGAATGGATCCTTTCTAGAGAAGGAGTTTCTCTCGAAAGAAGTGAGTGGGAGGAAAGTAGAACTTGATGAGGTAATTGTACCTGCTCCCTTATTGGAAAGTAGGTCATCACAGAAATCAGTTCCAGTGATTCCTACACTAGTAAGTGAGGAAGCTAATGACAATGATCATGAAACTTCTGATCAAGTTACTACCGAACCTCGTAGGTCAACCAGAGTAAGATCCGCACCAGAGTGGTACAGTAATCCTGTTCTGGAGGTCATGTAACTTGACCATGACGAACCTACGAACTATGAGGAAGCGATGATGAGCCCAGATTCCGTGAAATGGCTTGAGGCCATGAAATCTGAGATGGGATCCATGTATGAGAACAAAGTATGGACTTTGGTTGACTTGCCTGATGATCGGCAAGCCATAGAGAATAAATGGATCTTCAAGAAGAAGATCGACGCTGATGAATGTTACTGTCTACAAAGCTTGACTTGTTGCGAAAGGTTTTCGACAAGTTCAAGGAGTTGACTACGATGAGACCTTCTCACCCATAGCGATGCTTAAGTCCGTCCGAATCATGTTAGCAATTGCCGCATTTTATGATTATGAAATTTGGCAAATGGATGACAAAACTGCATTCCTTAATGGATATCGTAAAGAAGAGTTGTATATGATGCAACCAGAGGGTTTTGTCAATCCAAAAGGTGCTAACAAAGTGTGCAAGCTCTAGCGATCCATTTATGGACTGGCGCAAGCCTCTCGGAGTTGGAATATATGCTTTGATAGTGTGATCAAAGCATATGGTTTTATACAGACTTTTGGAGAAGTCTGTATTTACAAGAAAGTGAGTGGGAGCTCTGTAGCATTTCTGATATTATATGTGGATGACATATTGTTGATCGGAAATGATACTGAATTTCTGAATAGCATAAAAGGATACTTGAATAAGAATTTTTCAATGAAAGACCTCGGTGAAGCTGCTTATATATTAGGCATCAAGATCTATAGAGATAGATCAAGAAGCTTGATTGGACTTTCACAAAGCACATACCTTGATAAAGTTTTGAAGAAGTTCAAAATGGATCAAGCAAAGAAAGGGTTCTTGCCTGTGTTACAAGGTGTGAAGTTGAGTCAGACTCAATGCCCAACCACTTCAGAAGATAGAGAGAAAATGAAAGTCATTCTCTATGCTTCAGCCATAGGTTCTATCATGTATGCAATGCTGTGTACCAGACCTAATGTGTTCCTTGCTATTAGTTTAGTAGGGAGGTACCAAAGTAATCCAGGAGTGGATCATCGGATGGGTCAAGAACATCCTGAAATACCTGAAAAGGACTAAGGATATGTTTCTCATTTATGGAGGTGACAAAGAGCTCGTCGTAAACGGTTACGTCGATGCAAGCTTTGACACTGATCCGGATGACTCTAAGTCACAAACCGGATACATATTTTTATTGAATGGTGGAGGTGTCAGTTGGTGCAGTTCCAAGCAGAGCGTCGTGGCGGGATCTACGTGTGAAGCAGAGTACATAGCTACTTCGGAAGTAGAAAATGAAGGAGTCTGGATGAAGGAGTTCATATCCAATCTAGGTGTCATACCTAGTGCATCGGGTCCAATGAAAATCTTTTGTGACAATACTGGTGCAATTGCCTTGGCAAAGGAATCCAGATTTCACAAGAGAACCAAGCACATCGAGAGACGCTTCAATTCCATCCGTGATCAAGTCAAGGAGGGAGATATAGAGATTTGCAAAATACATACGGATCTGAATGTTGCAGACCCGTTGACTAAGCTTCTCTCACGAGCAAAACATGATCAGCACCAAGACTCCATGGGTGTTAGAATCATTACAATGTAATCTAGATTATTGACTCTAGTGCAAGTGGGAGACTGAAGGAAATATGCCCTAGAGGCAATAATAAAGTTGTTATTTATATATTTCCTTACATCATGATAAATGTTTATTATTCATGCTAGAATTTTACTAACCGGAAACTTAGTATATGTGTGAATACATAGACAAACAGAGTGTCACTAGTATGCCTCTACTTGACTAGCTCGTTGATCAAAGATGGTTAAGTTTCCTAGCCATGGACAAGAGTTGTCATTTGATGAACCGGATCACATCATTAGAGAATGATGTGATTGACTTGACCCATCCGTTAGCTTAGCACTATGATCGTTTAGTTTATTGCTATTGCTTTCTTCATAACTTATACATCTTCCTATGACTATGAGATTGTGCAACTCCCGAATACCGGAGGAACACTTAGTGTGCTATCAGACGTCACAATGTAACTGGGTGATTATAAAGATGCTCTACAGGTGTCTCTGATGGTGTTTGTTGAGTTGTCATAGATCGAGATTAGGATTTGTCACTCTGATTGTCGGAGAGGTATCTGTGGGCCCTCTCGGTAATGCACATCACTATAAGCCTTGCAAGCAATGTGACTAATGAGTTAGTTACGGGATGATGCATTACGGAACGAGTAAAGAGACTTGCCGGTAACAAGATTGAACTAGGTATTGAGATACCGACGATCGAATCTCAGGCAAGTAACATACCGATGACAAAGGGAACGACATATGTTGTTATGCGGTTTGACCGATAAAGATCTTTGTAGAATATGTAGGAACCAATATGAGCATCTAGGTTCCGCTGTTGGTTATTGACCGGAAGTGAGTTGATGATCCACAGGTATAGGGGATCTATCGTAGTCCTTTCGATAAGTAAGAGTGTCGAACCCAACGAGGAGCAGAAGGAAATGACAAGCGGTTTTCAGTAAGGTATTCTCTACAAGCACTAAAATTTTCGGTAACAGATAGTTTTGTGATAAGGTAATTTGTAACGGGTAACAAGTAACAAAAGTAAATAAAGTGCAGCAAGGTGGCCCAATCCTTTTTGTAGCAAAGGACAAGCCTGGACAAACTCTTATATGAAGGGAAGCGCTCCCGAGGACACATGGGAATTATCGTCAAGCTAGTTTTCATCACGCTCATATGATTCACGTTCGTTACTTTGATAATTTGATATGTGGGTGGACCGGTGCTTGGGTACTTCCCTTCCTTGGACAAGCATCCCACTTATTATTAACCCCTATTGCAAGCATCCGCAACTACAAAAGAAGTATTAAGGTAAACTAACCATAGCATGAAACAGATGTATCCAAATCAACCCTTTACCTAGCAACGCATAAACTAGGGTTTAAGCTTCTGTCACTCTAGCAACCCATCATGTACTTATTACTTCCCAATTCCTTCCTATAGGCCCAAACAATGGTGAAGTGTCATGTAGTCAACGTTCACATAACAACACTAGAGGAAAGACAACATACATCTCATCAAAATATCGAACGAATACCAAATTCACATGACTACTTATAGCAAGACTTCTCCCATGTCCTCAGGAACAAACGTAACTACTCACAAATCGTATTAATGTTCATAATCAGAGGGGTATTAATATGCTTAACGGATCTGAACATATGATCTTCCACCAAATAAACCAACTAGCATCAACTACAAGGAGTAATCAACACTACTAGCAACCCACAGGTACCAATCTGAGGTTTTGGGACAAAGATTAGATACAAGAGATGAACTAGGGTTTGAGAGGAGATGGTGCTGGTGAAGATGTTGATGAAGATTGACCCCCTCCCGATGAGAGGATCGATGGTGATGACGATGGTGATGATTTCCCCCTCCCGGAGGGATGTTTCCCCGGCAGAACAGCTCCGCCGGAGCCCTAGATTGGTTCCGCCAAGGTTCCGCCTCGTGGCGGTGGTGTTTCGTCCCGAAAGCTTCCTTATGATTTTTTCCTGGGTAAAAGACTTCATATAGCAGAAGATGGGCACCGGAGGCTTGCCAGGGGGCCACGAGGCAGGGGCGTGCCTGTAGTAGGGCGCGCCCCACCCTTGTGGATGGTGGGTGGCCCCTCCTGTTGATTCTTTTGCCAATATTTTTATTAATTCCAAAAACTGCCTCCGTGAAGTTTCAGGACTTTTGAGCTGTGCGTAATAGGTCTCTAATATTTGCTCCTTTTCCAAATTTCGAATTCCAGCTGCCGACATTCTCCCTCTTCATGTAAACCTTGCAAAATAAGAGAGAATAGGCATGAGTATTGTGACAAAATGTGTAATAACAACCCATAATGCAATAAATATCGATATAAAAGCATGATGCAAAATGGACGTATCAACTCCCCAAGCTTAGACCTCGCTTGTCCTCAAGCGGAAGCTGATAACGAAAAATATGTCCACATGTTTAGAGATAGAGGTGTCGTTAAAATAAAATACGGACATGAGGGCATCATGATCATTCTTATAACAACAACATATATAGATATTATCATATGATTTCTTATGGTCAAGTAATAATCTATTCACAATGTAAAGTATGAATCAGAAACTTCATTGAGAACTAACAAACTATAATCTCAGTCATTGAAGCAATTGCAATTTATCATAACATCAGAAAGAGTCAATATAAGAGCTTTTCAGCAAGTCCACATACTCAACCATCATTTAGTCTTTCACAATTGCTAACACTCACGCAATACTTATGGTTATGGAGTTTCAATCGGACACCGAGAAAGATAGGGGCTTATAGTGTTGCCTCCCAACCTTTTACCTCAAGGGTAATGTCAACAATAATAGTTCATGCTAACTTACATCTAATTGGATATATATTTCAGGATCTTTCCAACACAATGTGCTTGCCAAAGGATAAAATGTAAAAGGGAAAGGTGAAGATCACCATGACTCTTGTATAAGGTATGAGACAAGAATAAAAGATAGGCCCTTCGCAGTGGGAAGCAGAGGTTGTAATGTGCTTTTATGGTCAAAATCTTAATGCGAAAGAACGTCACTTTATATTGCCACTTATGATATGGACCTTTATTATGCAGTCCGTCGCTTTTATTGCTTCCACATCACAAGATCGTATAAAGCTTATTTTCTCCACACTAATAAAACATACATATTTATAGAGCCATTTTTATTGCATGCAACAATGACAACTTACTTGAAGGATCTTACTCAATCCATAGGTAGGTATGGTGGACACTCATGGCAAAACTGGGTTTAAGGATATTTGGAAGCACAAGTAGTATCTCTACTTGGTGCAAAGAATTTGGCTAGCATGAGGGAGAAAGGCAAGCTCAACATGTTGGATGATCCATGACAATATACTTTATTTTGGATATAAGAAAACATAACCCATTACGTTGTCTTTCTTGTCCAACATCAACTCAAAGGATTACTTTCCATAGTAACAAGTGACAGTAAATTTCAGCACACTATATAAAATTTTCCTTGCCAAATTCCACCTACCAAAGGCGCTTCACTCCCCGGCAACGGCGCCAGAAAAGAGTCTTGATGACCCACAAGTATAGGGGATCTAATAGTCCTTTCAATAAGTAAGAGTGTCGAGCCCAACGAAGAGCAGAAGGAAATGACAAGCGGTTTTCAGTAAGGTATTCTCTGCAATCACTGAAATTATCGGTAACAGATAGTTTTGTGATAAGGTAATTTGTAATGGGTAACAAGTAACAAAAGTAAATGAAGTGCAGCAAGGTGGCCCAATCCTTTTCTAGCAAAGGACAAGCCTGGACAAACTCTTATATGAAGGAAAGCGCTCCCGAGGACACATGGGAATTATCGTCAAGCTAGTTTTCATCACGCTCATATGATTCGCGTTCATTACTTTGATAATTTGATATGTGGGTGGACCGGTGCTTGGGTACTGCCCTTCCTTGGACAAGCATCCCACTTATGATTAACCCCTATTGCAAGCATCCGCAACTACAAAAGAAGTATTAAGGTAAACCTAACCATAGCATGAAACAGATGTATCCAAATCAGCCCTTTACCTAGCAACGCATAAACTAGGGTTTAAGCTTCTGTCACTCTAGCAACCCATCATGTACTTATTACTTCCCACTGCCTTCCTCTAGGCCCAAAAAATGGTGAAGTGTCATGTAGTCGACGTTCACATGACACCACTAGAGGAAAGACAACATACATCTCATCAAAATATCGAACGAATACCAAATTCACATGACTACTTACAGCAAGACTTCTCCCATGTCCTCGGGAACAAACGTAACTACTCACAAATCATATTCATGTTCATAATCAGAGGGGTATTAATATGCATAAAGGATCAGAACATATGATCTTCCACCAAATAAACCAACTAGCATCAACTACAAGGAGTAATCAACACTACTAGCAACCCACGGTACCAATCGAGGTTTTGGGACAAAGATTGGATACAAAGAGATGAACTAGGGTTTGAGAGGAGATGGTGCTGGTGAAGATGTTGATGAAGATTGACCCCCTCCCGATGAGAGGATCGATGGTGATGACGATGGTGATGATTTCCCCCACCCGGAGGGATGTTCCCTGCAGAACAGCTCCGCCGGAGCCCTAGATTGGTTCCGCCAAGGTTCCGCCTCGTGACGGCGGTGTTTCGTCCTGAAAGCTTCCTTATGATTTTTTCCAGGGTAAAAGACTTCATATAGTAGAAGATGGGCACCGGAGGCCTGTCATGGGGCCCATGAGGCAGGGGGCGCGCCTAGGGGGTAGGGCGCGCCCCCACCCTCGTGGATGGTGGGTGGCCCCCTCTGGTTGATTCTTTCGCCAGTATTTTTTATTAATTCCAAAAACTGCCTCCGTGAAGTTTCAGGACTTTTGGAGCTGTGCAGAATAGGTCTCTAATATTTGCTCCTTTTCCAGCCCAGAATTCCAGCTGCCGGCATTCTCCCTCTTCATGTAAACCTTGCAATATAAGGGAGAATAGGCATGATTATTGTGACAAAATGTGTAATAACAACCCATAATGCAATAAATATCGATATAAAAGCATGATGCAAAATGGACGCATCATGAGTCTCGGTCATGTCTACATAGTTCTCGAACCCGTAGGATCCGCACGCTTAATGTTCGGTGATGATCGGTATTATGAGTTTATGTGTTTTGATGTACCGAAGGTTGTTCGGAGTCCTGGATGTGATCAGAGACATGACAAGGAGTCTCGAAATGGTCGATACATAAAGAATGATATATTGGACGATATTATTCGGACACCGAATGAGTTCCGACGGTCATCTGATAAATATCAGAGTGCCGGAAGGGTTATCAGAACCACCGAAGAAGTAATGGGCCTTATTGGGACTAGGGGAGAAAGAGAGGGGCTGCCAAGGGCTGGCCGTGCGCCCCCCAATGGGCCTAGTCCGAATTGGATTAGGGGGAGGGGCGGCGCCCCCTCCTTCCTTCTCTTTCCCCCTCCTTCCTTCTTCTCCTAGTAGGACTAGGAAAGGGGGGAGTCCTACTCCTACTAGGAGGAGGATTCCTCCCCCCTTGGCGCGCCTATGGGGGCCGGCCGGCTTCCCCCTTGCTCCTTTATATACCGGGGCAGGGGGCACCCTAGAACACACAAGTTGACAGTTGTCTTAGCCGTGTGCGGTTCCCCCCTCCACAGATTTCCACCTCGGTCACATTGTTGTAGTGCTTAGGCGAAGCCCTGCGTCGGTAACTTCATCATCACCGTCATCACGCCGTCGTGCTGACGAAACTCTCCCTCGGCCTCAGCTAGATCAAGAGTATGAGGGACGTCACTGAGTTGAACGTGTGCAGATCGCGGAGGTGCCGTGCGTTCGGTACTTGGATCGTTTGGATCGCGAAGACGTTCGACTACATCAACCGCGTTACTGAACGCTTCCGCTTTCGGTCTATGAGGGTACGCGGACACACTCTCCCCACTCGTTGCTATGCATCACCTAGATGGATCTTGCATGTGCGTAGGATTTTTTTGGAATACTTCGTCCCCCAACAGATTTATGATCAACTTATCTATGAATATTATTTGATTCTCCTCTGAATTATTATATGCATGATTTGATATCTTTGTAATTCTCTTCGAACTATCGGTTTGGTTTGGCCTACTAGATTGGTTTTTCTTGCAATGGGAGAAGTTCTTAGCTTTGGGTTCAATCTTGCGGTGTCCTTTTTCAATGAGAGTAGGGGCAGCAAGGCACGCATTGTATTGTTGCCATCGAGGATAGAAAGATGGGGTTTTCATCATATTGTTTGAGTTAATTCCTCTACATCATGTCATCTTGCTTAATGCGTTACTCCGTTCTTTATGAACTAATACTCTAGATGCATGCTGGATAGCGGTCGATGTGTGGAGTAATAGTAGTAGATGCAAAATCGTTTCAGTCTACTTGACACGGACGTGATGCCTATATTCATGATCATTGCCTTAGATATCGTCATAACTTTGCGCTTTTCTATCAATTGCTCGACAGTAATTTGTTCACCCACCATAATATTTTCTATCTTGAGAGAAACCTCTAGTGAAACCTATGGCCCCCGGGTCTACTTTCCATCATATTAGTTTCCTATTTACTTTCTTTGTAATCTTTTACTTTCCGATCTATAAACCAAGAACACCAAAAATATTTACTTTACTGTTTATCTATCTCTATCAGATCTCACTTTGCAATTAACCGTGAAGGGATTGACAACCCCTTTATCGCGCTGGGTGCAAGTTGGTGTTTGTTTGTGTAGGTATTCGGTGACTTGTGCATTGTCTCCTACTGGATTGATACCTTAGTTCTGAAAACTGAGGGAAATACTTACTCTACTTTGCTGCATCACCCTTTCCTCTTCAAGGGAAAAACCAACGCAAGCTCAAGGAGTAGCAGGAAGAATTTCTGGTGCCGTTGCCGGGGAGATCTACGTCAAGTCAAGACATACCAAGTACCATTATAAACTCTCATCTCTCGCATTACATTATTCGCCATTTGATACGTCTCCAACGTATCTATAATTTTTGATTGTTCCATGCTATTATATTATCCATCTAGGATGTTTTATATGCATTTATATGCTATTTTATATGATTTTTGGGACTAACCTATTAACCTAGAGCCCAGTGCGGTTTACATTTTTCCTTTTTTTGAGTATCACAGAAAAGGAAAACCAAACGGAGTCCAATTGACCTGAAACTTCATGGAACTTATTTTCGGACCAGAAGAAGGCCATGGAGTAAAAGAGTTAGGCCAGAAGAATCCCGGGCTACCCACGAGGGTGGGGGGCGTGCCCACCCCCCATGGGCGTGCCTCCCTACCTCGTGAACAGCCCGGAGACCCCCCTGACTTGTTCTCAACGCCAAAACCTCTTATATATATACAGAAACTTCCAGAAAGAAACCTAGATCGGGAGTTCCGCCGCCGCAAGCCTCTGTAGCCACCAAAAACCAATCAGGACCCTGTTAAAGCACCTGCCGAGGGGGAACCCTCACCGGTGGCCATCTTCATCATCCCGGCACTCTCCATGACGAGGAGGGAGTAGTTCACCCTCGGGGCTGAGGGTATCTACCAGTAGCTATGTGTTTGATCTCTCTCTCTCTCTCTCTCTCTCTTGTTCTTGAGGTGATACGATCTTGATGTATCGCGAGCTTTGCTATTATAGTTGGATCTTATGATGTTTCTCCCCCTCTACTCTCTTGTAATGGAGTTATCTTATCGGATTGAGTCTTTAAGGATTTGAGAACACTTGATGTATGTCTTGCATGTGCTTATCTGTGGTGACAATGAGATATCACGTGATCTACTTGATGTATGTTTTGGTGATCAACTTGCGGGTTCCGTGACCTCGTGAACTTATGCATAGGGGTTGGCACACGTTTTCGTCTTGACTCTCCAGTAGAAACTTTGGGGCAATCTTTGAAGTTCTACGTGTTGGTTGAATAGATGAATCTGAGATTGTGTGATGCATATCGTATAATCATACCCACGGATACTTGAGGTGACATTGGAGTATCTAGGTGACATTAGGGTTTTGGTTGATTTGTGTCTTAAGGTGTTATTCTAGTACGAACTCTATGATAGATCGAACGAAAAGAATAACTTCACGTTATTTTACTACAGACTCTTGAATAGATCGATCAGAAAGGATAACTATGAGGTGGTTTCGTACCGTACCATAATCTCTTCGTTTTGTTCTCCGCTATTAGTGACTTTGGAGTGACTCTTTGTTGCATGATGAGGGATAGTTATATGATCTAATTATGTTATTATTGTTGAGAGAACTTGCACTAGTGACAGTATGAACCCTAGGCCTTGTTTCAACTCATTGCAATACCATTTGTGCTCACTTTTATCATTAGTTACCTTGCTGTTTTTATATTTTCAGATTAAAAAAACATATATCTACCATCCATATTTCACTTGTATCACCATCTCTTCACCGAACTAGTGCACCTATACAATTTACCATTGTATTGGGTGTGTTGGGGACACAAGAGAATCTTTGTTATTTGGTTGCAGGGTTGTTTGAGAGAGATCATCTTCATCCTACGCCTCCCACGGATTGATAAACCTTAGGTCATCCACTTGAGGGAAACTTTGCTACTGTCCTACAAACCTCTGCACTTGGAGGCCCAACGTCTACAAGAAGAAGGTTGTGTAGTAGACATCACCATTCACCTCTCGTTTTCCTCTCCCCCACTTCTAAAACGATTTTCGAAAAGATTTGCATTTTCTTCGCCACTCTTCCGTTTGTCTTCTTCCCTTGATTTTTGTGTGCTCGTGTGTTGGATTGCTTGCTTTGTCACGATGGCTCAAGAGAATACCAAATTGTGTGACTTTTCCAACACCAATAATAACGATTTTTTTAGTACTTCGATTGCTCCCTCTACTAATGCAGAATCTTGTGAAATTAATGCCACTTTGCTGAATCTTGTTATGAAAGATCAATTTTTCGGCCTTCCTAGTGAAGATGCCGCATCCCATATGAACAATTTTGTTGATTTGTGTGATATGCAAAAGAAAAAAGATGTGGATAATGATATTGTTAAATTGAAGCTATTTTCATTCTCGCTTCGAGATCATGCTAAAACTTGGTTTTCATCTTTGCCTAAAGATAGTATTGATTCATGGAATAAGTGTAAATATGCTTTTATTTCCAAGTATTTTCATCCCGCTAAGATCATCTCCCTTAGGCACGATATTATGAATTTTAAGCAACTTGATCATGAACAAGTTGCACAATCTTGGGAGAGGATGCACGATATTATGAATTTTAAGCAACTTGATCATGAACAAGTTGCACAATCTTGGGAGAGGATGAAATTGATGATAAGAAATTGCCCAACTCATGGTTTGAATTTGTGGATGATTATACAAATTTTTATACCGGATTGAATTTTGCTTCTAGAAATCTTTTAGATTCGGCCGCGGGAGGTACGTTTATGGAAATTACTTTAGGAGAAGCTACTAAACTCCTAGATAATATCATGGTTAATTATTCTCAATGGCATACCGAAAGATCTTCCACTAATAAAAAAGTGCATGCGATTGAAGAGATTAATGTTTTGAGTGGAAAGATGGATGAGCTTTTGAAATTATTTGCTAGCAAGAGTGCTCCTATTGATCCTAATGATATGCCTTTGTCTACTTTGGTTGAGAATAATAATGAATCTATGGATGTGAATTTTGTTGGTAGGAACAATTATGGTAATAACGCGTATAGAGGTAATTTTAATCCTAGGCCATTCCCTATGTCGGTGTACAAAAGTAGGGGCAATCCTTTGTACCCCTTTACTTGTGCACAGGCAGTTGGAGCCGCGTGCCACGACCACACTAGGAAGGGCAGAGGGGGGAGCCAGATAGAAGCCAAAGCACAATACGGCCAAGGCAACGCCAAGACCAAGAGCGCAAAGGACAGAAGGGCGAAGCAGGCTTCCCGACAAGATCTTTACCGAGGAAAGCCACAAGACCCCCGGCAAGATCCTTGCCGGGGACGACTGCAACGCCATGGCAAGACCCTTGCCGGGCCCCCGGCAAGGCCCTTGCCGAGAACATTAGCGGGGCCACAGTCACGCCCGCATCGACCAAGACTCCATCGCCGTCCCCAAGCAGCTGCTATCCCAATCAGCTAGGCAGGCACCTACGCGGCAACAGGCGGCCTCTACGCCAACTCAGTAAGCACTTGCGTGGTGGCATGCAAGTCTTGGTGAATACCCTACCACCACGCCACCTCAGCTGCCTGCCTGCCTACATGGTGCCGCATGCATCGCGCTGGCGGCGATGTCGAAGCAAAGCGGCGGCAGACGGGACGGGCCCCATTCCCGTCCCCGATAAAGCGAGGGCACACCTAAGCGATGCATTAAATGTGTCTTGTCCTGTAACATGGGCGATAAGATCGCAGCACTGTAGACCTTTCCACCTCCCGTGTGCCACTGTGGCAGCCCCTTTCGACTATAAAAGGAGGCCCATGGCGTCTTTGGAGGGATTAAACTGTTTGAAACTACGCATGACCACTGTAGCTAGTTCGGAAGCTCAAGAACACTCAATACATCCACCAAAAGTAGGACTAGGGTTTCACGCATCCTCGCGGCCCGAACACAGGTAAGCGATCCTTGTCTTTGGTCTGGACCTGCTCTTCTCCACGACCAGCGCCCGCCAACCATAGTAGGGATTCGGTGATCCCATAGGTGTCGTTCCCGCCGACATCTTTGGCGCTAGGTAGAAGCGCGATTGTGAGAATCTGGTTGGCGAAGCGGCGAAGTGCGTGAGAAGCGAGGTCGAGGCAGCCGGCTAGCGATCGTTTACCCGAGGTTCGGGCGAGGATCGTAAAACCCGGTCTGCTTTGGTGGATTTATTGAGTGTTCTTGAACGAACTCGATCGCGAGCGCGATGCGCCCATCGAGGGGGCAGGGCGAGGCAGTGCCTGTCCAGCGCGATGGAGTTCTTCACCGAACTTGCGCCACCGCGGTGCTGCTGTGGCGTAACACCGTCGCCGCAGTGCACTGCCTGGCTGAACTAGCGGCGCTTGACGGTGAGTCTTGATCGGCAAGCTGGTAGTGGCCTGGCTGGCGCCCTCGGCAAGGGCCTTCTTGGTGGCCCGACAAAGGGTCTTCTTTGTGGTGTGCGATCGCCCAGCAAGGTGCTTGCCGGGGGTCTTGTGGATCTTCTCGGCAAGGATCCCGCCAAGGGTCACCGTCTTCTGGTTCTCATCTGATCTTGTATATCTATGGTCTTGACAAAGATCTGCATGCCACCACGGAGGTGCCTCCCAAGCCCTAGTTCCAATGTACTTGGTTGTGTTGGAACCCGTGGGCTCAAGGGTGGCTCACTCTGTTGGCGTCGGGCGTGCCGCCCCGGCAAGGCCCTTGCCGGGGCTACCGAGGCTTCCTCGGCAAGGGTCTTGCCGGGGGAGCCTACTTCGCCCTTCTTCCCTTTGCATTCTTGGCCTTGGCGTTGCCTTGGCCGTCTTGTGCTTTGGCTTCTCTCCGGCTCCCCTCCTCTGCCATGCCTAGTGTGGCTGTGGCGCACGCCTCCGACTGCCCGTGCACAAGTAAAGGGGTACAAAGGAGTGCCCCTACTTTTGTACACCGACATGAGCCCCTGAGCCTGGGCCACACATAAGCGGGACACGTTGTTGGGCCAGGCCCAAAACGGTGTGCGAGCAGGCGGGGCGGATTTTTACCGCAGTAACTGTTTCGTCTGATGTGCTTCCCCACGACCCGCATCGAACGCGCGACGTGGAGGGGCGTGCGTGATGTGGGGGTCATGTGCGATGCGGTTCTTGCACGCATGCGTCACGTCGCAGTTAATGGGGAAGGAGGCGACCCACGCCTTCCCTGTTAAAAGGGATAACCGCGGGCGCGCTGCTCACTTTACCCCCCTTCCTGCGTCTTCTCCAATCTCAGAGCCGCCGTCCCCTTCTCATTCCTTCCCAAGCTTTCGCCTTTGCTCGCCGTTGTTACATCTTTGCTGTACTCCGTCCCTCGCCCCTCACAGTCGCCATGGCCCCCAAATCCACCAAGGACAAGGGAGTGGCCAAGGACGCCGGAGCGACAGAGCCGCCGGAGAGTGCGTTGGCGGCGCAGCGGACGCAGTTCGCCTACTTCCCCTTGATAGTCGATGTGTTCGAGCTCCGGGACTGCTTCAAGCCCCTGTGGGGGTGCAAGATGGGGGGAGAGACAACGGGGCATCCAGCCATGCGCGTCATCCCTGCCAATTCTTCATTGATTACTTCTCTTGCGGCCTCTGCCCCCCCCCCTTCTCTGATTTCTTCAACGACGTCATACACACCTATGGCTTCCACCTTTTGGATTTTACTCCAAATGCCGTGGCGTGCATGGCTCTTTTCGCGCACCTCTGCGAGGGCTTCGCCGGGTTGCAACCCAACATGGCGCTCTTCCGCCACTACTTCTTCCCTCGGATCCAATCGGGGGGCGCCATTTCCGGTTGCATCGCCTGGATCCCACGGTCCAAGGGGACATACCCGAAGGGCGCCAGGAAGGAGAGGTGGGAAGAATGGTGGGGCCAGTGGTGCTGGATTGAAGAGAAGGACCCGCTGGACTTTTGCCGGGTCCGCGATGCACTGCCAGTTCACCGGGGCGACTGGAGCGACGTTGACGCCGACGATGCGAAGCTCACGGTCACCACCACCAGGATCCTTCGCCTTACCGAGGCCGGGCTCACCCTTGAGATGATCGGGGCGGATTTCATCCGCCGCCGAATCGCTCCGCTGCATAACAAGGGGAGGCCGGCCTGGCTCTTCACGAACGCCACCGACATCATGAGGCTTCGCCCCGGCCTCGACCACAACTTCACGGTGATGGGGCATGCCCACTTTTGCCAGCGGCTCTTCCAGCTTGACGTGAACCGCGACGGCGAGGTCGAGCGGACCAGCAAGGCCGCGAGGACCGACGCGAAGACCGGCAAGGTCGCCAAGGGGCCCTTGTTCAAGTTGCCGACAGGAGTGGTCCCGCCATGATGCCGGACTTCAACGCGCATGGCCTTGACCCGAGCTGGGTCGAGCCGGAGGAAATTCAAGTGCAGGAGTTCTTCGACACCTTGCACGAGGGGTACGTCACTGCCGAGCCGCGACTCGTCCAGGACACCACCCAGGCGGAGCTGGACTACATCGCCGCCAGGGCGATGGAGGCGAAGCTTGCCGAGGAGGCCGGCAACGCCGGTGGCGTGGAGGACAAGGCCGCGGAGGAAGCGAAGGAGAAGGAGCTCGCCCAGTGGGCGGAGGCCGCTGGGGAGGCCAGCAGCGCCGGTACCGGGGCTCCTCTCGTCGAGGATGTGGTCGACGAGTCGTCGTCAGAGGAGGCCGAGGCTGTTGACCCTCCGGTCACGGGGAGAGGTTGAGTCCTGCGGCGGGCCACTTCCGGCGAGCCGGTCCGGCCCGTCAAGGCCGCGCAGCGGCCAAAGGCTTTGGAGGAGTCCGCACGTCAGACGAGGGCCGCGGCGGCGAAGAAGGTGGTGAAGGCCGCGGTGGCGAAGAAGAAAGCGTCTGCCTCCTCTTCATCCAAGCGCGTCCAGACTCCGCCCTCCTCCCCTTCTCCGGCAGACGTTGACACGGAGGTCACCTTTGACCTCGGGTCCCTTGGCCCAAGAAGGAAGAGGAAGGCAACAGAGGAGGAGGTGGATGACGAGTAAGTATCTTGTTCCTTTTTTGTCATCTCCGTCTCCTCAATCTGTGCCGCTTGTCTTGACTTGTTTTCACCTTTGCAGGGATGCGGAGATGCTGGCCCAGAGTGAAGAGGGACAAGGCCTCGGCGGGTGGACAACACCGACGGGTACTTCGAGGGCACCACTAGTGGTGCTGAGCAGCCTGGACAGCAGCCCCCGACACAGCCCCCAGCGTAAGTTCATCACTCACCCCTCGTCAACATGTGTTGGGGGCACGATCTCTTGGGGCTGACCTTGCCGTGGTCGCATGAGGAGGACAGTAGCAGGAGGAGCCACAGAGGGCTACCCCCAACACGCCGCCCCCATCGACCACGTCGCCTCGAGGGGCGTCCCCGGCAAGGGCGCCAAGCACCGAGCCCACACATATGGAGGAGGAGGAGAACTCGGGCGCCGGTGGCTTCGCCTCGGCGCCAAATGTTGGCGGGGAGGGGACCTTTGCTTTCCAGCCCGGCGCCGGTAAGTCGTTCGCCTCTTGTTCATGTTCTTTTTCTTCCCTTGCTGGCTCTTGGTCTTGGCTTTGTCTCATCCCCTTCTTGGTATCCAGATCGTCCGTCGACGAACCGGGAGGACATAGACACCGTCATCGAGGACGTCGCCAAGGCCGCCGAGGCGGAGGCCAAGAAGACCGCCGCCAAGGAGGCCACCAAGGGCGCTGGTGAGGATGCCGCCAAGGGGCCTGCCGGGGAGCCCGGCAAGGGACCCACTGGGGAGGCTGGCAAGGCCGCCGCCGAGGAGGAGGTGGTTGATGACCAGCCTTCCTCCTCCGCCGCCTCTGGCTCCGACAGGTCTCTGAGGGTGAGTGACAACCTTTTCGTCCACCTTCGAGGGGCGTCCAGCTCCAGGGCGCCCATCGAGGGAGAGGTGTTCGACGAAGAGGTGCTTGCTGCTGCCGGGCTCGAGGTCGTCGACGAGCCGAGCACCGGTGGCGACGACTCTCAGGAGGAGCGGCTTCTCCAGGCCATGGTGTAACGCCCGGATAATCGTGCTACAGTAATCTCACGTAGATGGTGCCACGTCACCTCTGTCACTGTAGTTAATCTCGGGTTAATTCAAAACCGTTTCGAAATTCAAATGCAAGTTAATGTCAACAAGTAAAGTTTCCAAAAATTAAGACTAAAATGTTCGGTGGTTGTCAAATATTACAAAGGTAATTATGGTGAAGTAAACACATTTTTAGAAAATCTCTAAATAATTTAAACTGGTTTAAAACGGGAAAAGGTAAATAAAAAAACAAACTAAAACAAATCAAAAGGAAGAAAACCCCCGGGGCTCCGGCCAAAGAAAGCCACCGCCCAACTGAGCCACGACCTGCCGTACCGCCCACCCTCACGCCTCCTCTCCTTATCCCCCGCAACCCTAGCCGCCCTCCACTCTCCCCACTCGCCCCCACTCGCTCTCCCCCTCCTCCCGATCCAGATCGGATTCGAGGAAACGAACCCATCGCCCCCCCTGCGCCCCACGCCGCCCGGGACGCGCCCGGCCGCCTCACCGCCACGCCCGCGCCTCAGACCCGCCGTCCCCAGCGCCCGTGGATGACACCGCCGACGCCGCTCGACGCCCGCCCCACGCCAAGACGCCACCCCGCCGGAGCTGCCTCCCCATCGTCGCCGGACTGCCGCCACCTCGACCTCTTCCTCGTCGGACCTCCCCGACCGCCGTCACGCACGTTGCCCCGTTGCCTACTCCCCCTTGTGAGCCCCTCCCCTCCTCTCTGTCCCTCTCCGTCCCGCCCATGATTAATGCCCGACCACGCCCGATGCGTGTTTCGCCCAGACCGGCGCCACTCTCTCGCCGACGCGCTGTGGGCGCACTTCGCGGCCTTTGCACGCCACGATCCACCGTGCCGTGCTGATCCGATGACCGCAGCGGCCGTCGTGCTGCCCGCCAGATCGCCGGCGCTTCCATTCCGATGCTACCCCATGGCGCGGCCTTCCCAAGGCGCGCGACTAGACCGGCGTCCTGCGCGCCTCGTGGCGTGCCGAGCACGCGCTTCTCCTCAGGCGCGCTTCGCCGTGGCCGCCTCCCCCACTACCACCGGGCGCCTCCACCGCCCGTCGCTTCGCCCTGCCGCTTGCGGTTCCGATAATGGCGGCGCCTCTGCCGAGACCAACCTCCGTCCATCGCCGGAGTTGGCGCGCCCGGCTTGCCCATTTCGGGTGCCAGTAGGGACCGGCGCCCACTGTTGCCAGTGGCCCGTTAAGACTATGCCATAACCGGCCCAAAACCGCCCGACCGGGCGCACCCGATCCGTTAGGCCCCTATGGCCCTATGACGTGTGGGGCCCCTGCCCTAGAACGAAAATAAAAAAAAGGAATTAAAATAAATAAATAAATAACAAATAAAGATAAAAATGATTTAATAAAATTAATTATTAATTAATTAATTATCTAATGAATTAATTAAGTTAATTAATCCGGTTTAATTAATTTAATTAACTAGCTAGGTTAATTAAATAGTAATTAAATTAACTAATCTCTAATTACCCTAAACAGTGTATGGCAGGTAGGTCCCACTTTGGACCCACTTTGGTCAGGTTGACCGAGTCAACTCTGTTGACTGCTTGATGTCGACATGACATCATCTTGATGTCATTAATCTGTTTTTCGAATTAATTAAATAATTAATTAAATTCCAAAAATTAATAAAATCTTTAGAAAATCATATCTTTTAATCCGTAACTCGGATTGAAATATTTTCAACATGAAAGTTGCTCAGAACGACGATACGATTCCGGATATGCAACCCGTTCTTCCGCCACACCCCCCTAACCTATCGAGACTCAATAACTTTCCCCTCCGGCTCCTCTGTCAAAGCATAAAACAGGATACTTTCCCGGATGTTTTCCCCTTCGTCGGTATCACCTCCTACCGCGTTAGGGCACACCTAGCACCGCACATTTTCTTGTCATGCACCGTCATGCTTATGTTTTGCATTATATTTATTGTTTCTTCCCCCTCTTCTCTCCGGTAGACTACGAGACCGACGCTGCTTTGCCGATTCGACTACGGTGTTGGCGACCCCTCTCTCTTGCGAGCAACCAGCAAGCCCCCTTGATCACCAGATATCGCCTATTCTACTCATCTTTGCTTGCATTAGAGTAGTGTAGCATGTTCTTGCTTTCGTTATACCTTTCACGATGCATAGCCTGCTACGGCTACTCTTGTTGTCACCTTTACCGCAATCCTACTTGCTTAGTATAGGATGCTAGTATTTCCATCTGTGGCCCTACATTCTTGTCCGTCTGGCTGTGCTATACTATCGGGCCGTGATCACTCGGGAGGTGATCACGGTATATACTATATACTTATACATGATACATGTGGAGACTAAAGTCGGGAATTACCGGTGGAGCACCCATGAGTGGATCTCTGTGGCGGGCGGCAGGCGAGTTGAGACCGCCTAGGAGAGAGGTGGGCCTGGCCTGTTCGGGCGTTCGCGGATACTTAACACGCTTAACGAGATCTTGGTATTTGATCTGAGTGCGGCTCACGGGCCTATACGCACTAACCAACTCGTGGGAAAGATATGGGCACTTTCGGCGTCGTGGTATCACCGAAGCACTTCGTGACGTCACGTCGGCGGCGCTGGCGGATAGGACTAGAACGCCACTAGGCTAGGTCTGCTTCCGGCACAGTCACGCGAACGTCTTGTGTGCTTTCGAGGCGATGGGCCCAGGACCCACTGTCGCTTAGGTTTAGACCGGCGTGCTGGCCTCTCTGTTGTGCCTAGGTGGGGTTGTGACGTGTTGATCTTCCGCGGCCGGGCATGACCCAGAAAGTGTGTCCGGCCAAATGGGATCAAGCGTGTTGGGTTATGTGGTGCACCCCTGCAGGGAAGTTAATCTATTCGAATAGCCATGATCTTCGGTAACAGGACGACTTGGAGTTGTACCTTGACCTTATGACAACTAGAATCGGATACTTAATAAAACACACCCTTCCAAGTGCGGATACAACCCGGTGGTCGCTCTCTCTCGGGGATGCGAGGAGGGATCGCCGGTAGGATTATGCTATACGATGCTACTTGGAGGACTTGATCTACTCTCTTCTACATGTTGCAAGACGGAGGCTGCGAGCGTAGTCTTGACGAGATTAGATATCCCCTTTTATTACGGCATTCTGCGATTCAGTCCACTGATATGGCCCTTTACACATATATCCATGCATATGTAGTGTAGCTCCTTGCTTGCAGTACTTTGGATGAGTACTCACGGTTGCATTGTTTCCCCCTTTTCCCCTATCTCTACTCGATTCTTGCAAGCAGACGATGGAGCCCAGGAGCCAGCGCCACCGTCGATGGCGACTACTACACGGAGGTGCCTACTACTACGTGCAGCCCGTGACCACGACCGAGGAGTAGTTAGGAGGATCCCAGGCGGGAGGCCTGCACCTCTTTCAATCAGTATCCCGGTTTGTGCTAGCCTTCTTAAGGCAAACTTGTTTAACTTATGTCCTGTTTCGAGATATTGTTGCTTCCACGACTTCGTCTATGATCGAAAGCACTTGTATTCGAGCCCACGAGGCCCCTGGCTTGTATTAAGATTCTTTTATGAATTATTTATGTTTCTAGAGTTGTGTTGTGATATCTTCACGTGATTCCCAGATCTTGATCGTACACATTTGCGTGCATGATTAGTGTCACGATTGAATCGAAGCGTCTGAGATTGGTATCGAGCCGACTGCCTGTAGGAATCCCCCTTCCACACTCCTTGGCCGAAGTCGAGTCTAGACATTGCAAAACTTTTACTAACTTGGCTGTGTGCCTTACGGGCCCACGTCGCCATCGGGTGGTACTAGGATCTTTTACTCCTCGACCTTTACTCTGGGACTCTGAACTCTCTTCTACTCGGGTTAAGCGAATTTACTAACTAACACTAGGATCCCGTGACCACATTCAGCCCAAAGTTGGATAAAGCCATAGTTATTCCTTGGAATTGTATTTTGATCAATTTCCACCGGTCATTTGACTCCTTTGAAACATCTTTGTTTTCGGATGGAACCCACGAGGTAGGTCGTGCGCCACACGACGGCCATTGGCGCCTCGGGATCACTGCGGTGCTAGCAGAGATGATGACCTATCTGGGTTATCGGCGGCACCCCGAGTACACCGTCTTTGAGGAGTACCGGGACTTTAACCAGAGAAGCGATGCAGAGCCATCGTCCACCTCTACTCTCGGGAGTATGACTCCACTACTGTGCTGCATACCGCACAAGGTGTTGGGGTGACTATCGATATGGCAGTCCACGATGCTGCTTATGCTGCTCTTACCCGTCTTCGTGGAGAGTATCGGAGTTGGACACCTCCCCTTGAGCACATTGCTATCGCATCGATGTTGGTGAGGAGGGTTACTACACCGCTGCCTACTCCATTGTCACCCGAGCCCTTCTACCATCAGAACTTTGTTCTGCATGCTGATGGGCTAGATCGAGCTAACCGAGCTCTTCGCCACGAGTTGTACACCACCCGTCAGCACCTTTACCGTGCTCTGACGCTGCTGCATCCCTTTGTCCGATCCAGAGCGCTGCCGCGTTCTGCGATCTAGCCAGCCAGGACCGTGATGCCCCAGGGTGTCGGTTGGCCAGAGGTGGGAGGCTACTCTCCCGCACTTGGTCCTCTTCTGCCACTTGGGTGTCGGGTTCCGCACCAGAGTATCCGCGGACCCAGGTTGTCGACATGGAGTTCGATGCCACACTACCAGCTTTCGGGCTCTGACTACCTCCGCAGCATCGCGTGTGGTGATGTAGGCTTGCTTGTTAGCGTTAGATGCATTCGCCATGAGCTGCGTGCCGCCTATGATGTCTTAGTCTATGTCTTGAACTCGTGTACCGAACTCTATGCATGATCCCTTTTGTAAGATATGCCGACTACTATGTAGTTTCTATCGTCTTTGCTTTCATTATGCATGTTTCATCATGAATGATTCTTGTCCTTTGCATATTCTCAAATGCCGAACTACCCCTGTTATATATTAGCGGGATGGTTAGACCAGCTGGTCGTGGTCGTGGTGGCAACTTCCCACCACCGCTGAGTACATGGCTGGTATGATCCAACAGCTTGAGATGAATCGCCAGTTCATGGAAAACATGATGGCTCGGTTTCCTCGCCCCAATATGAACCAGCACCAAACACACGGTAACTCTGCAGGATTTCATGCGCCTCAACCCAAGTGTGTACCGCAGCTCAACCCAGCCACGGATCTTGATGGTAGCTCCGTGACATCACCTATGAGATGGAGTCTGCTGATGTAGCCCTCGCCAGCTATGTCACCTTTGCTTCCTTCTTCTGAAGGGACCCGCAGCTCAATGGTGGGACAGCCACAGGCGTACTCAGCCATTGGAACAATCATCACCTGGTCGGACTTCCAAGCTGCTTTCCGTGCCCGCTTCATCCCTCAAGGAGTCATGGACGGAAGAAGCGTGAGTTCATAACCTCACCCAAGGCAACAAGACTGTTGAAGCTTATCAGCGGGAGTTCCTGGACTTGTCTCGCTATGCTGAAGAGGACATTGCAACTGATGCACGCAAACAAGAGAAGTTCCGTGACGGCCTTCAAGCTGACATCAAGCTCGCACTTCTAGTGCACGACTTTGCTGATTTCGCCACTTTGGTGAACAAAGCTATCAATGTCGAAACTGGTCTGCAGGAATACCAGAGCTCTAACAGCGCAACCGTGACACGGGCTCATCTTGGGCCCGTCCTCGCGAGGTTGTAAGAGATGGATTCCCAACAGCATGTACCAGCCAAATGCACCTGCCCCAAAGGCGAGCTATCTTGCACCTCGTCGCCTACTCCAACTAGGCAGCCAAGGCTTCGACTCCACCACCCCAAGCTCTGCTTCCACTCCCAATAATGGCTTGTGCTTGATGTGGTCAACCAGGCACCGTGCTAGAGAATGCAACTGTAACCGTAATCAATCGCCCCTTCCAAATGACCGGCCGTGGAAGCAACCAGCCCCGCAACAACTATGCCAAGCCTTATGGTCGAAGTTCATGCCAACCACGTTGATCTGAGCGAAGCTCAAGACCAGCTCACATCGTGATGGGTACACTCCTCGTAAATTCAGTACCTGCATCTGTTTTATTCGATTTAGGAGCATCACATTCATTCATGTCAGAAGATTTTGCATACAAGCACGACATTAAGTGTGAGGAGATGAACTCTTCGGTAGTGGTAAAAACCCCCTTGGGACAATATCAAACCTCCATGGTTGGCGTCGACGTCCCCGTGGAAATCGAAGGGCTAGAATTCTATGCCTCACCCATTATCCTGAAGACGTCTAACATCGACCTCATTTTGGGGATGGATTGGTTGAAAGCGCATACTGCTTCAATCGTTTGCGCCACTAAGACCGTCCATCTGCTACACCCTTCGATGAAATAATAAGCTACAATGCCCGTCTGGTTCGTAATGCCGAGGCAAGGCTCTATGCATTGAATGCATTGAGCGCCGCACCCTCGAGGGAATTGAAAACATTCCTGTCGTTCGCGATTTCCCGGACGTCTTTCCTGAAGAACTTCCAGGTATTCCCCTGCTAGAGCGGTCGAATTCGTCATCGACTTGAAACCCGGCACCACTCCTATAGCCAAGCGACCCTACAAGATGCCGCCGCATGAACTCCTTGAGCTCAAGGAGGAAATCGACAAGTCTCTTCGCAGTGGTTTCATTCGCCCAAGTTGCTCTCCTTGGGGAGCACCTTCTCTCTTTGTCAAGAAGAAGGATGGGACAAACCGATTAGTCCAAGACTACTGTCCTATAAACCAAGCTACCATTCGAATAAGTATCCTCTTCCTCGGATCAATGATCTCGTATGATCAACTGGCTGGTTCATCAGTGTTCTCTAAACTCGACTTGAGGTTGGGTTACCACCAGATCCGTGTTCGTGAAGAGGATATCCCAAAGACCGCCTTTGTGACTCGTTATGGTTCATATGAGTACACCGTCATGTCTTTCGGCTTAACCAATGCTCCAGCCACCTTCTCTCGACTGATGAACTATATATTCATGGATTACCTCGACAAGTTAAATGCGTGGTTTATCTGGATGATATCCTGGTATTTTCCAAGAACGAAGAAGAACATGCTGAACATCTTCGTCTTGTGCTGGAAAAGCTACGAGAGCATCAACTTTATGCCAAGTTCTCCAAATGTGAATTCTGGCATCCCGAAGTAACCTATCTTGGGCATGTCATCTCTAAGGATGGTATTGCCGTCAACCCTGAACGAGTTCAGGCTATTCTCGATTGGACTCCTCCGAAGAATGTCAAGCAAGTCAGAAGTTTTCTCGGTCTCGCCAGCTATTGCCGTCGATTCATCGAGAACTTCTCCAAGATCGCCAGGCCCCTGACTAACCTATTGCATAAGGGCGTCAAGTTCCAATGGACAGAAAAATGTCAGGAAAGCTTCCAGGCGCTCAAAGACAAGTTGACTTCTGCCTCAGTGCTAGCTCCACCTGATACTAAGAAGGACTTCACATTTATCGCGGCGCTTCCCGTCAAGGATTAGGCTGTGTCCTAATGCAGGAGCGCAAAGTGATTGCTTATGCCTCTCGGCAATTACGCCCTCACGAAGAGAACTACCCAGTTCACGACCTCGAACTTGCTGCTGTCATTCATGCGCTAAAACAGTGGCGACATTACCTTCTCGGTAATCGTTGCGAGATCTTCACCGACCACCAAAGTCTGAAGTATCTGTTTACTCAGCCAGACCTGAACCTCCGTCAGCAGAGATGGATGGAGACTGTTGTAGACTTTGACTCGGGTATTTCCTATACACCAGGCAAGGCTAATGTAATGGCTGATGCCTTGAGCCGCAAGTCTTACTGCAACCACCTCCAGGTTCACAAAGTTCAGCCCTCACTCGTTGAAGAATTCAGAAAGCTGAACCTCCATATTGTTCCTCCGGGTGCACTCGCTCCCCCTCCTCCAGAGTTTCGCAAGATGAACCTCCATGTTGTTCCCAGGGGTTCTCTCAATACCCTGGTTGCGAAACCAGATCTTGTGGACACCATCAAATGGATACAGAAATGTGACGATGAAGTCGAAAGGATTAAACATTATCTCGCAGAAGGAAAGCCCTCATTCTTCATCATGGATGACGCAGGCACCTTATTCTTCAAAGGTCGCCTAGTGGTACCGAGTAAGAGGGAAAACCTGAATCGACTCCAAAGGTTATGAAAGAAGCTCATGATACGCCTTTGTCTATTCATCCGGTAGCACCAAGATGTACCAAGACATTCGTCAGAGATTCTGGTGGTCTAATATGAAGCAAGACATTGCTCGTTATGTTGCTGAATGTGACGTTTGCCGTCGTATCAAAGCAGAACATCAAAGGCCCGCTGGAACTCTGCAACCTATCTCTATTCCTGAATGGAAATGGGACCATGTTGAAATGGACTTCGTCACTGGATTTCCCAAGTCGCAGAAAGGTAATGATGCTATTCTTGTCGTCATTGACCGGCTTTCTAAAGTTGCACATTTTCCGCGGTCAAAGAAGCGATCATCGCTAGTCGACTTGCAACTCTCTATATGTCCGAATTGTTTCACTTCACGGTATTCCACTGGTTATCGATTCGGACCGTGGCAGCTTATTCACTTCAAGATTCCGGGCCGCTTCAAGAAGCTATGGGGACTCACTTATCTTTCAGTACCGCGTTTCATCTGCAGTCACAAGGGCAAGTTGAACGTGTCAACCAAGTTCTCGAAGACATGCTTCGAGCTTGTGTTATTTCCTTTCAGCAAGAAATGGGAGGAATCTCTCCCGTATGCTGAGTTCTCTTAATAATAGCTATCAAGCTAGTCTGAAGATGGCCCCCTTCGAAGTGTTATATGGACGAAAGTGCCGAAACCCTCTGAACTGGTCAGAAACTGGGGAACATCCACTTTTTGGTCTAGATATTATCCAACATGCCGAAGCACAAGTCCACATTATTCGCGAGAATCTCAAGACTGCTCAGTCACGCCAAAAGAGTAATTATGACCGTCATCATAAAGACATGGTCTATCAACCTGGCGAAAAGGCCTATCTTTGCGTTACACCAATGAAGGGTGCTCACCGCTTCGGGATCAAGGGCAAGCTGGCTCCTCGCTATATTGGCCCATTCACTATTCTGGAAAGGCGTGGAAAAGTGGCATATCAACTGGAGCTTCCGTCGAACCTTTCTCGTGTTCACGATGTGTTCCATGTGTCACAGCTCCGTCAGCTTGAAGGACCCAATCCGGCGATGAGATTATGAAGTGCTCGAATTGCAGCGGGACCTCTCCTATAAAGAGCATCCGGTCCGCATTCTCGACCAAGCTGAGCGCCGCTACGTCGAGAAAGGCGATCAAGTTCCTCAAGGTCGATGGTCGAATCACTCTGAAGGCAAGCCACACAGGAGCGAGGATCGTCTTCGTGATGAATACCCCTTTGTTTCCTTCTACCTCCTAAATCTCGACGAGATTTCTTGTAATGGAGGAGATTTGTAACGCCGGATAATCATGCTACGAGAATCTCACATTGATGGTGCCACGTCACCTCACATCCTTTATAGTTAATCTCGGGTTAATTCAAAACCGTTTGAAATTCAAATGCAAGTTAATGTCAACAAGTAAAGTTTCCAAAAATTAAGACTAAAATGTTCGGTGGTTGTCAAATATTACAAAGGTAATTATGGTGAAGTAAACACATTTTAGAAAATCTCTAAATAATTTAAAGCTGGTTTAAAAGCAGGAAAAGGTAAATAAAAAACAAAACTAAAACAAATCAAAAGGAAGAAAACCCCGGGGCTCCGGCAAGAACCACCGGCCCAAGCTGAGCCACGACACCTGAGCCGCCCACCCGCCCCTCCTCTCCTTATCCCCCGCAACCCTAGCCGCCACTCCACTCCCACTCGCTCCCCACTCGCTCTCCCCTCCTCCCGATCCAGATCGGATCGGGAAACGAACCTCGCCCCCTGCGCCCCCACGCCCGGACCGCGCCCGGCCGCCTCAACGCCGCCCGCGCCTCGGACCCGCCGTCCCGGTGCCGTGGGCGGCCCGCCGACGCCGCTCGGCGCCCGCACGCCAAGACGCCACCCACGGAGCTGCCTCCCCATCGTCGCGGACTGCCGCCACCTCGACCTCTTCCTCGTCGGACCTCCCCGACCGCCACGTCCTGGGTTGCCCGTTGCCTACTCCCCCTTGTGAGCCCCTCCCTCCTCTCTTTCCCTCTCCGTCCCGCATGATCAACGCCCAGCCACGCCCGATGCGTGCTCGCCAGCGCCGCCGGCGCCCGCTCCTCCACCGCCGCGCGCGGCGCACCCCCAGTCGCGGCCTTTGCACGCACGATCCACCGTGCCCGTAAGATCTGACGACCGCAGCGGCCGTTGTGCCCGCCCGCCAGCGTCGCCCGGCGCCCCATTCCGATGCTACCCGTGGCGCGGCCTCCCCCACGCGCGCGGCCGGACCCGGCGTCCGCGCGCGCCCTCGTGGCCGTGCACGCGCGCTCCTCCCGTCTTGGCGCCCGCCGTGGCCGCCTCCCCACTGCTACCACCGGGCGCCTCCACCGCCCGTCGCTTTCGCCCCCCTTACCTTGCGGTTCCCGCAGTGGCGGCGGCTCTGCCGAGCCCAACCTCCATTCCAGCCATCGTCGGAGTTGGCCGCGCCGGCTTGCCCCGCTCGGGTGCCCAGCCGGGACCCAGCGCCCACCCGTTGCGCCCGTGGCCGTTCGGGCTATGCATAACCAGCCCAAAACACTCGATCGGGCGCACCCGATCCGTTAGGCCCCTATGGCCCTATGACGTGTGGGGCCCCTGCCCCAGAATGAAAATTAAAAAAAGGAATTAACAAAAAATAATAATAATAATAAATAAAGATAAAAATGATTTAATAAAATTAATTATTAATTAATTAATTATCTAATGAATTAATTAAGTTAATTAATCCGGTTTAATTTATTTAATTAACTAGCTAGGTTAATTAAATAGTAATTAAATTAACTAATCTCTAATTACCCTAAACAGTGTATGACAGGTAGGTCCCACTGGACCCACTGGTCAGGTTGACTGAGTCAACTCTGTTGACTGCTGATGTCAGCATGACATCATGCTGATGTCATTAATCTGTTTTTCGAATTAATTAAATAATTAATTAAATTCCAGAAATTAATAAAATCTTTAGAAAATCATATCTTTTAATCCGTAACTCGGATTAAAATATTTTCAACATGAAAGTTGCTCGAGCGGCGAGGCGATTAGGATACCCAACCCGTTCGTCCGCCACACCCCTCTAACCTATCGAACTCGCAACTTTCCCCTCGGCTCCACGTGTCAAAGCATAAAACACCGGATACTTTCCGGATGTTTTCCCCCTTCGTCGGTATCACCTCCTACCGCGTTAGGGCACACCTAGCACCGCACATTTTCTTGTCATGCACCGTCATGCTTATGTTTGCATTATATTTATTGTTTCTTCCCCCTCTTCTCTCCGGTAGACTACGAGACCGACGCTGCTGCTGCCCAGTACGACTACGGTGTTGACGACCCCTCTCTCTTGCCAGAGCAACCAGGCAAGCCCCCCCTTTGATCACCAGATATCGCCTATTCTTCTCTATACTGCTTGCATTAGAGTAGTGTAGCATGTTACTGCTTTCAGTTATACCTATCACGATGCATAGCACATCACGGCTACTACATTGTCACCTTTACCTGCAATCCTACTTGCTTAGTATAGGATGCTAGTATTTCCATCTGTGGCCCTACATTCTTGTCCGTCTGCTGTGCTATACTATCGGGCCGTGATCACTCGGGAGGTGATCACGGGTATATAATATATACTTATACATGATACATGTGGAGACTAAAGTCGGGTCGGCTGGTGGAGCACCCGCGAATGGATATTTGTGGCGGAGGCGGCAGGCGAGTTGAGACCGCCTAGGAGAGAGGTGGGCTGGCCTGTTCGGCGTTCGCGGATACTTAACATGTACTTTAACGAGATCTTGGTATTTGATCTGAGTCAGCTCACGGGCCTATACGCACTAACCAACTACGTGGGAAAGATATGGGCACTCGGCGTCGTGGTATCAGCCGAAGCACTTCGTGACGTCAGCGACTGAGCGGCGCGCGCCGGATTGGACTGGAACGCCACTAGGCTAGGTCTGCTTCCGGCCGCGTACGCAACGTGCAGGTGTGCTCAGGGCGATGGGCCCAGACCCCTGTGCGCTTAGGTTTAGACCGACGTGTTGGCCTCTCTGTTGTGCCTAGGTGGGGCTGTGACGTGTTGATCTTCCGCAGCCGGGCATGACCCAGGAAAGTGTGTCCGGCCAAATGGGATCAAGCGTGTTGGGTTGCAGGGAAGTTAATCTATTCGAATAGCCGTGATCTTCGGTAACAGGACGACTTGGAGTTGTACCTTGACCTTATGACAACTAGAACCGGATACTTAATAAAACACACCCTTCCAAGTGCGGATACAACCCGGTGGTCGCTCTCTCTCGGGGATGCGAGGAGGGATCGCCGGAGTAGGATTATGCTATACGATGCTACTTGGAGGACTTGATCTACTCTCTTCTACGTCTTTGCAAGGCGGAGGCTGCGAGCGTAGTCTTGACGAGGATTAGATATCCCCTCTTATTACGGCATTACGTAGTTCGATCCACCGATATGGCCCTTTACACATATATCCATGCATATGTAGTGTAGCTCCTTGCTTGTGAGTACCTTGGATGAGTACTCACGGTTGCATTGTTCCCCTTTTCCCCTATCTCTACTCGATTGTCGCAAAGCAGACGATGGAGCCCAGGAGCAGGCCACCGTCGATGGCGACTACTACATCGGAGGTGCCTACTACTACGTGCAGCCCGGCGGCGACCGAGGAGTAGTTAGGAGGATCCCGAGCGGGAGGCCTGCGCCTCTTTCGATCTGTATCCCGGTTGTGCTAGCCTTCTTAAGGCAAACTTGTTTTAACTTATGTCCGTACTCAGATATTGTTGCTTCCGGCTGACTCGTCTATGATCGAGCACTTGTATTCGAGCCCTTGAGGCCCTGGCTTGTATTATGATGCTTGTATGACTTATTTATGTTTTAGAGTTGTGTTGTGATATCTTCCCGTGAGTCCCTGATCTTGATCATACACATTTGCGTGCATGATTAGTGTACAATTGAATCGGGGGCGTCACACATGGGCGCCAATTTCCGGAAGCTCCAGGCGCTCCACTGCGCCCGCCTGGACAAGGCCAAGTCCAGGATGGCAACGGTGGACAAGGCGGAGGTGGACCTCAAGGTGCGCATTGCCGAGGCGCAGACTTGGTTCTGCCAAGCTAGCAAAGAGCTGAAGGCCGCCCAGGACGAGCTGGCCAAGCGCGACGTGGAGCTCACCATGAAGCGGGCCGACATCGAGAAGGCCCAGGAGACGACGGAGAGCTTGGCCGCCGCAGCCGAAGCCGCTTGGACCCAGCACCAGGCCGCCTTGAACTCCCAGGAGGAAGACCTTGCCAAACGCGAGGCGGACCTTGATGCCAAACTCCGCGCCAAGGACGAGGAAGTGGAGAAACTCGTCGTGCAGCGGACCCAAGAGCTGGAGCAGAGGCACAGGGAGGCACTCAATGCCCAGGCTCTGGTTCACGCCGGCAAGGTGAAGGAGCTGGAGGTGGCGCGGGACGAGCTGAAGAAGCAGGCCCTGGAGCTGACGAGGGAGAGGGACGCGGCCAAGGGCGCCTTGGCTAACGCGCAGGCTGCGGTCCTCAGCAAGGCCGAGTTGCTCTCCACTGCCAACAAGTCCATCAAGGACCTAAAGCTGAAGCTGGAAGGCCATGAGGGGATGCTCTCGGAGGCCAAGGCCCGGGAGGGGACCCTGACCAAGGAGCTGAAGACCGAGAAGAAGCTGCGGAATAACGAGGCCGCCAACCATGAGGATTCCATGGAGGGTGTGAAGCACTAGATCGGCCGTCTCATGGACGTTGCTGGCAGGATCACCTCACAGCTTGCTACCATGGGGATGCCAAATGTGAGGTACGCCCCAGAGCGCAGCGGGACCACCAACGCCAAGCTGACCCTGTTCTTCGAGGGTGTCCTCGGGGCCTTGGAGCAGCTTCACTCCAACTGGGCGGCTTCCCTGGCCAATGAGTCCCGGAGACTTTGCCGGGGTGCCATGACCAAGGTCCTCACCAAGGTGGCGTACTGGTATCCCGACCTCGACTTCGACGCTTGTATTTGGAGAGCTTGCCGGAGGATGCTGACCTCGCGCCGCTCAAGGAGCGTATCAAGCCTGTCATCAGCGGTATCGACAGAATTCAGAGGGTGGAGGGCCAACACCGGGATTAGGCACCCCATTTTGTATCGTCGCTGCAGGTTCATGACCAAGACAATTTCTATCTTTAGTTAGAACTGCGGCGGCAATTGATGTAATATAACTCTGGAGTACATTGATACAATGCATGTTATTTTCCTGTTCAACCTCTCTTTGTATGTCCACCCTACGTTTATCGGGTAGGCTTGCCGGCGCGTAAACCCAGGGCGGCGTCTTGGGGACGGATCCCCAATGGCCTGCCGAGTGTTCTTGCCGTCGGGCGAACTAACTTACCGCCCTTAACGCGACCACTCGAACTGTCGAGCTTGACTCGAGTCAGAATCGAGAGCGTTGCCAATTGCGGAAGGCTACCTTGCCACTCTCGACGCAGCCACTCGAGCTGTTGAGCGGACTCGAAACAGAACAAGGGCGTTGCCTATTACGGGAGGGCCCCTTTGCGTGCAGGTTTTCCATACAAAGAACAAGATCTCCGAGGGGAATAACCTTATATAAAAAAGAAAGATTTAGAGTTCGGCATGACTTAGCTTTTCTGTTGGCGCACTGGCGCCCTTCATGCTTGCAGGTGGCGCCATCCTGTTGGCCGTCTTCTTTCTTAGAAACCATGGCCACGAGGAACTGCTAAGCTGGTTGCCAAACCAGATTCTCACAATCGCACCCCCTACCTAGCGCGCCAAAGATATCGGCGGGAACGACACCTATGGGATCACTGGAATCCCTACTACGGTTGGCGGGGCGCGGGGTCGTGAGAAGAGTAGGTCCAGGAGCCAACACAAGGATCGTTTACCCAGGTTCGAGCCGCGAGGATGCGTAAAACCCTAGTCCTGCTTTGGTGGATGTATTGAGTGTTCTTGAGCTTCTGAACTAGCTACGGTGGCTGCGTAGTTTCAAAAAGCCGAATCCCCCTCCAGTACGCCATGGGGTTCCTTTTATAGTCGAAAGGGGTTGCCACAGTGGCACACAGGAGGTGGAAAGGTCTACAGTGCTGCGAACTTATCACCCATGTGTGGGGACCCCGACTCATAAGTCGTGATCACCGAATGCACGTGTACAGTGATCCCAGAGATCAATGCTCACTGAACACACAGAAGCTGAATAACAAGAGGCTTACATCCATACATACCGTATTACACAAGTAGGACCATTATGGTCAAGTCTTGAGTATAACATTGCAGCAAAAATCTTCGTCGATAACTTGGACCCATGTCATCTGCCTTAACCTTACAGGCAATCTGACTGGGAAGCGTCCTAGCTCGCATGTTCGTCACCGAAGTATTCTTCATCATATCCTGTTCTTTCATGCCTGGCCAATAAAATAACCAGTGGCAAGCCAATGAGTACTTTGAATGTACTCGCAAGCAACCCATGTTTTGGTTCCAGATATAACAATGCATGATATAGGTAAATTTTTGCAGAAAGCTAGTTTTGAGTGTAATAATATGTTCAACAACTTGTAAGACATGCATCAGGAGAATTCAAGTAACCATGAGGACATGCTACATATATCAACATAGATAGAGTGGGCACCAACCCAACTCAATCATGTCAAGTCCTTTGACTTGACCCAAGTAGATCTTCCCACTTATCCAAACACACACACTGGTTTGTAAACATGTGGACGTAGCCCAAGAGCGGTTACCCAACTGTCCTTGACCGTGGACACGGCTATTGAATAGTTTTACACTCTGCAGAGGTTGCACACTTTACCCACAAGATCCGGGGAACTTCCGTGTCATCCACGACCGCGATACCTCAAGTACCGGGGTAAGCACCCGATCACTACCTTTCCCTAGACGACACTAACAAGGAGTCCACTCATTGTTCCGTATCCTCACGATGTACATCATACGAGACTCACTCGTGATCGTAACATCCGAGAGGGACACAACGTATCCGGTGTGTAAAGACGATCATGGCCGCACTACAGCACGACCCGTCCCGAGAGAGAGCACCAACCCCGTCACTAGTAATGCGGGCTCCAAACTAGTATCGACCTAGGTAATCAATAATGCCCTTTCCCATATAAGGGTAGAGTGGTTGCGCATGTAAGGTTGGAATAACGGTCGCAACTTAAACCAATCCGTTTTGAAAACAACACACGCACTTGCCTCGGTACACCACTTCGTCATCAAGTGGTTACCCATCTCATCATCTCCCTCGGGCATAGGTGGCACCCGACGGGGTTTTCGAAAAGTCCTTTGAAAATACTTTATCTCCTTCACCATGCATATACCCATCCCTTTTTGCGTAGCATCTACTTTAGCATCCTCTCTACTCCCACCGGCATAACCCTCATAAGAAGGTAGGGTCATGCACAATGCAAGTATCAACGAGGAAGTACGGTGGCAAACCATCGAAGTGGTTACCACCTCATCATGATTCCGTTGCAACAACAATATGGTGCTATATGACATGCATAAAAAGGGTTTCATAGACATGGTCAAAGGGCTGCTTGCCTGGTTCATCAGAGTCTTCAAGTCTTCGGGTCCTTCTCCAAGTATTCCGTCTACTTCGTCAACTAACGTCGAAAACAATCACAATAAGCAACACAACAAGGCAAAAATAAAAGTGCTCTAAAAATGTGAGTTGGACTTTTCTAGGATACCTCTGGTCATATGAGGGATGACCAAAGTAGTTTCATTGGGATTTGATCTATGGATATCTCTGAACATTTCGATATGGTGGAATTAAGGGATTTGTGGATTTGGAAGAAGTGTACAGAAGAATTACTTTTGAAAAATGAGCAAAGGCACCCATTTTACAAGGAATAATTTTAGAAGCACCTGGGAGTTGGTTTCACTGGATTTGGAGTTCAAATCATTTTCCTATGAATTTTCAAAGTTGGCATTGTATGGAGAAGTGGACCAATATTCTATGTGGTGTAGAAAGTACTAGGAAAAATGTTCAAAAACTAAGTTTTGAACTTATAAGCATCTAGGAATTTGAATCATGGAATTTGGATCAAAAATGGGCTCTCTGTGATTTTCTAAAGTTCACCACAGAAATGGAAATACAAGATTTGATAAATATTTGTGAAGAAAAAGTTCCTGGAAAAATGTGCAAGTTGCACCATGAGATAGATCATGATTTTATGAGCTACTAGAAATTTGAATCATCAAATTTGGAGGTAATATGAATATTTGGGAGATTTTACAAGTTTCAGGAAAAAAGAAAAAGACAAAGGAGGGGGGATTTATACCTATACTGCGCACTGGGTGCAGCATAGTGCCGCAGCGCACTGGGCCGGCCCAGCGGCTCGGCCACGCGGGCGACGGGGCGACGTCGAAGGCGCATTTCGCCCGGCCCGTCTCCACTTAAACGGCGGGGCCCGCCCACTGGGTCGGCCGAGACGCTGGGCCCACAGTGGGCCTTCAACCTCCCGTGCGCGCTCCGGCTGCAGGGAGGAGCGGCTCCCGCCGGCAATAGCCGGGGCTACAGAGCGTCTCCGGTGGCACTACGACCACCGGCGTGCTCAGGAGTCCACGCCGCACCCATCCATGTGCTGCACGCATGCCGTGGAGGGCTGCAGCAACGATGGCTTGGGTGGCCGCGGAGGAGGCCGTCGGCGAGGTTTGGGGACTGCACGGCAGGCGCAGGGAGGAGGGAATGAAGTGCGGGGCGAGTCAGCGGTGGTGATGAGGGGGCGCTGGAGTGGTCTACATGGGAGGAGGAGGAGTGGTGGGCGCGAATTTAGGTGGAATCCGGCGGCTCGGCTCCGGCCATGGGGAGCAACGGAGGGCTCGGAGAGAGGGTTGGCTGGGTCTGGGTGACGTACGGGAGGGAGAGAGGGCGAAAGGAGTAGAGAGGGGGCTCGGGGGTGGCCTTAAATAGAAGGGGGCGAGGTGCACCGTGGTTCGTCTTGGCCGTGAGCTTCTAGCCGTTCTTTGGAGGCCACGGGGCGTGGCGATGGGCGTGTCTGAGGCGTTTGTGGAGGTGGTCCATGACCGGGGAAGGAAGAGAGGGAGCAGGAGGCCAGAGGCGCCAGCGTGTGAGTGTGCTCATTGGAGCTCTCGGGCGGCCATGGCGCGCGTGTGAGGGAGGCCGTAGGAGGGAGAAGGAAGAGGGGGACCAGGGCTTAGCGTGCTGCGGACGCCGAGGCGCATCGTGGGGCGAGCTGGTGAGCTGGGGAGGCTTGAAAAGTGACAGAAGGTGTTTGATGCAAATTTGGGCAAGCAAATTAACTACACTTGACATGAGAATTAACAGGATCAAGTGTCACACATAATTGAGGTTTACCACCAAGTTTGAGTCCATTTGAAGAAAGTTGCCAATGTAACTTTGGTAAACCCTAGAAATCAGCCAAATGGCTTTACCAAGATTTAGTCATGCAAATCTATTCTCCTTGATGCACCACTTGATGTAGTGTCATCATTTGAGGATTTGAACATGTCCACAAAAATTGGGATCAAAAGGAGACACTTGGCAATGTAGAGTTGTTCAAATTTGGTTCTGGACAGGAAGGGTTTTGGGGCACTTTGATCAATATAACATTTTCTCCAACTTGTGCCATTTGGTCTAGATGAATTATTAGACCAGTTGAGCATGTTCAAAAGGTTTGAGAACATTTGGACTTGTTTGGCAATGTAAAGTTGCTAAAACTTCAAAATGTACAGAATTGGTTTTGAGGGGATTTCATGGGGTTATACTATTCTCCATGACATGATACTTATCAAGATCATCCAACATGTCATATGTGACATGCTAGAATTTTCTTGGAATTTTTAGAGAATATTTCCTTTGTAAATATTTCAAAAGCTTGAAATATCTAGAAAGGGTTTTTGAGGGATTTGACCAATATTTTGAACATGACCATGTGTTGAAACTCTTATATATGGACAATATATGTCCACTGAGTTTCCCTAGGTTTTTGTCAAATATTTTTGAAACAATAAAATAATTTTTTCCCTATTAAAGACCATTTCTGGACTTAAGAAAAAGCTTTTAAATAAAATAGGAAAATAACCTTTAAAATTATATTTTTGTGGTTTCTGGGTATCCTATATCTAATAGGAGTCAAATATATTTTTTGAAAGATTTTTACTGCCCTTAATTAAGTACTTGCTGTGCAAATCTCAATTTCAGGGGTTTTGAAAAACTAATTTTTGAAAATACTATTTGGCCAAATTATTTTTGCAAGAAATTATTTTTATGTCCTATACACATGGCATGATCATTGGTTCAAGAGTTTGGAGCAAGGAGATGAAGTATAGGAGTTGGAGGATTTATTTGATTTTTAGAGCACATGCAAATAGCAGACAAAAACCAATCAAGGCAAGGTCCAAATCACTCAAAAGTTTTTGTCAAACCACATTTTATCATGATTGTTAGCTTAAGTGTAGTGGCATGAAAATCAGGGTGTGACACCATGTTACAGGAAAGACACATTTAATGCATCACTTAGGTGTCCCCTCGCTTTATCGGGGACGGTAACGGGGTCCGTCCCGCCCGTCGCGGCCTCGCCTTGCTTCGACACGCGCCCAGGCCAGCGATGCATGTGGCGCCATGTAGGCAGGCAGGCAGCTGAGGTGGCGCGGTGGTAGGGTCTTCACGAAGACTTGCAAGCCACCATGCAGGTGCTTGCTGAGTTTGCGTAGAGGCAGCCCGTCGCCACGCAGGTGCCTGCCCAGCTGGTTCGGCTAGCAGCTGCTTGGGGACGGCGGTGGAGTCTTGGTCGACGCGGGCCTAGTGGTGGCCCTGCTGACGCCCTCGGCAAGGGCCTTGCCGGGGGCTCGGCAAGGGTCTTGCCGTGGCGTTGCAGTCGCCCCCGGCAAGGTGCTTGCCGGGGGTCTTGTGGATATTCTCGGCAAGGATCCCGCCGAGGGTCGCCGTCTTCTGGTTCTCATCTGATCTCGTATATCTATGGTCTTGACAAAGATCTGCATGCCACCACGGAGGTGCCTCCCGAGCCCTAGTTCCAATGTAGTTGGTTGGGTTGGAACCCGTGGGCTCAAGGGTGGCTCACTCTGTTGGCGTCGGGCGTGCCGCCCCGGCAAGGCCCTTGCCGGAGCTGCCGAGGTTGCCCCGGCAAGGGTCTTCCCAGGGGATCCTGCTTCACCCTTCCACCCTTTGCGTTCTTGGCCTTGGCGTTGCCTTGGCCGTCTTGTGCTTTGTCTTCTCTCCGGCTCCCCTCCTCTGCCCTGCCTAGTGTGGCTGTGGCACGCGGCTCCGACTGCCCGTGCACAAGTAAACGGGTACAAAGGAGTGCCTCTACTTTTGACACCGACACCCTAGTAATTGCTGTAATAATTATGGTAATACCTACAACAATTCTTATGGAAATTATAATAAGATGCCCTCTGATTTTGAGAATAGTGTTAAAGAATTTATGAGTTTGCAAAAGAATTTCAATACTTTGATTGAAGAAAGATATATAAGTTTCAAAGTTTGCATCATTGAAGAAAAATATCTAAGATTTCATCATTGATAGCATGCTTGGGAGGAATATATCTAAGTTTCAAAGAATCAACATCAAGAGAAATTCTATCCATGTTCCTAGCCAAATCATCAATCTTAAGCAATCTTAAGCATGTTCCTAGCCAAATTATCGTTCCTAGCCAAATCATCAATCTTAAGATTGCATCATAGCATCAAGAGAAATTCTATCTAAGTTAGATATTTTTCAAAGCTATGAGGTGATGCTATGATGCAATCTCCTGAAGAAAAGCTTGAATTGGAAGTTCCTATTCCTAGAAAACTTTATGATAAGTGGGAACCTACTATTAAGATCAAGGTTAAAGATTATGAGTGTCATGCTTTGTGTGATTTGGGTGCTAGCGTTTCCATGATTCCAAAAACTTTATGTGATGTGTTAGGTTTCCGTGAATTTGATGATTGTTCTTTAAATTTGCATCTTGCGGATTACACTATTAAGAAACCTATGGGAAGGATTAATGAGGTTCTTATTATTGCAAATAGGAGTTATATGCCCATAGATTTCATTGTCCTTGATATAGAATGCAATCCTACATGTCCTATTATTCTTGGTAGAACTTTCCTTAGAACGATTGGTGCAATTATTGATATGAAAGAAGGAAACATTATATTTCAATTTCCGTTAAGGAAGGGCATGGAACACTTTCCAAGAAAGAAAACTAAATTGCCTTATGAATCTATTATGAGAGCTACTTACGGATTGCATACCAAAGATGACAACACCTAGATCTATTCGTGTTTTATGCCTAGCTAAGGACGTTAAACAATAGCATTTGTTGGGAGGCAACCCGATTTTATTTTTATTTTTGATTTTTAGGTTCTGTTTTGCAATATATAATTCATCTAGCCTCTGGTTATATGTGGTTTTATGTTTTAATTAGTGTTTGTGCCAAGTAAGACCTTTGGGATAGCTTACAATGATAGTTGATTTGATCTTGCTAAAAAACAGAAACTTTTGCGGTCTATTTTCTATGTGTTGTTTGCCTATTTTGATGAATATATGGCTAGTATCGGGGGGGGGGGGTATAAAACAAGGAAAAGTTGGAATACAATAGATATTACACAAATATAAATAAAGAATGAGTTCAGAACAGTACCAAAAGTGGTGATTTATTTTCTTGTACTAACGGAGCTTATGAGATTTTCTGTTGAGTTTTGTGTTGTGAAGTTTTCAAGTTTTGGGTAAGGATTTGATGGACTATGGAATAAGGAGTGGCAAGAGCCTAAGCTTGGGGATGCCCAAGGCACCCCAAGGTAATATTCAAGGACAACCAAAAGCCTAAGCTTGGGGATGCCCCGGAAGGCATCCCCTCTTTCGTCTTTTCTATCGGTAACTTTACTTGAGGCTATATTTTTATTCACCACATGATATGTGTTTTGCTTGGATCGTCTTATATGATTTGAGTATTTTCTTTTTAGTTTGCCACAATCATCCTTTCTGTACGCACCTTTTGAGAGAGACACGCATGAATCGTGATTTATTAGAATACTCTATGTGCTTCACTTGTATCTTTGGGCTAGGCAATTTTGCTCTAGTGCTTCACTTATATCTTTTTAGAGCATGGCGGTGGTTTTATTTTATAGAAATTTATGAACTCTCATGCTTCACTTATATTATTCTGAGAGTGTTTAAACAACATGATAATTTGCTTTGGTTATAAATTTAGTCCTAATATGATAGGCATCCAAGAGGGATATAATAAAAACTTTCATATAAAGTGCAGTGAATACTATGAGAAGTTTGATTCCTTATGATTTTTTTGAGACATGAAGATGGTGATATTAGAGTCATGCTAGTAAGTAATTGTGAATTTGAGAAATACTTGTGTTGAGGTTTGTGAGTCCCGTAGCATGCATGTCTGGTGAACCGTTATGTAATAAAGTTGGATCATGAGATATTTTTTGATTGTATTCCTTATGAGTGGCGGTCGGGGACGAGCGATGGTCTTTTCCTACCAATCTATCCCCCCAGGAGCAAGCGCGTAGTACTTTGTTTTGATGACTAATAGATTTTTGCAATAAGTATGTGAGTTCTTTATGACTAATGTTCAGTCCATGGATTATACGCACTCTCACCTTTTCGCCTTTGCTATCCTCTCTGGTACCACGCAACTTTCGTCGGTACCATAAACCCACCATACCTACCTATTATGGCATTTCCATAGCCATTCCGAGATATATTGCCATGCAAATTTCCACCATTCCGTTTATCATGTGATGAGGACATCAATACCATTATTACACCCACAACCCCTGCCGCTATACATACTGGACCAATAACTAGAGCTCGCACACGCCAATTAAATTATCAAGTACTTATGTTTCTTGGTAATGATTCTAATGTTCATGAGAATATGATGCTGCCTAAATTGGATACATTTGTCTTGCTTACAAATGAAGGGCCTAGCGTGGACAAGAGGGATGAACATTGGAGAAAGATTAAGCATGGAGATGATGGCATGCGCAAGGGGAACAAGAACGGAGTTACAATTGATGATTTCAGGAATTTGAAGCCACCATAATGAGTGCATGAAGCCTTGGACGAAATATACAAGATGCCACTTCATAAATTTCATCCAGAGGCTATTATAGGTGCTGCTTCACCTTATTTTTGGGCCAGGCCCATGTAATTTTGAAATAGTCAAGTATAGGCTATTTTTAGAGTCCGTATGTGTGGGGAAACAAGAGTTAGGGTTGGTTTCGGACCCCTCCTCCAAGGTCCATTAAATTCCCCCCTCTTCCTCCATATATACAACCCTTAGGCCATCGTTTAGACTTTGGGTTTTGTTTAGATTAAAAGTTCGCCATAGCTGCAACTTCGCGTACTTCGTTTGTGTTCAACGACCAGACAAAGGCGTCACAAAACCCCACCTTCATTAATAAAGCTTTCCTCTTATATTCGCAATATCCAGATTGCAATCTTAGTTTCTTGCCTGTTCTTTGTTTGCTCGCAGGAAACATACCTTCGTGGTTAGGTTGATCGTGCTCCGGCGTGGTCAATAACCCTCGGAAGTTGGTTTAGCGATTGCTAAGGCGCGACGTCTCGCACGTTCATAGTCGAATCGTCAAGGTTGACTCCCACAGAAAACGATAGCCTCCATCTAATCGAAACATCGGGACACCTTCGCCTCTATCATTATGACACCCATCATCATTGTCGTATTGCTTTGCATGATCATGTAGTTGATATAGTATATGTGGCAAAGCCACCTTTCATCATTTTTTATACATATCACTCTTGAGTCATTGCACATCCCGGTACACCGCTGGAGGCATTCATATAGAGTCATATTTTATTCTAGTATCGAGTTGTAACTCTTGAGTTGTAAGTAGATAAAAGTGTGATGATCTTCATTATTAGAGCATTGTCACATGTGAGGAAATAAAAAAAGAGAGACAAGGACAAATAAAAAAAAGAGAAGGCCCAAAAAGAAAAGTGAGAAAAAGAGAGAAGGGGCAACGTTACTATCCTTTTACCGCACTTGTGCTTCAAAGTAGCACCATGATTTTCATGATAGAGAGTCTCCTATGTTGTCACTTTCATATACTAGTGGGAATTTTTCATAATAGAACTTGGCTTGTATATTCCAACGACGGGCTTCCTCAAATTGCCCAAGGTCTTCATGAGCAAGCAAGTAGGATGCACACCCACTTAGTTTTGTTTTTGAGCTTTCGTAAACTTATAGCTCTAGTGCATCCGTTGCATGGCAATCCCTACTCACTCACATTGATATCTATTGATGGGCATCTCCATAGCCCATTGATACGCCTAGTTGATGTGAGACTATCTCCTTCTTTTTGTCTTCTCCACAACCACCGTCTATTCCACCTATAAGTTTTGGAATATCCGGAGAATATGGGAAGAAAAATCCACGTGAGACGGTGCCCGAGGGGGGCACGAGGCAGGGGGGCGCGCCTGCCCCCTCATGGGCCCCCGTAAGGCGGTTGATGCCCTTCTTCGACCGCAAGAAAGCTAATTTTTAGGAAAAAATCACGGCGAAGATTTCAGTCCAATCGGAGTTACAGATCTCCATATATATACGAAACGGTGAAAGGGCAGCCGACCAGAACACAGAAACAGAGGGAGACAGAGAGACAGATCCAATCTCGGAGGGGCTCTCGCCCCTCCCATGCCATGGAGACCAAGGACCAGAGGGGAAACCCTTCTCCCATCTAGGGAGGAGTTCAAGGAAGAAGAAGAAGAAGAAGAAGAAGAAGAAGAAGAAGAAGAAGAAGAAGAAGAAGAAGAAGAAGAAGGGGGCCCCTCTCCCCTCTCTTCCGGTGGCGCCGGAACACCGCCGGGGCCATCATCATCACCACAATCTACACCAACAACTTCACCGCCATCATCACCAACTCTTCCCCCCTCTATGCAGCGGTGTAACCCCTCTTTTACCCGCTGTACTCTCTACTTAAACATGGTGCTCAACGTTATATATTATTTCCCAATGATGTGTGGCTATCCTATGATGTTTGAGTAGATCCGTTTTGTCCTATGGGTTAATTGATGATCGTGATTGGTTTGAGTTGCATGCTTTATTATTGGTGCTATCCTATGGTGCTCTCCGTGTCGCCCAAGCGTGAGGGATCCCCGCTGTAGGGTGTTGCAATACGTTCATGATTCGCTTATAGTGGGTTGCGTGAGTGACTGAAACACAAACCCGAGTAAGGGGGTTGTTGCGTATGGGATAAAGAGGACTTGATGCTTTAATGCTATAGTTGGGTTTTACCTTAATGTCTTTAGTAGTTGCGGATGATTGCTAGAGTTCCAACCATAAGTGCATATGATCCAAGTAGAGAAAGTATGTTAGCTTATGCCTCTCCCTCAAATAAAATTGCAATAATGATTATCAGTCTAGTTATCGATTTCCTAGGGACAAATTACTTTCTCGTAACAAAACACTCTTTTCTAAAACAAATTTAGTTGTGTCTTTATCTAAACAGCCCCTACCTTTTATTTACGCTCTCTTTATATTCTTGCAAACCTATCCAAAAGCACCTACAAAGTACTTCTAGTTTCATACTTGTTTCCGGTAAAGCGTACGTCAAGTGTGCGTAGAGTTGTATCGGTGGTCGATAGAACTTGAGGGAATATTTGTTCTACCTTTAGCTCCTCGTTGGTTTCGACACTCTTACTTAATGAAAGAGGCTACAATTGATCCCCTATACTTGTGGGTTATCAAGACCTTTTTCCGGCGCCGTTGTCGGGGAGCAATAGCGTGGCGTGAATATTCTCGTGTGTGCTTGTTTGCTTTATCACTAAGTATTTTTTATTTTCTGTTCTAAGTTGTTCCCTATCTTTAGTTATGGATATGGAACACGAAATACCAAAAACATTAGGTGTACTTGGTGCTCATGGAGATGGGGAACCTCCTAAAACCCTCAATGCTCATTATGTGAAAGATATTATGTACTACTTTGATAATCCTGAGAAAACCCATTCAATTATGTTATGGGAGACACGTTGGATCAACGTGAATACTTTAGGGATTATCGCTTGACTCAAAAAGGGAAACTATTATGGGATCAAATTCATATGTTGAAGTGGTATGCTAGGCAACCATGCTTGAGATATGATTATACTTGTTGCTCTAGGATGAAGGCTCCACACCTTCCCTTTTCATGCGAATATAATGATAATGAAACCTTGGATTCTTATGCTAGAGGTATATATGATTACTATGATGCGGAACAAATAGAAGAATTTGTTGCTTTTATGGGTGCTTATGAAATTGAATCTATGTTTAAAGAGTTTGAAAATCTTTATGATGCTGTTTATAGACCTGAAATTTATCTATCCTTAAATATAGCTATGCCAATTATGAATTCAATTCCGATATTGATGCATTTATTGAGAAAGTCTCCGCTGTCCAAGAAGAGACTAATATTTTGCAGGAATCTATGGAAGAAGAAATTGATGAAACTGTGATCTCATTGGATGAAAAAGATGAGGAGGAGAGCGAATAACAAAAGGAGGAAGAGCAGATTAGCTACCCGTGCCCACCTTCTGATGAGAGTAACTCTTCAACTCATACATTGTTTAATTTCCCTTCGTGCTTACCGAAGGATGATTGCTATGATGACTATTATGATCCCATTGATTCTCTTGAAATATCCCTTTTTGATGATGCTTGCTATGCTTGTGGCCAAGATGCCAATATGAATTATGCTTATGGATATGAACTTGCTATAATTCCTTATGTTATGAATGAAATTGTTGCTATTGCACCCACACATGATAGTCCTATTATCTTTTTGAATTCTCCCGACTACACTATATCGGAGAAGTTTGCACTTATTAAGGATTACATTGATGGGTTGCCTTTTACCGTTGCACATGATGATTTTGATGAATATAATATGCATGTGCTTGCTGCTCCTACTTGCAATTATTATGAGAGAGGAACTATATCCCCACCTCTCTATGTTTCCAACATGATAAAATTGCAAGAAACTGATTATACTATGCATTGGCCTTTACTATGTGTGCATGAATTGTTCTTTTATGACATGCCGATGCATAGGAAGAGAGTTAGACTTCGTCATTGCATGATATATTTTGCTTTGTGCTCACTACTAAATGCCAAATCATTGCTAATTAAAATTGGCTTTGATATACCTTGGGATCCGGGTGGATTCACTACTTGAGCACTATATGCCTAGCTTAATGGCTTTAAAGAAAGCGCTGCCAGGGAGACAACCCGGAAGTTTTAGAGAGTCATTTATTTCTGTTGAGTTCTTTTATTTAGTTTAAAAACAAAAATAAAAATAAAGAGGGGAACCCGAAACTTTTCAAAAAGAAAAGCGAAAGTGAGAAAGACGAGCATTGTTGAAGTGGGAGCTAGCCTTGAACTTTGTTCATGCTCACAGGAACTTTGTGAATCTTGATTACAGAAACTTTTCAACAAAATAATTATCCCCTTGTACAATTACATTGTATTATAAAAATAATTTGCCAAGGCTTGCCTTTAGGATGTTTACAATGCTTGTTGGTTTGTACGGTGCAGGACAGAAACTTTGGCTGTAGTGCACGATTTTACATTTTTTACTGGAACATCAAATGGTTCTGATTCTTTTTGCATTGTCTTTCTATAAACATTGTTTATTTTTCCTAATTTTGGCAGAATGTTTAGAGTAACATAAGTATGGTGAATGTTCAGATTATTACAGACTATTTTGTTTTAGACAGATTCTGTTTTTGATGCATAGTTTGCTTGTTTTGATGAAACTATCAATTATATCAGTGGATTAAGCCATGGAAAAGTTATATTACAGTAGAATGCAAAAAAAAAATATGAATTGGTTTGCAACAGTACTTATAGTAGTGATTTGCTTTATTATACTAACGGATCTTACCGAGTTTTCTGTTGAAGTTTTGTGTGGATGAAGTGTTCGATGATCGAGAAGGTCTCGATGTGAGAAGAAGGAAGAGAGGCAAGAGCTCAAGCTTGGGGATGTCCAAGGCACCCCAAGTAAATATTCAAGGAGACTCAAGCGTCTAAGCTTGGGGATGCCCCGGAAGGCATCCCCTCTTTCTTCAACAAGTATCGGTATGTTTTCGGATTCGTTTCGTTCATGCGATATGTGCAAATCTTGGAGCGTCTTTTGCTTTAGTTTTCATTTTTCTTTTATGCACCATGCTGGTATGAGATAGTCCTTGGCTGATTTATAGAATGCTCTTTGCACTTAACTTATATCTTTTGAGTATGGCTTTATAGAATGCTTCATGTGTTTCACTTATATCATTTGAAGATTGGATTGCATGTTTCTCTTTACATAGAAAACCGCCATTTGTAGAATGCTCTTTTGCTTCACTTATATTTGTTAGAGCGTGGGCATATCTTTTGTAGAAAGAATTAAACTCTCTTGCTTCACTTATATCTATTTAGAGAGTTGACAGGAACTGGTCATTCACATGGGTAGTCATAAAATCCTACATAAAACTTGTAGATCACTGAATATGATATGTTTGATTCCTTGCAATAGTTTTGCGATATAAAGATGGTGATATTAGAGTCATGCTAGTGGGTAGTTGTGGATTGTAGAAATACTTGTGTTGAAGTTTGTGATTCCCGTAGCATGCACGTATGGTGAACCGTTATGTGATGAAGTCGGAGCATGATTTATTTATTGATTATCTTCCTTATGAGTGGCGGTCGGGGACGAGCGATGGTGTTTTCCTACCAATCTATCGCCCTAGGAGCATGCGCGTAGTACTTTGTTTCGATGACTAATAGATTTTTGCAATAAGTATGTGAGTTCTTTATGACTAGTGGTGAGTCCATGGATTATACGCACTCTCACCCTTCCATCATTGCTAGCCTCTTGATGCGTGCATTGCCCTTTATCACCTCGAGAGTTGGTGCAAACTTGGCGGTGCATCCAAAGCGCCGTGATACGATACGCTCTATCACACATAAGCCTCATTATATCTTCCTCAAAACAGCCACCATACCTACCTATCATGGCATTTCCATAGCCATTCCGAGATATATTGCCATGCAACTTCCATCATCATCATATACATGACTCGAGCATTCATTGTCATATTGCTTTGCATGATCACAAGATAGCTAGCATGATATTTTCATGGCTTTTCCGTTTTTTGATATCTTTGTTACGCCAGATCATTGCACATCCCGGTACACCGCCGGAGGCATTCATATAGAGTCATATCTTTGTTCCAGATATCGAGTTGTAATATTGAGTTGTAAGTAAATAAAAGTGTGATGATCATCATTATTAGAACATTGCCCCAGTGAGGAAAGGATGATGGAGACTATGATTCCCCCACAAGTCGGGATGAGAATCCGGACTTTACAAAAAAATAAAAGAGGCCAAAGAATCCCAAATAAAAAAAGAGGCCAAAGAAGCCCACCCAAAAAAATGAGAGAAAAAGAGAGAAGGGGCAATGTTTCTATCCTTTTACCAGACTTGTGCTTCAGAGTAGCACCATGATCCTTCATATAGAGAGTCTCTTGAGTTATCACTTTCATATACTAGTGGGAATTTTCATTATAGAACTTGACTTGTATATTCCGATGATGGGCTTCCTCAAATGCCCGAGGTCTTCATGAGCAAGCAAGTGGGATGCACACACACTTAGTTTCCAGTTTGAGCTTTCATACACTTATAGCTCTTAGTGCATCTGTTGCATGGCAATCCCTACTCCTCACATTGACATCAATTGATGGGCATCTCCATAGCCCATTGATTAGCCGCGTCGATGTGAGACCTTCTCGTTTTTGTCTTCTCCATACATCCTCCACCATCATATTCTATTCCACCTATAGTGCTATGTCCATGGCTCACGCTCATGTATTGCGTGAAAGTTGAAAAGGTTTGAGAACATCAAAAGTATGAAACAATTGCTTGGCTTGTCATCGGGGTTGTGCATGATTTGAATATTTTGTGTGGTGAAGATGGAGCATAGCGAGACTATATGATTTTTAGGGATAACTTTCTTTGGCCATGTTATTTTGAAAAGACATGATTACTTAATTAGTGGGCTTGAAGTATTATTGTTTTTATGTCAAATGATAGACTATTGCTTTGAATCACTCGTGTCGTAATATTCATGCCATGAATAGATATGTGATCAAGATTATGCTAGGTAGCATTCCACATCAAAAATTATCATTTTTATCATTTACCTACTCGAGGACGAGCAGGAATTAAGCTTGGGGATGCTGATACGTCTCCGTCGTATATATAATCTTTGATTGTTCCATGCCAATATTATACAACTTTCATATACTTTTGGCAACTTTTTATACTATTTTTGGGACTAACATATTGATCCAGTGCCCAGTGCCAGTTCCTGTTTGTTGCATGTTTTATGTTTTGCAGAAACCCCATATCAAACGGAGTCCAAACGGGATAAAAACGGACGGAGATTATTTTTGGAATATTCAGAGAATATGGGAAGAAAAATCCACGTGAGACGGTGCCCGAGGGGGGCACGAGGCAGGGGGCGTGCTTGCCCCCCTCGTGCCCCCCGTAAGGCGGTTGATGCCCTTCTTCGGCCGCAAGAAAGCTAATTTTTAGGAAAAAATAACGGCGAAGATTTCAGTCCAACCGGAGTTACGGATCTCCATATATATATATATATATATATATATATACGAAACGGTGAAAGGGCAGCCGACCAGAATGCAGAAATAGAGAGAGACAGAGAGACAAATCGAATCTCGGAGGGGCTCTCGCCCTTCCCATTCCATGGAGACCAAGGACCAGAGGGGAAACCCTTCTCCCATCTAGGGAGGAGGTCAAGGAAGAAGAATAAGAAGGGGGGCCCTCTCCCCCTCTCTTCCGGTGGCGCCGGAACACCGCCGGGGCCATCATCATCACCGCAATCTACACCAACAACTACACCACCATCATCACCAACTCTTCGCCCATCTATGCAGCGGTGTAACCCCTCTTTTACCTGTTGTACTCTCTACTTAAACATGGTGCTCAACGCTATATATTATTTCCCAATGATGTATGGCTATCCTATGATGTTTGAGTAGATCCGTTCTGTCCTATGGGTTAATTGATGATCGTGATTGGTTTGAGTTGCATGTTATTATTGGTGCTGTCCTACGGTGCTCTTCGTGTCGCGCAAGCGTGAGGGATCCCCGTTGTAGGGTGTTGCAATACGTTCATGATTCGCTTATAGTGGGTTGCGTGAGTGACTGAAACACAAACCCGAGTAATGGGGTTGTTGCGTATGGGATAAAGAGGACTTGATGCTTTAATGCTATGGTTGGGTTTTACCTTAATGATCTTTAGTAGTTGCGGATGCTTGCTAGAGTTCCAGTCATAAGTGCATATGATCCAAGTAGAGAAAGTATGTTAGCTTATGCTTCTCCCTCAAATAAAATTGCAATAATGATTACCGATCTAGTTATCGATTGCCTACGGACAAATAACTTTCTCGTAACAAAACACTCTTTACTAAAACTAATTTAGTTGTGTCTTTATCTAAACAGCCCCTACCTTTTATTTACGCTCTCTTTATATTCTTGCAAACCTATCCAAAAGCACCTACAAAGTAATTCTAGTTTCATACTTGTTTCCGGAAAAGCGAACGTCAAGTGTACGTAGAGTTGTATCGGTGGTCGATAGAACTTGAGGGAATATTTGTTCTACCTTTAGCTCCTCGTTGGGTTCGACACTCTTACTTATCAAAAGAGGCTACAGTTGATCCCCTATACTTTTGGGTTATCAGTTAGTATGCTTGAAGTATTATTGTTTTTCATGTCAATATTAAACTTTTGTTATGAATCATACAGATCTGAACATTCATGCCACAATAAATAAATTACATGGATAAATACGTTAGGTAGCATTCCACATAAAAAATTCAGTTTTTATCATTTGACTACTCAAGGATGAGCATGAATTATGCTTGGGGATGGTTGATACGTCTCCAACATATCTATAATTTTTTATTGTTCCATGCTATTATATTATTTGTTTTGGATGTTTTATATGCATTAATATGCTATTTTATATTATTTTTGGGACTAACCTATTAACCTAGAGCCCAAAGTGCGCCTCTGCTTTTTCCCTGTTTTTGAGTTTCGTAGAAAAGGAATACCAAATGGAGTCCAAACGGAATAAAACTTTCGCGATGATTTTTCTTGGACCAGAAGGAAACCAGGAGACTTGGAGATGAAGTCAAAGGAGCCATGAGGCGGCCACAAGGATGGAGGGCGCGTCCAAGGGGGTAGGGCGCGCCCACACCCTTGTGGGCCCCTTGTGTGTCTCCTGACCTAATTCTTTCGCCTATATATACTCTTATATGCCCAAACCACCGGAGGCATCCACGAAAACACTTCTCCACCGCCGCAACCTTCGGTATCCGTGAGATCCCATCTAGGGGCCTTTTCCTGCGTCCTGTCGGAGGGAGATTAGATCATGGAGGGCTTCTACATCAACTCTATTGCCCTTCCGATGAAGCGTGAGTAGTTTACCACATACCTACAGGTGCATAGCTAGTAGCTAGATGGCTTCTTCTCTCTCTTTGGTTCTCAATACCATGTACTCCTCGATGTTCTTGGAGATCTATTCGATTTAATACTTTTTTGCGGTGTGTTTGCCGAGATCCGATGAATTGTGGATTTATGATCAGCTTATCTATGAATATTATTTGATTCAACTCTGAATTCTTATATGCATGATTTGATATCTTTCTAATTCTCTTTGAACTATCAGTTTGGTTTGGCCAAATAGATTGATTTTTCTTGCAATGGGAGAAGTGCTTAGCTTTGGGTTTAATCTTGCGGTGTCCTTTCGCAATGACAATAGGGGCAGCAAGGCATGCATTGTATTGTTGACATCGAGGATAACAAGATGGGGTTTTCATCATATTGTTTGAGTTAATTTCTCTACATCATGTCATCTTGCTGAATGCGTTACTCTGTTCTTTATGAACTTAATACTCAAGATGCATGCTGGATAGCGGTTGATGTGTCGAGTAATAGTAGTAGATGCAGAATCGTTTCGGTCTACTTGACATGGACGTGATGCCTATATTCATGATCATTGCCTTAGATATCGTCATAACTTTGTGTTTTTCTATCAATTGCTCGGCAGTAATTTCACCCATCGTAATATTTTCTATCTTGAGACAAGCCTCTAGTGAAATCTATGGCCCCCGGGTCTACTTTCCATCATATTAGTTTCCTATTTACTTTCTGCAATCTTTTATTCCAATCTATAAACCAAAAATACCAAAAATATTTACTTTACCATTTATCTATCTCTATCAGATCTCACTTTGCAATTAACAGTGAAGGGATTGACAAACCCTTTATCGCGTTGGGTGCAAGTTGGTGTTTGTTTGTGCAGATATTTGGTGACTTGTGCGTTGTATCCTACTGGATTGATTCCTTGGTTCTCAAAACTAAGGGAAATACTTACTCTACTTTGCTGCATCACCCTTTCCTCCTCAAGGGAAAATCCAACGCGAGCTCAAGAAGTAGCACATATGTATGTGTGTGTCTCCATAATCTCAGACCATGATCCTTCCTCAACTTCATGTTTTTAGCCACTTGATGATCATCATTATGATCTGGAATCTTGGGCTTCAGTTTTCTGAGCACTAGTGGCTCATCATCCTCTTGGACCTCAGGCACTGGGCCTTGTTCTTCTCTGCAGATGGGATATTTCTTGTGGATCTGTTTGGAACAGAGGGCTTGGGTGCAGCAGGTTTGGGAGCAGACTTGGGCTTGGAAGGAGCAGCACCAGTCTTGATGGCATTAGCCATCAACTTTTGAGACTTCGCAGGAGGTGCAACATGCTCTTCCTCCTCCTCTTCATCCTCATCCCTCATCATGGATGGTCTTCCAATAACTATGGCAGTGGTCTTCTTGACCCTTTCCTTCCTTTTCTTTTCTTCCCACGAGCAGCTTCATCTTCCTCTCTGGGCTCAAGTGTGAACTGCATGGTTTCTTGAGTTGATGTTCTAGCTTTGGACACTGGAGCTCTCTTGGCAGGAATTTTCTTTTGCAGACCTGGCTTGGTGGTGGTAGCAGCACCAACATACTCATTCTTGACCACTTTCTTCTTGGAAGTCACTTCTTCCTCAATCACAAAATCCTCATCTTCACTGTCAGAATTCCTCTTCTTCCTCTATCTGGTAGTAGCCTTTGGCAAGTTGCTAGGGGGGCTTCTGCTACCCTCATCATAGATACCAGTAGGGCTTGTGCCCTCACTGAGGTTAACTTGCTCCTTTGACCTGTTCTGGCTATCACTGGCCTCTGACATCTCTCCAACTGACCCTGTGAATAGGTGGATGTTGGTAGAGTGGATGAGCATCACAAAAGACAACTGGTTTTTGCAAAAATGATTCAAAATCTTAACTTTAGTTTTCCACAGAAAGCATTTTGGAGCTACTGATTTGATAATCTCGGTGACACCGAAGCACTTAACATAGTCTAAACATGTAGTTTCAGTCAGACCGAGTTGCAGTTCGGTGACTCCGAGATGCTAGGGTTTCACTGAGAAATTGCTTTCGGTCTCACCGATCAGTACGTTTCGGTCAGACCAATTTGTACTTAGTGCAATGGCCAGGGCCAATCGGTGTGACCAAAAACTTCAATTCGGTCGGTGCGAGATGAGTTCGGCGGAAACCTAACCCTAAGATTTTGCATCAAATCTAATCTGGAGAAGTTTTTGTGTGGATAGGAAACTTTCAATCGTGGCAAGAATGCAAGCATTTACTTTGTGCATTGAATCAGAAAAAGGAAATTGCACAAAGGGGCAAACCATACCCTAACTTGGTGATGGCTCGCTACGGCGGCAATAGCGGAGGCGATTCCCGTTGATGATGGCGGAGACCTGTGATGACGATGCACAGGTGGAGACGGCGATGATCCCGAGACCAAGAACAATAACAATGGGGGGGGGGGCGTAGGCTCGAGTGTTTGAAGAAATTTCCAAATGTTGGGCCGCGGAGTATAAATACCCATTAGGTGTCGGTGGTGCCGATTGGAACGGTTCGGTGGCACCAAGATGCAAAACTGCTTGCAGTTGCTGCAACTCGATGAGACCGAATTGTTCTAATCGATGGCACCAAGGTGAAAACCTAGATCAACCTAGTGGTTTGGGTGGGACCGAATAGGAACGTGTTGGTCTGACTGAAATTCACTGAGAGGTTTTGGAAGTCAGCCCTTGACAGATCAGTGGCTCCGAGTGATCCTCACTCTGAGGGGCCGAAAGACACTTGTCCAAATTTTGTGATGTAGCATGAATAGAATTTGAGAAGAGAAAAAGCATAGATAGCCGTAGGGAGTAATTAGGCATTATTGTCCATCCATTTGACCAATAAAAACCAAACAATCAAAACTACAAATGGATGTCCTCGAATGGAGAAAATTATGCAACCAACATGCTCACACAATAATATAGCAAATAAAACATCACCAGGTATACCTGCAAGCTTAAATAATCCACAAACTTCATCCACATAGATTAGGTGCTCATCAGGATGCTTTGTTCCGTCTCCTGCAAAATGATTAGCTAGCAATTTTTCTAACATACCCGAAGGAATTTCAAAGTAAACATTTTCATCTTCAGTAGGTTCAGTAGGTTGAGGAGCAACTCTTTGCTCTACTGGTCGGGGTGAAGATACCCCGAACAAGCCCTTCAGAGGATTACTTTCCATAGTAACAAGTGACAATGAATTTCAGCATACTATATAAATTTTTCCTTACCAAATTCCACCTACCAAAGGCGCTTCACTCCCGGCAACGGCGCCGGTAAGAGCCTTGACGACCCACAAGTATAGGGGATCTATCGTAGTCCTTTCGATAAGTAAGAGTGTCAAACCCAACGAGGAGCAGAAGGAAATGATAAGCGGTTTTCAGCAAGGTATTCTCTGCAAGCACTGAAATAATAGGTAACAAATAGTTTTGTGATAGGATAATTTGTAACGAGCAACAAGTAACAAAAGTAAATAAAGTGCAGCAAGGTGGCCCAATCCTGTTTGTAGCAAAGGACAAGCCTGGACAAACTGTTATATAGAGAAAAGCGCTCACGAGGACACATGGGAATTATCGTCAAGCTAGTTTTCATCACGTTCATATGATTCGCGTTCGGTACTTTGATAATTTGATATGTGGATGGACCGGTGCTTGGGTGCTGCCCTTACTTGGACAAGCATCCCACTTATGATTAACCTCTATTGCAAGCATCCGCAACTACAACAAAAGTATTAAGGTAAACCTAACCATATCATGAAACATATGGATCCAAATCAGCCCCTTATGAAGCAACGCATAAACTATGGTTTAAGCTTCATCACTCTAGCAACCCATCATCTACTTATTACTTCCCAATGCCTTCCTCTAGGCCCAAATAATGGTGAAGTGTCATGTAGTCGACGTTCACATAACACCACTAGAGGATAGACAACATACATCTCATCAAAATATCGAATGAATACCAAATTCACATGACTACTAATAGCAAGACTTCTCCCATGTCCTCGTGAACAAACATAACTACTCACAAAGCATATTCATGTTCATAATCAGAGGAGTATTAATATGCATATAGGATCTGAACATCTGAGCTTCCACCAAATAAACCAACTAGCATCAACTACAAGGAGTAATCAACACTACTAGCAACCTCATGTGTACCAATCCCGGACTATGAGACAAGAATTGGATACAAGAGATGAACTAGGGTTTGAGAGGAGATGGTGCTGGTGAAGATGTTGATGGAGATTGCCCTCTCCCGATGAGAGGAGCGTTGGCGATGACGATGCCGATGATTTCCCCCTCCCGGAGGGAAGTGTTCCCAGCAGAACAGCTCTGCCGGAGTCCTAGATTGGTTCCGCCTCGTGGCGGCGGAGTCTCGTCCCGAAAGCTTGCTTATGATTTTTATCCGGACGAAAGACTTCATATAGCAGAAGATGGGCACCGGAGGGCCAAGAGGGGCCCACGAGGCAGGGGGCACGCCCAGGGGGGTAGGGTGCGCCCCCACCCTCGTGGACAGGTGGAGGCCCCCCTGACATAGATTCTTCTTCCAGTATTTTTTATTATTTCCAAAAATAACTTTCGTGGAGTTTCAAGACTTTTGGAGTTGTGCAGAATAGGTCTCTAATATTTTCTCCTTTTCCATTGAGAATTCCAAATTGGCATTCTCCCTCCTTATGTAAACCTTGTAAAATAAGAGAGAATAGGCATAAGTATTGTGACATAATGTGTAATAACAACCCATAATGCAATAAATATCGATATAAAAGCATGATGCAAAATGGACGTATCAGTTACCAATTTTACATAGAGCATTGTTGTGTTCACACCATTAGAGTTGCTTTAGCTCAATTTTTTAGAGCAAAGCTCCCCCTAGATGTGATATCCCCCCTAAGAGGGATGAACTAACCTTGGGTTTTGTCGTTGATAACTTCATGTAGATGTTGAATATGTGGATGCTCAATGTTGATGTAGATCTTTTGTAGCAATCCATTGGAGTGTTGCACTTTCAATACCTACATGGGTTAGTCCCACAAGGAACATACAGGGATATCCATAGACATAGAGTGAAACACACATATGATGATGTCCATGAAAGCATTAGGTTACCTTGTCCCTTGTCTTACCAACAAGACGGTTTGTGACTCCATGACCTAGTGCAAGATATGGAAGTTGATTGCACATGTCCTTGCCAAAATGAATATGAGTGAAATATGTTAGCGGAGTCACCCTCAAGAACACTCTAGTTCTTCTTCTTGGGGATCCACATCAACTTGATGGGAATCCTTGGACTTGTATTCGTACTTGATGAAGTAAAACTTGATGTGGTCTTGGGAACCCACTTGACCATGGCCTTAGGAGCTTCTTCAACTGAATCAATCTCTTCTTGGAGCTTGTCCTTGACTTTTAGCTTGTGGTCTTGTGGTGGAAAATCATCTTGAGCTTGTGTTCCCTTGAAAGAAGTGGGGTCATACTTCTCTTGTTGAGGAACAAACTTCATCTTGGGGTATTGATCTTCTTCCCACTCAACTCCATTGGCATTGAACTTTCGCTCAAAACCAACACCTTGATTCTTCCGGTGCCTTCCTTGCTTGCGTACAATTTCCTCAAATTGCTTACTTCCGGCAAGGCTCTTGTAAACACCTTTCTGTATAATTCCCTTCAATAAGCTATTTTCTTGCTCAAGTGTAACTTGGATAAGAGAATCATTAGTGGAATCAGGAGAACTGCTAGAAGCAACAATATTGGATTTAACATGGTTATTGTTACTACTAGAGGAAGAATCTTTCTTGTTCTTATTGCTAGATTTTACTTGTGGCATACAGGTAGACAAGAGGAGACGTTTGACAAGATAAGAAGAACTCTTATTTCAAATATCATCATTGATATCTTTTAGGAACTCATGCTCTTGCTCTAAATTTAGCTTCTCGAAGTGTAGCTCCTCATGAGTCCTTAGGAGCTCTCCATGATCCTCTAGAGTTGTTTCATGATCTAACTTAAGAGTGTTTAGTTCTTTAGTTAGATGCTCAATTCCCTTCTTACCATTGTCATTCGTTTCATCTTGATTAGCATGAATACTAGCAATTTCATCATAGTTTTCATCACTAGTGTTGTCAACAAGTAAATCATCATCACCTAGCAAATCATCTTCATCACTTGTGAAATCGGCATACTCGGGGTGTGATACCTTAGGGCCTTTAGCCATGAAGCATAGTCCAATTCCTTCATTTGGTGACTCAAATATGCCGTAGGAGTTGGATGACACAAGTGCAAGACCGGCAACACCTTCATCTTGAGTATATTCGGAGTCGAAGTGATAGCTTCTTTCAGAGTAGTTGTCGGAGTCAGAACCAAATACCCATTCACCAACGTTAGCTTGATGTCTTCGTCTTGTGTAGATCTTTGATGACTTGTCCTTCCTTTCTGAATCCTTGCTTCTACGAGAGGATCTTCGTTCATAACGATCATCTCTACTCCTTCTCTATCTTGGAGGTGATTCATCTCTTCTACTTCTCCTTTTTGGCGAATCTTCTCTTTTCTTGTAGAGAGCTGTACACTCATTGGAGTAGTGTCCGGGTCTTCCACAACTGTAGCAATTACGATCACGACTAGAAGATCTTTTGTAATTGTAGGATCTTGACTTGGAGCTTATCTCTTTGCTTCTATTCTTGTAGAACTTGTTGAAGTTCTTCACCATTAAGCTCAATTATTTATTGGAGACTTGTTTCTCACTTGATGTTCTAGGAGCATCACTTGAAGCTTTGTAAGCACCACTTGACTTGTTGTGGAGCTCTTCCTTATCCTTGAGTGACATCTCATGAGCAACAATTCTACCAATGACTTCTGTGGGCTTGAGATCTTGGTAATTGAGCATCATTTGGATCAAGGTGCACACGGTATCATATTTTCCATCCAAGGCTCTTAGGATCTTATTGATGATGAATTTGTCGGTCATCTCTTCGCTTCCTAAGTCGGCAATCTCATTTGTGATGAGAGCAAGCCTAGAGTACATACCGGGGAATCCTTCACCATCCTTCATCTTGAACTTGTCAAGTTGAGTTTGAAGCACATCCAATTTGGATATCTTGACGTACTCGGTACCTCCGCGCATATCAACCAAAGTATCCCAAATTTCCTTTGCATTCTCAAGGCGGCTGATTTTGTTGAATTCTTCGGGGCACAATCTATTGAAGAGAATATCGCAAGCTTGAGCATTGTATTGCAACATCTTCATTTCTTCCGCGGACGCTTCACGATCTGGTTCTTTTCCATCCTCGAAGAAATCACCTTGCAAGCCAATGCACACAATAGCCCAAACGGCGGGGTTATGACCAAGAATATGCATTTTCATCTTATGCTTCCAACTAGCAAAATTAGTACCATCAAAGTAAGGACCTCTACAGTGGTAATTTCCCTTGCTAGACGCCATACTCTCCTAGGTTGTGAAACCAAGGCTATGATCACCAAAGCTACGGAAATCAAGGCAAATGGAGACCAAAGCTCTGATACCACTTGTAGGATCGAAAGTAGGTCTAGAGGGCTCTGACCAAATAAAAATCTAACATTTTCCCAATTTTAGTTGTGGGCAGATTTTAGCAATTAGCACAAGTCAAGCAATCAACCTACGCATGCAATTCTAAGTGTGTAGTAGCGGAAAGTAAAACATTGCATATGAAGGTAAAGGGAAGGGTTTGGAGAGTGCAAATGCAATGATGACACGGAGATTTTTGGCGTGGTTCCAATAGGTGGTGCTATCGTACATCCACATTGATGGAGACTTGAACCCACGAAGGGTAGCGGTTGCGCGAGTCCACGGAGGGATCCACCCACGAAGGATCCATGAAGAAGCAACCTTGTCTATCCCACCATGGCCATCGCCCACGAAGGACTTGCCTCCCTCGTGTAGATCTTCACGAAGTAGGCGATCTCCTTTCCCTTACAAACTTCTTGGTTCAACTCCACAATCTTGTCGGAGGCTCCCAAGCGACACCTAACCAATCTAGGAGACACCACTCTCCAAAAGGTAATATATGTTGTGTTGATGATAAACTCCTTGCTCTTGTGATTCAAATGATAGTCTCCCCAACACTCAACTCTCTCTCTCACAGATTTGGATATGGTGGAAAGATGATTTGAGTGGAAAGCAACTTGGGGAAGGCTAGAAATCAAGATTCTTGTGGTAGGATTGGTATATCTTGATCTCAACACATGAGTAGGTGGTTCTCTCTCAGAAAATGTATCTTTGGAAGTGTAGGCACGTTCGATGGCTCTCTCACATATTGAGAAGGGGTGGAGGGGTATATATAGCCTCCACACAAAATCCAACTGTTACACACATTTGACCCAACTCGGTCAGACCAAATAGATGAACTCGGTGAGACTGATTTAGTTCAAAATGTGAACATTAGGAATCTCAGTGGGACCAACTGGAACGACTCGGTGGGACCGATGTGCTAGGGCTTACGGCAAACATCAACTCGGTGGCACCGATTACATCAACTCGGTGAGACCGAAGTTAAGCAATAAGGCAACAGAGAAAATGTCAAGCCAACTCGGTGAGACCGATTGCTATTTTGGTCAGACCGAAATGATTGCAACAGGCAATAGAGAATTGGCAAGGCCATCGCGCTGAGACCGAGATCCATATCGGTGTGACCGAACTGTCAGTGTTTCTGGCTGTGGCTATGCCATATGAACTCGGTGGCTCCAGATGGAATGTATCGGTGGGGCCGAGTTGGAGTTTAGGGTTTTGACATATTTGGAATGAGAAAGTGGTTGAGGGATTTGGAGCAATATCACTAAGCATTTGAGCAAGCAAGCCATTAAGAAACACCTCATCCCCTTTTAATAGTATTAGCTTTCCTATGGACTCAATGTGATCTTGGATCACTAAAAATGAAATGAAGAGTCTTGAGCTTTTACCAATATGTGTCCTTAGCATTTTGAGGGATCCACACCTCTAGTCCATGCCATGGCATTCATTGAACTTTCTGAAATATTAAACTTGAATCGATATTAGTTCAATGAGCTATATGTTGTTATGAATTACCAAAACCACTCGGGGATTAGTTGCACTTTCATCAATGTATCCTGCTATTGTAGGAACACAATTTCTGAATAACTAAATTGGCGCATCTCAGATCAACATTTTGTCTTCAACATTACTGAGCTTTTTAAAGTTCTTATTCAGTTGTATTTCAGAATACTTGCAACCTGAAGAATAGAGCAATTCTTAGTGTTTGTTTGGTAGCCTTTTTTTGTAAGTATTTATATAGGTTATTTAAATTGGGTTCAATTCTTTTTCCTTCAACGAAATTTCATGCCCCTACAAATATAATATCTTAACTATCTAAACATGCATTGCACTCTGTGTTAACTTGCTACCATTGTCTAATACCTAAAATTTCATTTTACTCCACCCAAATTTTCATTTTAAAGGGGATTTTTGTTTGTGGTGATAGCTGCCCTTATTATTGGAGAATACGTGAGGAGGATAAATAGTCAACGACAGTAGCGGAACAATTTCGTTAAAGTTTGGCGTAAGCGTTCATGGGAGGCAGAGAAATGAGATTTAGGACTTCTGAATAATACTTTTAGTGACATGTAACATTTTTTTCTAATATGTTTCGTTGTAACCACACATACTTGTGCTTTCACTTTGAAACTTGAATATGCAATTTGAGTTGGTGTGCTTTAATAAGGCATATTGTTATTCTCTGGTTTCTCCATGGTGATGTATTCTATGTTTTAATTTTTTTCAATCCATACTCAAAATATATATCACATGAATTTATGTACAATAGTTGAGACGTGCATTGCACGTGCACATTTACTAGTCATCTACTAGTGGGTCACGCCTGCTTCGCTGCGTCGAGAATGCACATGCCGGAATTACCGTAGATTGGCATATGCTCAAAAAAATGTTGCTTCTCAATTGAGTGGTTATATATGTGTGTATTAAGATAGGCCATACAGCTTGGAACATATTGTACCAACTTTGATCCATGTTGCACAAGAGCATCAAGATACATGAAGGCACATCGCACATCACTTTTTTTGCTCTGATGCATATGGCCAAGATACATGTAACTCATTACTCACTCTATAATGTTTTTCATTCATATGTATTTCAATTCTATCATTACATGATTGCACATATGTAGGGGGATCTCATGCAAGTTACATGTCCTTCCAAAGCTTTAGTTATTACTCTTCACATTATTTACTTGAAGCTTTGATGTATCTTGTCATCAATTACCAAAAAGCGGGAGACTGAAAGCACAAGTGCTCCCTGGGTGATTTTGGTAATTAATGTCAACATATATTTTGTTAGACTAATAGTTTTATCTAGTATATTTTGGATAAATTCAACAGTGGAGTGGCAAGGACAAGAGGATGTGGAACCCCCTCAAAATACTAAGGACAAGGATTGACAAAAGCTCGAGACTCTACACTTTTGTTTAAGTGATCCAAGATCGCATTGCATCCATAGGAATGACAATACTATTAAAAGGGGACGAGGTGCTGCTTAATGATCTTGTTGCTCAAGTGCTTAGTGATATTGCTCAAAAAACCCGAGCCACTTTCTCGATCCAAATATGTCCAAATCCTAAATTCCAATGTAACATCCCAAATTTTCAATTTGGAATGTTATAGATAGGTCCTCATATGCATATCATATTTTATTTGCATTTTGTTTGCGATCCTAGAAAATCCTAAGCGACTCAAGGACCCACGGAGAGAGTTGGGGATTTCATTATTTTCATATCTGAATTTTTCACAAATATGAAAAGAGAATCATTTTGGTTTTAACAATTTTTCTCTCTAAAAATATTTCCAAAACAAAAAAAATAAAAGAGAGGAGATAAAATGACTTCTCCAAAATAAAATAAATATTGGAGGAAAATATTAAAATCAAATAAATAATTTTATTTGGATTTTATTGCTATTTTATTTGAATTAGAAAAATATGCATTTTACAAAATTGCATTTTTAGGCCAGAAAAATGTTCACTATGTTCTAAATATTTTATTTAGACGGTGAAAATTGTTTTTGGCATTTTTTAGAATTTTTTACATTTATTTAGGATTTTTCCTTTTCGGTGGAATTTGTTTAAAAAAAGTTTTGGACCGAACTGGGCCAAAGGCCTAGCCGGCTCGTAAGCGTCGCTGCCTCCTAGCGCGTGGACGAGCCGGACTCCCGCCGGAGTCCGAGCCGCTGCTGCCATGGCCTCTACCCCCTCTCCAAGTCGGGACCCCAGGGGGAGCCTTTATAACCCACCCAGGGCCACGCCTCTCACCACCACTACAGCCGCCGCCCATGACTGCCACCAGCGCCCGCTTTCGCGCCGCCCGCCCATGGCTACCACACCCCGCCCGTCGCCTCGCTATGTCAGCACTTGCCGGATCCCGATGCGTAGCCGCGGTTTTCCGTGAACCAAGAAACCGCAAAGCCGCCGCCATTTTTTTAAACCCTAGATCCGGTTTTATTCCGAGTAGATCGGTTTGGTTTTTCTTGGTTTCGCCGGTTTAGATCGTTTTTTCGTTTTTTTGGTTCAGATCTAATTTACGAACGTTCGTTCGTTTAGTTCTTATAACGAACGAATTCGTTTGTTTGCTTCTATTAGCGGACGTTCGCGCCGTAGTCTTTTTATTTTCGGCCAGGGACCTACCTATCCGCGATTATTTTTATCGCAGATTAGCCCCTGATCTTCAAACCCTCGCAACTTTTAAACCGTTCATCCAAATCCAGTGAAACCAATGCCAAAATCTTCGTCTCGAACCCCTCTTTCCAGTTAATCAACTTGAACATGATTTTGACAATTTAAAATTTGGTTTCAAGCAGATTTAAATTCGAACTTCTTTTGATCGTAGTTTCAGTTCCGTAGCACCGATTCGATTGATTCTTTTTGCAAATCAAAGCTTTTCAGTTGAACTTTCAGTTTCGATCTTTTTATTTGAGTTTTACCCTTGCATCTATGCTTGAGTGCTTATGTATGCTATTGTTTTTTGTGATAGAATTCCCGGAGTGCGAAGCATGCTACTACGAGTCTCTAGGGTTTGCAGATCGTTAGCAAGGCAAGTAACACTTTGATCATACCCTTTATTACCTAGTTTTATGCATTAGTTTCAACCCTCAAACATTGCATGAGTAGGATCTCTTAACTTGTGGGTTTGGGAAGTAGTGGATGAGGTAGAACCTATTGTCCTTTATTATCAAACCTTAGGAGTTACTTCGATGTTATGCTTATACCGCTATGCTATGCTAGTAGATGTGGTTTGGGTTTGAGTGTATCCATGACAGATGTGAGAGTTTTTAATTAATGGTTAACTTAAGGTGGCTACTTTAATACACATCTGGGTGGATTGGTTGTAGGCACCTGGAGAATCTAGTGTTGTCCTAGAGATCCATAACTCCGATTGGGCTGAAATTTAACACGATTTTTATCCGGATATAAGCTTCCTTGCGGCTGAAGGACACCTCCAACCGACCTATGGGGTGGCCACAAGCTTGCCAGTCATGCCCTGGGTAGGGGGGCGTGCCCCTTGAGCTTGTGGCCCCCTCGGGCATCGTCTCACGTTGATTCCACTTCCCAAAAATCACATATATTCCAAAAAAATCTCTGTAAATTTTATTGCGTTTGGACTTCGTTTGATATGGATATTCTGTGAAACAAAAAACATGAAAAAACAGGAACTGGCACTGGGAACTGGATCAATATGTTAGTCCCAAAAATAATATAAAATGTTGCCAAAAGTATATGAAAGTTGTAGAATATTGGAATGAAACAATAAAAAATTATAGATATGACGGAGACGTATCAGCGTCCCCAAGCTTAATTCCTACTCGTCCTCGAGTAGGTAAATGACAAAAAATTGATGTGGAATGCTACCTAGCATAATCTTGATCATATAATATAATCATGGCATGAATATTAAGACACGAGTGATTCAAAGCAATAGTCTATACTTTGACATAAAGACATCAATACTTAGGCATCCCAACAAACAATCATGTCTTTCAAAATATCAATGCTAAAGAACGTTATCCATACAAAATCATATAGCCTTATCATGCTCCATCTTCTTAACACAACGTATTTATCATGCACAACCCCGATGACAAGATGAGCAATTGGTGGACTCACATTAGCCATAAAGAATTCACATACTTATTGTGAAAGTTTATTAGCCCTCGAAGCGAAGTACTACTATGCATGCCCCTAGGGGATAGATTGGTAAAGACCATTGCTCGTCCCCGACCGCCACTCATAAGGAAGACAATCAATAATAAATCATGCTCCAATTTCATAGCATAACGAGATACTATACGTGCATGTTTCGGGAATCACAAACCTTAACACCAATATTCTTACTAAACCACAATCATTCACTAGTACCTCCCACATATTGCCATCTCTATGTCGCAAAACTATTACAAGGAATCAAACATATCATATTCAGTGATCTACAAGTTTTATGTAGGATTTAATGACTAACCATATGAATGACCAATTTCTGTTAACTCTCTAAATAGATATAAGTGAATCAAGATAGTTTATTTCTTTCTACAAAAGATTTGCCCACGCTCTAACAAATATAAGTGAAGAAAAAGAGCATTCTACAAATGGCAGTTTTCTATGTGTAGAAAAACAGGCAATCCAAACTCCAAATGATATAAGTGAAGCACATGAAGCATTCTGTAAAGCCATACTCAAAAGATATAAGTGAAGTGCAAAGAGCATTCTATAAATCAACCAAGGACTATCTCATACTAGCATGGTGCATTATTAAAAGAAAATGAAATAATAAAAATTGATCCACCCGGATCCCAAGGTATATCAAAGCCAATTTTAATTAACAATGATTTGTAATTTAGTGAGCACCAAGCAACATATATCATGTAACAATGGAGTCTAACTATCTTCCTATGCATAGGCATGTCAAAAAAGAACAATTCATGCACATCAAGTAAAGGCCAATACATAGCATAAGCAGTTTCTTGCAATTTTATCGTATTGGAAACATAGAGGCAGAGATGTAGTTCCTCTCTCATAATAATTGCAAGTAGGAGAAACAAGCACATGCATATTGTATCTATCAAAATTATCATGTACAATAGTAAAACGCAACCCATCAATGTAATCCTTAATAAGCGCAAACTTCTCTAATATAGTGTAGTTGGGAGAATTCAAAAAGATAATATGACTATCATGTGTGGGTGCAATAGCAACTATTTCATTCGTAACATAAGGAACTATATCAAGTTCGTCTCCACAAGCATAATTCATATTGGCATCATGGCCACAAGAATAGCAAGCATCAAGTTCATCAAAAAGAGATATTTGATAACCCATAAGTATATGGGATCATTTGTAGCCTTCTTCGATAAATAAGAGTGTCGAACCCAACGAGGAGCTAAAGGTAGAACAAATATTCCCTCAAGTTCTATCGACCACCAATACAACTCTACGCACACTTGACGTTTGCTTTACCTAAAACAAGCATGAAACTATTTTGCAAGGAGAAAACTATGAGTACTTTGCAAGAATAAAACTATGAATAAATTGCAAGGTAATAAAAGTGGATAGCTTTTGTCAACAAGAAAGTCATTTGTCCCTAGGCAATCGATAACAAGTACCTGTAATCATTCTTGTAATTTTATATGAGGGAGAGGCATGAGCTAACATACTTTCTCTACTTGGATCATATGCACTTATGATTGGACCCCTAGCAAGGATCTGCAACTACTAAAGATCATTAAGGTCGTGAAACCCAACCACAACATTAAGTATCAAGTACTCTTTACTCCCATAGCCATAACCCACTTATCCGTGTTTAGGCTGCCGTCACCCCCGCAACACTGACAATAAGCAAACCATGAACATATTGCAACACCCTACAGCGGGCCCCCCTTTGCGCGAGACAAAGGGCACCATAGGACAACACCATAAATAAAATATACAATCATACCAACCAAGATCACAATTAACCCACAGGACAAAACGGATCTACTTAAACATCGTTGGATAACCATAGATCATTGGGAAATAATATATGGAGTTGAGCACCATGTTTAATTAGAGATTACAGCAGGGGGAAGAGGTGTTACACCGATGCATAGAGGGGGAGAGAGTTGGTGTTGACAGTAGCAAGGTTGTTGATGTAGATTGCCGTCACGATCCTAGCCCCGGCGGCACCCCGGCGCCACCGAGAGAGAGGGGAGAGAGCCCCCTCCTTCTTCTTCCTTGGCCTCCCCCCTAGATGGGAGGAGAGTTCCCCCTCTGTTCCATGGCCTCCATGGCGGTGGAGGGGCGAGAGCCCATCCAAGATTGGATCTCCCTCTCTGTTCTCTTCTGTTTCGCGTCCCCCAGATCTGGTCGAAAACCGTTTCTTATTTTCCGGGAGATCCGTAACTCCAATTGCGCCGAGATTTTAACACAATTTTTTTTCAGATATAAGCTTCCTTGCGCCTGAAGTATAGCTCCAACCAAAGTTCAAGGAGAGCATAAGACACCTGGGCGTGCCCTGGTGGGTTGTGGGCACTGTGGGCCCCCGTTTGTGTTGATTCCAAGTCCAAAAAATCACATATATTCCAAAATAATTCTCCGTAAAATTTTATCGCGTTTGGACTTCGTTTGATATGGATTTTCTGTGAAACAAAAAACATGCAACAAACAGGAACTGGCACTGGGCACTGGATCAATAGGTTAGTCCAATAAATCATATAAAAAGTTGCCAAAAATATGTGAAAGTTGTATAATATTGGCATGAAACAATAAAAAATTATAGATACGACGGAGACATATCAATATTTCAAATGAATCCAAGGGATCATAGCAATCATCATAACCTTCATCCCTCGGTAAGAACGAAGGGGCATTAACCAATGTATGAGTTGAAGAGTTACTCTCATTAGAAGGTGGGCACGGGTGATCAATCCACTCTTCCTCCTTTTGTTCTTCGCTCTCCTCCTCATCTTTTTCATCTAATGTACTCACAGTTCATCAATTTCTTCTTCCATAGATTAATGCAAAATACTAGTCTCCTCTTGGACAGCGGAGGAGTCCTCAATATGTGGCTTAACATAAGCAATAGAAGCATAGTTTCCATAGCAATATTTAAGTATGGCAAAATTTTCAGATTTGTAAAGAGTAATATCATACTTTTCAATCAAAGAAGCAACTTCATAAGCACCCTTAAAAGCAACAAGTTCTTCAATTTGTTCCATATCATAGTAATTATAAACACCCTTGGCATAAGAAGATAAGATTCCATCATCACTAAACTCACATTGGTAGGTGTAACAGCCTGGTTTTTGGCCCTTTTCTTTTTTCCTTTGATTTATTTGGTTTTTACCTGTTTTTCTTTTTGGAGTGGATCTGTGGCCTTGCAACCTGGGAGATCATCATCATTTCCTCTCCCAAGTGACTCATCATCCTCAAAAATTTCTCAAGATCATGTCACTTCACTGCTTGACCAAACCCTAAATTCTTTTTCTCAGGAATATTCCTTTTTCTATTAAAGGAATAACCCTGTCTGCCCTAGGTTGTGAAGCAACCTATATCTCTGTCACTCTCAAAATTCCCAAATAATTCTCAAAATTTCTTTGGGTCATATGTTGCTCAAATATGCCCAAACTTTCATGTCCTAGCCCAATAATAATTCCCCAGTAATTATTCTTCATTTATGTCCAATGTGGCTTTCTGTGAAGGAAGTGCCACCTATCCAATATTGTTTGCTCCCAAACTTTTTGGGCATGCTATTTCATTCAAATCATTGCCTCATGCCAAAATTCAACTTTCTTTGCCTAGCTAATCTTCCTCGGCAATTTTTCAAAGTTTCTTTTAGACAGAAGGCATTGTGAAGGAAGTACTAGCTAGGGTTATCCAAATGAGTTGAAATTTTGCACACTCCTTCATGTGCTCATATCTTTACACTCTTCCAATTTTCAGCCCCATCCAATCATCTATGTGAGCACAGGACCAAATCTTTGATGTTGTTGATATTTTCCGGTTGTGAAGCAAGTTTATTTTATATTGCTTCATTAATTCTGAGAAATTACCAGATCATGCTCCTACCCAAATAACATCTCTCCACCAAGTTTGGAACCATTTCATCAAGCCAATATTTCTCCAAAGTTATTCCAAGTTTCTGGTCAGTGAGGATGTTTGTGAAACAAGTACCACTTTGGCTTGTCCATTTGGTATGAAATTTTTACAACATCATCACCTGCCCAAATCATCATGATATACCAATTTCAGCTCAAGTGTCCATACCATTTGAGTGCATCCTCTTGATCCATTTTCTGGACCATTTTGGTGAGTTGCAAAGCAACTATATTAAGCCTTGGTTTGTTTCCCCTCAAACTCTCCAGGATTGTAGTTCTTCCTTAGTTAATCACACCACACAATTCCATTTGGCCCAATCAAATCTTCTGAGAAATTACCAGATCATGCTCCTACCCAAATAACATCTCTCCACCAAGTTTGGAACCATTTCATCAAGCCAATATTTCTCCAAAGTTATTCCAAGTTTCTGGTCAGTGAGGATGTTTGTGAAACAAGTACCACTTTGGCTTGTCCATTTGGTATGAAATTTTTACAACATCATCACCTGCCCAAATCATCATGATATACCAATTTCAGCTCAAGTGTCCATACCATTTGAGTGCATCCTCTTGATCCATTTTCTGGACCATTTTGGTGAGTTGCAAAGCAACTATATTAAGCCTTGGTTTGTTTCCCCTCAAACTCTCCAGGATTGTAGTTCTTCCTTAGTTAATCACACCACACAATTCCATTTGGCCCAATCAAATCCCTATTGATCAATAGTACACAACCAAACTTGATACAACAAACCTCAGACGCCCATTACCATTTAACCATAGCACCTCAGATCAAACCATGGCCTCATCAATGCTCCATCTTGGAAGGACATAACGCTAGACACCATTTACCTGCCTCTCCTGACCTCCCTGTTCATTGTCCCGTGGTGCCTGCGTAGCTGGCATGCCCATTTACGCGCTCTGTGCGCTGTGGCCGCGTCTAGAGCGTCGTTTCTGCTTCGTTCTCTTCCCTCTCGCCGCCTTCGCGCGCGTGATCGTGTCGAGAGTCTTCATCTCGGCATCGCCGTTCCCCTGGACCCCTCTCCCCCTTGGAAGCTTCCTCACCGACGCTCGCCGCCGCGTGCCCACGGGGGAACAATGGAGGTTTGGCTCGGAGCTTGCTGTCTTCTTCCTCCCTGTGTTCCCTTGGCTCCCTCTGCCTCGTGAGCGTTCCCTGTGCCCCCTCCCGTCGCCTACCATCGAGATCGCATGCATGCACACGCGTCCGCGGCAACGACAACGCGGCACACCCCTCCCCTGCCTATATAAGGCCACCCCATCCCCGTTTCCTCACCACTCGACCTCACGCACTCCCTAGCCCTCCCTAGCCACTCATTTGAGCTCGAGCACCACCCTTTGCTCCTCCATTGCTACCATGGCCGTCTCGGTCCTCCGGCTAAATTCACTCGAGCCAGAGCCTCTCTCTTCCTTCACTACCATAGCTCCACCGGAACCACGGCGAACCTCCCCAGCCCGTCCACTCAAAGTCGGAGCATCCATGGCAGCGAGCCCGTCGGTGCCCGAGGCCATCCTCCGCCGCGGCCGGTGCTTCGCTCACCTCGATGCTCTCTGGTGGTCGCCTCCTGTCTAGGTGGATGCGCCTCCTCCTCCCGATCCCACCGGTGGTCCGAGCTCCATCGGGGGTGGCCGGAGCTATGAGAACGGCCACCGGCGCCGGCCTCGTCCTCTGCTCTGCGCGGGTGAGCGGGAGGATGGAGAACAAGATCCAGTGGGCGGGCCCCATCCACCCGCGGTCCCACCCGTCAGCTGCACAAGACGTGGGCTGACGTGGAAGTGGACGCGTGTTTTGCTGGAATACACTTTCAGTCAACGAAAGCATACTTTGGCCCTGCTTTGACCTGGAATACGCTTTCCCTGCTGGAAAGCGTATTTCACCGAAAGGCACTTTCAGTTTTTCTGGCCGAGGGCCTGTTTGTGATGATTTTATTACAGATAGGCCCTTGGTAGAAAAACTCTTATATATTTTTGATCCTAACTCCAAATGAGGTGATTCCAAAGCCCACTTCTTTGTCTTGTCGAGCCCATTCTGTTGGTGTCGTTTTCACCATGTGTTAACATTCTGGAAATGAACATTTTTCCCTTGCACTATATCAGCCCCCTCCGAGAGAGAACAGTTTCCGGCGATTCGTTCCGCGAGTTTCTCGCACTTTCTCCCGATGAATCCCTTCACCCCAAGCAAGCCACACTCTCCATTTGCATGATTGCAATGTAGTGACATTGTTTTATTATTTAAACTGATTTAAAATTTGCTTTAGTTATGTATGATTTGTTCATGGCATTTCTCGGGGTTTTGTTTTGATCTTGTTATTGCCATGATATTGCTTGGATTTCTAGGATTTATAGTTTGAAGATTATGTGGATGACATGTTGCCTTTGGATTATTAGTGGCTTATGTTATGATTATTTTCATGTTGGTATCTGATAGTATATTTTGGAGTATTACTTTGGATGTCATGTTGCCTTTGGATTATTAGTGGCTAGTATTATTTTCATCATGATGGTAGTTGATATTATGTTTTGGAGTATGATTTTGGAGATTATGCTTGCATGCGGATCTTAGCTGGATAGCTTGTTCTTGCATATTGGAGTAGTAGTATTATCATTCTTGGATTCATCATGATAGTAGTGCTATGTTGCCCCCGGAGTATTTTGTTATGACGATAGTATGCTTTGGATTATTTGTTGGATATTGCTATGACTTGGATTACAGATTGGTAGATGATAGCAGAGTATCAGTTATCACTATTATATGTTGGGGATAAATTCCGTCACTAAGTTGGTCAGGTGCCACCGAATCGGGCTTTTTCAAGTGCAACCACATTTGCCTTTTATGGGAAGGCCCTAATGCGTACTATTGTCAAGCCTCTCGCCGGTGCCCCCAACAAGTGAAGGTTATGGGCGTGCCTTACCCTGGCTCGGTAAGCACACATAACCTTGTGTGCACATAGTTGCTATTGAGATCTCTTGTCCCCGTTTGGGACCATTTTTGTTTTGCCACGACGGTGGCCGTTGATGCCTTTGGTAGGCATGGGGCCACCCAGGACTGAACCCAAAAAGGGGTGTTGGTCGTAGTGGCCGGGAGAGTGTCATGGCAGTAGGTCGGTTTTGTCGGAACGCCGTTGGTCCACCCGAATGGGAGTGCGAGGCTATGGGTTCTGTGGTGTGGGTAAAGTGCACTACCTCTGCAGAGTGTGTGTGTTTAATCTATCGATAGCCACGTCCTCTGTCATGGGCACAAGTTCATACTAGGTCACACCGTTCGATCAACACTGACATGACGGAATGACTTATAGGTGATTTATATGTTGGTATATTTGAGCAGTAACAGTTTGGCAGGATGTTAATGACGATGTTGAGATGATCTTGAGGATGATCACTCAGTTTGTGATGTGCTCACGAGATGATCATGTGGATGTTTTGATCACAAGGTGATTAGGTGGATCATGAGGTGATCGAGATGGTATATTGCTTGGCGAATAGCCAAGAGTGGGATGGCTATTGAAATCTGAGATGGTGATTTATAAGTATTGTAGTAGTTTCATATCATGCTTAGTAGTTGCTTTCGTATCATAGTAGTTGTTAATAAATTAACATGTTTAATAGTGTGTTATTGTTTTGCCTTGATGCTTTTCGTTGTTTCGAGCTTGCAAGTACATTCAATGTACTGACCTGGCGTGTCATGCCAGATTGCAGGTGATGTTGTGAATGATTGTTTGTCGTGGTTTCTGTTCGTGCAAGCTAGATCGTGTCCCAGCCAGAGTCCCTCGGAGTGGAGTTCACCACCTTCATCGTTGTTCCGCTGCTAGAAGTATTCTGCTGCTACGAGTTGTTCCGCTGCTAGCATAGAGCAAGTGTAGTATCGCAGGCGTAGTGTCGCCGTGCTGATGTGATCTTTTGTAACATCAGACCCTTGTATTATTAGCCTTGTAATAGGAGTTGGTTTGTTCTATGTCAAGCAGTGTCGTATTCCAGAGACTTCTCCTCGATCTCTGGGCTAGAATACGGGGCATTCCGGTTTCTCTGAGCCGGGGTGCCACAACGCTTGGTATCAGAGCAGGTCTGGTTGTAGGACGCCCTAGTCAGCGCGAGTGGTAGAAACCAGTATAAATTGGTAGTATAGAGTCTGCCTTGTTTGTTGCATTTGGTTGCTGCATTTGTTTGTTGCATAGCATGAATATAGATTTATTATTTGTTGCTAACCATTTATTTGGTGAGGGTAGCTGGCATCAGTTCGGATCCACTATAGCTTAGCCCTTGAATTCCTCCAGTTATCTTTTCTTGCCTGTTTTTTGTTGTTTGGTGTCATTTCTGTCCCAGCGGAATGATGCCAGATGTTCCCTACACTGTTTGCAGAAATGGTGCTCAGGTATAGCGCTGATATCCTTCTTTCAGCCCCACCTATTTTTTCGGTGGTAGACATGTTGCTACCCCGGGCCGTCCTTTTTATCTTGTCGTGTGGGCAACCCTTAATGATCTTAGTCATCAAGAAAGGGCAATGCCAGCAGACTCAGTTTTCCTCGTTATCCTATTTCTTGGACGAGTACGAATCTTTTTCCGTCCGCTTGATAATTATGTGGTCGCGAAATTCGTGTTCCGCTACATGGTTACCAAGTACGTCCTTTCCTCCGAACTAGTCAAGGTGGTTACCTGGCTAAGCCAGCACTTGGTGTAGCAATGTTTACACCAATTCTTCTACACATTTATTCATCCTCGTGCACACTGTCACAACATGTTAGATCGTAGTACCAGAGATCCCGCGAGATTTGTGTGCTTAAGTAGGCATGCATATTGTGTGACTAGCAATATTACGTGACTTTGTTTGTGTGCAAATTGATTGTTGTGTGATTTTGTTTAGTTGAGTTTTCTCTTGTCTCTTGATTTTTGGGCCCTCGGTGTTACATATTTTCCCGTATTAAAGTTGCTCATCAACCGACACTGGACCCGAAGAATCAGCAGGGAGTTTAAATATTTGGAAACTCAGCTAAATAGAATGGAATTCTCAGCCGACTATAGTGAAATGGGGAATATCTGATCTTGACGCTGATAATCAATTTTGCATTAGTGTGGCACTCCTCACAATAGTACTAATAAATCGAGACTGATGGGGTCTTTCCAGGAGAAGGAATATCCTTCGTTGACCGTGTGAGCTTGTGATGGGCTAAGTTGGGACACCCCTGCAGGGTATAAACTTTCGAGAGCCGTGCCCGCGGTTATGTGGCAGATGGGAATTTGTTAATATCCGGTTGTAGACAACTTGACACTTGACTTAATTAAAATGCATCAACCGTGTGTGTAGACATGATGGTCTCTTTTTGGCGGAGTCCGGGAAGTGAACACGGTTTGGATTATGTATGAACGTAAGTAGGTTCAGGATCACTTCTTGATCACTTCTAGCTTCACGACCGTTGCGTAGCTTCTCTTCTTACTCTTATTTGCGTATGTTAGCCACCATATTTGCTTAGTGCTTGCTCCAACTCCACCTCATTATGACATCCTACCCATAAGCTTAAATAGTCTTGATCTCGCGGGTTTTGAGATTACTAAGCCCTCGTGACTCACAGATACTTCCAAAATAGTTACAGGTGCCAATGATACCAGTGCAGGTGATGCTACCGAACTCAAGTGGGAGTTCGACGAGGACCTTGGTCATTACTATGTTTCGTTTCCCAATGATCATTAGTGGAGCCCAGTTGGGATTATCGGGGATCTAGCATTTGGGGTCATCTTCTTTTCATTTGGATTTGACTGTAGTCGGTCTATGTGTGTATTTTGGATGATGTATGATTTATTTAAGTATTGTGTGAAGTGGCGATTGTAAGCCAACTCTCTTTATCCCTTTCTTGTTCATTACATGGGATTGTGTGAAGATGGCCCTTCTTGCGACAAAACCACAATGCGGTTATGCCTCTAAGTGGTGCCTCGACACGTGGGAGATATAACCGCATCGTGGGCATTACAAGTTGGTAATCAGAGCCATCCTCGACTTAGGAGCCCCCTGCTTGATCGAATCACTAACGTTGTTGAGTCTAGAACAAAAATGTTTTGAGTCTTAGGATTATATATATCGGAGAGTAGGATTCTTTTTACTCCTCAGTCCCCTTCGTCGCTCTGGTGAGGCCTCCTGACATAGATGTTTTGGCTTTCCTCTCCCCAAATTTCACTAATTTTTTTAGGATCACGCGGGTATCTTGGGATCGTTCCGATATTGTTGTGATGAGAACATTGTTCTTGGTGCCTCCTGACATTTAGGGGTTGTGGCAGTGTCCCGGCGAGTTGAGCTCCGAGGTGTTGTCGTCACAATTTTATCGTTGCAGTTTTGAAATACCCGAGTTCGCTGACATCAAAAATCTCTTTTATGCAGTTGTCGGTGAGATAACCTCGACGCCACCCAGTACTGGGGCAGGAGTTCGGGAGTATTGCCATAGCTCATATAACGGATGCTTTTCGAAGGTTGAGGTACACAATTTCCGGAGTTTTCTTGGTTATGTGTTGATGGATGGATACAGCTGGACGTAGGGATTGTTTAGTTGGGTGAGATATATTGCTTCCCCTGTATCCCCAACACCAGATTGCATAACCAGAAAGTTTCGGGAGTTTATAGGTGGAAATTCAAGTATCACGTAGCATATCTTTCCAACAGACACATGATAGGATATGGGATCTATCATATGTTTGCTTCCGGCTTATTTTGCAAGCCAATCATTTGTTTTGTTTTGAGTTATGGTATTCGAGTTGCCTCGATGTCAAGTTTTAATTCCATAGCTTTCCTAAGCGGTGTTCTCATATTCCTATGTGAATACTAATCCTTCTTATTTATCGAGATTGTCATCCCAATTCTATTTCCAACCGGAAATATGCCTTAGAGGCAATAATAAAGTTATTATTTATGCCCTAGAGGCAATAATAAAGTAATTATTTATTTCCTTATTTCATGATAAATGTTTATTATTCATGCTAGAATTGTATTAACCGGAAACTTAGTACATGTGTGAATACATAGACAAACAGAGTGTCACTAGTATGCCTCTACTTGACTAGCTCGTTGAATCAAAGATGGTTAAGTTTCCTAGCCATAGACATGAGTTTTCATTTGATTAACGGGATCACATCATTAGAGAAGGATGTGATTGACTCGACCCATTCTGTTAGCTTAGCACTTGATCGTTTAGTATGTTGCTATTGCTTTGTTCATGACTTATACATGTTCCTATGACTATGAGATTATGTAACTCCCGAATACCGGAGGAACACTTTGTGTGCTATCAAATGTCACAACGTAACTGGGTGATTATAAAGATGCTCTACAGGTGTCTCCGATGGTGTTTGTTGAGTTGGCATAGATCGAGATTAGGATTTGTCACTCCGTGTATCAGAGAGGTATCTCTGGGCCCTCTCGGTAATGCACATCACTATAAGCCTTGCAAACAATGTGACTAATGAGTTAGTTGCGGGATGATGCATAATGGAACGAGTAAAGAGACTTGCCGGTAACGATATTGAACTAGGTATTGAGATACCGACGATCGAATCTCAGGCAAATAACATACCGATGACAAAGGGAACAACGTATGTTGGTATGCGGTTTGACCGATAAAGATCTTCGTAGAATATGTGGGAGCCAATATGAGCATCCATGTTCCGCTATTGTTTATTGACTGGAGACGTGTCTCGGTCATGTCTACATAGTTCTCGAACCCGTAGGGTCCGCACGCTTAACGTTCGGTGACGATCGGTATTATGAGTTTATGTGTTTTGATGTACCGAAGGTTGTTCAGAGTCCTGGATATGACCACAGACATGATGAGGAGTCTCGAAATGGTCGAGACATAAAGATCCATATATTGGATGACTATGTTTGGACATCGGAATGGTTCCGGGTGAGTTCGGGCATTAACCGGAGTACCGGGGGGGTTACGGGAACCCCCCGTGGAGTATACGGGCCTTATTGGGCTTTAGGGGGAGAGAGAGAGAGGATGCCTAGGGCAATCTGTGCGCCCCCAAGGCCTAGTCCGAATTGGACTAGGGGGAGGGGTGGCGCCCCCTCCTTCCTTCTCTTCTCTCCTACTCCTACTACTTGGAAGGGGGGAATCCTACTCCCGGTGGGAGTAGGACTCCCAGGGCGCGCCATAGTAGAGGGCCGGCCCTCCCCCTCCTCCACTCCTTTATATACGGGAGAGGGGGGCACCCCATAGACACACAAGTTGATCATTGATCTCTTAGCCGTGTGTGGTGCCCCCCTCCACCATAATCCACCTCGGTCATATCGTCGTAGTGCTTAGGCGAAGCCCTATGCCGGTAGCTTCATCATCACCGTCATGACGCCGTCGTGCTGACGAAGCTCTCCCTCGATGCTCTGCTGGATCGTGAGTTCGTGGGACATCACCGAGCTGAACGTGTGCAGATCGTGGAGGTGCTGTACGTTAGGTACTAGGATCGAGAAGACGTACGACTACATCAACCGCGTTGTCATAACGCTTCCGCTTTCGGTCTACGAGGGTACGTGGACAATACTCTCCCCTCTCGTTGCTATGCATCACCATGATCTTGCATGTGCGTAGGATTTTTTTTGAAATTACTATGTTCCTCAACAGCGCTTCTCTTCGAGATGATCCCATCATTCTCCCCATCCGCAAGATCAATTCTAAGTTTTCTCAACGGTGTTTGTTCCATCCTTCCCAAGTTGCCTTTGTTTTTTCCCGCCCTCCCACCCTTTTCTTCAAGGACTCAGATTTCTTAATCTAGTTTCCATTTTATTCTGGTGTAGTCTCATCATTCTTTTCTTTCAATGTTCTTATCCGGTGATTCTCATGAAATTGCTCAGTAAGCTTCAAGTTTATCATTCTTCGTTCTCTTTTCTTCTCCGGTGGATTCAATTCAAGCTTTGTCGATCATATTCTTTCCTCGTTTCAAATGTTTTCTCATGCCGGTGCACCTCTTAATCATCCACTTCTCGCCATTCGTTTGTTCTAGAGTATTGAAGATATCTCAGGAGATTCGTGTTTTCATTCCTAATCCGTACAAGATATCTCGAGGTAGTTATCTCTTTTGAGCCATTTAATTCAACCGGCGCAATCTCTCTTGTAAATCGTTCAACGGTGTATCTTTTGAGTGGGCCCTAACCCACAGGTCTTTTCCCAGGATCTTACCTGACTCTTCTAATTTTCTTACCTGACTCTTCTAAATTTCTCAAAGCTATGCCCAAATTCTTTTCGAAGTTTGACGTAAGAATGAATTTCATCAGTCAGATGTTTTCCAAGATCTATTTCAAATTAGGGATTATTCCATCTGTGCCCCTAATTCCTTAGTTGTGCTCAGTTTTCCCCATGCTTCAAACTTTTGCTCACTTTTCCCCACTCCCTTAGCTGAAACTCTCACAAATGTTCAACAGACGTTTGCCATCTTGGCCGTTAACTGACTTGTGGGGACACGTTGGACTCTGTTGACTATGGCCGTGGCTTCGCTGGTTGGGCCGTGTTTGTGTTCATAGGACGGGCCCGTTAGTTTGTTGGTAATAAATTAAAAAAGCCTGCTATTGATGGATGCAGCCTGCTATGCATGCCCGGCTTTGGCATCAATGTAGCCTGCTATGCATGCGAACACCACCACACACGCATCTAGTGACCTAGACCTATACGCAAGCATGCACGCCAACACGCATGCATCGATCCGTGCCGCGCGGTTGCCGGTGGATTCAGTCGCTCCGCAGCGTCGTTTCACGCTGCCGCATATACGTCTTGGTGGCAAAAGGCAGGCTGCACGCACGCCGCTGGCCCATATGTCGAGGCATCGGTTCACGCCGCCGGCTGCCGCCGCCGATTCTGGGCCAGGGAGGCGTGCAGCCGCCAATGCAGAAACGCAGAAGGGGAGGCAGCCGCCAACGCAGAGCACGCACGCAAAGCACGCTCGCATCGATTCACGTTCACACATTGATGATCGCATCGGTTCACGCACGCACTGAGTCACGATCTACGCCGTTTGCGCGTGTACCCACTTCGTCTCCCCCGGCTATTTAAACTGCCCTTCATTGCCTCTTCTTCTACAGATCCATCTGCGCCTCCCACTTCTCTTCTTCCCCCAAAAGCCAAAGCTGTTCCACTTAGCGAAGCGTTCAAGATGCAGTACAACGGGCCGACATTCCATGAGCCGCCCACTGTCCCGGAACGGCGGTACCCCGCCAACGTCGTCGTCGAGGCATCGCTCCGCGTGTGGGCGTTCTCACGCTGGAGGGGTAGCACTGAGCTTGCACGGGGGTTCCTCCGTGCGGGCTTCCACCACCTCCCGGCGGGCTCGCCGCCCATGTTCAACCTCGTGGAGCAGCGTCCCCACGCCAACGCTCCAGTGGTAGGGCTCGTCATCCACTTCACCAACAGGTTCGATGCCTACTACCTGCTCGGCAAGGTGTATTGGTGTGGGTGCGAGTTCATCGCATTCACCACCTATAACATCTTCACCGACTTCGAGAGCGTCTTCCCCGCTCGCAACCGCATGCACAGCCTCCCGTACTACCTCGGTGACAACGGCCTTGAGGAGGAGCAGTACTGAAGCTGGCGGTGTCGGGGAGGCTGATCTGACCCACGAACACCTATGGGACCGGCGGACCGAGCCCCTTTCGGTTCGGCGAAGGGGCGGAGGTCGCACGAAGAGCAGATCGAGGCGGCACACGAAGCGGTTTACCCAGCCGGAGCTCTCCGGAGAGATAACACTCCTCTTTGCTGCATGTCTGAGTGTATTGAGTTCTTGCTCGGGAGCGCTGAGTGCTACAGTACACACAAGCTGCTAACGAGACCGAGCGTGAGGTCGAGCCCCTCTCTACGTTGCGCATGGGCCTCCTTTTATATGCTAAAGGGGTCTCCGACAGGTGGCAACGTAGACAAGGGTAAAATTGGAAAAGGAGTGGTTGGTATAGCTACTTGTACAGTGTATCATACCTAACCCTAACGGCAGGGGACAAAGGCATTAAATGCCCGCTCACGTCGCCTCTAACAAAGGTCGTAAAGGGACCGTCGGGCGCCACCGCTTGCCACGATGGCAATCTTGTCGGCGCCCGCTTGCCACAGCGCTCACCGGCCGCCTGACGGCCTCTTGCCACGCTACGCTGGAAAGGTCCAGGCGACATGTTAGTGGATGTGCTTTGGAGCGCAGTACAGAGTGGTGGTCTGCATGACAAGCGCCTTGCCGCAGTTATTGTCTTGTCGCGTCCGGAAGTTTGTCGCTCACCGGGCCTTCCGGCAAGCTCCTCTTGCCGGGGCCTTGTCTCCTAGGTGCCTTGGGTGGCCTTCCCGGCAAGCTCCTCTTGCCGGGGCCTTGTCTCCTTGGCTTGAATACTTTGTTCTTGAATGGCTCCAAAGGAACCACGGAGGACCTTGGCGGTCACCCGGTAAGCCTTGCCGCGGAGGGCTGCGACTGCCCATGCACAAGTTCGGGATACTAGGGTACCCCTACTCTAGTACACCGGCAGAGCCCGCCTGGGCCACACACGCAGCCGAAGCTGTTGGGCCAGGCCCAAAAGCAGGCTGCAGACAGCGGCCTGGGTTACGCCAGAATTCCACCCCAGACCCACCACACCCTCCACGAGCGACACGCCGCGTCGAATGCGGCGTCGTGTGAGAGATCGTGGGTGGTTTCTTTATTCGGAAAGACGGGCGTCCGCCCCTCCCTCTTTATAAGCGGGAAACAGGGGCAGTTCGCCCATCTCGCCATCCTGTCCAATCTCGAAAAACCCCGCTGCTTCCCCGTTCTTCCCAAAGGTGAAGAGAGAGCGGCGCTCACCCCATCGCCACCAAAGCATCACCAACGCGCCGTCGATCTCCCTCACCACCTCCGCCATGGCTCCAAAGCCGACAAGGGAAGGCCGTGAAGTCGGCCGAGGCGCAGCTTTGCGGCGCCATGAAGGAGCGGGCAATCTTTCCCCCAGCTCATGCGAGGGAGCCGAGGGAGTACAACTACCTCTTTCCGGTCGACGGAGACGCGAGCGCATCCGCGCACGAAGGTACTCCTAGCTGCCGCTGAACTGGCTCCGAATGGGTACCCTTTCTTGGCGCGTTCTTCTCGCGGGCTCTGCCCGCCTTTCTCTGAATTTTTCTGCGATATCATGAACACCTACGGGTTCCGCCTCCTTGATTTCACCCCCAATGTTGTTCTGACCATGGCAGTTTTCGCACATCTCTGCGAAAACTTTGTCGGAGTCCATCCAAACGTAGCCCTTTTCCGCCACTTCTTTATGCCCCGAGTTGAGAGAGGGGAGCCTCTTTCCGGTGGGATCGCTTGGATCTCGAGGACCGGCAAGAAGGAAGCTTATCTGGAGGGAGAGCTCCGCAGCAAATGGGATGAGTGGAGAGCAGACTGGTGCTGGATTGTCGAGGAGAACCCGCAGCCGTTTACTGCCCAGCGCCAAACCTCAGTAGTGCGCGGAAATGATTGGAGCAGTCTGGCCTCGGAAGACGCTAGGCTAAAGATTGCCGTCATCCGGATCCTGCGCCTGAGGCTTGCCGGACTCACTGTAGGCGCCGTTGGCGCAGATTTCCTTCGCCGCCGCATCGCCCCCTGCAGGAGAGGAGGAGACCCGCCTGGGAGTTCCGGAACACGGCGGATATCATGAGGCTGCGCCCGGGCCTCAACTTCAATTTCACTGTCACAGGCCCGGGCCGCGATGCTCTTGGAGCTGTTCAAGCACGATCCCGAGCATCCCGGGCGTTCAGGTTGCGAAGAATGTCGTCCCGCTGTGCAACAATTCCTCGCCGACCGCATCCGTGCAATGATGCCGTTGTGCGACTCGCATGGAATCGTTCCAACCTGGCAAGAGCCTGCAGATATCGTCGTCTGAGTGTTCTTTGACAGCTGGTAGAAGTGCCGGTCCGCCCGATGAATGTAAGAGCATCACCAGCGACACCACCGATGATGAGATGCACAGACGCCATCACCAGCTGGAAGAGGCGGCGACAACGCTGCCATGAAGTTCGGAGTTCACCGTGGAGGAGGCAGAGGCAGCAGAGGCGGCAAGCCTTGTCGAGCGAGGGAGTTTGTTGGCGAGGAAGAGCTTGTCGGGCCTGAAGCCGAAGTCGAGCGAGCCACGAGGGCGCCTCCTCCTCCTTCGACAGCTTGCCAGCGGCGAGCCCCCAGCTCCACCAAGAAGGCATCTCCGCAAGGCGAGACGAGCGGGCGGCAGACGGGCAGCGGCCAGCCGCGCGCGCGCCTTCCAGCTCCACCGCGGCAAGCATCGTTGCCGGAGCACCTCACGCTGCGGCAAGCTGGAGCGGGGCCTCGCAGACCACCGCTTCGCTTCCCGCCAAGCGGCCAAGGGAACTACTCCTCCGCCTCGTCGTACTAGAGGCGAGCCAGAATTTGATCTCTCCGCGCTCAGCTCCGACGAGGAAGAAGAAGAGTAAGATTCTTTGCAGCATTTGTAGTTCTTCGGCTTGTTGCTTTGTCTTGTATCTGACTTGCTTCACTCTGAACCCATTCCTTTTCAGGACGCTGGCCCAGAGAGCGTCGAAGAGAGCCAAGGCCCCGGTGATTGTCATCGAGGAAGAACCCACCACGACAGCAGGAGGCGCGTCCGAGACCACCTTGCCGGACGCGGCAACTCTTCCTCAAAGCAGCCCCCAGCGTAAGTATATGGTTTACTTCCTGCTGTTAGGCGTGCATGGGTGCCTTTTCTTTGCTGATATCTGAATACTGATTGGTGTAGGAGCAGAGCAGCCTTACCAGGAGTGCCACTGCCGCCTCGACATGCCTTCTGCCGACTACACCGCCAAGGGAGGATTCCCGGCAAGGGAGCGTTCTCCGGCAAGGGAGACTTCTCCGGCAAGGGCAATTCTCCGGCAAGGGACAGTTCTCCGACAAGGGACAACACCAGCGATCTCTGGTGGCGGAGACCATGACTGCAGACCCTAGCACAGGTAATCCTCTTGCTTGAAAACTTCCCTTGTGTTCTTCTTCTTCTGATTTTCTTTTTGAATATTTGCTTGACTTTTCTTCATTTTCCGGTCGTCAGATCCATTCGCCACAGAGCCAATAGAGATCGAGGCCGCCGACGAGGAGGACGCTGCTGGCAGCCGACGGCGCGCCGCTTCATCGGAGGAGAAGCTCATACGACGAGCCCGCCGCGGCGAAGAGGCCGCCAAAGCTGCCGCCGCAGAGCCGGGCGAGGGGTCCGACTATCGTGACCGACGACCCCGAGGCCGCAGCTTGCGCCAGCGCTATGCCGACCGCCGATCCCTCCGCCGCAGCAGCTGGCCGGGTTCAAGAGCCCCACCGCCTATTTGAAGGCCGGCGATGGCGTCTTCATCAAGCTCCCATGGGCGTTAAGCTCTAGGGCGCCGGCCGAAGGAGAAACTTTTGATGCAGAGCTGCTCGCCTCCACTGGACTGACGTTGGTCGACGCACCAAACAGCAGCAGTGGCGAGTCTGAGGAGGAGCAGCTGCTGCGGAAGCTGCTGTCGCTCTACCGCGCCCGGCAAGCCAAGCTGGAATCCCGGGAAGCGCTTGTCGCGAAGGCGGGAGCAGACATCGAGAAGCGCGCGGAGGAGCTCCGGGGCCTCAACCAGGAAGCTCTCCGGTCCTTGGCAGAGAGGCGGGAGCGACTTCGCCGAGCCGCAAAGCCTTCCTCCTCGAGAAGGCTGAAGCTGAGGAGCAACAGCGGCTTGTCGCCGAGAAGCTATCTGCGCAGGAAGGCGAGTTGGCGCAGAGGAAGGTTAATCTTGACAGCCATGAGGAGGATCTAGCCACGCGCGAGCAAACATTTGGCGGGGCTCTCAAGGAAGCAAAGGATGCTGCCGCAGCTGCCGAGGCCGCCAAGAAGGAGGCTGGAGACGAAGGTGATGCAGCTGGAGGCCAATCTCAAGGAGAGCGGCGAGGAGCTTGCTGCACTCAAGCATGAGCGCGAGAAGGACGCCTACACTCTTGGCGAGCTGCAGGCCATCTCGCCGAGAGGAGCAAGGAGCCTCAGCGCCGCCAAGGACTCCAACGCAGATCTTGAGTTGAAGCCACCACCTTGACTCGGACACTGGACGGCGCCAGGGGAGCAGGAGGTGGCCTTGAAGGAGAAGCTCAAGGCCGACGAGGCGCCGTCTGGCGAAAGGCCGCCGCCTGTAATACCTTTAGAGAGAATGTGGAGCATCGGACCGAGGGTCTCGTGGATGTTGCTGCAGCCATCGACAGGAGCCGGGCGCACTGGGATGGAGGATCTTGGATATTCCTCCGATGAGCACCTCCAACCCAGCGCCAAGCTCAGCTTGTTCTTCAAGGGCGTGGTGACGGCCCTCCAGCGACTCCGGGAAGAAATCCCAAAGCAGCTGGCCGAGGAGTCGCGCCAGATCTGTGCGGGAGCTCTTCAAAAGGTGCTGATGAAGGTGGCCTTCCGCAACCCAGGCCTCAACCTCACCAATGTCCTCAAGTCCTTGCCGCCGGATGCTGATGTGGAAGCGCTCAAGACCCTTGTCGCACCCATCGTGGACATGGTGAGTGGGATCAAGAGGGTTGAGGGAGATCGTGTAGATTAGGCCGCCCGCTTTCTCTTTTTCTTGCCGCTCTTTGGTCATGTTATGAGAACAATCTATTAGAGCTGCGACAAGCTATCCTGTAATATAACTCTATTTCGGGTAGCAATTGCTATGTTACTTCCTTTACTTGGTTCCTTCCTTTGTATGTTTTTGCCCTACGCTTTTAGGGAACTTGTCGTGAGCACACAGGTCATGGCCGAGTCTTGAGACGTCAACCTCTTTGGCGGTGCTGCTACCGACAAGAAACCTTGTCGCAGCTAGTCGCAGCTCACTTAAGTTGTTGAGCGGACTCGAAACAAAGTAAGGGTGCAACCAGCTACGAGTTGGTTCCTCCGTGCACAGGTTTTCCATACAAAGTACGGTCGTTCGAGGAAGATAACTTAAAATTTTTAAAACTGATTGCTCAAACTTTAGCAACTTAGCTTTTCTGTCGTTTGCTTCCCGGTAAGGCTAGACTTCCTTGAGCGACGCTTGGTCCACACCATCATCTTCTCCTTTCCCCCCGGCAAACTTGTGGGCGAGGGAACCTTCCTTTCTTTGAGAAAGAGAAAGAAGAGAAAATAAAGATATGGATCCTTATGGCTCGTTATTGCTTACCGGGGTAGGTGCTGCACAAAGTGTCGATAACGCATGCAAAATAGAAGTAGAAAGCATGAAATTGACAAGATGTGCGAAGCACATTAGCTTTACTTATGCACGGTCTGCGCTGGCTTTGTACAAAGGATTACATGCAGCATCGGCAAGACTTGTACAAAGAGGTTGCGGAACAGGTTCCGGCAACCGCGCTTCTACGGTAAAACTTACGAAGATGCTCAATGTTCCAGGAGTTGCTCACGGAATGCCATCTTTGGTTTCAAAGGCGGACAGCGCCAGGCCTAGTGACTCGTTTCACCCGGTAAGGGCCTTCCCACTTCAAGGCGTCAACTTGTTGGAATTCTTGGCGGACTGAACGCTACCAAGAACAAGGTCGCCTTCCTCGAGACTTCTGGTATTAACTTTGCGGCTATGGTAGCGGTGCAAAGCTTGTCGGTATCGAGCAGCTCAGACAAAGACCTGAAGACGATCCTCCTCAAGGAGCAAGCGTCATCTTGTCGCAATCGCTCTTGCTCAAGCTCATCATAAGCAAGCACTCGAGGTGATCCGTATACGAGTTCCGTGGGGAGAACTGCCTCTGCTCCATAGACTAGAGCGAAAGGTGTCTGGCCAGTGGCTCGATTTGGCGTCGTCCTGATCGACCAAAGAACCACCGGCAGCTCCTCAATCCAGTTCTTTCCGCACCTGTGCAGCCTGTCGAAAGTTCTGGTCTTGAGCCCGCGCAACACTTCAGCATTCGCCCTCTCTGCTTGACCATTACTTCTCGGATGAGCAATGGCGAAGCGGAACCTTGGCGCCAAGATCTTGGACGTCTTTGCATGAAGGTGCGGCTCGTGAATTGCGTGCCGTTGTCGGTGATGATCCTGTTAGGGATTCGAAACGGCAAACAATCGACCTAAAGAACTTGATCTGGACCGTGCTATCACCTTCCTCACCGCTTCCACTTCCGCCACTTTGTGAACTTGTCAATTGCAACGCATAAGTACTCAAAGCCCCGACAGCTTCGGGAAAGGGGCCGAGGATGTCGAGCCCCTGCACCGAAAATGGCCGTGATAAAGGGATCGTCTGAGAGCTTGAGTTGGCTGGTGTATCTGCTGGAATGGAACTGGCACGCTTCACACTTGGTTACTTGTGCAGTTGCATCCTGGAGGGCTGTCGGCCAAAAGAAACCTTGTCGGAACGCGTTGCCAGCAAGTGCTCTGGCGCCAATGTGGTGACCACATATGCCTCCATGTATCTCTGCCAACAACTTTTGTCCGTCTTCCCGGTGAATACACTTCAATTTCACACCGTTGAGTCTTCTTTTGTATGCAATGTTGTCGACAAACCGGTACATACTTGACTGCCGGGCTACTCTTTCCGCTTCTTCTTGCTCTTGGGAAGTTCTGCTGTCTGAAGGAAACGGACAATCTCTTTGTGCCCATCTTTGGAGCTTGCGGCTCGACAACAAGGACTAAAGGCACATCTCCTGCTGCGGGACATCTGCTTCCACGGCGAGAACCTGCGGCTCAGCCGGAGCTTGACGTTCCCCGGCAGGCTTGCCGGAGCAAAACTTGTCGGGAGCGTCTGCTTCAACGGAACAAACCCTATGGCTTGCCGGAGCAGATCGCTCCTCAAGACCCTTTGGTGTTGATCTTGAGGACCTTCTTGGCGGCGGCTTGGAAGCTCACGGAAAATAGTCACCAGAGATCAACTTCCTCTTCTTGCTCTGTCCGGTTGATGGCGTTCTGAGACGGTTGAGTCAGCTTGAGCACAAAAATCCTGGTTCCATTGTGTAACTTAAGTGCAGCGCCAGACTTCGACGAACCATCGGCAATGTCGCTCGAGCTCTTGGAACATGTTCCATTTGTAGGCCGTCAAAGTGCTCTTCTAGCTTTCTCACTTCATCAACATAAGCTTCCATCAACGGACTCGATAACTCTTGTTCACTTGGAGGATGACAAGCTGTGAGTCACCCCGACAATGAGCTTCTTGATCCCAAGGTCTATCATGCGATCTCGAGACCGGCAAGCAAACCTTCATACTCTGCAGATTGTTTGTTGCTTGCTCCTTGGGAAAGTGCATCCGGACTACGATTTGAGGTGCTCTCCGATGGGTGCAACAAGTAGCACGCTCAAGACCGGGCGCCTTGCGAGAAGGCACCATCAAAGTACATCAGCCACTCTTTGCTTGCTTCCTTGACGGTGATGCTCGTTTCGAATTTCTTCATCTTGTGTTGGCGCCCATTCTGCTATGAACTCCGCCAATGCTCGCTTTGGATAGTTGAAGTGCTCTCAAACTTGAGGCCAAAGCTTGACAGTTCCAAAGTGCCCACTCGACAATCCCTGCCTGTTGCCTCTGGATTTTGCAAGATCCTCTTCACGGAAAACGAGTGACGATCGTGATCTCATGTGCCCGGAAGTAATGGCGCGCAGCTTTCTCGAGGCCATGAGGAGGCCGAAAGCAATTTCTCGCACACCAGAGTACCTTGACCTAGCCCCTGCAGAAGGGAACCGACAAAGTAAACTGGGCGCTGCACCATTCTTTTCTGCATCTTCTCATGCGTCTGCGTAGATCCATCCTTGTCGGGACCAGAGCTTGCCGGTGAAGCCCCCTGCTCATCGCTGGATGCATCTGCCATGGTTGCTAGCTCATCATCTGCCTCCCTCTCCGCTACTAACGCAGCACTAACCACTTGATTGGTTGCCGCTATATATAGCAACAACTTCTCTTGTGGCTTAGGTGTGACAAGTGTTGGAGTGGAGGACAGGTATCTCTTCAAGTCCTGCAGCGCAGCCTCCATTTCCGGAGTCCATTTCATCGGACCTGCCTTTTTCAAAATTTTGAAAAATGGCAGGGCGCGCTCAGCAGACCTAGAGATAAACCTGCTGAGAGCAGCTACGCAACCGGCAAGTCTTCATACATCCTTGACGCGCTTTGGTGCTTCAATCTGCTCAATGGCCTTGATCTTGTCGGGATTGGCTTCAATTCCCGCCGAGACACGAAGAACCCGAGAAGCTTGCGGAAGGGACTCCAAACACACACTTCTCGTGGTTGAGCTTAAGGTTGATCTTGCAGATTTGCAAAGGTTTCGTCTAAATCTTGAATCAGAGTCGCCTTGTCCTTGCTTTTGACCACTATGTCATCCATGTAGGCTTCCACATTTCGTGCATTTGCGGCTCAAAAGCGTCATGGACTACTCTTGCAAATGTTGAACCAGCATTCTTTAATCCGAAGGGCATCCGTGACGAAACAAGATGTGCCACATGGAGTGATGAATGCTGTCTTCTCCTCATCCTCTTACGCCATGAAGATCCGATGATATCCCGAGTATGCATCCAGAAATGAAAGCAAATCACATCCGGCCGTGGAGTCAACAATCTGGTCGATGCGCGGCAAGGGAAATGGGTCTTTGGGACAAGCTTTATTGACATCGGTAAAGTCGATACAAAGTCTACATTTCCCATTTGCCTAGGATGGAGCACTCCTCTGACAAGGCCTGCTGCTTCCAATTTCTTGATTTCTTCTGCGATGAATTCTTGGCGCTCCACTGCCTGCTTCCTGACTTTCTGCTTGACGGGCCGCGCATGAGGACAAATGGCAAGATGGTGCTCAATTACTTTCACAGGAACACCGGGGATGTCAGACGGTTGCCACGCAAACACGTCGACGTTCGCCCGTAGGAAAGCAACGAGCGCGCCTTCCTATTTAGGGTCGAGAGTGGCACTGATGGTGAAGGTACCACCAGCGCCGTCCTCCTTGGTGGACACCTTCTTGGTCGCTGGTGGAGCTGCCATCGTCTTCTTACACTTGCCGGTGGAGCTCGATGGTGCGTCCTCGACGGTAGCGCGGCACTCCGAAGAGGTGCGCTTGCCGGAGTGGGCATCAGAGCTCTTGCCGGACTTTGTCTTCTTCTTTGCCCCGGGAGCTTCAGCGGCAAGTGGCTTGCAATCTGCTGCAGCAGCTGCTTCCCGATAGATCTTGTCGGCGCAGATAAGAGCATCCTTCTTGTCGCCAGGGACAGAGATGACACTTATCGGGCCTGGCATCTTCAACATGTTGTATGCATAGTGAGAGGCTGCCATGAATTTGGCGAAGTCTTTGGACGGCCAAGTATCCCATTGTAAGGCAATGGAAAGTCAAGAACGCCAAAAGTGACCCTCTCGGCCCTGAAGTTCAACTCACGCCAAATGTCACCGCAACGTGATCTTTCCTTCGCTTGCTCCTTCCCGGATTGATCCTTGGAATGTGCCGGTCTCTTCGAGCTTCGCCATCGTGGATCCGGAGTTTCGGAGCACCGCGAGGAGATCAGGTTCAAGCCGGCCCGCCACAACTAGCATCTTAGTGACCTTGAGGTTGCGGATAGTTGGTGAAACCAACATTGGCAAGCACGCGACCGCAGTTAAGCAATCAGGGTGGTCCTCAATATCAAAGATGATAGGCGTGCTGGACCATTTTAGAGGCTTGCGTGACTCGACGGATGGTTCTGCCGCATTGACTTCCTGCATCCACTGCTTGAGTTGGCGGTGTGAAGTATGCAGAGAAGCACCGCCGTCAACGCACAGGACCTCTGTGGCTTTCTGGAACTCCTGCTCATCGGTCTCGTCATCTTCCATGCCTTCATCATCGTCGTCGTCTTCATCCTTGTCGCGGCCGCGGGGAGGTCTGTCTCCTTGCCGCTTGCCGCCTTGGCCTTGCGGCGTCGTCCTTGGCGGGACGTTTCTTGCTAGCTCCTCCGGCACCTTCCTGGGCCTTCTCCTTGTCGCGTCGTTCAGATTCAGTCTTCGCTGCTCGACAAGCTGCTCAACCTTTTGCAGCCTGGAGGTCATGGCCCTTAGTGCGGTGGATCTTGCAGAATAGCTTGTTGGATCCGACCTGCTTGTCGGCGACCGCCACAACCTGGTAGTTGGTGCCAGCGGCAACCTCCTTGCCGGAGCTACCAGCTTTGGCTTTCTTGGCGCCACCTCCGTTGCCGGACTGCTCAACAACTAGCACATCTTTGCCTTTCTTCTTCCTGTTGTTCCGCCGCTGGTTTTTCTTTGCTGGGGCGGTCTCCTCACTATCAGATTCTCCCGCTTGATATTCTCTCCGGGAGTCTCCTCCCTTCCTCAAGACGTGCACACTTGTCGGCCAGGCATATAGCTCATCGACGTCTCGATCTTGCACATCACCATCTCCTCCCACATCTCGCGGTTTCGCACGCTACGATGGAACGCGCTGATTACCACGGCAGGTGGACATCTGGGATGTTGTCAGACGCGCTGAATCTCTGAATGTATTTTGCGCAGGGCTCTCCTTCCTTCCGGGCGGCAGATGAAGGTCGCTTTCTTGGCCATGGGGCTTGTGGCGCTGTAAAGGCGCCGACAAACCGATGGCATAGATCTGCCCAAGAGGATATGGAGTTGTCCGGCAAGTGCATGAGCCAGGATCTGACATTGGGCTTGAGCACCAGCGGGAAGTAGTTGGCCAGGATCTTGTCGTCTCGCCCCCCGGCAGCTTGCACCGCGATGGTGTAGATGCTGAGGAACTCCGACGGATGCGTCTTACCGTCGTACTTCTCTGCACGTCGGCTTGAAATTCTTCTTGCCAGGGCCATCGACTTGCCGCAGCTCACGAGTGAACGCAGGGCAACCTACCGCAGTCGGCAAAGTCGCTCGGTTCCTCCGGGCGCATGCATGTCGACAGAGGGCCCGGTAGCGCTGGTCGGATTGACGCCGCGCTTCTCTTGGCGCTTCGATGCGAGTTCGAGCGTCTTCTTCTTGTCGTTCGTGAAGAACTTGGCGCTGATCGCGACGAGCTCGTGGATCCGATGATGCGGTGGAGTCGCTTCGAGGTGGATCCGCGGTCGGCGATCTTGGCCTTCGGTGGAGAGTGCATGGTGGTTGCACCCCACGGTTTCGCCGCCACCGGCTCGTGTTTGGCAGTCCTGGCGCGGCAGCGATGCACTCGGCCGGAAGCGTCGCCGTTGGCAAAGCCGATGAGACTCAATGGTGGCCCTCCATTCATCGACCTTGTCGGTTGTTGGAAGGTAATCCAGAGCAGTTGAGCTCTCGCCAAAGCTTCTGCTGGAGTGGTGGGTGGCGATGGCGAACAGCGCGAGGCGTGGATATGCTCGGACTTCTAACTATGTTAGAAGGAGCGATATCCCGCCCAGCGATCGCGTTTCGCGCCAAAGATGTTGGCGTGCATGCTGGTCTTGAGCATCCCGAGATCCACCAGCTCGATCTTGGTCCAACGAGCGTATGGCGTTGTGAATACCATGACGCTGTCGGTCCCGCGCCTCCTGAGACGGGCGCGGTGCATGTACGGACGCCGAGGTCTGCGCAGCCTTGTCCTTGGACTTGGCGGCACCGTGGGCTCCCCCGTCGACGTCCATTCTTCCGCCGGCGTCTACCCCACCACCCGTTTGCTCCGGTGGTGGTGGGTTCGACGCGGACGGAACATCTGCGACCGAAGCCTTCTTCTTCGGTGGCATGTCGATGAAGATGATGAAGATCTAGCTCGTGTGGACGCCGGATCAGGTTCACACAATCTCGACGCCCCTACCGGCGCGCCAAAGATGTCGGGAGGCTGATCTCGACCCACGAACACCTATGGGACCGTGGACCGAGCCCCTTCGGTTCGGAGGGGGGCGGAGGTCGCACGAAGAGCGGTCGAGGCGGGCACACGAAGCGGTTTACCCAGCTTCGGAGCTCTCCGGAGAGATAACACTCCTACTGCTGCATGTCTGAGTGTATTGAGTTCTTGCTCGGGAGCGCTGAGTGCTATAGTACACACAAGCTGCTAACGAGACCGAGCATGAGGTCGAGCCCCTCTCTACGTTGCGCATGGGCCGCCTCCTTTTATATGCTAAAGGGGTCTCCGATAGGTGGCAACGTAGACAAGGGTAAGAATGGAAAAGGAGTGGTTGGTACAACTACTTGTACAGTGTATCATACCTAACCCTGACGGCAGGGGACAAAGGCATTAAATGCCTGTCTCGCCGCCCTAACGGTCTGAAAGGGACCGTGGGCGCCACCGCTTGCCACACGATGGCAATCTTGTCGGCGCCGCTTGCCGGCGCTCGCTGGCCGCCAGACGACCTCTTGCCACGCTACCGCTGGAAAGGTCCTGTATGCGACACGTTAGTGGATGTCTGGAGCGCAGTACAGAGTGGTGGTCTGCCGCGGCAAGGGCCTTGCCGTGGTTGTTGTCTTGTCGCGTCGAAGCTTGTCGCTCACCGGGCCTTCCTGCAAGCTCCTCTTGTCGGGCCTTGTCTCCTAGGTGCCTTGGGTGGCCTTCCGGCAAGCTCCTCTTGCCGGGGCCTTGTCTCCTTGGCTTGAATACTTTGTTCTTGAATGGCTCCAAAGGAACCACGGAGGACCTTGGCGGTCACCCGGTAAGCCTTGCCGCGGAGGGCTGCGATTGCCCGTGCACAAGTTCAGGATACTAGGGTACCCCTACTCTAGTACACCGACAGGCGGCGAAGAAGACGGTGAAGCCGACGGTTAAGGTGAAGACGACGGTGAAGACATGGCGGTGTTGCCCTAGCTACCCTATCTACTATGTAGTGTGAGTTTGGTGTGTGTGTTGCCCGACCTAGCTACCTTATCTATGCATGTAAGGTTGATTATTATTATCTATAGAAGAACTTATGTTGCCCTAGCAATTGGTGTGTCGTGTTATATGTAAGAACTTATGTTGCCCTAGCAACCCTATCTAAGTTAAGTTATGTGTGTTATATTAATGCTTTGTTATGTTTGTATTTTGTTTGTCCCAAGTTTAGACACGGCTAATTGGCGTGGGAAAAATTAACCAAACTAACTAAAAATGATGTGTTTATAGATGCCTTCTAAAAATAAGAACATATTGTACATTTGTACACGGCTTTGGTTTGAGAGCTCTGTATTTTTTAGGTATTCCAACAATACTTTGGTTTTCAGAAATATTGAAGTATCAAATACTTTGAGATGTTTGGCTTTAGTCAAAAGTGTAGTTTGACTAAAGGTGTAGTTTTATATACTTTAATATGTAGAAAACTACACTATGTTTGAAGTATATAAAAAAGAGGGTTGGACCTCTTTTTCCAATCATGAAGTATTGGTTCGCTAGGCATAATAATACTGCGGTTTGCAAATACTTTGATTCTAAAAATGAAGGGACCCATAAAGGAAAGCCAAAAAAATTCCTCAATGAGATAGAAGAGATTGGGCAATCAAATTAATGAAAAAAGCAATCAGAAACAAAAAAGAACCAAGCAATCGTTCCTAAACAAAAAAAGAAACATCACTTGTTTCTGGGCCTCATTTATCCTTTGTGGGCCTATTGCAGCTTGATTCTCTTTGGGCCCGCGAACTAGGTTTTTTTTCTAGCGTAATCCATTTAACTCGAGGACAAAAGTTTGGCAAGTGCGAGAGAGAAGAGATGAACTTGATGTATATCCCTTGTGCTGCTCAAGTATTGCTTACTGTCATCTGACGAGCTAGGGTATGATCCAACACTCGAGGTTATTAGCTAACAAAATAATCCTATCATCGAATCGGTAGTTGTCTTCCAAACCGAAGTGTCGAAACTTAACGAAGAACTGCATACATTCAGAGATCGACAATTGCACTAAACAAAGTTGCATTTGAGATAAACAGACTTGGATTGCTAAACAGTGGCAACAACAGTAGACAAACATCTCTAACGAGAGATGGCCATCAAGTAAAAAATTCCTAGAGCAAGTATTTAAAGCTATCAGATTGGATTGCTTCTTCAACTCAATTAGCTGCTTGAATTTCTTGTTCATCTTCTTCAATTCCGTCTTCGGTTCGACATCTACCACCGTCGGGTATTCCAGACGCGCTGCTGCTGCCGGAGCGGCACTGTCATGGGGCAGATTGAACTCGCGGATTGCATTCCCCCTCGAATTCAGCAAGCCCAACCCTTGAAGCCTCTGGATGTAATCATCCATCCACTCGAAATGGTGGCATTTCTTCACGATCTGAAAACGAAATCATGTGACCTAAATCCAAATCTGACATATTTTTTGAGAAATTAGAGATAAAGGATGCGAGGAAAACTCAAATCTAACCTGCCCCTCCGGCTTGCTCTCGCATTTGACGAACTCGCGCCCAAAGTTCCCATTCTTCTCCTCCTTGAAGTCAACCGCTTAGCGCGATCCGTGGGCAGATCGAGCATCGAGTCATCGACCTTTGGACCATACACCGGCCACGTGGAACGGGGGGCTGGCGAGGAGGTCGAAATATCACCCGAGAGGAAGAAAGAGAGGAATTGCTCGAGAGGAAGAAGAACGAGAAGTGGGGAAAGAAGCAGAGGAATTGCTCGATCTGCTCGATGCCTTTTTCTGTCAGATGGAGAAGAGCAGAAGGGGAAGCTATATTGACGATTTGCCACATTGTATTTTGCAGTTTGAATATTTGAACCAACTCTTAACACTGACATGTGGTGGTCATGTGCGAAAAATACAATTTCATATGTAAAGTGGTGTAGATCGTAAAAACCCGAGAAGGACAATGCAGTAGCCAATCAGGATGCATCACGCGGATCGCGCATGCCTACCCCACATCTGATGGGTGGTGTTTGGCGCTTGGTAGGATCCGACGGCGGACGTTCGACGCTTGGGTTTGGAGCATTTCTGCGGGGTTATGAGCGAGTCAATGGGGTTATTAGGGTTTGACCAGATTTCAAATGGCCATAACTAAATTAGAAAAAATCGCAAAAATATAAAACAAACATAGTTCGTCCGTTTATGAGACCTAGTTACCATAAAAAATATAAACTCGGTATAGGGGCGTTTTTTTTGAAAAATCATTTTTTGAAGTGATCTGTCGAAATCAAGTTCAAATGTTTTTAAAAAATTCAAAAAAATATCAAAATGTTGTAATTCTTGCGCACATAGCCGTAATATGTGACAAGGTTATGAGAAAAAAAATATAAACTTGGTGTAGGTCATTTTCATGAAAAAAGGCTTCACACAAATAAGCTATCACCTATGAACATGTTTAGAGTTCGTAGAATAGGGAGAGAGGGTTTAGGGTTTGAAAAAAATCAAAATAATTCAAAAAAAATCAGAAAAATCTCCATAGCTTCATTTTGGAGTGAATAAGAAGGATCTGAACTTACCTTTTCATTTTCATATCTAAAACGTGTTATTTGACGGTTTTGAATTAAAAGCATATTTTTTCAAAAAAAACGTAGTAATATGAATATTAACCAATAAATAGTGAGACTTCGTTTTTACCCTATATATATGGAACAAGTGTGAATAAAAATATATATGCCTCATTTAGGCAAGGTAAAAAAAAACTTGATTCCAAATAGGGCTGTTTACCCTAGCTTTCGAGCTCGTTTCTAGCACATTTCTCATTCGGACTGTT